>JAVGVS010000028.1:2015465-2652965 GCA_032718565.1 Distichodus sexfasciatus | reverse complement strand
AGGAGGAGGAGAAGAGTGTATTTTTGTCTATTCAATTAAGAATGCAGCTTCCACCTTAAGCTGCGTGAAGACGCAAAAAGGATGAACCGTTTTATGATACAGTGCTGGAGAGAATGTTCGTATAATGTGTGAAAGACATCATGTACTATCATGCATCTGTAGGAATATGCGATGCGCGAGCATGAATTATTTCGCATGAAACATATGGGCAGCAAATCAGACGCTGGGTTTCTGTAGCTCATTTGAGACCTGCTAGAGAACCTTCAGCCGTTTCCATCAACTTCAAGTTTCATACTTTTTAATATCAAGACTTGCTTCTTTCAAATTGAGATCATATTCCCTTAGGAGGGTTCTATGGAAAGTGGGAGTGTAGCTAATGGAATGCAATGCCAGGGCGATATCTTGCTTAGCACGCTCTGCAAAATGAGCACAACCCATGTGCTCTTTGTGCAGAATGTGCAGCATGTTAGTTCCTCCATTCCTGCATAATTAATGCTACTATGGAAAGATGTTCACTGCTGTCATGGCACCCAAAAGGCTAATTCCCTACTTACTGAGCAGCTCAGATGATTCTGAGAACACTCCTAGTCATGCGTCAACTCTGGATTTATCCCAAAGCGTGAGGACTTTATCATTTGAGATGAGATTGAATGTGCTGTAATTATGTTTAAGAAACACAAATTATATGTTTCCAGTGCTTGCATATGCACATCTGATTGTGCTGATCCTTAATTACTGTACTTTCCATATTGATCCATTTATTGAAATTTGCCCTCTGAAAAACTTACAAGAACATGTGCAGATTGGCACATTGGCAGTTGGTAGCGTAATGGTTAGGGCATTTGCCCTGTGAATGGAAGATCGCTGGTTCGAATCCAGGACTGGTAAAGGTACTACTGAGGTACTCATGAGCAATCCACTGTTCCCAAACTCTGTGCCCCGGGCGCACCATGCTGTGCTGTGGTGTGTTCACAATGACAAATAATTGCTCCCTTTTTCAAGTATTCAAAGTTACATAATTTCTTTTTGCCGTACGGCTTACAGTTACTGCGGGTTGGCTGCAGCACTTGCTGACTGACAGGCATAGAGCTGGCACTGGTACCAGTCTGGACCAATTCCTGGCACTCAAAAAAGGAAAAGACAATCAATGAGAAAGAGGGACACATGGTTGATTTTCAACCCGGAGTCTTAATTGTGGCGCTCCATTGACGCGCGGCTTAATTAGTCGTCTTTGCGATCGATCGTTGTTCCTTTTCCGCACAGCCATAGATAACGCAGAAGAGATTTTCCTGCGGTCCACAGCTGGCTGCAAATAAACAGGCTGGCGCTTTGATATCAGCTTGTGCCCAAGGACATGAAGAACCGGGCTGGCAGAGAGATTATGTTTTATGTTGTGGGCGTGTTTGGGTAAAGCTAGTGGTTTCATAATTAAATTAAATGAGGCTAATTATGGAAACTAGAGACTGGACAGAGAAAAGAAGACGAAGAACAGATGTTTGGAAGGATGATTTGAGCAAAACAATTAATATTTGAGGAAAGGATGCAATTAGTTATTGACTTGAACTTAAGGAGGAGAACAAAGGGATGTGTAGTTTCTTCTTTGGACACAATCATTTAAGATTACATCAGAGTTTGGATTGACCATCCCTTTCTCTCTTTCTCTTCAACCCTCCAGCCCCTTGCTCCTTGCGTAATTGCCTTTCCATTCCGCTGCCTACGGCAGGATGTAGGGCTCTCAGAATGTTACCACGGTAATGCTGATTGATGGAGTCGATACTGCGGTTGGTTCCACAACATCAAGCTCCCCTGCACACAGACATGACAACTTTCCGGGGGGGGGACCTCATGATGAATTCCCTCTGGGAAAATGGAAATATTGTGAATGCCTTAACTCGTCTGCCATGGGGCATCCATATGCAGCTCTTGGGAATTTAGGAAGAGGAGGAGACTACATTGCAATAAGAAGATGGAGGAAGAGGAGGTAGAGGGAAATCTGGAGAAAGAGAGTGAGAGAGAGGCTAAATGATTTGATTGGACAGCTGGTGACAGCAGAAGATCAAATTGAAATGGAAAAGCAATTAGTTATATGCAGAGTTAAGTAGTTTTAGTTGAGAACAATGACCCATATGTCCAAGTCACTGCTGATGATTTTATAATAATTGATAATACCATCTCACCTCTGCTTCACTTTTCCTCTGATTTCCATTTAATAAATTAATACAAAGTAATTTGTGACATCACATTTTAGTCTTGAAATAACATGCCTTGAGTAATTAATAACTTCTTCAATGAATAAAGTAATACAATAAGAAGAAAACGTCAAAAAAGCCCAGACTTTGTTAAATAGCGCTGCTGAAATTCCCCAATAATTAATTACTAAGACAATCTCACATGTGAAATGAAGTTTCAAAAACTGAAACATTTCTTCTGCAACTTTTTGAATTCCCACTAATGAATTGATACAAATCTATTAAAGGCAAAGGTTCCTTTCCAAAGACTCATATTCTTAAAAAAATGCTAGTCATGGACATTAACGTTCTATTCATTTTATTGAATAAAAATGATCTCAATGGTTATATGTTTGAGATCTATCTCATCTCTAATACTACAGTGGATAGTGGTAATCTGTTGTTCATTTTGCCACAGATTTTACTTTCCAAATGTCTTGATTTCCAAAATATCAGTTCTAAATAATTGCTGCTTCTAATTATCCAGAGCTTCACAATCTCTTGTTTTCATTACTATGCAAGGATTTCATAAGTAATTCATAAGTATTGTTTTAATCAGTGTTTTCTGTGTTTGAATTTATTAATTAATTAATCCAAAATTGCTCATCATGTGACAAGTAGAACCCCCTGAATGATAAAACTCTACAAAACAATGCTGCCACTCAACATCAATCCAGGGTCTGAAAACCATACATAGAGCAGCATTATAAATATGAGAATTACAGAGCTATAATTGATTTATTTTAACCTATTTAGATAGCAATCAATTCAAATGCATTACAATCAATAACTCTGCAATGGCACCTTTATAAATATGCACATCCCAGTGCTATGAGTAAGTTTTTATTGGTCTATTTGGGGAAATGTAGGTCAGATTTATTTAAATATGTTATCCAAAATGTTAATCAATAATAAGTCAGTAATAGCAACTTTATATTTTTTGTAATTGCAGTGCTATTGAAGAGTTACTACTTGTATATTTAGCATATTTTAAAGATATATCACTTAATATTAATCAATAAAGCAATTTAATTTATCACTGCAATAGCAGCTTTATAATTTCAGTGCTATTGAAGAGCTAATGATTTTATTGTGGTAAATTAGGCCAAATGTATGCAAATGTAATTACCCAAAATTAATCAATAATAACTCTGTAATGACTTAATACTGAATAAATCTGGACATTACAAGGCTATTGCAAAGTTAATTCTAGTTTATTTGGGGTAATTTATGTAAAATTAATTCAAATATTTTAACCAGATTTAATACTGCTTTATTTGGGGTTATTTAGGTTTAATCCATTCAAATATACTACCCAGAATTAATTAATCATAAAACTTTTTTGACAGCTTTATAAATATGGGCGTTAAAGAGCTGTCACTGATTATTATGGATAATTTAGATAAAATATTCAAATGTAATTACCTGTAAATAAGAAATAATTACTTAGTAGCTTTATAGCAATAGGCATTACAGTGCTATTACAGTTATTACTGATTTAGATGAGGTCATTTAGTTAAGTATATTCAAATATGGCTTAAAGTATAATGGTTTATGTATAGTATAGTATAGTATAGTATAGTATAGTATAGTACAGTACAGTACAGTATAGTACTGTATATTATAACATAGTATAGTGTAGTAAAAAAAATCTGTTGTTTTTCAAGGAAAACCTTAAGCTTCTCCTGTAAATCACAGCCCGTAGGTTATCTATGTGCTACCAAAGTGTGTTCACAAGCCACCGAGATGAGATTTAGCCTCGGGGAGGAAGTATGATGTATGATGTGTGGGATTTTGAGAGTTGAACAAAGCAAACGGTGACAGTGCTAGTGGTTCATCAGGCCCAATACGACCGTTAGTTGAGCATTAAAAATCAATCATAACAAATTAAAGGTTGACAGTGATAACTGGGTCTGACTAAATGAGTTTGGGCACTGCAGGAGAAAAGTCACCAGTTTGCTAATGAATGCCACTCACCACAGCTGCCAATCATTTTCGCTTCTGCTTCTCCCTGGTGCCAACCCTTGTGTCAAAGAGGGCATGAGTGTGACTGACAGATAACATCATACACAGCTTCGGAAAAAAAACCTTCCTTGCACCTGTGACATGTCAGTGCAGAAGTGTGACAGGTAGATCATTGAGAATAGCTTTATCTTTCTAGAGAGATAAAAAGCTAGTTCATGATGATAGTTTGTTGTATTTCAGGCTTTTGATTCTTGTCAGGCTGGTCAAGGGCTAAAACGTATTGTAACAAAGTTTGTTTTTCATCCAAATCCAAAGGATCTAAAAACTTGTCTTAAAACAGTATCCCAAGACACCTTAAAAAACTGTAAAATGTTAATGAACAAATATGAATTCATTAATGATCTTTTCTGCAGTGTACTTTTGACTACAGTAGCTACACAGAAGCTTTCTGTTGCATACTCTTGACTCTGTAGGTGTAAATTGGGTAGCTGACAGGGTTTGGAGTACCTTAGTTGACGAGTATATGTATCAGTGTATCAGTGGCGGTCCTAGGATTTTTCTAAGACTGGGGTCAGTAAACGGCCACATTTAACATTCAGCAGCCATGTACTGGGTTGAAATTCCAGCACACAGAAGAATTTGTCAGAACAGTACAAATACATTTCACCAGTTATGCCTTTTTCCAAACACTAATGCCATTTAAAAAGTTGCACCAATATAGATCTTAATGATTTTATCATTTATTTATACTGGGCATTGTGCATTTTTACCTTTGATTGTAAGAAATTCTATGATTGTTTTCATGAAGTTGTCGCTGAACAGGGGCACTTCATAAGCTAATCAGATTTCAGCTATGGCCAGGGCCCCTGAGGCCCCGCCCCTAGAACTGCCCATGGCAAGTATATACACGTTAATCTCTCATTGTCTGTTATCATTCATTCATTTTATAATTAAAAAGCAAAAACGAAAACATAAAAAAATGTGTAAAAACCAAAAAGAAAGAAGAGCAGTTTGCAATTTTGCATTTTGTACTCAAATGAAAAATGGAAAAACAGAAGAAACACACATTCCATTTTGACTTCTCCTTTGACGCTCATGGTTACACACACTTAATTAATAAAAATATCCTGTTATTTTACTGCTTATGAGAATGGATAGCTTCCTTTTGTTCTTTTGCAATAAGAGGGGCAGTGTTCTTCATCTGAGATTTTTGTGTTTTTTTTTGCAGTTCTCTTTGTGTAACAGTCACTTCACTTGCATTTGTTAAAAAGCAAAATGGAATATGAGAGCACATTTTCCATCTTTTTTTCCAGTTATATTTGGGTGCAAAATAGAAATGATAAAAAAAAGACTCTGCTTTTTTCATTTTGTTTTTCCGTAAAAAATACTGGAAAAAATGTTATTTTTTGGTTATAGTGTGAAAAATAAATCGACAACAAATTTGGGTTCTCTTGGTGGACTCCAAAGTGCTCATGTACATCGCTCTGGATAGGAGCGTAAGTAAAATGGTGTGAATGTTAAAATGTAGATGTAACCGGCTTTAATACTAGTGTTGCAATCTCACCAGACGCTTTGCAATCTCTTTTCTTTTGATGTATCACTGTACCAGTCACTTGTTTCTTTAAAAGCAGCTCAGAGCGTCTCATTTGTTGTACAGAGACTGACAAGAAACTGCTCTGCTTCTTAAGCGCCTGATGTGATGGAGGAGTCTTGCGGGAGACAGGCGGGAGGCCGTGCGAGGTAAGCATTTTGCTTATTCTTATTGCTGAGAGATGTCTTTGCGCCGCCTCCCCCTCCGTCTCTGTCGTGCGAGTGTTTCTGCAGTGACAGCACATTCACGGCCACCTGAGCTAACAGCAAATGTCACACAAGTGTCAGTACATCACGTATTCACCCGCCGATGTCTGTAACAAGGAAAATCAATTAGCACCCATCTCCACAAGCATCTCACGCCTTCCGCGGCCGAGCGGGACACTTTTTGTTTGTTACATTGACTCTGCTAATGATTCACACTCACTCAACTGCTAGAAATGTTCATGGGCCAAAACATATACGAGAAGACGGGAGAGGCAGGAATCAGTTCATGTACCTTGGGTTCATTGGATTGATGACTTTGAAACAAAATTGCAAGACATATTTCAAAGATTTGAATTTGGTTTCTACAACAGTGATTCAGGGTTAATGATATATAAAACTATGGAGCTGAGGCAGAGAGGAAAGAGTCAGAAATTCTGAGTTTAAACAGAAAAACATTTGGATATTTTCAAAGTCATAAATTTGCGAGGAAATAAAGATCACATTTACGAGATTATATTCACAAATTTCACAAAAATGTTCACAAAGTAATATGTTTTTCATCTCATAAATTTGCGACACAAAATCTTCAAATTTAGTAGTGTGATGCAAATGATGCAAATTTATGACTAATCTTGGAATTTCTGACATTTTTCTTAAAATTTTACTCTGTCCATCTGCTGCAATTATTATTGTTTATTATTGTTTATTGTTCAAAAACAAAAATGCTGGAAAATGGGAAAAATGCTGTCTTTACTTGCTGTACTTTAAAATTCAGTTTTCATTTTTATTTTAAAATTAACCCCCTCCCTCCAAAATAACAAAAAAAGCCAAGCGCATAGTAGGAGGAGGTATTTGAATTGAATTACTTAACAACAATGGATTTGTACAATTATATCCAGTTGTAGGGTAATACGATTTCCCTTATTAAATCGCTGTAGGGCTGCAAATAGGCCATTTTCTGTGATTCTCATGTTGTCTACTGCAGGATTCCAGCTGTCTTTTACATCACTACATGGTGTGCTACATGGTGTGTGACCCTAACTTTTGAAAAGCTACTAGAAAAAAAAGCTACTAGAAAATAGTCGATTTTTATCTTTCGTATTAATGGATAGTGTATTGTTTTGATTGAAAATTCTGTTCTGATAAAATTTCATTTTGGTGATAAAGTAATTTTTTTTTTTTTAATTTTGCCCTTTTTCATTTTCCACTTCAGCCAGGAATCTAACAATGCAAGATACACAGACCACAAAACCATGGATCTGTGTATTTTTCATGCAATAAAACTACTTAGCGTAGCAACATAGGTATTTTAACGCAACATCAATGCTTCACATGTCCCCTAACTCCCTATTCTGAAACCAGTTGATGCACAGTAGCGTTAATAATGCAGCCAAGTGGAGACAAACTTAGCCGAGGAAGCGAGCTGCGAAAAATAGGAACGATGCTTGATCATACTCTTCCCGCACAAACACATAGATCATCTAAACACTGTTTACTTATTTATCTTACATACACATCGCTCAGACACTTCTGGTCTTCCGCACTTCCCGCGAGACTCCGGAAGCGAAAGAGTGAAGCGTTTTTTACTGTACAGAGGCTGCCTACAATGTTCTTTGTCTTGCCGGCAGTGGCCTATATTTTAGATGAGGGCGTGAAGTAAAAAAGAAACTCTACAGAGAGTCCTGAAATAATCGGCGGCACTCAAAACGGAACGTATCAACGCTGCATTCATTAGAATAATTAAACCTCGACAAGGTCACGCATAACAGATCTTTACAAATGTGTGTACTGTGTACTCACACAGCCTTTAGATGGATAAACAGGTGGAGTGTCCATGGTGATTATGGGTGCACGGTCTTTGTTATGAGCTAAGGCACCAAAAGGACTCCAACAACAGCCTTTCTCATGCTGTTTTTGCTCCTCTAATGCAAAGGATGCCAAAGAACAGTGACTCACAGCCGATGAGTCTAACCACGATGGCTGTCATAACTGTATATGCTCCCTGTTGGTGCCTGAGGCTATGCTGATTCCAGTCTGCTTTGGAAAAAGAAAAAATGGCATAACACTTAAAAAAAGGCCGAAAAAATATAACGTAACAATCAGGGTCCATGGAAAAGCCACTTTGTGAAACGTGTCTGTCACTGGAGACTTTTATGAAGCCTTTAGCTCCCGCCGGGCGTCACACAGCGACAGTTTCAAAGGGCTTCTCGGAAATTTTCTGCTCGTCGAACGCGTCATACTGGCCCCCTGTAAAGGCTTCAAACGGCACTGAGGGAGACACGCTTGGCTAAAGGTCGACATTAAAATCCCCGGCCGTCGTTTCTAGGAAGGTCGTGGCACTGCGGACCCCATTTCCTCGCCGAGCATCTTTTCAGTTTTATTGACCTGCGTGGTTCGTGTCAGCCGAGCCTATTACCCAGGCATGTGGCGTTCACCGCCGGAGCTGTCAGAGACGTTCATCCCCTAGTGGAGAGAGAAGACTTTGTTCACCTTTTTTTTAAATATGGTGGATGGACACAGGGAGTCGAGAAAGAGGGGGGCAACCTGGAGGAGTGGAAGAGAAAAAAGGCGTCAATATAGGCTGTATTGCTAAGAATTGGTGCATATGTGTAATTTCTAAGGCAATAATCTCTTAAACTGGGCTTCCAAATAAGTCTGAAATGTTCCAAAATGTTCAAAATACAAGCTAGAATTGCACCAAAATCAACTTGAAATTTTCCAAAACACACAAGCACTGTTTAAGGTAGTGTCCCAAGCTGAACTTACTCCTAAAACATTTACACTTAGCCGGGTATTTACAGGAACGCCTGTTCCACCTCTCAGTTTTCAATATCCTTGTTTACACCAGATCGTTTTCCAAAAAGTATTGATTTACACAAATCTGCATGAATACAGCAAGAGCTATTATGAGAATGCCAAACCTATAGGCAGCAGTGTAACAAGATGCATAAAGCCATGTTAACCTATTAGAATCCTGAAATAAACAAAACAACGTATGACACAACTTCCTTTTTTTCCCAACAGAATTTTACTGTACTGTCATAGAACTGAAATACTGTACTTTTTAAGGAAAGGCTGAAAGATATAGACAGCTCAATGTAGCCGAAAGAAGGTAAAATATGAACCATATTCTAAACTTTATTCCAAAAAATGTTCATCACCATGAAATTTTGAAGTGTTGGTTATCAAGTATCAATTTTAAATTGCTGAAAAAGATAAATATTTGCTGTATTATATTATACTGTAAGAAATACAGAGTTACTATCAAAATCAAAAACGTTTACATTGACATACTGAATTTTATAATTATAGCATTGTACGGTATTAATAGTCAATGTCAAAGTCAAAGTAAACTTTATTGTCATCTCTTCTATATATTGTACAGATATACAGAGAGACGAGAAGACGTGGCTCCAGTTTACACAGTGCAACAAGAAATAGAGAACAAAGAACAGATAGGGCACATGGAATAAACAATGTAAACTGTAAAAATAGAGTGATTTATTTTTTTACAGTGTAGCTTATCTGGTGAGAGTGCAGTATGTCATATGCAGTCTATTCCTGACCAGGCCATGTCTGTCTCCGTGGGCCTGCCAAACTAATGCCTGCTATAAGAGCTCCATTTGTCAGTGTCTCCGAGACCTCTGGCTCTGTGTTATTGATCCTTATTATGTTCGATCGAGCGGCGACGTCTGCAGGGAACCGGAGACCTTTTCATCTCATCTGTGCTCAATTTAAATGTCGTTGTGACAAGTCCGGAAAGACGTATAATGTACGCAGACGGCGTGTGTCTGCTTTGTAATAAATAACTGTGGCAAACGTATGAACTGGCCTTTCCCACCTTTCGCAGTATGTTGTTTCTCGACACAATGCTACAGAATATGGTTAAAAGGCTATGTAATTTCTTTTGGATTTTCTTTTGGGTTTTCTGTTGGACTATTGTCTATGAATCAATGCATCATTTTCTTTGCTGCCACAGACTTGTTTTGTGCATGCTACACTGCTACATATGCTATGTACACTGTAAAACATATCTTAATGAAAAATTAAGCTTAATACTACTTAATACTACAGAAATTGAGGTCACTCTTTCTCATGAATTAACTTGATGCAAAATTGAATTTTTAAAGTAATAATTTAACATTTTGAGTGCACCTCAGAGTTTGTAATTTTAACTAGATGTAATGTAATACAATTTAATTTCACTGCGACTCTTTTAATGAATAAAAATTAGACATATAAGTGTAAGATGCTTAATATTTTAAGTTCAAATAGCCAAATGGATTTGGTACTCTTAACTTGATTGAATTTAGCAATGAACACAACTTAGTTTTACCTTTACTTTTTATAACGCAATTGTTTAAAGTTCTGTGCCCTGCTGTGTTTTGGCACCTGCCCAGGGTTGGTCCCTGCCTTGCACCCATAGTTCCCGGATAGGCTTCTGTCCCTGTGATCGTGATAGGGATTCAGATAATGAATGAACGAACGAATGAATGAATGAATGAATGTTTAAAGTTTATTCAATCATTTATTATCTGAACCGCTTAATCCTTATCGGGGTCACAAAGTCCTGAGCCTATCCTGGAACTACGGCGTGAGGCGGGGATTAACATATAGTGCATGCTTTTGGACTGTGGGAGGAAACCAGAGCACCTACAGAAAACCCACGCGAGCACAGGGAGAGCATGCAAACCTCGGATCGAATCCAGGACCTTCTCGCTGTGCGGCGGCAGCACTAACCACTGCACCACCATCTCAAACAGTTTGAGTTTGACTAACTCATTAGGTTTTACGGGCTTTTAAATAAGCTCTTTTGAGCTTCCTGCAATTTGTCATTCTTAGTTAAATTGTGTGAAAAATAAAGTACTTAAAAATTCTTTCAACACCAGTGCTGTATGTAAAACGCTGAGAGACAAGGAGAAAAGCCACCACATGCAGCTCCTTCCGATTTTAGCTCTTCCCCCCTTCCCTCCCTCTGCACTCTCTCCTTTTTTTCCCTCTGTTTCTGACATCATGCAGCGCCCCCTCCTTTCATTCCCACAGACCTCAGGTGGGAGTTGAGCCGAGCCGGGCCAGGTCTGCGAAAGAGCGACAATGCAGCTACAGCATGGCCAGCATTCAAAAGCCTTCGCTTTGTGTATTGGCCGTCAGCACAGGGTGATGGCAGCTGTCGGTCTGGGGAAACAAACCCTCTGCAGATAGGGCTTTCCCATTAAGAGAAAGAAAGCGAGAGAGAGGGGGCGGGGGGACTCTTTCACGCTTTCTCTCCCTTGGAGTCCGGCTGGGCCTTTCAGGCTTCCTTGTTGTGTGTAGCTGAGGTAGGTAGCTGCCAGCGTTCGTGTTTGCCACCGATCCAATTAACGAGATGTCCAGGGGTTGTCCTTGTTTTGTGGCCCGAGGTAAAGGTGTGTCCCAGCACTGATGCCCCTGGGGACAATGATGCTGCCAGAGTCCGGTGTTAAGCAGTTTGACTTGCACGAGGGAGAGAGAGAGGTTTAGAAACCGAGAGAGAGAGAGAGAGACGGAGAGAGAGAGAGGAAAAATGGGTGGGAACTTTGGCCAAGGGAAAAGCATAACAAACAGGTATATGTCGAATAAGGCCCATTGTTCTTCTGCAAAATGAAAGTGAGTGATTATTTGTCATTGTGAACACACCACAGCACAGCACACAGTGCACTACAAAGATATGTAACCTTTGCGTTTGACCCATCTGTGAAGGACCATTGGCCAGTTGACATGGGCAGAGTGCAGGAAGCAGTGTTTGGGGACAGTACCTTGCTCACGAGTACCTCGGTGGTACCTTTACCTGTCTGGGATTCAAACGGACCGACCTTCCCATCATGTGATGAACGTTCTAACCGTTATGCTGCCACAGTGTAAAATAACACCTAATGATTTGTGTGTTTTCTTATGCGGTATTGTCTATGAATATGAGTGATTTTCTTTACCATTTTTAGTCTTATATTGTGCATGGTGATGCCTTTTTTTGACTTGTCTGTTGTCTGTTTTTTAATCTTGCAATTTTTTAAATGATTATGTCCACTCTAAAACCTAACTGCATATTTTAAATTAGGAATTAAGTTGACAAATGTACATAATACTCCAAAAAATGAAGTTCACTCATTCTCTTGAATTAAGGGTCAGTTACCATTTGGGCGGTTACTGTGTGAACAGGGGGAGAAGGGTGGGGGTTGGGGTGCTGATGATGGAAAGAACAGCCATCTCTCAGTTCTTTCATTAGCACTTAAAATGCAAATGAAGGCAGGCGACTCTTTGAAGACTCGCCTCTGTTCACCGCACAGAGTTGGGGGAGCTGGTGTGGCGCAGTCACAAAGGCAGCTGAGACGAGACGAGGACCCCCTTTTTCCCCCCGAGTGTGCAGTCAGTCATTAGAGTCATCCCAAAGCCGACAGAAGCTGGGTCTGCTCAGTGTTTATCGCACAAAAATGCTCTGAGGAGATATCAGAAGTCTCATCACAGAAACAGCTGCAGTCTCCTGCGTTTCCCCCCCCCCTCACCAAATATACTGTATGCGATGAAATAACAGGGAAACATTAAAGGCAGAGAAAGTGCTTACATTCGTGCCACGTGCGACTGACATTTAAGTTTTTTCCAACTGTGTTTTACATCCCTGGGACAAAAAATATCAGCAGTGCCCAGCTATGCAAAACGTGCTCCAAATATTTGATTTTGCCATCATGTTATACCTCCTGGGGGAAAAAGCATGCCGGAATGCAGGAGGACATTGTGGAATTTTATTGGAGATTGTTCAGCTTAGCAATGTTAGCTTAAGATGAGGAGGAGTTGCATTGAGTACCTTTAAAGTAAATGAAGCATTAAAAGGAAGTGTGTGCAGTGCTTCATTGCTGAATTAAAGTTAATGTTCCGTATTTTTTACAACAGTATTTAAGGATTAGAATTTAGAGCTGGTTAAAAAAAGTGGTTCAATAAAATGGATTATGGCAGGTATGTCAGTGGGTTTCACCATAATGAATAATAGCTCATGAATAAAAAGTCATAAGTGCACAGTTTCCTGAATATGATTTGTTGTTGTCAGTGTGACATGGGCTTTCCCGTCCACACAGCTTGCGTTCAGACCGTTTCTGCAGAAAGAAGAAATGAAAGAGGTTTTACAGAAAGGCAGGATCTTAATAAAAATGGCCGATATGAAATGGTCTACATACACATCTCTGCAGGGCTCAGATTCTCTGAAATATGACTCCACTACTCCCTTTTTTAAATCATAAATATACAGCATCCCACACACACACATACTGTGGAGGGTTTATATGGACACACTTTCCCAAACCCGTAGCAATGCATCCACAGACTCAGCTGTTTTACAATTCCGTTTGAAAGAAAAACCTGTCTGAAGCGGCTGGGCTCTCATTTGGAATGGATTTCAGTAACGCTGTGAGAAGCGGAAAGAATTTACATTTATACAATATGCAGGTTTCCTCTTATTAAAAAAATCAAAGCAAAGCAAATCCGACTCAGGTTGGAGCTTTGATAATGAGAACTTCTCCACCAGAAAAAACACCAACCACTCCTGGGTGAGATCTGAGCAGGTCTTTTAACCAAATTCTGAAACAAGCATGTTGCACCCATGCTTTTAGACTGATACTAATTTCCCCTCATTTGTCCACATGCTGTTGAGAATAATGCAGATATCTTTTTAATGAATACAATCTTTAGTAAAAAATGAGCATTCATAATTTTAGAGTAGGGCAGCACATTGGCCTCACAGTGAGAAGGTCCTGGGTTTGATTCCCGGGTCGGCCGTAGGGCCTTTCTGGGTGGATTGTGTATGTGCTCTCCTCATGTTCGTGTGGGTTTTCTACGGGAGCCCCAGTTTCCTCCCACAATCCAAAAAACATGACCTACAGGTTGACTAGCAAATTGGCAAAAGTTGATTGGTTTTGTGAGTGTGTGTCCTGCAGTGTGTTGGCGCCTGCACAGGGTTGGTCCCCAGCTCGTGCCCATAGTCCCAGGATAGGCTCCAGACACCGCGATTCTGATTTGAAGAGATTCAGAAAATGAATGAATTTTAGCTTGTATGCATGAAGGAATATTTTAAAAGTTTAGAACTGTAAACCAAGATGTCATCAGGAAATTTGTGATGAAATTTTACATTGTGTTTTATTATAGTCAGTGCAGGGCACTGAGTGAACATATTGAAACTTTAATCTCAATCAATGTAAAAAGGTGATGAGCACAGTCTCTTCTTGGCTTGTAGTAATATCTGTAAATATCAGACAGTGCAACACTTCTTAAGTTTTGACTTTTTATGGTGAACATTGGTAATAAATAGTAATAAATAGTTAAAAAAAAGTTTATTAAACTTTAATTATAACTTCTCTAATTATTCCAGACTAGGCATTTAAGAGAAATCATATTCACGAACTCTTTCAGGAGTGTTATCCAGGGTGGGATTTGAGAAAGCCTTTTTACCAAACACTGAAAGAAGCATGTTCCTCTAGTGCATTCAGACTAATCCTCTTTGTTTTTTACAGACTGTGCACTCTTAAAAATAATAGAACCAAAAGTGGTTCTTCACAGTGATGCCATAGGAGAACCTTCTTTGGTTCTACAAGGACCATTTTACCCATTGGTTCTTTGCAGAACCATTTATCATGAAGTAATCATGAAGAATTTAGTGTAAATAGTATTTGAAAATGTGCTCATTATTTGCAACATGTAATAATTTGTTCAGTTTGTTTAAATGTAGTGTTTGGTAAAACTTCACTGAGTCAAGTTATCAGTTACTTTACATAAATTGACATAAATAACTGATCTCTCTAAAAGGCAGTGGCAGATATCATCTGTTATAATTAAAAATTGCACCATAACAATAATTTCTACACACAGCCACAAGTAAATCAGTAGGTTAGGCATAGGGTCAGTAGCCATTAAGGTCATACTTTAACATAAAGGTTCTTCAAATGATAAAAGTTCTTTAAGGTGTATATTAAAGAACTCCTTCTTGCATTCAGTTCTCCAAAGAACCATGAACGGCATAAAAAGGTTCTACATCGTAAAAAAGGTTCTCCAGAGTACTAATGAAGAACCAGTTTTTCTGTGTTTGACTTCTCCACCCTCAGTGGATAAACTGTGGTTCATAGATGCCCTCCTAACTGAAGCTCCTGCAAAATCTATTTGTCCCTGCAACAGGCGTGGGCAGCAAACAGAGCAAATCACTATCATCTGTCTGAGAACTGGCACCTCACAGCTCTGCGATTGACCGAGTGTAAGAGGGAAGTAGACAGAATACGACAAAAGGATCGTAGAGGAAGATATTAATTTTAACAGCTTCATTTCCCTTCCCCGCTTCAGTGGTTTGCCACAGTATATGAGCACAAATCGTCTAATTTGAATGTCACGCTGTTGGTGTTTTCTTTCCTGCCTCAAAACGTTTGAAATTTTATGCAGAGACATTTACAATAGGAAGCCTCAAAGCGCCATCGAAGCGCTGGGTGAATAGTGAAGGTGACTGTTGGCAAGACTTGTGTATATATTGTGTGTATATGAAGGTAAATGAGCATAAAAGGCTGAATGCAGTCTGCAGCTCTTGAAAAGGGTAAAGCTGCTTCTGTTAGTTCATGCTTTTAAAACTGTTTCAGTAAAACTGAGATTCTAAGAAGAAAGAGGGAAAAAAAAGAAGATGAGGACGCAAAATCCACAATGATGGTCATGTAAATGCAGCACAGGGCAAAATATGAATTAGTGGTAGGTCTGTAATACAGTATTACGAGCATTTAAGTTTTAAAAAGTAATTGTGTAGAATTTAAGTGCGTCAATATTTGTCATTATGAACACACCACAGCACACAGTGGACCACAGTGAAATGTGACATTTACATTTACAGCATTTAGCAAAAACTGTTATCCAGAGCGACTTCCATTTTCAGGCAGCACGGTGGCGCAGTGTTTAGCGCTGCCGCCTCACAACGAGAAGATTCTAGCCCCGGGTTGGCCGTGGGTTCTTTCTGTGTGGAGTTTGCTTTCTCTCCCTGTGTTCACGTGGGTTTCCTCCGCGTGCTCTGGTTTCCTCCCACAATCCAAAAGCATGCGTTGTAGGTTAATTGGCGACTCTAAATTGGCCCTGTAAGGTGGGAATGTGAGTGTGATTGTGTAAATGTGTGTGCCCTGTGGTGTGTTGGCGCCTGCCCAGGGTTGTCCCCCAACGACCCCAGTTGGGTTTAAGCGCTTCGGATAATGAATGAATGAAAGGATTTCCATTCTCCTAATTTCAGGGACAGTTTCCCAGAGAGCAATTTAGGGTTAAGAATCTTGCTCAGGGACCCAATGATACTAGTGCTGGAGGTAGGATTCAAACCCACAACCTCTTGGTCCAGAGGCGACTGTCCTAACCACTACACCACCATCACCATCACTTCTGCATTTGACCCATCCATGAAGGAGCAGTGGGCAGCTTTTTGGCAGTGCCCAAGGAGCAGTGCATGGGAAAGGTATCTTGCTTGGTATCTGAGTACCTCAAGATAGGCACAGGACTGGAACCGGTGACCTTCTGAATCTGGCACCAACTCCCTAACCTGTTATACTACCAACTGCCCCAAAATATTAAAACCAGAATCCAAAAACATTTGTTGCATCATTTCCAAAATCAAAATGAATTAGCAAGTCTGTTGTTCATTGGGTACAAGTGATGAGACCCAGAAGTGACAATTACACATGGTTAAATATTCAAACTGATCTTTTTTTTACTGCTCCTAAGAATGGAAATCTTCATTTTGTAAGAGGGCTAGTGTCTTTTTTAGTCTTCTGCATGTAACAGTTGCTTCTGGCTCTTGTCACTTGTGTGTGATAAATAACCAAAATGGAATATGAGTGTTTTCTGTTTCTCCCATTTTTCATTAAGAATGGATAGCACCATTTTCTTCCTTGGCAGTAAGAGAATGACTCTTCTTCATCTGTAATTTTTGTGCATGTGTTTTTTTAATGTTCTGCACTAAAGTCACGAGTCACTTCTGGGGCATGATACTTACATTCCAGTTAAAGTCAAAATGTAATATGAGTGGCTATTTCCATTTTTCATTTGGCTCAGGGTTGCCAACTTTGGTCAGTTGGCAGGAGTGATGTCCAAGTTTTTTGGATGTCCAAGTGTTGGGGGCGTTAGCCCAGGGTTAGCCTAACTCTAACTCTAACAGTAGTAAGAATTGTTACTACACAAAAATTTTTTAATAAAAGATATTTTTTTTACCGTAATAATTGTTGTTTTCACACCGAACCTTCACCTCTGTCCTCTGGGCCCCAACATGTCGCAGGGCACACACACTCATACAAATACACTCAATCTTATAGGAGCAATTTAGAGTCCTGAGTCACCCTATAGTGCATGCTTTAGGATGGTGGGAGGAAACCAGAGCACCCAGAGAGCATGCAAACTCCACACAGAAAGGCCCTACGGCCGACCCAGGGATTGAACCCAGGACCGTCTTGCTGTGAGGCGATAGCTATAACCACTGCGCCACCATGCTGATGATTATGCGACAACAGAAAACAGAGCAGCTGGAGCTGTGTTCCAATATTTCAAGTGCACAAGCAGACAACGCTGATGGATGAGGGAATGCGACACAACTCTGACTCATTTGTTTACGTGCTGGACTCATTTGCGAAGAAAGACCCAGAGCGTGAATTAGTGACCGATATCAGAGCAGGAGCACAAAAAACCTCTCCCTACTGTACCTTTACCTGGCTCTAATGAGGCCTGAAGACATTATGCAAATGCTCGCAAATGCACTAATGCATCAAAGGCAGTCGCTGCACTCTAGTCTCAGTGGAAAAGATAAGATGACGGCAACAGCGTGAAAAAATCATCTGAGTGTGAGAGAGTTGGAGAGAGAGAACGAAAGTAGAAGGAGTGAAAGGTGACTGGGCAGGCCTGGCAGGCTCTGATGGAATTTTGAGGGCCATTCAGAAAACGCCGACTCCTCGCGTTCTTTATCCCCCCTCATTGCCCTTAATTGCTTTGATTCCGGTCGCCATGGAAACGACAGAAATCCTTTGAAGCTGTTATAGATTTCCTGCAGCTTTCGCAGGGGAAGGATAAAGCAAGGAGTTGCGGGTTTTTGGTGTCATGGTTTTGGCCTTTTGATAAACAGCATGCGCCGGACGGAGAGGACTGGGATAACCGGGCAATGGAGAGACTGCCAAGGGTCCTCAAAGCAATCTTGAGGATGAGGAGAGGAGTGGTTAAGAGATTAAGAGTGGTCCACAATTCCAACCCAGTGTTCAACAGTTCCAACCCAGACTTGTCCAAACGTTCAACTTTTAGTTTATTCTCTCAAGGAGATGTTTAGGTTTTAAGTTTCATGCAAAAGGTAATTTTGAGTAAAATATGTTGACAGAAGTTCTAAGGATGGTAAAAAGTAAACTCACACAAAGAATCTTGAAAATAAAAAGTTTTCTAATGCAAATTAATCATATGACCAAGTTTGGGCCCAAATCTTTTTGTGAGTATTAGTCATTGTGAAGACACCACAGCACAACACTGTGAGCCACAATGTGACCTCTGCATTTGACCCATCTGAGAAGGAACAGTGGGCAGCTAACCATAGCAGCGCCCGGGGAGCAGTGCTTGGGGGCGGTACTTTGCTCATGAGTACCTCATTGGTAACTTTACCGGTCATGAATTTGAACCTGCAACCTTCTAATCACAGGGTAAAAAAACCCTACCAGCACCTATTAGTGACTATGAAAAGCAAATAAAGGAATAGAAAAAGAGAGGGAAGAGAGTTTGTGAGACTATAAGATAATGTTTACAGTATTTCAAAATACCTAAATATTTCTAAACATCAAAATTGTAACAAACCCAAGTGCAGAATTCAAAATTAAATGTTATTTTTGGTTGGTTGGTGCAAAAGGCGTAGTTCATAAACAGCGTTCAAAACCAGAAAAGGCAGTCCACGAGGCAATCTGAACTTGAAAACAGCAGGCAAAAGAGTAATCCACATAACAAAAGAGGGGTAAAGAACTGGCAAGTCAGAAAAATGCTCGGTATACTACAGGGACATAGACAATACTTGGGAAAGATACATGGGAAACAATGTGGTTTTAATACTAGAAACCTATGAGGTAAGAACTAGAGCTCTGATTTAGTGATTCTGATCTAGTCATCGCAGTGTGTCTTTAGACCTGGTGCTGGTAGACTGGTTTGTGAAAGAGATTGCTTTCTTGATTTAAACCAGGACCTTATGAAAATATTCCCTGCAGTGGGAAGTGTGGGAACCATTGCATAAACAAACTGCCACAAACTTGTACATGCTGTTATTTGCTAGAATAATATGCCCAAGCATATGCACCAGTAGGCCGAGCTTATTCCTTTACACAGAAGAACGATTACAGACATAAAGCGTTTGACAATATTCCGAGCTGGAAGGCACTGGGAGCTCAAGAAGCCAGAGATTTCGAGAGAAGAGTTTAACGAGCATATCCATCTTAATTCTTTAATTCACTCATTATTGCGGCCCTAAAAGTGGGACGGCGGCATATTGGCCTCTTCCCGGACATCTCTGGTGCCGCCCTCTCCTTCCAGCGCTTTCTTTCTCCATTTTTTTCAGACAGAAGCTTTTTATTGTTATTGCTCAGACACATTCGACCCCTCTATTTCCTCCTCCGATTCCCCTCTCGGCTGTTCCAGAGGCTGAGGAAGAAGAATAAAAGTGAAGTATGGCGGCTTCTGCTGGGAACTCATCCAAGAGGAGCAAGAGGGGAGACGATGATCGCTTGCACCCGGGAGGAAAGCGAAACCGCGGCATCTTCTGTTGGAGCCAAGCGCAAAGCCGATGGTTTTATCAGCAGGGGGATTGAATCTTCCTTTTCAAATTGCAGATTTGCCAAGCTGGAGAATCATCAGACAGCCACCACAGCTGCGATACTCTTCTTACGAAATTACCCCCCAAAGCTTCGAGTAATTGTGCCATTCCATTAGCCTGGCGCTTGCAATATGCAGCATCTGGAAAGAAAACACAAAACCGCAGTCAGACAATGCGAAAACAAACATAAGGGCGCGACAATCAGAGCTTCTAAATAAATCAAGAGGTTGATGAAAGCGTTGTGCATGAGGTTATTTTAGTATGCACACATGACTCCGCTGAGGATGATAGCGTTATGGCAACCGTGAGCATGTTGCTCACTTTTCCGACGGCAAACGAAGGGTAGCTTAACAGCGAGGACTCTGCAGTCGGTCGCTGAAGAACTGATGCATTATGCATGGCGCGCCGAATCATTGGAGATATGACAATGAGTAATGTGCTGGAGATTGCCTGATGGAGCTCTAATGCAGGCCACGCTCGAGATTTGTTTTTTTAATAGCATTTATTTCACTTGGTTTTCTAATGGCTGCGTGCTGTATTGCCATCAGGCAAACTGCTGATATAGGGCACATTAAAAAGTCAGACCACAAAAAATCAGGTGAATTGAAGACAAATGCCTTGTGAAAAGAAACAGTAAATCCTATTTATGAACACTTGAGTTTTTTGTGTTAAAAAAATCTTACATTTGGCATAGACCAAAATATAACAGTTAATTCTGTGGCACAATATTTGAAGTATCCAAGTAAAAAAAATTGGATCAAAGCTCCAAAATATGGTAAAGATGCAGTGATGACCATGCAACAAAACAATCAGAATAAGTCCCACATGGAAGTATTGAAGAACGTCCAGTGTTATTGAATCACTATCTGAGAGCATCATGTCACTAAGCAGATGTGCGCAGTGGAGGTTGTGATCCAGATGTAGGTTTGTGAGTGTTATTACTTACAACTAGGAGATTACACTCAGGGTCAGTTTGGTTGAACGACAGTGAGGGCATCCGTCTACTGGTCCTGCTTAATGGCTAAAGGCAGCCTCGAAGCCTCAATCTCCTCGCACCTAAGCCCGAAGGTAGCATTAGCCAGTCGACACGTCCATGTGTGGGAGTGTGAATCGGGTCACTGCTCCTCGCACAACACCTTTGGGATTATGCCTTGGAGAGGGATGATGTGCAATCGCTCCCTTAACACTGTTCTGCTTTCTCTGCTTTTTGTAATATTATTTAATCATTGACTGTTAAATATCAAATATTAGAACAAGATCCAGAATATAATGTGAATCATTCTTAAGTAACTGATTACTTTTACTTATGGGACGTCATCTGAATTAATAGGAAAAGCAATACTGCTGGACTGGAAAACCTTTCTTGTCTTTCTTACCCTTCTTTCTTCATTTCAATTTTCCAACAACTGTAACATCCGCACTGCCGCCGATGCTCCATGTCACTGGTTACTGAGCCTGGATTTGCATTTTGTTTTCCATGTTACTTTCACCTCATTATCGTTTACACCTGTTTCCTGCTTTCAGTCCACGTTCAGCCCTCTCTTCCATTGGTTGTTTGTTATCCCTGCTCACTTCTGTATTTATGTTCTCAATCATTATTGGTGTTCATTTGTTTAGTTTACACCCTCTTTTCATTATCCCTTTTCCTTTAAAGGTTCCATATTATGCATTTTTTTAACAAGTAAAACAGGTCTATGAGCTCTACTAAACATGAAGTAGTTTGCTGAAAATACCTTACAGATTAGGCATTTTCACCTGCTTTTTACCCCTGTATTTCAGTCCCTTTCAGAACAGGCTGTTTCTCATTAGTATTCCTAAAGGCAAATGAGCTGCTGCTGCTCACGTTCCACTCCGCAACTGGGGTGTAAACAGCACGGTAAGAGTTTACCTCACATGAAAATAATCATCATGGCTGCTGCTAACAGACCATCCATACAGTCATAAATGTTCAACAAAACACTCCGCTGGCAGACTACTTCATTGAGGTTCTCAGATTGGAGGGTGGAGTTATTCAAATGACATTCGTAAATTAATAACACAATTGACCATTTTTTACAATCAAACTTACAGTGTGTAGAGGCAGTACAGACCCAAAGGGATGTCCAAAAATAGAAAAAGTGAATGTTTTCATAATATGGGACCTTTAAGCCAGTCTTACTCAGCATTCTTTGTTCAGCCTCATTATGCTAACTATGTTGTTCTTTGCTAATAGATCTGCGCTACTACTCTTACTTAACGCTACAGGGTGTCTGTCGTGCTACAATTTTTACCGAATTACAAGTTTTACTGTGGTTTTGTCATGGCTGAATGTATCCCAGGATAGCAACTCCCTGTAGTGAGACAGTTCCAACAGTTCCTTTGTTATGCAAATACAAGACCCAAAATACAGACACCTGCATGCTGGAACAACAGACATTATTGCACTCAGTCAGCTCTTGCTGATGCTAGCAGCCAAATATACAACTCATTATTTTGGGCAAAATGCAGTTCTTTGTAATAACTTTTACAATGCCACATAATCTCAACATTGCAACTAACAACACCTCAAATAGACAGTCCCGAATGTTTAATGATGCTGTTCTGGCTAGTATTGTATGTCGCTCTCAGAAAGGATGGTGTTAGACTTTTCTCAAAAAAGGAGGAGTGTAAAGCACTTTTGAAGGCAGGTTTAAGTCACTGATCCATGCCCTGTTCCTCAGCTGGTTCGTTCTGTATCAGTACTCAGTCACTCAGTCAGTCGTACTCTCAGATAAGACCCTCTTTAAACTTCCCATACAGCTGCTCTGGCTCGGAAGCAGGCCGCTCAATGGCTTATCGAGGTTAGGAGTGTGGCGAGGAACACTTACAAGCATTTATCACCATTTTATCATGTGTGGCAAGAGAAAACATCTCATCTTGCGTGGCGAGGATGGTGAGCTCTTCTAAACATAGACCATGCTGGATTAAAG
The DNA here is from genome assembly GCA_032718565.1 of Distichodus sexfasciatus. Lineage (NCBI taxonomy): Eukaryota > Metazoa > Chordata > Actinopteri > Characiformes > Distichodontidae > Distichodus > Distichodus sexfasciatus. Next base: position 2,630,193 of record JAVGVS010000028.1, on the reverse strand, counting down.
TGCATATACAGACTCACTTAGCAAATAAAAGCCGCTATAGTTAGCAGGGAACTTTCGTAAACCCACAGTAAGAGGAGGGAGCAGTACATTCTTGTTCACTGGAGAAAATTTAGAAGCTTAAGGAGACCTAGAGGGCAAGAAGACGGGGAAAATAGACAAATTGTTCAAATCTTTAAGAATAAATAAATATATAAATATGACAAATGGGAAATTAAGTATCAGCGGTTACTCATTATGATAATGCATTCTGCATTTAGCATATTATTACCGATTCATGGGAAGTCCTACTAAATTGATAATACATCATTAATGCAGACAGGATGATGTAAGGCATGTTTATTGAACAACAGTAACTGTTTATTACTTTCTGACAGCTACTTCTGCCAAGGGGCCAATGTGGGCTAAAACAGCAGCTCAAGTGAGTCATTAAAAGCACTCAAATGTCTCAGCGCACGGTAACACGTTGTGTTCAAGAGGTGATGAACACTTGGAGAGAGCAGCTTAAACAAATGAAAAACAAATACAAACCTTTAATGTCTGACATCCAAGCTATTAATTATATGAGCAAGACGGAGTAGGGATTCAATACACATGCTGTATTATTCAGGGTGTATGGTGTATTAAATCATAGGAAGGCTGTTAGCTGAATAGTTCTTTCATGTAAATATTTCAGTGAAGGTAGTAATCATATTAAACATCTACATATTATATATACTTAATATATAACATATAGCGTGTGTAGATATCAAATACCTTATTTATACTGTATTGTTTACACTTCGCCAACATATTCACATTTTATGACCATCCATGTTTTTAGTTGTCATGATCCATTTGAATTCCCTTTTCTCCATGTAATAAAACCTTGTCACCATGCTCATCTCCCAGAATCCATATTGGCATAATGCTTGAAAATATTAGTTTTAATTATACATTTTCCCACTGAATTTTGATAACATGTTTTCTGTTATCCAATGGCTCGTTGCTTGAATCCCCCTCTAATTAGGCAGTCAAACTTGTGCACCTATTTGCCTCCAAAACCCCATCCCAAGTTGATTGTTTACATATATAGGGAACAAAATGAAATCCAGCACGATCAGTCACATTTTTGGGGGAAACTTTTACTTTTGACGTTACGCTCTCTAATCCCTCAAACTTCAAGGTTCAAATTAAAACCCTTTAAATATTACATACATGATACATTTATCACAAAATGTGTCTTATTTATGTGGCTGCAAATGTCATGCGATTGCCGGATATCCACATATTTACCAGCAAATACGGGTTTACATGTAGAACAGAACAATTAATGGGTTGCATTTAAAATATAAATGAACACACCTGTTTGCTCGGGTAGGCACGCAAAGCTTGTTTACTCTAGAGCAAATGCCAGTCACCTGGACAGGCTGCTGCACCAGTGATCGTAATGCGAACTGAAGGCGTTGGAGACGCAGAGAGGTTCTTGTCAGTTAACTGTCCTCTCGCTCTCTTCAGCTCTGGATGATCTTGTGCATGGCAGTCAGAGATCCTTCGGGAGAGAAGCGTCAAAGTCTTTTATGCTGATTAGACTTCAGATCTTCAACGTATTCTCAAGGGAAGTAAGAGTAAACACAAAATTAGCATGAAATTAAGATGGACATACTTGAACAGTCATAAATATTTTTGAAGTAATATTAAGATGTCAAAATATCCTTGATCACAGTTCAAAGATGTAGTTTGGACCTTTGAATATCGGGACTGAAATGGCATCTATAGACCGTATTGGCACTAAGACAAAAACTTTGCTGCCTGGTTTACAGACGGCCACTGGGGAAGTTGGCACTGGAGGCTGGAGCTGTGGATTTGTGTAAATCACAAGTGTCGTGGATCACAAGACTTTAAGAGCTGTTATAAATCAGGAGTGCTTGTGAGGACTCGTCTCGCCCTGCACTAGTGGATGGATGATGTATGTGTCTCCACTTGAAGGCCATAAAGCCTTAGAATCAACTCAGCCTGGATCTAAATCACAGCTGATTTGGTGTGATTTACTACACATCTGTATGGTCTCTCACACACACACATACACACAGTTGCACAGTTGCGTCTTGCTAGCTTTGTGAGGTACATACCTTTTTTGCTCACATGGAAAAATGTTCTCTAAAATCAAGGTCTAAAAGCCTGATCCATCAAACACACACACACACAGAGTCATGCTTAAGTTTTCCACTGACGCCCAGACAGATCTGTTGTATTTTTCAAATAAATGCTGGTATGTCTCTATAAAAGCATTTTCCCTATTTTCTATCAGGTCCACCCAGCTGCACACACTTCCATCCACATTCACACAGTACTCATGCGCACGCACCCCCTGCTGTAAAGTGGCTTAATTTGATGTTTAGAAGTGAATTTCCCGCATTCTAGCAAGCTGTCGTTCTTTATCTCTCCGCCTTATATTGCAAAACCGGAACTAATTTGCAGTTTTGTCTTCTCACTGGATCGGAGCTTATTGCCTCTCTGTCTTCTGTGCCAGTTGAAGTAATTACCATGTTGGCAAAGCGGGCACGGCGTGCACTGTTATGATTAACTAAACGCTCGAGCTGTTGACCCAGCAGACGCTGGAAAATCCAGTAATGAAGAGAGGCCAGTGATGATTTGGGATGTTTTTAATTGGACACTAAATAGCATTTTATGGCCGTTTACTGATTACGCTCATGATCTTTGAAGAGATCTTTCAGCGATGCTGTGCCTCGTGTGCTGGAGCGCTAAAAGACGAGGCGGGATCGCAGCGTGTTCAAACGGTTCCTGTCATAACATCAAGCTCAGCGAGGTCAGGAACAGCCTAGCAATGTCAAAATAATCAGCGCTATTTATAAAAAAAGATAGTGTTGGAAATAAACACCCACCCGTTCTAGCAAGGACAGTCAGGGCCTAGCGACTTTCTCTCATATATTGTTAACCATGGTTTACTCTGGAGAAAAGATTTGAGAAAGAAAAACAGAAATAAAGAATAAGGTTTTTTTTTCTTTGAAAAAGCCTGAATAACATTGTTACAGGAGGGGGAGTTGGAGCGGGAGACAAAAAAGTTTAGAATTCCATTTTTTTTTTAGTTTTTTATTGCTAATTGTTAATTGAAACGCAAAAGTCAAAGTAAAGTAAACTTTTTTGTCATCTCTACTTGGCAACATGGCTGCAGTTTCTACAGTACAAAGAACAGTTGGTGGTGATCGCCCTGTGACAGAAGGTCGCCCGTTCAAATCTCAGACCGGTAAAGCTCCCATTGAAGTACTCATGAGCAAGGTACCATCCCCATGCACTGCTCCCCGGGCGCTGCCCATGTCAGCTGCCCACTACTCCTTCATGGATGGGTCAAATGCAGAGGTCACATTTCACTGTGGTGCACTGAGTGCTGTGCTGTGGTGTGTTCAAAATAATCACTCACTTTCATAAAATACGGCACATAGAGTAAGCAAATGCAGTATATGTACATAGACTGTAAAATGTAAAAAATATAAAAACTTGTAACTAGAGGTAGAAGGAGAGACTGTGCAATATAGTTTCATGCAGAATTCAAACTACAGTTTTGCTCCTAGAATATTTTTTTTGCATTGAATGTGCATATGATCTGCAGCAATTGAATATTCTAAACAGGTGGTCTACAAATGTTTAATAATACACGCAAATATTGTAACAACAGTTAAGTGGAGAAAAATTACAATCAGTAATATGTGCAAATAATATTACGTGCAGATGACGTTTCACAAAATTACAATCAGTAATATGTGTAAATAGTTTTTGAAAATAGTCTCCAAGTAGATAAATTGTTAAATCCAAACAATATTTCTTGAAATACAAATGTTACTCTTTTATGTACAAGAATGGATAAAGCAATTAAAAATAATTAAAAACTTTTCTTTTTTATTTTTTAAAACAATACATTTTCATTTACATTATTATTTAGTTTCCATTTACATAATATAGTTCCTATTGCATCATTTAAGACACACCACCTGCTAGGACATCATTGTGTGCAGTGTATTGTTTTGCAGTACTCACAAATCAAAGTAGATAATGCATCTACACTTGGTGGGGGCCAAAGCATTGCCAATTAACCCAGCCGTCAGCTCCAAGTGTGTGCTGGAGTGTTGCTGTGTCGCTCAGGGAAAGGTGCGCTGTGTTTAAAGAGCTGGGCCTCCCAGTTTGATGTACACCGGAGGGTTCAGAGGTTCAGTGGAACAAAGCTTATCGCAGCCTGCCAGCTGGACCAGAGAGAAATGACTCAATTTAATATCCATCTCAGTGGCACAATAATGGGCCCACCCCTGTCATGGCCGCCATTTTTCTCGCCCGTTAACCCCTTGCAGTCTTTGTCTTTCCAGAGTGAGAGCTGTAGACCTGCATATTTCACTTGCCAGGCCCTTTGGCCCAACAGCAGCCCAACCTGCAGCCATCTTCGAGCTGAAGGATGCGAGGTCTGACTTTATCTTGTGTTTCCACTAGTAAAGGTGCTATTCCATTGCGCGGTAGGTAGGTAGGATTTACAGATTTGCTTTTAACTCCTTCATGCATGGTTCAGCTTTACTTGTCCCACACTTCAATTACAATTAACCATATGCTTTGATTTGAATCAAAATGTATGCATGAAAGGACTAAAGTGTGATCCAGATTTTACCTTGCAAAGCAAACCATACCAAGGCTATATACTCATTTATCCCCATTTTGCCAAATCTTTTGGTTGATGTCCAAGTTTCCAGGTTTGGAAATATAATCTGCTGTAAGATCTAAAACTAGATACATTTACTTATGTATTATAAATTAAAGAACATCATAATGAATGTGGTAGAGGAAACAGAGGAGTTTAAATTAGAGATGGGGTTTAAAATAGTTGTTTTTTTGTGGATTTTTATATAGTATGTTATATAACACTTAAGTGAATTTTAAGTGAGTGATTATTTGTCATCGTGAACACACCTCAGCACAGCACATCATGCTGGAACATTCCCATTACATTCAACAACAAAGTATGCTACTATACTGTACTGCACTATGCAGGGAAAAGTGCCTTAAACAAGAGGCTTTTGCTTTCTCATTTCAGTGTTTTGTGCACAGGAAACAAATCAAGTGTCACGCTTGCACTGTTACAATCAGCACAATACACTCAGAATAGCTAATTATCATTCTAGATCATTCTTGGGGCGCAGCTCTCTTGTTTGAAATCATTTCACGCTAAATTTGACATAAATTTGCTCTAAGTGGAGTGGGTGGAAGAGATATATTCTTCTGCCATTTGTTTACAAATCAATGTGACTAACTGTGCATGGGAGGCCTGCTCAGCCTGAATTCATATCAGTCTCTCTCTCGCACGCTTTCTGTGACAGAATCCAATTTAAGTGATATGGATATAATCTAAAAATCATAATGGCACTAATATAGGGATGAATAATTTTGCGTAAATATCTGCAGAAGCATCAATGCTCCCAGTGCTACAATCCTCAATCCCTGAAACCCATACATTAGTCTGAGTCTTTACCCTCTGTGTAGGATCACAAAAGTAATTAAAACGGCTATAACTTGCTCACCCGCAGAACCATTATGATATAAGTGGACATGATTCATGAATTGATAATATCTTAGCTTTGGGATGCTCTAACCTACTGCCACAACTGCCTTAGTTACTCCATGGTTTTCTTTGCAATTAGGAAATATAAGACTGGATAAGGTTAATGGTGTTGGATAATGGTGTTAACCGTTCATCAGTCAGTCAGTCACTATCTGAACAGCTTAATCTCTATTGGGGTTGCAGGCAACCGACTGTGGGAGGCAACTGAGAAAACCCAGGAGAACACGGGGAGATCATGCAAACTCCACACGGCCGACCCATGGATCAAACCAAGGACCTTCTTGTTGTAAGGTGACACCGCTAACCACTGCGCCACCGTGCCTGTTAGTAAAAAAGATAAATAGTGCTTAACATTGATATTACTCCAAAACACCTTGCCTTCACTGATGGTGGCATAATGGTTAGGGTGTTCGCTCTGTGATCAGAAGGTCGCCGATTCGAATCCCAGACTCAGAAGTTACCACTGTGGTACTCATGAACAAGGTACCGTCCCCAAGGACTGCTCCCGGTCGCTGCCCATGTTAGCCGCCCACTGCTCCTTCATGCATAGTCAAATGCAGAGGTCACATTTCGTTGTGGTGCACTGTGTGTTGTGCTGTGGTGTGTTCACAATGACAAATAATCACTCACTTTCACATTCATTAGCTGTTTCATCCTTCATCCAATATGTAGAAGGAGGGGGGAAGCTCAAAATAAAACATCAAAATACCCTAAAGTGTTTAATTATTAATCAAAAGCATGACTGTGTATTAATTTGGCGTTCTTGAATTGGGGCGCTTTTTTTTATTGAAGTTTTGGAGTGTTTGAGATATTCCCTTTTGTCTTGTCGCGGATTAAGTAGCCCAAATGAATAAGCACTCAAAAACATGGCTGTCATTTCTGGTTGAGACACAAAAACATAGAATAGATTGCAGACAACATCCTATTTTTTAATGGTCAAAACGGGCGGAGTGTGGTGTGTGTGTACAAATGGCTTGTGCTCGAATGTAAATCTGTAACCAGAGGCGGGAAGAATTTGCTGACATACCTGAATATGTAAAAGCCTTGTTGTAACCTCTGAACAAACTGCACTTAGCGTGACCTGGTTAAGGTCCTGGTGAGGAACAACACCTCCCTCCTTTATCATTTTGCCGTCTTCTCTTATGCAGTAAAGTCAGAAAGGGTTTTAAGGCCCAGGCTTGGCTGCCTTAATGTTACCTTGACTAAAAGCTCTCCGCCCTCACCCTGAGCTGAGCGGTTAGACAGCCGGAAAGTCAAAGCGACGGCTAATGCATTTTCATGCAGGGCGGCAAGCTCCGGCAAATTTATACATGAGCTTGAGTGAGAGAGAAAAACCATCTCAACCACAACTCTGTTACCTGTTTTTTGTAGTGAAAACAGGATTCTAAACGCGGAAAACCATTTGGCTGGAATATGAACGATTCTTTATGAATTTCACCTCTCAGATAAAGTATGTGAAGAGTGGTGAGAATAATAGGGGATGGAATATAGATGATGTGGTGCCTCAGACAAGAGGTATAGTAGTCAGGAAGGTCAATTCCCCATGCCATAAAGTAATGAAATAAGTTTAATTTGACAAGCTGTAGTTACTGCGCAAAAGTCTTGAGTTTTAGATTTTGCTTCCAAAGAGTTCGACTTTATTGTGTGTCTTAATGTTAAGTCTTGAGGAATAGTATTTACTTGTATGCTTAAACGTTGCATTAAATCTCTGTACTCATTGTTTCTGATTTTTCTAGCAAAATATACAAATAAAGGGTGGCTCAAGACTTTTGCACACTTTTGTAAATGATACATACTGTATGTCTATAGTGTTTTGGTTATGATTGAGTTACTTGTAATTAGATTGAGATTCTAAACTGTTCCTAAAAGGCTTAAACTCCACCCATCAGCTTCAGTGAGTACTGGTCACATGTCTCTTTGTTTAACTTTGATTACATGACAGTATTTTTTCAGTTTCACATGTTTATCCTCTAATAAATTTGGCTATTCCATTCATGACCGGAAGCCCTTCAGAACACGCAACCAAAGATTGTAAACATCCATTTAACGTAAGTTGCCGCAGTCACACAATGGAGGAATCAGAACTGGAGCCAGCACGACAGAGCCAGGGCAGAAACGCCTTTCTGTCTTGAAAATTCAGACAATACTTCACATTAGAAGAAGAAAGATGGCAGAATATGAAGGGTGTGCCACACTTATACAGTTGTAAAAAGAAAGACAATGTGGAAGTAATACAAAGTATTCAGAATAATTGAGTGATTGTGTAGTGGAATACATTTTAAAAACAACTTTCCCTACACTGGGTTTTTTCCTTTACAGGTGTATTCTATACAGTTTGCCTTTCAGTTTTGCTTTTTAATTTATTGTGTGGCGCTGTCAAACAAACAGACACTGTATATTTCAACTCTGTTTTTATTGTATGTTGTATTCACAACATACAATAAGCATGTTACAGTAAGTATGTTTTAATATGCATGTATAACTGGAATTTGTATTTCTTGCATCTTAAGTACAACCTTTAGAAAGCTTTACAAAATGAAAAATATGTTATAAACTCCTACTTCACCTTCCTATAAATCGTGTGTGCAGTAAAGTGTAGTGGAGAAAACTCCACTCTCTGCTTCCTATTTGCCAGTGAAATTGAACAGCTTATCTAGATCAGCGTTCCACAAAACAGCCCTTGCAGCGCTCTGAATGCTGCAGTCCTAGGTGCAGGTTTTTGTCGCAGCTCATCATTCGATGGCACGACTCAAACAGAGGAAGATGAGGATAAGAACAACCGTTTCAAGAGCAGTGGCTTGTTTATCCTCACAACTAAAATTTAAATTCTGCCTGCATCTGTGAAGAAAGCAGAGAAAAGGGACGTAATTAACCTGTCAAACTTATGCTGACACTCTCTGAGAAAAACACCTGCAATGGTTTTTGTACCTACTTATCATCCTCATCAAGTCCTGCCTTTGTTTATTCGAGTACATTAGGGTAGACAAAATGATACCCTGGATTTTACAGTTGTTCACCAAGGCTAGGTCTAAGGATCATGAATCAGGACCTACAGGAATGAAACTGTCCCTTTAAGCGAATAGAATTCCTGCTGCAAGCAGTGCCTACAAGTGAGCTAAACGATCACCAAACAAATTTTGCACAGAGGCAGTGTCCGATGAGAAAGATTAATTCTGAAAGAATCTACCAAGAGACGAAGTCTGAGAGACTGAGGGATGACAGAAGCAAGCAAAAGGAATTATTCAGCAAGAAAGTGAATGAGAGAGAAACAAGAAAATGTTAGAATTCAAAGAATAGAGCAAGGAGAATGAGACTGAAAAATGGGGTCCATGTGGAGAAAAAAGAAAAAGAAAGCCAATAAAATTGAGCATTTACTGTCCTAAAAAAATGTGGGTATGTGAAATGTGGGATGTATTGTGGTCATTACATCAGTCAAACATGTAGCATTTCAGATTACTTAGAAATCAGTGATACTATCATTTGGAGAAAAAACAGCTGCATTGAAATGCTTTGGCTTGCAGTCTTAAGATATGATGTATAAAGATATGATCTGCTTTGAGTGTTGTACAAATCTGCCAAACACCAATGCATTTTCATTAATCCTTATATCATCATGTTTGTTTGACATTTGCATCTATCATCCTACGTCTTTGCATTTGTTGCCACTTTGAATTTTAAAATGTACTTATGACTATTTAATAAACAGAGAAACTCAATTTCTGGAATGACAAAACTATTGTAAAGTTGTGTGCTTTTAAAGAAAGTGTCAATTGGTTTCAAGCCCTTTGTCTAAAACTGGGCCTTGTTCAGCTGGCCATTGTAACATGCCAATCACCCGAAAGGTCGTTTGGGTGCACTTTTAGTTAATGAGGTCCAGGTGGAACAACGCCTACTCAGGTCACCTTTTAAAAGCCCCTAATTCAAAGCTTAGGTCAGTGCAAGAAAAAGGGCACACTCAGTTTTCTGCACGTTCCATAATGCCGAAAATGTCAAAAGAAGAAAAGCAATTTGCCAGAGAGCCTTGGTTCAGTCCTCCTGGATGGAGCTCCCAACTGGTTTGGGACAGAAATTCTGTAGCACTAGTCAGCAGGATTAGAAGGCTTACTCATACTCCAACCAGTTCTATGCACTCAGGAGGAACAGGTGTGTCGAGACGAGACAGCAAAGCAGCACTTTAAGGACAGTATTTAGGCAGGATTTTCCAAACTTCTTCAATCTAAAGAGAACTCAGATCAAGATTCCCACTGTGAAAAACAGTATGTCAGGGGCAGTTGGTAACGTAATGGTTAGGGCGTTCGCCTTGTGATCAGAAGGTCACCAGTTTGAATCCCAGGACGAGTAAAGGTATCACTGAGGTACTCATGAGCAAGGTACCATACCCAAGCACTGCTCCCTAGGTGCTGCCCATGTTAGCTGACCACTACTCCTTCACAAATGGGTCAAATGCAGAGATCAAATTTCATTGTGTTGCACTGTGTGCTGTGCTGTGGTGTGTTCACAAAGACAAAATATTCACTATAACGCATTTGACATGCTCTAAGGCTTTGAACATAATAACACAACCAATGTTGCTTCAACAACAACCAAACTCATCATTCATTGGGTGTCCTTGGACACGAACACTTGGGTCATCAACTGGAATTTGCCCAGATACATGTTCAGTCTTGAGATACAAGGAATTTTTGGCAATAACACAGGTATGTTGGTAACATTTTTGCCATTGAGAAATCAAGACTTGGAGTGGAAGGGGGACCTAGGGGAGTCACATCAGATAGACTAAGGATGAAGCAATGGTGGAATCCCAGGGAAGAAGTGAAAAGAAGTGAAGCATTAAGGGATGCAGGAAGATGCCACTGAAATAAACAATTTACATAATTACTGGGATATTCTTCCTGGACCAGCTTGATAGTCTTACTCAGCATCACCAGTGGTGGATTTAGTCTCTTCTTGGTTTAAATCCCCCAATCCTATCACCCCCAATCACTAACCCAGGGTTTCAGTCACAAAGACGACTGTGCTGCAACCACCCCATCCTGGTCATCATAGTCATAGATCCTCCCTGCCAAGACCAGGCTATGCTACAGGTTTGATTAATTGTTCAGACACGGCAGCCACAGGGTCATATCTGTAGTGCATTCTAAAGCTGCAGACCTGAGTTCCTGAGGGCAGTTGTGTCTATGTCAACTGTGTGTGGCATGGCATTGTCCTGCTATCTGTGGCACAGCTTGGTCCTAATGTGTGTGGCGCTGTCCTTAAAGTCTCATCACTGCCCTTACAGCACATTGTTTCATCCTTAAAACACGTTTAGAGTTTACAGAACATTTATCAAAACTGCAGTAGTTTATAGAAATGGGGTAAGCACTAAAATCAGAGACTTGAAGACCTTGCGTTTTAGTGGCTCTACACTATAAAGGTCACTGATAGAGGTCACCTATTCTACCAAAGAACATTTTCAGTTGTCTTTATTTACCCATTGTTGACATACTGCTTGCCCGCCATTTTTTTGTGTTTATTATTGCAATTTGCTTTGTGAAGGTTGAAATTTCAGTGCCGAAATCGGTGTATTGTTCCTTTTCCCCATCAGCCTATAATCTCCTGTAAATCGCCTCTTAATGAGGTCCTCTGTTATTGTTCCTCCTTGCTCCACTACAAGACTACACAATCTGCTCCTCTCGCGTTGTGTTTGAGTGCGAGCCCCGGTGCAGACCCGCGTTCCACTCTGCCGCACCTGTCACACGTGATTTATGAGTGCCACTCTCACTGCCGCTCTCTCCAAGCTGTTCCTCCCTCTGCTGACACCTCGCTCTGCTTTCTCCGCTCGGCAATCTGATTTGCTGTGTTTTAGAGGAATGAAAAAATAAAGAGACGGGCTTGACAGGAACCCTCTATACTCTGCACTAATGCATTTGTATGCATGAATAAGGTGCTGCTTGATTTTCCACATTTTGGGACGGGCGTGTATGTGTGGACCGCTCGTGCCTGGCTGAATCCATGTCTTTATCCGTCAAGCGAGAATGGTCGCTCGTGCTGTCAAAATTGACAGTGACTTGGCGATGGTGCTTCTGTCAAACCTCTTGCAGATATTTACAGAAAAATTGTTATTTGCCCAGAAGTGCATTCAAAGTTCCACCATCACAAAGTAAAGCAAAATTGATGCTTTGGGCTTAAAAGGCTTGAAAATAATGTGCAATTTTTCTGTAAACCAAATTTGCTCTGGAGGATATATTTTCTTCCTTTGAATACTTTGTATGACAGATTTGATAGAGAAACCTATCAGTGTAGATGTAGCAGCAATAGAAAGTTCTGTATGATATGCATCATGATTTTTAACTTTTGTAAGTCAACTGAATTTTTCTTCATTAAAAAAAAAAGATTTTGTGCTTAACTATTTGTCTATTTGACCACTTCTTAGGGTGTTCATTTATTTGTGCATTCATTAATTCTGGTCCAGTTTTCATACAAAGAATGAAGAATATTTCAATTTAATTTCCAATGTTTCATATTTCCTCGAAAAAGTAGACAGACATACCACCTGCTCTCCACGTTATATATGAGCATAGCCTTTACACTGATAAAGAAACTTGATTATGTTCCCAGCACTCCATCCAACACTGTCTTTGCATCAGGTCCATAACAAAGTGCTTGGGTATATGCCAGTGTTCTAACAAATACAGAAAGAGGAAATATCACTGAATCATGAACTGGAATTAAAGCTTTTACCCAGAAGGCCACCATTCTTATCCTGAAAAATACCATTATTCGTCCATCATGATGAATTATGAAGTGGGAACAACACCTGCAAGCCAATCTTCTCCTTGATTTCAGAAGATCAATATTTTATTACCAAAGAGTTACACCAGTGGCACCAGCAGCAGGGCAGGGTACTGGAGCTGACTGATGAGATATGGGAGCCAGCCTGGAAGACACAGTCATGTCCTCTGGTGCAACCCCCTGATCGAATGTTTTACTGTTACGATCTCACAGAAACAATGAAGTAGAAGTAGAACTTTAGAAGTAAACAGCAACACAAAATCAACAGTTTTCAATGCAAGTTGAAAGTATGGAATCGGACTAGACAACCTCAGACTGTTACAGGGTAAAACAGTTTGTTCTTTGTTCACTTTTTTGTGTAGCATTACTTTTTTTCAGTGTAGTATTTTCAGTGTGTGCACCGTTAGTGCACTTATAGATCTGTATTTTTAGCCATTTTAGAATAAAATGTTTTGCTCAGTGCTTACTAGATACCACCTATCAACAGATTGCCTGCGGTGAGTTCTTGTTGCTCTTGCTTTAATGGTCAGCATTGTACTGCGCTGTCCAACTGAGGTCTGCTTATACACTATTAAGCAAAAGTTTGTAGACATCTTAGTATAATACGTACATAAGCATCCTGGAGAATCATTCCAAAACTATTGGCATCAAAATGGAGTTGGGTATTCATTAATTGCCCCTAGTATTCTGTAATGATTATTTGTGTTTACTCAAGCAAAAGAAGGTAAGGGTGATGTTGGGATGTTGATGATAACTAAGTTGAAATATGGGTTTCAATTTATCCCAGATGTATTTAGTATTGTTTATTATTTAGAGTTTTTGTGCACCCAAAATGACCAAACCATATCTTTATGGATATAGTGCAGAGTGGGACAATAATGCCTTAATCTGTTAAACCTCCTTGTAAGCTGCAGAAAGGTATATTGGATAATTCTGCACTCACAACTTTCTGATTATCAAGTGTGGAAAATGTAATAAAATCTGTTCTGAAATAGAAGCACCATCACAGCTTTCCCTAGAGTGTTCCCCAAGCGGCCACCAGATGCTGCTAATCTTTGGTTTGTGTTTGTCCTGTCTTTTTTGTTTTGTCAATCATCCAATTTGTCCTGCCCCCTCTTTCCATTAATCAAGCCCTGTTAGTGACCTCTCAGTTGTTTCATGGTATGTTATTAAGCCTTTTCCCATACGTTCCATGTCATTCCACCATTGCGTTATTCCCCCTTTGGCGTGCTCTGTGCTGGATGTCTGAACAAAAGAGGATATCTTAGTTGTTGCCCAGTGTATTTTTGCTCGTTTTCAATAAAATGGGTGTTTTGCATCGGCGACTGCATTCCTTGTTTCACGACAACGGTCATTCTGACAAGTACTGATATATTACAGAAATATAACTTGAGTACAAGTAGAACTACTGGTGTTAACACTAATTCTAAGTATATTTAAAGTATTCACAAAACTGCTCAGAGTATTAGTTAGGTTTTAGCTATTGATGTGTATTGCATCAAGCAGTTATTATTTAAGTTATTAGCTAATATTTAAGTTAATCATGGTTTAACATAGAAAATTGTACATTTGGTTTGATGTGCAGTGATTTAAGGTATTTGTGATAAATAGTAGATGTGCTAGTGGGTGGACCTATTTTGCTAATTTTTTTAGTAACTGTAATTATAGTAGTTAGTAGTGTAGCTACCTTTAAAAAGCTTTCCAGTAACATTGTTTACATATAGTAAAGTAGGATTCGCAAAATACAACATTGTTACCAAAAGTCTTTCTCTTTAAGGTGCAATTGGTAGCGTAACGGTTAGCACATTCGCCCCGTGGATTGGAATCCCAGGTAATGGTAAAGGTACCACTGAGGTACTCATTAGCAAGGAACTGTCCGCAAGTACTGCCCATGTTAGCTTCCCGCTGCTCTTTCAAGGATGGGTCAAGTGCTGTGCGGTGGTATGTTCACAATAACAAATAATCACTCTTTTCACTTTTCTGTTTACAAAGACAGGAGTTTTCAACTACTCTGAGTGTACTGAATTCAAGACTTTGTGCCAGTGTGATGCACACTTATTGTGTCACATTGCACCCATAGCAGCTGTGAGAAGGAGTCTGAGAATGAAAGAAATAACTCAAAATGTATGAATCTGACATATGAAAAGGACAGAACTTCAATCAAAACGCTCTACTTCCAAAACGTCATTGAAACCTTATAGTTTTTAAAATATAGATATGCATATTACTTTTAACATCACTTTACTTTTAACCTGCACAAATATTAAGTATTACTGGATGCAGTTTAACTTGTAGTGTAACTAACTATTATATTATCACTGCGGCTTAGCTCATCATAAGTAGTTTGGGGCTTTAAAAGCTCCCATTTAAAAGTAGCTTCCCCAACACTGGTAGCATTTAAGGAACTTGTTGCCATAAAGGTGGTGGTATAAGGAGTCCAAATGTGTCTCCCCAGGTCATGTCATGCCTTGTCTAGTCTTCCCACATGGTGACCAAACCCAGCTGACTCTGCAGCATTAGAGCAGCTGCCTACAGTGTGTTTGCTTGCCGTGCGATTATCTAGGCCAGATTCTCCTATGGCGCAGCGGTGGGAAATGGGCTAATGTCTTTGCCTGTGACGTTAGCGCCTTGCCTGCGCTTGGACAGTCATGCGTGCACCAAGCTCTAACTTCAAGCTCTGTCAAAGAGCCCTCATCCGGAAACGAGGCACTTAAGTAGACAGCATTGCCGATCTGCCCCATCGGACAGGGCATTGTTTTTACAAGGAGCTTGGGCATGAAGTTTGGAGACATCAGGTGGTTCTAATGTGACGTGACCCCGTGAAATGCTTCCAATGTGCCATAAATGCGCGGGTCACCATGGCGACATGCTCTTTGAAGTGAGCCATTTCACTTATTTATTTGTCATTTCCTCATGTGAGTTTTCTGTGACATGGTGGCTGAATAAGTACTGGCAGAGCTTTCTGCACAGGTTGGGGAGCACATGCTTAAAAGGTACATTTCCCAGAAAGAGCATTACGGGAAAGAGGTTTAACAGTATTGGAGAGGTTAGAAGGTGTGGATAATGAGCCATTTGTAGTGAATTTCTGTAGTGAAAAGTGGAATAAAAATATGATAGAACAGTTGGTCATAATACTTATGTCTTACTCCCACACTGTGACTTTGATGCCAGGCTTCTGCATCACAGTTTCACAGCCATGTATTATGTCATTGTGTAATCTATAGTAGATACTGTGATGATCACAGTACCAACTATAACGGATCATGAAATTACATTCGCATTTACGGCATTTATAAAGACAGCATTTTTACAGGTTCTTTCTGAAGCAACTCAGGGTTACGGGTCTTTCTTAGCGGCTCAATGGTGGTAGTTGTGCAGCAGGAAAGAGTTTAATTTGAATCTCCTACCTCGATTTTGACTATTCAACCACTTGGCTACCACCACTGCCACAAAAAACACTAGTTAGAATTAAGCGACGCTGAGAAACATAAGTAATCACTATTAATTCTACGCGGTACACTTATGCTGAAACATTTTATGCTGAAACATCTTTGCCTGTAGCAAACCCATGTATTGTATTTCATCTGTACTTATTAATGCAAGAAGCCTTATATTCTTGTTATTATATTTGCAATAGGCCTACAAAATTTGATAAATTATTAACAATGTGCTTGAGCGGTAATTATCTAGTATCCTGTCTCTGTGATAACAAAACAGACATTATTATCAAGAGATTTCAGAATTATTATTAAGGACTTACTGTTAAACCAATTAAACAGTAAAACAGAGGACCAAAATGTATTTAATACACAACACAATTATTGATAAAACTTAAAGCAGGTTCATATCAGTACACACTGTTTTCTTTGTGTACTGATTATTGCATTAATTCCATTTGATTTTAATATAATTCATATTAGTCTCTATTCACTTCCAAATGCAATATAATATTTCAATACATATTAGCACATTAAAACTACTAAGTTAACAAGTGCTTGAATTCATTACCACACGTGATTTAACTTTTATCTTTTAGTTTGTTTGCATTTACATGTGCCTTTGAAATCATCGAATGTTTTAAGAGGATTAGACTAAGCCTAATTAGATATAATTCATTATTCTTTTCAAAATTAATAATCGATAATGTTCCTAAATGCATTTTATGTTTTTTTTTCGCTGATAATGCTAATTATTTGCTGATTAGTTTAGTTACATATACCAAAAATGCACAAAAGAGCAAACCAACAAGGTAAGAAAAAGTAAATAAGCAGACAGATATCATCAAAATGTGAAACATGAAAAATGTCAAGACATGGTCAAATGTCAATAATGTTGATCAGTTAATTTAAGCCTCACCTCAAAACTGGTTTTCTTGAACTTGTGCAGAAGAAACATGCAAACAGTGAAGAAGATTGACAGTAAGATTGAAAAATAAGATGCATTAACATCACATCAGGACCTGTAAACAGAGAAAAACACACCAAAACTGAAACTGATATTGCCTTTTATAATTTTTATATATTTTGTCATTTTTAAAAATAACATAGGATTAAATATATCAAATAATCACACTGACAAGCTTCAAAATATGCCAAGGACCTTGTAGGTAATGTCTTAAATTAATGTTAATGAACCAGTATTTGTGTAGACTTGTGGGGGCAATATTTTTATAGATTTGTCCATGTAATAAAACTGTACTATTACTACTACTGAATTATCAGCCTCTTTAGTTGCTTCAGAATGTGTATATATGGTGCAGTTTGCATAACAGTTTGCATAACAGTTTGTATAACGGTTATTGAGTTGGCCCTGTGATCGGAAGGTGATCACTGAGGTACTTACAAGCAATGTACCATCCCCAAGCATTGCATAGATAATGCACAATGAAAAATATTGCCACCATTTTCATAAGTGAAACTCTTTCAAAAAGGAAAATTGCTACTCAGAGCAACGCTCCTGCAAGTAAAATTTAAGTACTGGGTACTGGTGGATGAGGCGGACATCCATCTTGGAGTCCAGACCAGAAGAAAGGCTGGATGGATGTGGCTGCCGCAGCCTGTCAGCTCTGACAAATAGATGTTGGCGACATGAAGCAAGTGAGACATTAGTGAACAGTGATGCACCGAGGCTCCATCCATACACTGCCAGCCATGACACAGACCCTCCAAGAAGGGCATCGATAGTCTCCTCAGACTGAATCATGGGAAATTGATTTAGACCCTTGTATGCAGTCGGTAAAGATGAATATCTATGTCTTATTAAAAGAGAAATATTGCAAGTGCAAAGCACACTTGTCAGTTTAAAGAAAATATGAAAGCAATGTGATAAATCTATAGAACATGTGGGAACATTCTGCAAAAGTTTTTCTCAAATGGCAATTTAGTGTTCATTTGGTGTTATTTACAGAGCTCATATAGGCTTCTTGCCAAAGTGTTTTTTTTTTTATGTTTACTAAATCTGAATTTATTTAGAGGAAGTTCAGGCAAAAGAAAAGTGAGATCTGTACCAATAAATAAGCATGAAATTTAGATTTTAAGCTTGCAAACTGCAGGTGCAAAATTGTCTTTTAATTGGGCCACACTGAATTTGCAGATACTACTTGTAACACTCGGTAGGTGAACCCAAACGCACAGTCAACAGATCCCGGTTGCAGGCACAGGATTAGATCGATGAAAAACCAAGAGTTTATTCAAGCAGATGTCGAAACCAGAAAACAGTCCACGGAGCAAACAAATCAAAATTGCCAGAAGCAGAGGGATAATCCAAAAACCGAAAGCAAGGGTCAAAACCGAGGCAGGTGAACACAAAGAACGCTTGGTATGTAGCACTAGGCATAACAATACTTCGTGGGGAATGGTTGTAACTGAAAGTCCTTAAATAGAGGTGATGTGGATGTGATTGGTTTAAACTCTGGTGACGCTGATCTGGTAGTCTGGGGTAATTAGGAAGGTCTGGAACTGGAGTCCTGGTCAGATGGCCTTTCCGATGAGGTGGACTCCTCCCTCAGTCTGGGCTGGGATCGTACACTACTGATGCTTTAAACATATCAACCTTTTCCCTGGAGATTGGCAGATAGACTGCCACCTTGCAAACCATTTTGAGACCCTGTATAAAAAAATCACTATGTCCTGTCCCCTGAGATTTCCTCAAGGCTTTTTGAGATTCTGTCTCAAGCCATTTCAGTTTGTGGCAAAGATCAAATGATCGCTGTTACTGTATAAGTGAACTGTTCAGCACCAGAGCTAATCAAAATTCACCAAAACACGATGCATGCTAATGCAAGCCTGTGATCGCTTCTTTGTCCAGCTAAAATGCAGCTTCATCCAGCGTGGCGCTACACCATGCATGCTAATGAGCGCCTGCTCTGTATGTTAGTCGTTGTACTGCAAAAATTGTTATTACAAAAAGTAAATACTGATAGCTTACGTCAAGGTTGTCTGTCCTGGACACCAGAGTGTAAACAGACAGGAAAGGGAAAATTTTTCACAGTAACAGAGACAAGCAATTTCCCAACCTACTGATGACTATTTCAGTGTGTAAGGACTCCTTATGTTTCTCTCTCCTCAGCTGGTGTAAGACATATCCCTCTGTCTGGTAGTGTGTGGGTGTGTGTGGATTAATGAGGTCAGTAGAATAGACACTACATTGGCCCTGATACAGTGCAAGAACGTTAAGCCAGAAAGACACCAGGTTTGGGGTGTGGATGTGTGGTGTAATGGGATCTCTCTCTCTCTCTCTCTCTCTCTCTCTCTCTGTGTCTCTCTCAGTAACACTATGTATCTTCTTCCTTATCTACTGCCTCCTTGATCAAACGGTTAGCTGTACAAGGTGACATTTTAAGCCGACTGCTTCTTCATTGCCATCGGATTGCAGGATGCCTTTGCAAATTTGGCACTAGCTTTGACCGAAAACTAATTTGCCTCAACACAAGAGTGTTTAACTATTCTATAATAAAGTATACAAGCAAAATGATAAAATGGCTCTGATCCAAAGACTGAACCTTGGGCTAATTTCGAACAGTGAACAATTACCATCACATCCCTTTCAATCAGTGCTCTGAACAGTCACCGCCGCCCGCCAGGCTGCCATGAACTCTGGCCAACCTCGCCAGTTTGTGGTGCGTCCAGCCTCTCTGCGTTGTCTTGTGTAGCGAGTGATGGAGTCTAGACACAGCCCAGTGCTTTAGATGAGGGCCGGTCAGGGTGACCGTGTCACGTCACAGTCCCAAGCGAAAGTCTGAAGCCATTATTATGACAGCTGACTCAGTGCTTGCCAAATGCAATTCTTGTTAGCGGCGTGGAAAACCTCTCATTTAAAATCTTTCCCTCAAGATTTCAAACGGATCACTCAGTTCCCAAATAATGACAATATCCAGCATGAATATCTTGAGATATTTTACTGTGTGACCTAACTTTTTTTTTCAATCGGCTGGGTCCCTGCCCACTAATTTCCTGAAATTTTAAAAACACTGCTGGGAAAAAGAAAAAAAATGGGGCAGATGCATTTGTTATGATTGTCGCATAAGCATGATGGATGGATCATGGCCTCTGGTCTTGGCTAGCAGTAGAAAGCAGAGGCCTGGACACTTTTTCAGTCGCCTGAGGCCCTGCATCTGGGAGCCCCTGCTGCTCTCCCCCTGGGGGCGATTTGCATGGGTCAACGCCGCTCCTGTGCCCCAGCCGAAACTCTCTCTGGCTTGCTGTATATGTCAGTGCTGAAAATCCATCCTGTTGTGCCCACGTCCAATATGCACAGGATGCAGAGATGAGTAACTCTCCTATGTCTGTGGCTTTCTCCATGTATTATTTATGACTAGCTTTAGAATCTTATTAATGAGGTTTTGAAGGTGAGGGGCTGAAGAAGATCACTGGGGTTTCGTATATTCTCAGCTGGGATATCGAATATACTTAGCTAGAAGTAGCTAGCTACTTCCAACGTGGACTCTGTTCTCTGACTCCTTTTAACTCACCATGCTCATGAATTTTGGTAAATTGTGGAATGTCTAATGTTCAAATTGTTATGATTAGTTAGCGTTAGAGGGCTAACTTCATGGGGTAAACTTACTATATCGCTACAGTCAGTTCAAATGTACTTTTAAGGTGAAAAAAACAGTCTGCCAGCTATATCGACGTGCACGTGGATGTATGCTGAAGGGAAGTAAAGATGCAAGGAAAAATCCGGTTCTATATCAGGAACCACACATAACACGTTCTGGGCTTCTTTTATTTAGCATGTGTCAGGCTGCAGAGTCTCAAAGGTGAAAGTTCTTTCTATAATTTATATAATTCTGAATCATAATCTGAATTTTCTTTTGCCGTGCTTGCCAGTGTGTGTGCTTTTAGACATGAGTGTGTGACAAGTGAATGTGTGTGTGTGTGTGTGCGTGTGTGCACATGCGTGCGTACATGATGCACCGTCCCCGGTGTTATTTCTATAGAGTGAGTGATGTGGGTGAGTCATGCAGGATTCTGCCCCGTGTGCCTGTCTGGAGTTTCAGTAATAATGTCTATTTCCCATCCTCTCACCTCCCTGTTCCCATTTCACTCCACTCCCTCTCTTCTGTTATTTTCTACTAATGCCTAACTCGGTGTCACCGCCACCTGAATTCTCACCCTGCACCTTCCTCATTCAGAGTTTTGATCGCATTTGTTGGATAAGACCTTGACAAGAAGAGTTGAAAAGAGATTTGTCTAGTTTGGTTTGATAAGTCTAATCAGCAGTGTTCGGAACATAAATTCTAAAGCTACAAGCTACTTAGCAAGCTAAGCTGCAACCAAGCTTCTGATGTAATATAGTAGTTAGCTACACTACAAGCTACAGTGAAAAAGGAAAAAGTAGCTAACTACTGTATTACAACAGAGGCTTGGCTGCAGCTTAGCTTCTTAAGTAGCTTTAAAAGTAATTTCTGTTGTAATATAGTAGTTAGCTACACTACAAGCTACAGTGAAAAAGTAGCTAGCTACTTCCAACGTGGACTCTGTTCTCTGACTCCTTTTAACTCACCATGCTCATGAATTTTGGTATATGTGGAATGTCTAATGTTCAAATTGTTATGATTAGTTAGCGTTAGAGGGCTAACTTCATGAGGTAAACTTACTATATCGCTACAGTCAGTTCAAATGTACTTTTAAGGTGAAAAAAACAGTCTGCCAGCTAGGATTAGTTAAGGTGTGCTTGATTGATTGTGACAAACTACATAGTTTACATAAATCAGAAAAAATACCAAACAAGTTACCAGAGAAATGTGACCTTCCACGGCAAAACCAGTCGCTTGTCGCAAATTTTCAAAATTGAGTTATTATGTTTTCATGAAAGGGCATAAATCAAGCTTCAAAATGATACCTATATCGGACGACATATGACTGAGATATCAACATTTAAATGAGTCGGGTTTCTCCTGTCACGCCAAGTGAGAAACGGAGAAATCTGCTTTTGAAGTTCACTATCGCCGTAGCACTCACAGACGCTTGGTGCGGTCGCGGCTACGTTTGCATTTACGCTAGCCTACGCTGCATTCACAGCCACACGGATAGCCTACCTGCACTAGGTTAACTGAACTCGGGAGACGAAGATGGATTCCGGAGAAATATCTTCACGCTAGTCAACCAGTGGATTTAGCGTAAATATTGAAGTAGAGCGGTCAAAACAGAAACTTTTAACATTCTGCTGGAATTGAATTCCTCACCTCAAGAAAGTCACGATTTAGGATGGAAAGGGTAAGTTTTTCAGCGAAATTGATTCACAACAGTACAGTATAGACCTTCCACTGTTTCAAAACACTAAAAACAAAAAAAGAACAGAACTAATGTTGCACATAAGAGCCATAGAGCTTTGTTCTAGTTGTTTCCTTGTGACATTGCTATGTCTTGTCCTGCATATCAAGCATTTTCCTTTTCTGCCTTCTTGTGTACCGACAATTGTTTTGTGTTTCTGGATAATACTTTTTTTTTTTTTTGCACCCCAGTTGGGTTTGTTGGTTCCGCAGACTGTCTCAAATGGTTTTGAACTGTGCCTGTTTCACAATGTTGATTAAACAAAGACTGTGTTTGACCTACTATGTGTTTGGGTAAGTGCTGGGACAGCGCTATGTCTATAAAGCTTTATTGAGGAGGAAAAAGCAGCCTTTTCACAGCATTTGCATACTTTTGGGATGTACAAGCATCAGAAGGCAAGGGTTGAGGAGAAATCCATCGGTGTACTAAACTAAACATTTTGCTTTAAAATGGTAGATTAGGACAGCCTTTTAATTGAGTCACATCTAATGCTAGTAATGTGCTATTATCCTAATACGTATTTGCCATGAGCCATGAAATCTGGTTACTTAATTGGTTGGTCTGAAATGTCCCAGAAAACGACAACATTCTGCAGCCCATCTCAACGCCTCTGCACTGGACACAGCGTGACGTGGAGTGACAGAATGTGCAGGCGCTGCTGGAGTGATGTATGAGAAATGAGTGTGAGTCACCCCTTCTACAGGCAAACACTTTACTACTTTTACCAACCGAGTGACCCGGGGAAACATTGGTTTGACGGTCTGCAGTGGAGGCTGCTGGTATGGTGGGCCCATCTTTAGTATGATGGTGGTGTGAAATATGGTGCATTGAAGTTCAATAGACTATGGATTCCTTCTGAAGCTTGCTTCCTTACAGCCAACAGCTCAATATCGACATGTAAAGCTTTTCTCCTGCAAAAGAAAAAAAATCTGATAACACATAGTAAACAAAGGCGTACGCACATATGCCAGCCCAAGAAACATACGGCAAAGTGCTAATATCATGTTAAATATAATTGTAATTGTTTATATCTGTGTGTAGGATGTAAAGTGAGAGTTTCCACATGCATTTTACCCTTTCATGAAACATATCTATGGTATTTGACAGCTCTCTATCCTTAACTTTGCTATATTTGTTGGTTTTACTCTGTTAGTGTAGTTCATGTAATGTTTGAGCTTTTTTTATCATTCATGTAGTATCTGCACTTTTTGTAATTTATATTCCTCATGTACTATTAGCACTTCAAATTTCTTCATTTTTGCTTTATATTTGCATTAGCTTTATGTCCTTATAAACGTCAGGATTGCCGATCTAAGGTGCTGTGTTTAGGTTGCAGTCTCCCCTGGAGATGTGGGTTCGAATCCCACTTCTGACATTGCTTTTTGGGCTGGTTGGTAGCATAATGGTAAGGGAATTGGCCCCATGAGGACATCGGTTTGAATCTTAGACTGGTAAAGGTACCACTGAGGTACTCATGAGCAAGGTACTGTCCCCAAGTACTGCTCTCCGGGCACTGCCCATGTCAGCTGCCAACTGATCTTTCATGGATGGGTCAAATGCAGAGATCACATTCGTATGCTATCTGCACTTTTAATTTATTTTAATTTTACTTGTAATATTTTCACTTTTGCTGCACTTAATATGTGTAATAATGTAATATTTACTTTGAATTTAGATACGTTATTTAACCTTCTTTACTTGATGTTTTTTTTTTTACTATTTTAAAATTACTTTTAAAATATTTTATTTTAAATCATTCACATTTTTAAAATGTGCTATATAAGTACATTTGTTTAGCCTCTTTTAGTCAAATATCTTTTAAATGTAACTTTTTTTAATATAAAATTTTAGGTTAGGTCGAAGCAAGTGCGGAAAAACAATGCAATCTTTGAGACAAAATTTATGCCTGAAAAGGTTAACGAATAGCCATGGTTGTCATCATGATGTGCCTGAGCTGGAATGTGTGAGATATCAGTTACCCCAAACATTAAAATGACCAACACAGGATGCGGATTACGTGATTTAGTGAAAATTAACAAAAAGTGGCAACCAAGTGGACAGTAATCTTCACCTCACGGCTCTGGTCCATAGGCGAGCGTTGTACAGTAATTAGCAGTACAGACGGAGGCTGAATTATTTACTGGAGGCTTGGCAGGAGGGATGATTTGCTATGAAAGTCAGCATGTCTCTGGTCTTGGTGGGGGCAGGGAAAGCAGATCTGAACGGAGAGAAAGAGAGAGAGACTCTGGAGCAGTTTGTTCATTAGAGCTCCTCCATCCTGCTTCCAGTCCCCCCAATTAGGCAGGAGCACCACCTGCGCAGGTGTTGCTCTCCAGCGGGACCTGCACCTCGTCAATGAAGCACACCATTAACAAAGTGCTCTGATGGGAGCTATGATGTACAGTTATGTGCTCCACCATCTGAACACGTAAGCAAGCTGGGCTTCTTGGATCAGGCCACCAGAGTACAAATATCTAAATATTCCATATTATTGATTTAGCCGCTGAGATATATATATATATAATTTTTTTTCTAAGAATATTTACAAATTCTATTAGCTATGGGGAGAGAGAGACAGAGACAGAGACAGAGAGATTAGTGAAGTGTGCATTAACTAAATCTCTAAATTTTGCTGAAATGGGGAAAAATACTGCAACAACTAAATACTACAAGTTTCTCAATATTCAGTAGCATCATGTTAGTTGTGGAGAGAGAAAGAGAGAGAGATTAGCTTAGTGTTAATTACACTGAAATAATTGCTGAGGGAGTAAAGAAATTGAAAAGAAATACTTTAAATATAGAAATATTCATTCATTATCCGAACTGCTGAATCCCTACCGCCCTCCAAATATTCTATATTTTGCATTTGCTGTGGTGAGATATTTGTTCGCCATGTAATATGTTGTGCATTGTAAAAATGATCTAAATATTGTTTGGAAATTCTGCCTTTTTAGCCAAACAAAGCAAGTCGGCAAAAAATGCTGTTTGCTTTTTGATCTCCCTGCTCCATAGTTCTGGCTAACCAAATCTGTTGTGATTTCCCCCCTCTCAGCACTGAGCTTAGATTGAACAAATTAGTCAGTTTCCTCAAGAAAAGAAAAAAAGGCTGAAATCTGCTGCTATTTGCTTTCTTTCAGCCCTCCAAGGATGCTCCACGCTTACAAAGATGCGTACATGCAATGCTTATGAAAAGAGTGGAGGCTTCATACCCATGGGTGTACACATTATATGTACAATATAAAATATGTATATGCAGTACAAATCATACATGTAAATAGCATGTACAAAAATACCTCTTTACTTTATAAAGTGAGACTCATGTTAGAAAGATCATCGTGGGATTGATATTATTTGTCAGAATAAATCTCTTCAAATCTTTTAGATAGCAGGCTATTAGTAAGTGTCTTAGAGGCAATAAACATAAGGCTTTTATATGATTGCAACATCACTTCCCATACGGCTTATTGCTTTTTTTTTGCTTTCCACCTGCGTTGTATCACAAATCTTTCATCATGAAAATCTAGCAAGAAAGAAGGAAAGCCGTTCTACAGGTACTGCCACATTCATCTGTCGGAACATGTAGTTCACTTCCTCTGGGTAAGCGACAACTTCTTTAAATAAGAAGAGCACTGTAATGAGATTTAGCTGATGGGTCTTGGAAGTCAGATTGACCTTGCTGAATATTTTAGCCTCATTTAGACCAAGACACCCATCCAGCAGATCAAAATGGAAGGGGTTTAATTAAAGGCGCGATGGCTAGATTGGAATACTTATCTTGATATTTTTCATCCCTCTCTTTGAGGCCGTGGTTCCATTATGTCGGGCACAATGGCTGTCAGCACATCACGCCACACATTCACCTGCCACAGAGTGGGAATTCGGAATAGGATTCCGAGTGAACTATGGGAACTTCGGGATGTGAACCGTATGTGGTCGGAGGAGCCCTTTGAGTGAAATCTCTTGAGGACAAAGGCAGAGTGTGGAACATATGTTTACTTATGCGCAAGATACAACAGAAAAAAACAGCCAGAAGTGTTTTTCTGTCATTGCTTTGGCCGCAAATAATGGAGAACAGCCCAAGGCTGACTTTGTCCTGGCTTCAGAAAACAACACTGATCTCTTACTCGGTTACTGAAAATAGCATTATGGAAAGAGCCACGGTCTGAATAAATAAGAAAACATGAAGGGACCTTATGCTGAGTGGCCCTGTCAAAGAGGGACCCCGGGTGAACCCAGTGAGTCATCTGCATACTGATATTTTCTATTGTAGTGGGCAGCTTTCCGAGTGCAGATTACACACACACTCTAGAAACAAAATGTTCTAGTTGGTATAAAATTTTCCATGAAAAACCTGGTTTAGTGTTGATGTTAAAAAATAACATGTACAAAAATATTTAGTTCTCAACTCTGATGTAGAGCACTCTTAATGGTGCTTCTATGAACTAAGTTTATTTAATAATCTAAGATTGTAAAGTAAATGCTGGACAGGTTTGAATGGAGAGTAATACAGAATGCTGCACTGTAAACAGACACCCGTATGCAGTGCAACACCTTTGCATTTGCATTCTGTATAAGTGAAATAAGTCAGGGCTACTTAGAGGATGATTTCATGGTCTAAAGTGGTCAATTAGAGACATGGTGCATCTCTGACACACTCAGTCACAGAGCACTCGACTGAATGTAAATCACAAAGGTAAATATTTCATGCCCAAATAAGGCAGGATGCAGACGGTGATGGGAAACAGGGGGTGCTACTGACATGAATGTAATTACTTTGGTTGGTCTTTGAGGTTGGAGCATTTTGAACAACAGAAGTAATACACACACTGGTCTCTTTACAATCAATGTCTGTAGTAAGCTGTAGGCAGGGCTTGGAAATTGCTTCTTAAAAGTAATCTGGTATAGTAAGTAGTTGTAATTTTCTTTTTTATTTAATACGAATAATATATAAATAAATTAATTCATAATTACTTAAATTGCTAAAAAGTACTATTTGCTTATAGTTACGTTATTTACTTAAATATATGTAGTCAATGTTAATGTACATAAATACATGAACACGACGTTATACTGTATAACAGAACAATATAGATGAAAGAATGAAGGGACGCTCTTTGATTACTCTTAACTCCCCCTGTACTACGTCTTTGACACATACATAGTTACATCATGCTTCTCATACTGTGAACATTGCGCGATTGCACATCCTTGGTTAAGATCTTACATTGGATATTTATTTAAATTCATTGCAGGCATTCTCTACTTCTGACTCCTTCATGTCATGTCTTTTCTCATTCTGTGTTCTGTACAGATAAACTTTATAAATTTCAACTGTCAGTGTTCTTGCACATCCCCAGAATTCACATTTTCCATGTATACAGTAATATCCATATTCTTCTATTTATATTAGTATCTTGTACATAAAAATTAAATTACATTTTTAAAATCTTTCTGTTCTTAATGTCTTAGCACCAATGACCAAAGCCAAGTCCTTGTATGTGACAACATACTTGGTAATGAACTTCATTCTGATCCTGATTTATTTTTGTCCATTAGCTGCATCTGAATGCATTTACACTTTTTCATATCCACAATACACAAACCTGTAGCATATATCTATTAAGGTGCAGACAGATACTGTAGTTCACCTGTTTCAATACACAGTCGTCACTAAAATATTTTGAATTCTAGTTTTATTTAATTCTCCATATACATGGTTATATAAGTACAACATGTATTGAAATGCACATTAAACACCATGAATTAGTTGTGTGTTACAATACAAAACTGTACGCACACATAATTTATTTTTGACTAAGTGGTCAATGCATAATGACTGTAAGACTGGAGGCTGATGACAATATTATCCAGCCATCCTTGACCTGTCTGCTGACCCTTCAATTATAAATTTGTCTGGTATAAGAAATTCCCAGTGTGGGTTTCAGAAGCACTATATTCTAAAATGCAACCTCCTGCTGGAAACACAATGACTGTAGGGGATCACTTCAGAGAAAGCTGCTCTGAAATCATCATTAAATATCCATATAACAGCCATAACACAGCAGGCCACAAAAAATCTACCATTCCCCTCTAATACCACAGAGGTTAAGGATATCGGCTCGGAATTTGAGATCCTATTGGGAATAATCAAGATTTTTTTCTTACAAAAAAGGAAAGGGAGTAAAGCACTCCAGAGCAATCCAAGAGAGACCATTTTAATTTCACTGTGCCCCATAGCTATGACCCAAAATTAATTGTCCTTTTACAGTGTAGTGAGGCTCCTCTTGAGACAGTTGGGGCAACCGAGGACAAATGAGATAATTATGAGAAGTAAGATCAGGCATTCCCACACTGTACAATCCTCAGTGGCGATGGATTAGGCAGGACTAATGGTGCTGGGAGTGCGCACGATGGCTCGAGTGCACAGGGACTGAAAGCGATTGTGTTGATCTTTGCCGCGAGAGCTTCCGTTTTGACTATTACTCCCTCATGAATCGTCTGTTCCCCAGCACAAATCCAAGAGAATGGTTTATGAGTCAATGCGAAACAATGAATGGAAAACAGGAATAGGAATCGCACAAAATTAACTCTGAGATTAAGATTAATTAATAAAGTCAGTCCAGATTTATTTGCAATAGCTAATGACAGCAGGGAAGCCACTGATTAGTCCTGAAGCAAACTTAATATAGAGTTTCACTGTTAAAGTTTCGAGACTAAAGCTTTGAGGAAATTAGTAAAGTCAACGCAGAAGTGTCATACAATGGAGTTATTCATTGAGGGTTTCACACTTCACACTGCTGTAATTAACTAATGCATTGTTTTGAGTCTCTAAGCATTTTTCCAAAGATGCGGGTCAGTGAGAGCAGAACTAATATGGCAAATCTTCCTTTCATGAGTTTTTAGAAACTGTTTGCACTAAACATAGGATCTGTTATCCAGTATTACATCCTATATTGCCCAGAGCTGCACAATATTTTTGTGGCAAAAATTGCATTATCAACAGGTTGTTTTACCAAATGAATTTAATGACTCTATTTGGAAAGATTTTATAATTTCTTTTAAACATTGTGTTGCATTTTCAATCCTCCCTGAAATCAACAGAAAACAAACATATTTATAACAAGATAGCAGCAAGTGGCAACATGTGGGGTCCAAGCATAAGTTGCAAAAAGCAGCACAATAGCAGCTAATGCGTCAAAGAAAGCAGTCAGTGAGTCAGAAGTCAAAATTAGCAAAAAAACAAATGAACAAAAATAGCTCTTTTATGACATCGCATACATTTATGTAGCGTTTCAGAGCCCCCCATTGTTCAAATAGCATCATTGTATATTTCCCTCGTCCATATCTTAGTTTTGATTAACTACATTAAAATAATATCAAGACATAAGGAGGCAGAACATATAACAATAAAGTGAAATGACATAGGAAAAAGAATTAAAGATGCCAATAGAAATTTGCATCTTTTTGTTATAACAGTTTCAATAAGTTATGTTTATAAAGAAACTAACCTCTAACAGTATTCGTATAAGAATCTGGTGGTTTTCTATAATTTTATGTAAATTCTAAAAACTCTGTTATGCCATCAAATAAATTTATGTGATGTCATAAGTACCCTCGAAGCCCCCCTTGTGGTCAAATCGCCTTTTCTTTCACTATAACACCAAATATAGGCTGATCACTATGTTTTTTGGCATATGCCAAGCTGCACACCATTTTTCAGCTTTCTGTGACTTACGGTTCAGTCTGCACAATCTGTTTTGTTGGGGATAAATAAATAAATAAATAAAGAAGAAGCAGAACAATTACAATAGCAGATGATGATGATGCAGACACCATAAAATGTGTGATATAATAATGTATATAATCTTGGGGTCTGCAGTCAGTCATTCATTCATTCACTATCCAAGCCAGGAAGCCAGGAAAATGGAGCGTGTCTGCATTCATACCCCTCAATTACTATGTTTAACCACTTTTGTTTTGTTTTGTGTTTCCTTTTCCCATGTTTTATCTTGTGTTCTTTGCCTGTGCTCTTATCTACAGCCATAAATTAACCTGCTTTGCTTTCTTCTGCCTACTGGCCAACTTTCAACTACCACATCCACCTAAAATATTGGCAAAGCCTTTTTATCAAAGACACTTTGTATCAAGCCACTGCCTCCTTATCACATCCGCATTAACATTAAACTCATTTTGTTGCAACACATATCTGGGATGATATTCTTTAGATTCACTATCTTTGAGAGATGAATGTGATCGTTTGATATTTAGTGACCTTGCTGGAACTGCTTCAGCTGCAGAAATCCCCTCCACCTTTTTAAAGTGTTTTATTTGAGACACCAGTGAGTATTTTCTCATAGACTGCCACATGTGGGCCAGCGTTGCAGCCCCTCTCTCCCAAGCCTCTGATAATAAAATCTCCCATCAGCCCAGTAATGGATCACCTCCAGACTTCATCCGATTTGGAGAGCGGCAGGCAGGTTTGGGTGCAGTCCGGGTCTCGGGTCTGGACTCCGATTTTGCCCTCCTCCAGGCAGGTCCTTAATGCACTATTGATTTGTTTAGCTAATACATTTCTTTTCTCTCAGCATGGCAGGATTCTATATAACAGGAATATTGGAAATTTCAGCTAGGCTTGCGACTCTGGAAGGAAGTCAAATCCTACTGTATCAGTTTTCAACAGGTAAAAGTGCAATGGTGTTGTGGCAGGACTTCAACATGCATTTTTTGCATTAAGGGTGCCAAGAATCACCTCATTCTCCTTCCTTTCCTTTTTCCTCTTTTTCCTTCCTTCAAATATTCTCTGAGATTAAAGTGACAAATTTATGAAAAAAGCAAGTTTTTTCTTGCAAATTTCTTTTCTGGAATGGCCCTGACGCGCCGTTGTCTTTTAGCACATAGCAATCAAGCATTTTTTTTTCAGGAATAGTCTGTCTAGTTAAACACTGCACTTCGAGGCTATTTCAAAGTAAGTTTCTCTTATCTCTATCTGAGAGGAAGTTCTCTACTGCAACTGATGTGACATATCTCATCAACTCTATTACCCACGAAAATGAAAGTTAAAAACCCTTCTTTGTGAAATTAATTAAATCTCATTGGCTGTGAGCCATTCAGTGTTTTGACCTGAGAGAGTATAGCTCACTCAGTCCACATTTATGTTCATACAATTAAGTGGATCTTTATCTGCAGTGACCTGCAAGCATCCTACCTCCCCTCCCTCCCTCCCTCCCATCTTCAACAAAGAATCCTGACAACCAGCAAGCATGGAAAATGTCACGCTAGAGTTAATAGGGAATAGATTTTTGTCAAATGCTAGATGGGAATCACTGAAAATTTTGTTAATGCCAAGAGTGGCCACGATAAGCTGCTATCCTGGTGCAGCCTTATTAGCATTGTTTAATCAGAGCTCACATCTGTAATACAACAATTAACCGAACTAGAAGGCGAGGCCGAATCCGCACCGTGAAAAATGAATTATAGCAATCAGATTATATTAGCTCTGCAATAATCTTCTAAATGCGGTGTGAAGAACAGCTTTCAGCGAGATGGCAAAGCAATATTGCTTAACCCCCCCTCAAGTAACAAAGCTAATATAAACTTCATCTGTTAAGACTGTGTGAAAATGTGTTTCTGGTGAGAAATCAAATTAGACCCCAGAGGCTCTGGAAGCAGCCGTCTGCAAACACTAGAGTTAGGAAATGTTTACCACCATTAGTGTTACTGTCCGTTTTTTTAACGTTTAGGCCTATCAGAACATGAAAGAAGAGGTAGAAAGTAAAAGTTAGTTAATTCCCTAAAGGCAGCAGCAGCTTTTTGGAAGCCACGGCCTCACGTGATTTACCTGGAAGAGAAGCAAGACCCCGGCCCCCTAACCTTCATTAGCCACTGTCAGCAGGCTGTGTCAAACTGGACAAAGCTTGTCGGCCAGATAGCGTCCGAGCACCTGCAGGGAAAGCGACGAAGACAAATTGCAGCAGCGAAGAGATAAGGCTGTTATTAGAATCCTCCCTATCTCCGACAAATGGGGAGAGTGAACCCCATTAAAAAAAGGCAGCCTGAAGAGGACATGACAGTCCCATTCTGCACCGCTCAGTCATAACTCTCCGGGTGTAGACACGACTGGACACGAAGTGATTACAGCGTCTCAATGCGGAGAGCAGGGCACAAGGAAGACCGCTACTAGAAAATAATCATATTCCCAATATGATAGAGACGTATAGTGGGGCAGCGGGTTTAAGAGTTGATAAGTGACGCTTCAGTTGAAGGACAGAGATGAAGTGTGGGCGGGAAGCGAGAGAATAGAGACAAACATAGACACGAGACAGATGCACCTACAAAGAGGAAAAAGAGAAAGGGAACCAGGGAGAGAGACATAGAGAGAAAACAAGTGAAAAAACAGTGTTGGAGAAGCTACTTTTAAACCATAGATTTTTTTAATTAAAAGCTACTTATGATTAAAAGTAGCTAAGCAACAGCCAAGCTACCATTTAATATTGTCGTTAGCTAAACTACAAACTAAACTACTTCACTTTCAACTTTGCACTCTTTAATGTGTTTAACAATTTAACAGTGAAAAGATACTCAACTCAAATAGCGCACACACACACACACACACACACACAGTCATAAGCTCAAACTTAGTCTCAGGTTCTTGCAAACAAAACACCAAGCGAAACCAAACTTCCAATAGGCTAGCGGGATTCCCCCAAGAACAACGTCTCCGTGACAGCTCAGGAATGGACAAACACGTCCAGGCCGAACTTACTAAAATAATCCAAAACCCAGGTGTGAGGAATCAAGCAGAAACCTGTGAGCAAATCAGATGCGAGGATGATGTGCAACCATTACGTCATGGGAAACGGAACTGGGAAACTTAACTAGAACCAGGTGATAGGCACTAGCCCTAGCCCAAAATCTCAACCCAGCAAGTGAGAAAGGTGAAAAGCAAACCCAGGCTAGTACTGACTCCAGCAACCAGGAACGCAGTTGGTAGGGCAGAGGCGGCATGGCTTTACATTTCCATTTTCTTCAAGGTGGACTCCATCTCGCGGGTGCCAAGAGCGCGCTGTGACGCAATGAGGCACTTCTGCCAATTCGGCACCAGTTAGGAACACCTGGTGGTTGAAAATATCCATATCTGTTACTTAACAGCAACAGATTCTTGCTTCCATCTTCTGACTCCATTTCACAGCTGCCAACGACACATTGTGATGCAATAAGTGTGCACTATGTGGGCATTGAGGCCACTTTTATTACATGCCATTTTTGTGAATTCAACATTGATCAGAAACAGCTGATAGTTTGGTCAGTTTGCCTCTTGATCAGAGAGATAAGGCAACAAAATTTTGTGTATTTGAGCTTCTGAACAAGTGGTTATGTTGCTTATTTTTGTTAGCTACTCCCCAACACTGGGAAATACAAACTCAGAGAGAGAAAAAGAGAGTGAGAGAGAGAGAGAGAGAGAGAGAGAGAGAGAGTTTGTCATAGAGAAACAGAAAGAGAGACAGACAGTAAGGCAAACAGGCACAGAGATAGAGGAAGAGAGACATGTGCTAAAATAACTAGAGGCACAAAACGGCACTATTTGTTTAGATAGGAAATGACATTTCCAAGATGGACCATCTCCAGGAGAGAAAATCTCTTTTGGCCAGAAAGCGAAGCATATGGCGAAAGGCAGGTTGGGGAGAAGCACCAGAGGCGGGGAGGTCCGAGAGCCATCTGCGGCGACTGAGGACCGTGCAGCACAGCTGGGGTTAGACGAGAGGAAAGAAAACAGATGAAATCCCTTATTGTTTCCAGTTCTGAGCTGACAACTAGGAGCGCGATCCGCTAACAATGCGCAGCAGACAGAGCGATGTAATCTGCTTTGTTTTAATTCCAGCATCCATCAGACGTAGCATCGTTGGAGTCATTTTCTTTCATTCCACACTATGATTATTCGCTGAACGCAGTGCTTACGATGTCGAGGGCTGGCAGGAGAGGAATGCTCATGGAATGGCGGGCCATTAAGCTCCCTGAGAGATGAGCCATTTTCTTTTTTGCATTTGCAGTGTTTCAGAGGGGAAAAGATCCCTTTGGGAGCGAAAGACCCAACAGTGCAAACCATGTGAGTCTCCCTACAGATGGGTCCCTATTTACAAGACACCCTAGGCGGCTCCACTGGGCACATGGGTTTATAAACAAATGCGCGCACACACACACGAAACAGCACACTTCACCCTCACATATTGCTGAATGTAAACACATATGCACTGTATCATACTTTAAATAACACCCATTTTACGCACACACTTGACGACATAAACAGAAAAACAGAATCATGCTCTTGCTATCTGTGTGATCTAAATTCATAAATCCCATAAACATCAGAACTAAATAGACTAAACACTTTCCTTTAGTGCGCTTAACCTTAACCTCGACAACAAGCAAATCTTTCAGCCTTTTTAGTTTTAGTTTTTCTATAAAAGTATTTTTCCTTCATGAGAGTCAGTCCGCACATCCAAAAATGTTCTCACAAAGCCATGAAAATCTATAGGTCCCAACTGTCAGGGGATAATCAGGTCATTACAAACACACAAGAACATGTAGAACACGCTGTGACAAAAATATCTTAATAAGTGTATTAATAACTTCTTACAGTTTTTAAAATCTTTTAATATAGTGATCTAAAACCTACATGTGATCTTACAGAAACCCACATGTTCATTCTCAGAACGTAAAATAAAGTAGAAAATAAGGGGAATGTCAAATGTGACTAAGAACAAAAAAATTGTGTTTTGTGCATAAAATTGTCATGATATGATATGTATGTGGATAGGTATAACATGATAAAAGTCCCTAGTAGTTGTAATGTGTTGTTGCTCAGTGTTATGTGAGGACACTGTGCTGTGCAGTTTTTTTTTTCATTGCCGTGTGTGTGTGTTCCCTTGGGTTTTTTGAGGAAGAGTCTACAGAGAGCTGAGCTGGCCAATCACACTATCTTCACCTGGGTCTCTGTAAGGTCTAGATCCAGTGGGGATTCTCCCTCCTCAGATAGACGTGCAGATACGGACTCTCACTACGGATCTTCTCAAAGACCCTTGATTACTAGATCAGTTTCATTTAAGTTTTAACTTGCCATGCCCTGGAGTTTTTGTATTTAAAGAGCATTGTTTGAGTTGTCTGTAAGAGAAGTTCGAGTTGTTGTAAAGAATTGTCTCTGTCTGTGAACTGAGAGATCTTCTGTTCTGCCTTCTCATGTACCGATCACTGATTTGCATTTCTAGATTTTTCTCGTAAACTGGATTTGAACCGTGCCTGATTCATGATGCAGATTTTTGTTAAAAAAAAAAAAAAAAAAGTTTAACCTACTCTGTGTTTGGCTCCATCCTATAAGTATCTTGTTATATAGGAGTTTTCTGCTATGTCATAGACATGAAGGAGGCTCACTTTTTTGGGCTGAAAACTGATACTGTTCTGTTTTTTACTCTGTGTTTTGTAATGGTTATCAATATTGCCTTCGAGTCCTGAATTGATGGAGTCCAAGAGTTTTTTGATTCCCAAAATGTTCCACAACAGAAACTGCATAGACAGTGTGAATGACAAAAGGCCCTGGCAGTGATGACTACCTTCAGTAGTGATTCAGAAACACTGTCTATGTTAATTTCTGACTTTAAAAAACACTACTGTTAAATTGGTTCTTCATTTTACCTTTTGTATATTACACTCTTTTTTGGTTTTTCTTGATTTTAGCTTTAATCGTCAACATGCTAATGTATTGATCTTAGTTAAAGAGCTGCTTGATGACTGTTAAAGTTAATTGCAAAACCTTGTAATAGGCTCTCCATTAGTAGTAACTGTGAATAAAGGAATTGCTGCTTCTTAGATTTGATTATCTGCTCTTGTCTTTTCACATTTGGATATTTTCATTTTCACAACCAAAACTGAGCAAAGGAAGTGCACATAAAGACATACACACATGCACGCACACACACACACACACAGTGGAGCTGGGGATTTATTGGTCATCAGCCTACTTTTTTGTAAATGTGGCTAATTGCTCGAAATTTGCCTGTTCACTCTCGGAGAAAATGTCGCCCTCATAAAAGGCTGTAATGCTGTTGGTAATTACTGTTCAGCTAAAGTTATGGACCTCTCTTTTTGCTTCAATCACCCAACTCCTTTTATGCTTGTTGCAAGTCTGAGAGGTAAAATTGCATACACAGCTTTCTGACATCAGGCTAACCACTGTGTTTCCACACTGTCAAAAACAGCGGGTTTTGAATGACTGTTCGACTCTTTATTTTTCCCCAATTTGACATAAAAGATTATACAGGCACTGTTCATCCATAAATGAATGGAAAATGCACGCTTTTAAAGACCATTTCTATGAAACCATCCAGCAAATTCAATGTGTGCTTTCAGAACACCAGGGAGTCACTTCAGAATTTTAAGACATGCTTTCGGAGAATTGATTTATCTACAAAACAAGTTGAATGTGTTACTCTGGCCTGGCTTAAAAGTCTCAGTTGAAATCACACTGTCCTAAAAATGCCCTAATGATACACCCTCCCGATGCAAACAAGATGATCACAAGATCCATGTAGCTGATTCATCTGGCCAAGGCTGCGGTCGTGATGCTCAGCTTGTGCGTAATTGGCTGAACTCCAAAGCAATCCCCAAACCCATTTCCAGTTGTCTTTTGCCATTTCCAAAGGACACGCACATACACACAAACACAAGCACAGAGAGAGTGAGAGTTCTTAAAGCTAATGTGGAGTGGAGTGAGAGCTTAAGCAGGGGAATGGGTGGCTCAGAGAGACATGATAAGAGCTCCCTGCAGCCGCCGCTGCCTCCGTCGTCATGAGGAGGATGATTGATGTGATTAATAAAGTTGTCATCATGATCATGGCCCTCAGAGGTTTTTGGGAAAGAGAGAGAGAGAAAGTGAAAGAGACGGAGATGCGCCGCACAAACACAGCCTCCATCAACCCGCCGAAATCCGTCTATCTTTACCATCAATACGGTTTAAGGCTGTTTAATTTCCCTCAATCCATTTGGCACTTCATTACACTCCCATTTCTGATCCTAAGTAGGCAATATTTATTCAACGTCTAAATCTTGGCATGCTTACTGTGAATTGAATGTCAATGTATTTTTTTCTATGGTTAAAGTGAAATAACGTATTGGCCATGCTAGGAAGCTATAAAAAGATGATTATTAAAAGAAAATGATCACAATGCTAATTTACTTTACCTTTTTTACATTGCAACTCCTTTATTTTGAAATCGCAAATTACATTAAATGACATTTAAATACTGACCTTTTCTTTTCTTGTTGCTGACAAATTATTTTTAGCAAATATCTGTCATCATCATTATCATCATCATCATCATCATCATCATCATCATCATCATCATCATCATCATCATCATCTTTGTTTAAATCAGTTCAAAGCCATTTAACAGTCGAGAAGCTCAAATAATTACATTAATTTGTGTATTTTCTGCCTCTGAACTCCAAGATGAATAGAATTAGGTCAGAGATGAGAGTTCTTCGTTCCTATGACAACTTGCCATTGAAAGGCATATTTGAATGTTTTGACGCATCACCATGAACGTAAAGAAATGGAAGAAAATTCATTTTTAAAAACACCTCTATAGGAAAAGACTACTTCTATTACTTTTCTGACCATTAGCCAAAAGGTATGCAGCATCCTATCAAATGGAACACAAGACATGAAACTCCAAACAGTGGAAAAAAAAACAAATATGTCTCACTTCATTGAGCAGTGTAATGGATATGTGCAGCAGAAAGTGCATTCAATTTTGTTTGTGATTTTCCTTGACATTTAAACAGAAAAAAAACACGGCTTCCAGGAATTATCATGGGAAATTTTAGTCTATAAACACACTGAGTTACACCAGCATCAAACACACCGCCTTGATAAACTCCAACCACAAATCA
Organism: Distichodus sexfasciatus; assembly: GCA_032718565.1. Lineage (NCBI taxonomy): Eukaryota > Metazoa > Chordata > Actinopteri > Characiformes > Distichodontidae > Distichodus > Distichodus sexfasciatus. The sequence continues at coordinate 2,592,111 of JAVGVS010000028.1, read as the reverse complement.
AAAAGGAACCATTCCTGTTCCATGAAATGCTGTAGTGACTTTGACTTGTATCCAGTGGTTCAGAACATTACACTTCTAGAAATTCATTTCTGTAGGCTTTATATTTAATGGATTCAGGGATATTGGACATTGTCATTGGGGTGGATATACAACTATATTAAAGGCAGACTGATAAACTGATGTACCAATATTCTTGCCGATACGAACTAATTGCAGATCTTTGGTATCTTTTCTTATAAAGGCTAATGAATAACAATTAAAAAAGAAAAGTAATAAGAAAGACACACAATGGATCCAGAACCACGTAATGAGTTTGTCCACTACTGAACACATGTGACCTTGTGTATCCTGTGGAAACTAGAGCCATGTTGTCTCTTCTAACTGTATAGTGGGCTTATAAATGTATAGTTAATTTTGACTTATTATACTATTTTATTGTGCTTTTGTTTTCATTTATGAGATAAGTACTTTTGTGTATTCTAATTTATATTTACATTTACATTTTGTAGAAGCACTTATCCAGAGCGACTTCCATTTCCCAATTTCAGAGACAGTCTCCCTGAGAGCAATTTGGGTTAAGGATGTTGCTCAGGGAGCCAGTAGTGGTAATGGTGTAGGTAATGTTTGAACCCACAACCTCTTGGACCAGAGTGGGGTGTCCTATCTATTAGATCACCACTCCCAATTTATGTTCTATTCTATTTTTAAACAGCATTTTGCAATGTTAAATAAAAGTTTAACCCCAAATTGCTATAAGGAGGCCACCCTGTAATTCAGAAATGGAAGTTTCTCTGGATAGGACTGTCTGATAAATGTCCTAAATGTAAAATGAAAACATATCATATTGAGATGAAATTCATAACTCTCATGAAATGATCAAAAACTGTTTCGGTCTTAAAATACAATAGACCTAATTTATCATTCATTATCATCACTTTTCTTAGCAGAATCTTAAATTCATTTTTAAGCAAGTTAAGGCATTTAATTAGTATTATATTATACAAGTAAAAATTAAAAATGATTATTAAAAGAACCTACTGATTTGCACAAATATGCATGCAATACAACAGTTGTATATTCAGGGTTTGGCTAAGAAACAATCTTTAAACAAGTTTATTGATTTATTAATTCAAATTAAAAATGTGAAATGTCTGAATTTTTGAAAACCTTGTATGCTGGTTTTAAGAACTAATTTTGTGAATGAGGCCGAACATTATTGCAATACTAGACTATACGTAAGGAAGGTAATGTGATAGAGGAAAAGTAATTAGGAAAATGAGTTCTTCTGGATAAGAGTGTCTGCCAAATGTTGCGTAAATGCTGTAAAATTAATTTTCAGAATACCGTCAGGTCAACAAGTGCATAGAACAGAATGGCCAAACACACAATTCAAGCTTTTATTTCAACTTAATTGTTCAATACCTCAATTGTCAGTTGCGTTTTGGACATCAGCCACTCTAAAAGCATGAGTCACAGTTAGCTAGAATGGCAGTTGGTTGCAGGCTTAATTAAAGCACAGGTTTCCTCTTATTAAATGCTCATTAATATGTTCACAAAGGCTGGGTAAAATGTGCAGACATGTGTTGGTGGGAGGAATGCACGTCTGTTTTCAAATGAGGCTTTAATGTGGAATCAAAACTGACATTATCTTTATTACAAAAGAGCCACTTAATTATTCTGTCACCCTCTGGGGAGGCCTCGAACTTTTTTATGAGAAAATAATTTAATGCTAATTTACGAATCCAGCTTTATTGTGGGCAGGAAACGAGCAAAACGAAACTGTTCCGAAATCAAATTACCGGGTTCTAACTGTGCGCTGTCACACCCTGAGGAGAATATGGCTTATCAACCTCAGCCATTAAAGTGTATTCAGGAAAGCAATGACAACAAATACATAAAAGAGCTTGATTTCAAACAAAACACCATCAAATAATGAAAAAAGAAATCCTGTCTGACTGACACTTATTCACTGTTTAGTTCTGGTCTATTCTTTAAGCAACATAACTGTTCCCCCATTTTTGCCTATTCGTCTAGAGATCGGCAAACATCAACGAGGAACTTGAATGAGGTGAATGAGGGCAGTTTGACTGTAATTCTTACTAATGAAGTCGAATAACAAGCTCATTGTATCCTGTATCCATGACAATGAACTTCATCTGTCAACATTTCAAAATCTCTTTATATAAGATATTTATTCTTGTCAACATGAGATCCAATATTTGGGTGTTGATGTGGTGGTGGGATACTCTTCTACAAACCAAGGTGTAGATTCAAATTATTAGGAAATGTAGAATAGGTAGAATAGAGCCGACTCAAACCCAAAACCTCTAGGTGAGTCTCCTACCAATTGCCCACTACCACCACCACCACCACCACAATAATAATTAAAAAAAAGGGTGTTTATTTCCCTAGTGTGTGTATTTGTCCATGTCAATTCCTTTAGAGGATACTCTCCAGCAGACAGTATATTTAAATAGCTTTATTAGGGTTACGTGTCGGCAGTAATAGCTTTTGATTCCTTCTGGTCGTAAATAGAGGCTGTTTAAAAGTATAGCAAGAAAAAGCCAGGAGCAAACACAGCCACACTCCCCAGCACACACAATAACATCATCCCTACCTTCAGCCCTTATTAAAAGCATACAGCCGCAGCTTTTCATTTCTGGTGACACGTTAATATTTCATACGACTGTTAGACATGACAAAAGGCCTGCGGCTTTGGCCAGCGAAGGGGTTTTCCTCTCCCCCCAACCTTCTCTGTTCTTTTCTTGTTCTCTCCTCTCTAGCGCCTTTGTTCATTTCTTTGGGCCTTTAAATAACCACTGCCCTCATTATCCAAATAGAAGAGGGTGGCGGCTATCGCATAATTAATTTGATTAGCTTGTATTTATTTCAAACCATGACCTCATTTGCGGTCTGCAGAGCGACAGGGAAAAGGAGATCACACGGAGATGACAGGATATCACCTTGTCTTCTGTCGTTACCCCTGCAGGTCTGAGAGCTAACTTCTATTTGGAGTATCATTGGAAAATCGAGCGTGGATTCACAGGAGCAGCTAACTGTGCTATGGATCACTGACTCCCGGCCAGCTCGAAGGAGATGAGGAGCGAACTGTACAACTGGGACGAATGCAAAACAAACAACTGCCCCGAACATCAGCGCCGTGTTTGCATTGAGGCCAGTTTTGACATGTGTTTGCCTTACATTCACCTCAAAGGTTATGAGGTTTTTCCAGAGAACATTGCGCAAGGAAATTCCCACTTAAATGGGAAGGAGTGCTATTAAGGGCTCACATTTGGGTTGATTGAATACAAAAACAGGTTCTTACAGGTTCTTTTTTTCTGAATGACCTTCAGCCCTTCGTCCAGAGAGTGTGTACTGTAATGTCCATGCTGACTTCATATTAAAGTGGTACTGAGCATGGGTTTTCCTTTTGCTTTTCTCATCACTTTCAGTTCCCCCCTCATTATCACCTCCACCTGTTTTCACTCCCCATTCTGTTCACACTGTCGTTGGTCAATTGTTTTTTCCGCTCACTTCCGTTTTATGTTTGTACTGTGTATGGTTTTTGTTTGTTTGATTTACACCCCCTTTTTGTTAGCCCCGTATCATATAAGCCAGTCTGACCCAGCATTTGTTGTCCGTTCACTATTATACTTATGCTTTTCCAGTAACTATGTTAGCATAGGGCAAAACGCTACATCGTTACAAAAATAGTTTTTTTTCTCTATTTACAAAGATGGATATTTTCAATGATCAGGTGTTTCTGTTTGGTGCAGAATTTGAGGAAGCGGCATCTGATAGTCTACCAGAGCTCTTGGCAGCTGTAGCTTGTAGTGTAGCTAACAACTGTAGTAAAACTTGGCTGTATCTTAGCTATATTTAATCATAAGTAGATTGTAGCTCAAAAAGCTACCATCTAAATATAGCTTCCACAACCTTTTGAATCACATAAATGATTAAAACTGCATTTCTTCCTCATGAGGACCTCTCAAAGCCACCTCACAGTCATGTCGTCACAACCACCTGAAAACCTGCTGCACATGCACTCACACAAACAAACACAAAGACACGCTCACACATAGAGTATGTATCTTAATTAAATATAACTAGCTTTTTAAAAACACTTCACCACCCTGGAACAATTTTGATGGGTCACAACATGCTGCAGGTGTCAATAAACCTGCAAACGCACACAGACACATCGTATCTCTCTGTTCTGTAGTAAAGCTGACATAAAGGTTTATGGTGGTTGAGGCGAGGCAGACCCCTTTCCTTTTCTCTGTGGAAGTTTAACTCTCCACCTCTTCCTTTTCCTCTCCCTCTCCTCCATCCCCACTGTCTGTCAGCTTAGCGTCCGAACCAGGCTGAGTGAGCTCGCTCTTCCTCCGACAATTTCACCTTCCCCACCCAGCACAAATCCCCCCGCTCTCCACTGGATTCCAACTCCGACTCAGAGCGCTTGTCAAAAACTGTCATGTGGCATTAAAGGAGCGATAAGTAGTATTTTACTTTAGTTATTTATTTATTTTCTGCCTGTGAATTATGAACTTCGTCTGCATCATGACCGAGCTTTAGTGCAGTATTAGTGCTGGTATTGGTGTAGCTGTATGTGCTACTCTGTTTTGACTTGATTACTCCCCAATAGGAACATATTGAGATTAAATGCATACTATTCCAAACTAATTAATCCCACATGTTACAGGGAAATATTATGAAATTATTTCAGAACTTTCTTCACATTCCTCATATCATAAATGTCCTATTCATCAAATATATTTGTCTTCAACAACAGGACTATAAAATTGTTGATTGTATTAAGATTTTTTAGTTCATTGCCAAAAGTATTGGGCCCCCTGCATTTGCATACACATGACCTTTAAAGAAGTCCCATTTTTAATCCTTAGACTTTAATATGGAGCTGGCCCTCCCTTTACCGCTGTAACAGCTTCAGCTCTTCTGGGAAGGCTGTTCACAAGGTTATGGGAATTTTTGACCATTCTTCCAGAAGAGCATTTGTGAGCTCAGTCACTGATGTTGGAAGAGAAGGTCCAGCTTGCATTCTCTACTCTCTCTCATTCATCCCAGTTGGTGGATTTGGGGCAGTTGATGCCGTAATGTTTAGGGCATTTACCGCGTGATCTGAAGGTTGCCGGTTCGAATCTTGAACTGGTAAATTTACCACTGAGGTACTCATGGGCAAGGTACTGTCCTGGCGCTGCACATGCTCCACAGCTGCCCACTGCTCCTTCACGGATGGATCAAATGCAGAGCTCACATTTCGTTGTGGTGCACTGTGTGCTGAGCTGTGGTGTGTTCACAATGACAAATGCTTTGCTTTGTGCACTGGTGCACAGTCACCCATAATCTGTTCCCATAAAGTTGGGAGCATGAAATTGTCCAAAATCTCTTGGTGAAGCATTTAAAAAGTTTCTTTCAGTGGAACTAAGGGGCCAAGCCCAAGCCCTGAAAAACAACCTTTATTGAAACAACTGAATTCAATGATTTGGAGGAGTGTCCCAATACGTTTGGGAATATAATGTAATCAATCACCCACTCACTCACTCACTCACTCACACACACTTACTGTACTCACTCACATACAACTACTCACACATGTACACACATAGACTGAAAGAAAGTTTACTCACTCACACACATACACATACGAACGAAAATCTTGAAACACACACAGACACCTAATCCCACTGACACATATAAACATTCTCTCATACACACCTCCTCACTCACTCACTAACTCAAAAACACCTACCCATCTGTACACACTCACTAATGCATGCACACACACATGCATGCACACACCCTCTGTCACATAAACATTCACTCATACACACCTACTCACACCCACCCACTTCCCCCACCTTTAAACACTCACTAACTCACACACTTACAAACACACACTCAAACACACACACTCTCCTGATCTAATTTATTACTATATATTTTTGATTGTCCAGCATGTCTATGTCATACCTATGATGGGCTCTCATTCCACGTCTCTGCTGATTGTGCCTTTGGCACACACATACATGCGTCTCCGTCCTCCACAGGCACCCGTAACCATGGCAACCGGCGCTCGAAAGCAGGGCCTGCAGTAGAGAGTCGGCCCGTCTTGTATAAAATCACCAGGGCTTATGTTATTATGCCCCAAACCCAGAGCCCCAGCACATCCGCACCTTATCACCCGAGCAGACAGTTACACTGCAGCACAACACGCACAAAATCCCCCCACCATGAACGGAAAAACATTCCGTAGGTGAGAGCGTGGAGGAGTCTATTATTCTTCTTCCAATACAATGGGGTGAGCGACAATGCTTCCCGCAACCAGAGCACAGCAATAATGTGATAGAATCACATGGTGGTCCACATGGACAAATCCCATCAGAATAAGAGAGCCTTTGAAAAAAAAACATCACTGGCAGCCTCGTGAGATCAGCGGATTTTAGCGCGCCAAGGGAAGTGTGTCTGTGTGTGTGTGTAAAATTTCACAAATGAAAGAGCCAAGAGGAAACATGTGCAGCCTCAAAGTAGGATCTGATCAACCTTAAGTGTGTAACAGGGTGGTCCTCATTGGTAAAAATTCAATTCTTATTTATTCCTCAGTAACATCATGCACATGCAAAAATATTGAGAACGCAACCATCAAAAGAGCAGCAACAAAAACAAAATGCAAAGATACAGGTATTGGTGCATGATAAAGGCCATTCTGTTGTCAATGTCTGTGATTCACATTCGACCGCGTATAGACATTTATAATGTGTATATTCTGTTTCTACTTTTAAATATGTAAGGATTGAATACATGGCAGCACTGGTGGCATGGTGGTTAGTGATGTCGCTTCACAGCAAGAAGATCTTAGGTTCGATCCCTGGGGCCTTACTGTGTGGTGCTTGCTCTCCCTGTGTTTGTGTGCGGTTTTCGTCAGGTGCTCTAGTTTCCCCTCACAGTCCGAAACCATGCATTTCAGGTGGATTGGTCACTTTTCATTGCCCCCCTAAGCATGAATGTGAGTGCGTTTGTGGGGCTGCCAGGCCCTTGAGCCTGGGATAAGCTCCGGTCCCCGCAACCCTGATCGGGATTAAGTCGTTCAGATAATGAATGAATAAGTACTGAATATGTTGGTAATGAATAAACCTTTATTTAAACTTCAGCATCTAAACTTGTAAAACATTTTGTTGTAGCTATTGGATACTCGCCTATGAACTAAGAGATTGTAGGTTCAAATCCGGCTCTATCTTATTGTCAGAATAACCCTCATTGACCCTCTGAGCAAGACCCTTAACCCCAAGTTGCTCCAGGAAGACTGCCCCTCTTAATAAGGAAATGGAAGTCGCTCCGGAAAGGAGCATCTGCTAAATGTCACAAATGGAAATCTTCAGGTTATTACAGTTTTGCTTTTTAAAATGCTCATTTGACATGTCTTTTTCAAACTTCTTCTGTTTGAGTAAAAATAATTAAGCCACATTTGCATTTTCAATAAACTCAGAATGCAAAGTGTTTGCATGTACTACTATTTGTACTACTGATGTGTCAAATTAATTTTTTTAATTTGATGTGTCAATTTTTATTTATTATTTATTTATTTACTACTGTATACACGTTTGTCTTGATTAATTTCATGAGCTTCTTTTATTAATGTTTTCTCTTCATTACACCTTTACATATGTAGCTCAGGAGACTTAATAAAACACATTTTAATTCAACACATTTGACGTTGCTGTAATATCCATATTCATGTAGTACGAGTTAAACAGACTGACTCACTGTGCCGAGAGATCTTGGACAGTGCCTTCAAAGTTTTACAGAAATGTGCAAAAAGTGATTGTAGAGATGAGTCTGAGGAGGTGATGAGCATTGAATGTTATTATTTATTGAGGAAGGACGTGTTGAAATATGCATGGGAAAATCACAACAATTCCAAAGCCAGATCTTACAATCCCTGTTAAAATCCACCTCCACAACTAGGCCAAGCCAACTCGTTTCTCTCTGCATCAACATTGAGTAGAAGATAGGAAATGGAAAACTTTCACGTACAGCGGCCCCGCCATCTCCCGCAGCACGTATTGTTTTGATATTGCTATTTATTGCGTGGTTCAAAGCCGGTACCTGATGCAAGAGGGAGGATGGAGTTCCCTGGTATTGTTGCGCTCATGCTACAGGGCTAGAAAGTAGGATTGGGGATGTTACTTTTAAATGGTAGCTTTTCAAGCTACAAGTTACCTTTGATTTAAAGTAGCTAAGCTACAGTCAAGCTACTGCTTTAATATAATAGTTAGACAAGCTACAGAGAAAAAGTAGCTAACTGCATCTGAGCCATTTCATCCAGTAATACATGTGCCTAGGTAGAGAGTGTTTTGAGTTTCAACCTGCTTAAGTTAAACTATGTTCTGTCTGTTTTGCTTCTCAGAGTCATACATTTTGAAAAATATGACCATGGATTCTTGTTTCCATCCTCGCCCTCCTCCATCTCCATCTCGCAATACTGTGATGCAATGGGGACAGTAGTCTTTCAGATGTCACTTCTGGCAAGTCAGTACCAATCAGAGACATGGTATTCATCTTTGTAACATAAGAAAAACAATATTTTTTTCGTGATATTGTAGTGTTTTGAAATGCGATGCTATTTGTAAAAAAAGTAGTTAACGGAAAAGCTACAGAATTTTAAAAAGTAACTTCACTACTGATCAGCTATTTAAAAATGTAGTTAAGATAGAATCAGTGATTTTAGTTATCTTTTCCCTAAACACTGTTAGAAAGTGTGACAGCTCATCACAGCTCCGGTCCCGATATGAGTCCGTGTCCAGTTTGTCCTCTGTGTGCGACGCCATGCTGAAGCTTGCCAACCAAACCAGACCTCCGCTCCTGCACACCTGCTGCTAATGTCGGGTTTGTTCACATGCCAGAGCACGCGGAGTGCAGGGAGGGGGAGGGAGGAAGAAGTCAGGAAGAGGGCAGAGATTCCATGAGAAAGAGTTTGGGTGTGTGTTCTTCTGTATGTGTGTGTGTGTGTGCCTGATGGGGTGAGGATGTGCAGAGCATAGGAGTGATGAGGAAGATTACTAGATGAGACAACACCAAGCAAAGGTTGTCCCACCTAGAAATGCTATGACAGAGCAATGACCTTTCTGTCTTTCTGAGTAACATGCTGCTGCTGCACTATCAGCAGAAAATGAATGGAGGCACATGTCTCTAATCTTTATCAGACACGTCAGAATTGGCAGATTAAGATTGTTGTGGATTGCTAGATTTGTTGACCCTAAAAAACTCAGCAGATTGATCTCCCTTTACATAGATCTGTATTTTCAACTACCATGTGTTCCTGATTGGTGTTGGATTGGCATAAATGGCTCATTGTGTCACAGCGCACTTTTGGCAGCTGCGAGATGGAGCCAGAGGATCAAGTCCACCTTGGCGAAGATGAAAGCAAGAATCTCGGGCTGTGAAATAGCTTCAGTGTACTGTAATTAGCTATATTTTCTCTGTAGCTTGAAGTGTAGCCATCTACTATAGTAAAACAGTAGCTTGGTTGTAGCTTAGTTACTTTTATTCATAATTAGCATATTGTTTAAAAAGTTATCTTTTAAAAGTAGCTTCCTGAACGTTGTTAAATACTTCAACCTTTTTTTAAAAGAGAAGTTTTACCTCAAAATATGATAAAACCTTTAACAGATATTCAGTAGTAAGGGAATATTTTGTTCTTGCATGTACTGAATAAACTTGAATGGTAATTTGTAGTGTAGTCCGCACACAGTACGCTGCATTTTATGCAATTAAAATGTTTACAGTATATGTAATGCTACTTATTAAATGTCAGTTTAAGATACATCATAAAAAATTACATTGATCTTTCTGATTGTTTTACTGAGAGTTGATCATAAAATTTAAATGGCAATCAAAATTTTTACTCTATATTGTTCCCGACTCTGAAATGGTATTATTTTAAGGGTGTTATTTGCGGTCACATTTGTTCCAGGCTCAGAAGGTCAAGCTCCCCAAATCATCCTTTCGAATTCTCACTGATATTCGGGACTGTGACCAGTTTTGCTCTAAACCTTGAACAGCTGCCTGCAACACCATTTCTACACTCTGAGTCGCTCCACTAGTCCCTAGTGGGCAATCTACCATCACACCATCTCAAGAGAAAAAGGAATAAGAGCCTCTAAAATACATTCACAAAGCACTTGAACCAGTGGAATGCCTGCAGAGTTTATAGACGATGACATTACTATAGACAGTTTTACTTGCAAAATAATCATTTGAAGTCATTTAACGAGATAAAGACACCATGGCACAGCAATTAAAGCTCTTTTATTGTGCAGTAATGAGAGCACAAATGAGCTCTCACCTCAGACAGGTCTTTTCTGCATATGAAATTTGTTTTGGCTCATAATCATAATCATAAAATTGTGTGTCATGAAAGTGAGGGATTATTTGTCATTTTGAACCCAACACGGTGCACAGTACAGTACACAGTGCACCACAACGAACTGTAACCTTTGCATTTGACCCATCCATGAAGGAGCTGACATGGGCAGTGCCCGGGGAGCAGTGCTAGGGGTCGTTGGCATGCTCATGAGTACCTCAGTGGTACATTTACCAGTCTGAAATTCGAAACGGCGACCTTCTAATCGCAATGTTAATGGCCTAACCATTATGCTACCAACTGCCCAGGGCTTATGCCAGATTTTGCCTAAATCTATTTCCAAATTTAGTTTAGGTCCAAGCAGTATAATGAAACAGATCTGTGTATTATCTGCTCCAGTAAGCATTTTATCTTGACTTGTGTCTTTTAATGGTGTCTGTGGTTGATTCAGTCTCAGACTGACATCCATCATCAAGATGAATAAGATACATATTGACTTCGCTAAGGGAAGAAGCTATTAAAAGTATAAGCTAAAAAAAAATGTCTTTCTCCTATTCTTTTACTTTGAAAATCTACCCCCGTTCTTCAAATCCACATCTCACAGAGACTCTAACATAATAACATTTGCAGGTACTTTAAAGTACATTAAGATGTTTTTCCATTTATCCAGAAACAAATGGAAAGCTATTACATCTTGGATCATGCTGTTGAAATTACATACATAAATATTCCAGTCTGGGGGAAATAAATAAATATTTGAGGGCAAAAAACATCTCTCCATAATTCATAAGAAAATTGGATTAATTATTAATAGGACAAGTGGGGCTCTTGAGCTGATATTTCATAATTTCTCTGTCCTAGGCTCACTCCGAATCTAAAGCAATTTTGCTCATCTTAAAAGCTTTTCAGCGGCATTTCAATAATACCACCATCAAACAATGGCTGCCTTTACGCTCTGCAACAAAATTGAATATAATTTGAAATGGCTCAAAAATTAATTTGTGGACTGAGTGGTAATTAAAATGTTCTCAATGTATCTCGCCAAACTCAGAATAATTCCTCTCAACCCATCTTTGGAATAACAATAAACTCATTCATTTGCACTTTACATTTGCACATCCCTGGAGCCTGAAATTCTCTGTATCATAATAAGATGTTCGAAATCAAGTCAAAGGTGAAACAATAAGGTAAAATAAACAAAGATTGCCTTTATTACGTTTGTTCATAACTGCTTCAAATTAGATCCACAATGTTGCAAGAGCATGAATATGTAAAACCCCACTCTCTCACATATATTCCCCCTGGTTTTGTCGAGCCGTGACCTAGCTGTGTAATTTTCTGCTATGTAGGGAGCTGGGAAAGTGGCAGAATGTTTGATAACATGAAATAAACATATGCTTTTAAAGCAGTTCCCTCCAAAGTCCTGTCCAACACTGATAGGACATAAGTGGCAAATCTCAGACGAATGCTTTAAACTAGCCTGCTACTTCTCACCCCATTCATAATTCAAACAAGAGAGTAGAGGTTTCTAATTATTTGCACATATGTACAGTCTGAGTATGCGTGCTAATCTACATGAACTGCAATCTGACTCTAATAAAATGCTTGTTCATGCAAAAAGAGTGCAGCTGAAGCGTTTTACTTATCAAGCTATGATTGCCTCACTTGGATTTTAATGACTTTAAAAAGTAGATTACTGTCTTAATAATTGACTGTGTTGGTGTTTCGTGTTTTATCCCCCTCCACTTTCTGCAGTGTGTACAGCGTGGTTAATTATTACACGCGCACAGACGGCAGACTATCCCCTCTGGAGCTAAGGTTTCTGGTCACAATATCAATCACCAAAATGAGATTGGCTCATTAAGGGACTTTAATTACCTAATCGTCGAGGCGGACGGGAAGTGTGGAATCAATTAAAATAAGATCATGTAAACTATGACAGACTTGCAAGAGTACGGACTTCGAAAAAGTGGGACTCAGAGATGATTGACAGAAAAGTTTACAAGTAACTAGTGAATAAGATGTACCTTTTCCCTGTAATTTTTCCAATTAAAGCAAATTTAACTCAGATTGAATAGATCTGGCAAACATTGAGGCTTTGCAACAACAGAAGCCATGGCAGTTTATTCACAGGCCATCTTAACCAAGAGAACGGTGGTCAGATGAAGGAACCGCGGTGACACATTGGCCTCACCCCATGATTAAAATTGTCCTCATTAATTATCAGTGGTAATCTCTGCGCTCATGCAGGGTTAGCAAATACAAAGTAATCACCATCACAACGCGACAAGTGGGGCTAAAGATAGCCATCGATTGCGGACAGATGAATGCCGAGATGGCCTGAGTGCAGCGAGGTTCTAACACAGAGGTTAATAGGGGCCAAGGGAGGCATAATGGCATGTGAACGACGACCTCCTCACATCAGGCTCCATATTCATCAAGAAGACTGGACGCATCTGCAAGGTTACTAAGGACGCAGGTCGGGGTGTAATAAAAGAGTGAAACGCATGCAGTTTGGCTTGATTAAATGGAGCACACTGAATATAATGGCATGTGCTAAGGTTTCTGTCACCATGCAAACATATGCACTTTTATTTGCAATCAAATATCCCTTAAGAATCTTATCCCACCTTACATTATCATCAGACTTAAATTCAAATACAGTGATCAATCTACAATCCATTTGTTCTATGGTGCAGAAAACCCATTCTGTCACTGCTTTTGCTTGTACCCCTGATCAATGCAGGCAGAACATGGATGGAGATGTAGCTGATTTAGACCCTATAACAATACTAATGATGTAAATTATGGCTATGATAAAATATCTATTCTTGTAATCTGTGTCATCTCTAATACCATACAACTATATTCAAGATTCTTTATTTGTCACATACATATACAAGTACAACATAGTGAAATGTTCCCTGAATGTTCCTAAGACAAATCAAAAGATAGAGTTTAGAAATTAGAAGCTAACAACATATATACTGTACATATGTATATTATGGTAGAAACTATGTATGTACTTAAAGTGCGGTGTGGCTTACTGCAGATTGAACAAATAGACATTCAGTTCTTTTAAGGCAGGAAGGTGACATATAAGCATAAATGGGCACATAAGCATACTAGTCTAAAATAGGAGGTTGGTGACAGGTTTACATGAGTATTTGTTATATTAAACAGGTAGGAATTACTTGTGTCATGCCCTGGTTAAGAAATCTTATGGCGTGATGGTACAAGCTCCTTCTAAATCTCTTTGTTTGTGTCATATTATTCCTAAGCCATTTGCCTGAGTTTCTGATAATCCTTATTGCCCTGTTCAGGCATGTCCTGGTGTAAATGCCCTGCATAGACAGTAGAGTATAGCTGGTGCAGCGCACTGCTGGCTGAATCACTCTCTGTAGTCCTTTAATTCTATAACCAGGATGTGAGGCTCTGGGTCAGAACATTTTCCACAACCCTGGAGTAAAAAGTCCTCAGAGTGAATGGAGAACCCCAAAACTTCCTCATCTGTCTCAAGTGGTCAAGATGTGACTCCCTTTTTTGTGGACTGGGCTTGGATGTGTTCAGTGCAGGTAAGGTCCTCAGGGATGTGAATGCTCAGATATTTAAAGCCGCTCACTCTCTCCACTGCTGTCTCATTGATGTAGCGGGGGGAATAGGGGCACTGCTTACCCCTGCTGAAGTCCTTGGTTTCACTGATATTAAGCTCTCCTGGCATCATGATGTGAGGTTCTCCATCTCCTCCTTGTAGGCTTTCACATTGTTGATGGAGATAAGGCCCAGCCCTAGTGTCATCAGCAAATTTGACGATGGACTTGGATCTGTGTGTGGCCATGTAGTCTCTAGTTTAAAGTGTGTAGAGGAGAGGGCTGAGTGTACAAACTTGTGGAGCTCTTGTGTTGAGTGTGATGGTGTTGGAGACACAGCCACGTACTCTCCGCCACCTGAAGACCCAGGCACACAGGAAGCTGTTCAGTCTTCGCACCCTTACCTTGGTGTAACTATTGTATTGAATGCTGAGCTGTGGCCATGAACTTTTGTTTCCACTTTCGCCAGAAGGACTCCATCCTCCATTTTGCCGGTGCCAAGAGCATTCTGTGATACAATGACGTGCTGCGTCAGATCTGTCAATCCAACACCAATCAGAAAAATAACTAATTTTTAAAAGTAACTAAAATGATTTTAGTTTTCTACTACCCAACACTATGTGGAAGACAGAAAAAACACACCACTGTGCAAATTGGCCTCAAATTAGCAAATGCTTGTAAGATATAGCTCATGATGTTACTTGTAACCAGGCTAACCATTAACCTTTTATGTCTGAATTGATCTTGACTAAGCAGCTCCACAGTTGTGTGAATCAAGCTGGTCAGGTAAATAATGTTTTAACACAGAGAATAAAATCAGAGAAATTTTTCCATAACAGAGAGACGTCATGTTTTATGTAGAGCCATTTTCAGCATGGGGAAGATGCTCATGCTACCAGCCAAGCTCACTTGGATGATGGTGGTCTCCTTACCAGGGCCTGGTGGTTAGGAGGAAACACAAACTCCTTGCGCCATACAAGGCCCTAAATATTTTATGGACATGGAGTAGGCACCTCCCATGAATTATTCAGCCCAGGGACAGACTGGGGTGGTGGAAAAGGAAGTCTGCAGGCACTCAGTCACAGACAGACACCAACGATCCTCCACCCATGCAGGTCTTATACAATTAACTCCAGACACTCCCATATTAATGCATCAAAAGTGAATTTATTTTATTGCAAGAAGAGGTTCTTAATGGGGAAGGGAGGAGAAAAACAAGAACTAGAGGGAACATCATAAGACTATGGAAGACAGGATTTGTGCCAATATGATTTTTCTTTTCGTTATCTCAAGATCACTGCTTATTTTTCTTATGGTCTCAATATAATGAAAGTCATCTTTTGAGATTGTAAGTTATTTTTTTATGATTTTGGCAAAACAAAAGGCATTATCTTGAGACTATTCTGGACAAAACAAAAAATGTCTTGAAATTGTGTTTGTTGAGGAGGCTCGAACATTTGCATCTTTATCATTGGGGAATGATCTTGAGAAAACGTCTCATTATGTGGAGAGCACAAGAAAAATCTTGAGACAATGAGAAGACAAAAAAAATGTTGCTGTGGGTTGTTTGTTGACTTCCGTACATGACTTCTCCTTAAATAAGGCCATTATTTCCCCTCACATGCAGAGTACAGGCTGTCAGAGGCTAGTGAGAGTAATTGATATGTGGCACATTTCAACACACAATCCCTTCTGCAATGTTAGTAATTTAGGTGAAATTACAGTACGATTTGCTCTCCTCTAGTGTCATTACTTGAAATGGTGTAGGTATTCCAAAGAAGGCCTGACGAAAAATCCCCACAAAGCCAGTGGTAAAGCCAAAACCATTCAATGCTATTCAGTGGAAGCTGTGTAAATGTCAGATCCCGATTTAGCATCAAGGACTCCCCATCGTCACAAAACCAAGAAACCTGAAACCACGAACCAATGATGCCCTTTGTGCCGTTTTCATGTGTGTTTTCATGCCCTTTTCAAGCCAAAAGCCCTCATAATAATAGGAACAATTTAGTTTTGGAAAGCATTGGGGTTTTTTTACTAATCCTGACAAGGTGGATTTAAGTTAAAGTCTAACTAGTAAATTAGTAGCTAAGTAGCTTGCAATTCTCGACTATGTGTATCTCTTTGTGTGTTCAGCTCTTTTAACATATATGTTCCCATGATAAGAAAGAATGGAAGTTTGGACATTGTTGGCTGTTGTTTTGATGACTTCCACAGAAAGGACTTGGGTTTTCACTGTAGGCATCACATTGTTAGATACAGTAATATATAATATACAAGTGTTTTGTATGTGTGTGACCAAGCTGTCCCCTAAATGTAACAGAAAACTGAATATTTGTCAGATGATGTGACTTTGTGAGGACATTTTTGTAGGTGGGGACCGGCCCTCATAAGGAAAAATGCTTTTGTAGAAACATTTATGTAAAACTAAAAGCACCAAAAGATTTTATTTTTGTTATTGAGGTTAAGTGCTTTGCTATTATTTAGATCGAGTAACTCACAAAGATAGGAAGACCTAACTCAACGTGTGTGCGCGCGCATGTGTTCATGTATTTATCGCATTGTGGGGACCTTTTGTCCCCTAAAATCACTTTTATCTGTTTTTTTGGGCTTTTTGGGGACATTTGATAGGTCCTCATGAGGAAAAATGTGCTTGTTTTATTTGAGAAACTAAAAGAGGTAAAAGATATGCTTTTGGTTACTGAGGTTAAGGTTAGGATTAGGATTAGGTGTAGGTGTAAAATTATATACATCTAGTCACTATGGGAGTCTATGGAAAGACCTCACAATGATAGTAATACAAAGATATGTGTGTGTGTGTGTCTGTGTGTGCATGTTTGTGTGTGCACATTTCTCCACTAGAGAGGCACACACAGCATCACTGCCATCTCCATACTGTTCACAGGTGGTGAAATACAGAACTCAACAAGTACACTATACATCTGACCTAGGTCACAGTCTCCTCATTGTGTGTCTGTGCCATAAAGATTGGACATAAGCAAATGTGTGAGTGTTTGTCTGTCCTTTGTTCCTGCCTTTCTCATCTTCCTGGAACCCAGCAGGCGAGGAGAGGGCTCTGATTGTCCTCTGAAAATCTTAATAATGACTGAAGAAAGCATTTTGTTGTTGCTCAGCGATGCAGAATATAGCCCTGCGCAGGTAAATCCGCTCTGATCCGCCTGCATAAAGAAGTTGGCCCAGCCAGACAAACGAGGCGAACTGGGACTGGCCTGATAGCTCCATCCTGCACTCCATCAGCGCTCCCCGCAGACTGGCCGCGTGTCCAGGATGTCAACAGGAGTTAATAAATTTCTTCCTGTGTAAAAGCCCCAGTAATCCCAGCAGCAAAACGTCTGCTGTCATCGATAAGATCTCAGATAATACTCCTGGAAGCCCCATTTGGCATCCATCTCTTAAACACAAGGGGATTTGCACAGTTCACTGCCTAAGCTGTTTCGTCCTTTTTTTTAAATTATTTTGCTCAGTGGTGCCAATTGGGCGGAGCGATTTTTTTCCTCGCATCAATGGAGATAGAGAGCCTTAAACATACACACCTCTTGCTCTCCCTCTCTTCCTGATTCTCTGACAGGCGAGTAGCAGGGCACGTAATGAGGCTCATTTGTGATCAGTGGGGAGACTTTAAGTGTAAGTTAGAGAATAGAGGCTAAATCTAAATTAAATCTCCAGGGCATAGTTTAAGGAAGACACTTCCCCAGATTAACATCAATAAGGGAGGCGGAAAAGATGAGAAGCCTGGTCTTCCCTGGCTCGTCCAGACAGGACTGTAATTGATGTACAAAACACAATTCATCTACCTACGCAATCAAATGGACCTTTATCTATCTAATATATCCAGTCCTGAGCATGGGACAATCAATCAGTGCTGGTTTAGGGCCTTTGATAGGCTCGACTATTGGCTGTCACTGCTGTGATTGAGTTACCTTTTAAATGCACGCGACGCAGGCAGCGCTCAATCGATAAGCGCCATTGACAGCACTTGTAAGGGCCCTGTTATTTTCTGACAAACTCATTTGGGCTGGCCCCATTGCACATTTAGCCGTGCTGCGGAACATGGAAGCCACATTCCATTTCGGCACTCAGTGCGTCAATACACGCTCATACCGCCATTGTCCCACCGGGCCTACAAGACCTAATTCAGCTTTAATGTTGGCACATAAAGAGCAGTGTCAATGACAGACTGACGTGCATCTCCAGTGAACTCAGAGACATAAATAGCCTTGTGTGAAATAGAAGGAAAATGTCTTTGTAGACCCAAATATAAAAATCATGTAAGACATCACCGGTCTGGGAGGATTGTCTTTGTTCAAACTAAACCAATAAAATTGCTTATACTGACAGCTTTTTAATCAACCCCGACAATAAATGTTTGTATATGTTTATTACACATTTCAGGCCAGTAATGAGTTGGCAGTTATGGCTGCCTGTACTAATTTGCTTTTCACCTTCCAAGCTAAATTAACAAAATTAGGTTCTGTGAGTACTCTCCTGGTATATACACATAATGTCCATTACATTTCCCACATAATTAGCAAGTGAATTTACCAGATTGCACATTTCTGGCTGATAATAGCAAACAAACTATATCGAGGAAAGGCAGTGTCAAGCGGTTTGTGTACGAACATTTTGCTTTTCTCATTTTTGCACTGTCAAGATTTAGTGGATTTTGAATATCACAAAGTTAATCCATCAAGTTGATAACGGAGATATCAAGGGATTCCTTATAAGACCAAAAAATGCATTAGCTGTAGCTTAATTATCCTTTTAGCATGATTTTATACATTCTGCTCCATCCTTCATTTTAGTTGCCCTAGTACTTGGAGAAACACCTGGTTAAAATGTTTTTGCATTTTACTCACATGTCAAATATGGCAAGCCAACAAAGTTTAATCTCTCTCCATCTCCATCCAGGCTAGAAATGTTGACATTCCTTCAAGGGCTCCCACGTTTTTTTGAGAGACTCTTGATTACAAGACCAACATCAAGAGTTTTTTATTCATATAATTGTACTGCAGGTGATTTGGCTTTTAAATTTACAAACCAAGGGCGGCATGGTGGCACAGTGGTTAGCGCTGCCACCTTACAGCAAGAAGGTCCTGAGTTTGAGCCCCGGGTCAGCCCTGGGGCCTTTCTATGTGGAGTTGATGAATGCAGATCTACCAACCATGTGTTTAGAACCTTGTGCCATATTCTGAAGTCTGAATTCATCTGTCGATTTGGATCTGTTTTCTGGTGGTTTAGCCTTTGCCCTAATAAACTTTTTTGTTCAGCTTTGGTAACATTGACATCCTCAGTAATCATGCTTTAAAGTATCCTTGAATGTTTCAGATCTGTAATTATTAGCATTAAGATTAGAATTCCCCCTGCAATCCCCTGGTCTGCCTCAAGATGATGACATTTCTCATTTTCCATGACCTTGATTAGTGTCAATTACACTAATGTGTTTCACCTGTGTTTGTAGGTACTTAAACCCTGACTCTCCTATGATTGTTTCTTTGTCTTCCTGTCCTCCTGCTTGTGGAAGTTCTGTCTGTCCGTCTGTCTGTTTGTCTATCTGTCTGTCTGTTTAGGTATTTTATTTGGTCTGTATACAGTAGAGTTGGATGTCTCGAGACCGGTCTTGGTCTCGAGACCATTTTTACGTGGTCTTGGTCTTGTCACAGTCTCGACGGTCTATTGTCTTGGTCTTCTCTTGGTCTCGGATCCCTCGGTCTTGTCTTGGTCTCTCTGTCTCAGATCGACATAGTGGTCGGGAGATTTGGAGCCAACAGTATCCATGACACACAACGTAACGTTCAATAATGCAACATTATTATTATTTCGCCTTTTGCGCACTTCAAATGCAAACCTTCAGATGCAACCAATCAATGACATACATGTATTTTGTTGTGATTCAGACGCTCATTCAATCAAAATATGCAAGTGTAGCGCTAGTTAAACGTTAGATCCAGCATCACAGTGAGCAGTAAGCCTAGTCAGTAATGTCAGCAGTAGTAGGCTAGTCAGTAAGTAACAGAAATAATGTCAGCGAATTCTTCACTCATAAAGTTGGCGTTCATAGAACACAAAGAGTTTTTTTGCAGCACATATATGCTCCACATATTTTTCTTTTTAATTAAACGAATGACACAAATATTATATCTCTGTGAAACATATACCATTATGGGAAATACACCATTTAAAAAGGAAACCATAAGGTAGCATTTTTCGATGCGGTAGTGTAAATCAATAGCCTCTGCTATCGATTTGTGCTACGGTAGCATTTCTCGGCAAGGCAGCATAAATCGACAGAACACCGGGACTACCTCAAGCTTCACCAGGCACCTGAAGCATAAACGCCCTGAAAGGTAAGCTAGCCAGTAGCCATCTACCCATTTTCAAACTCTTTTACCTACCTTTCCTACCTCAGATGACCAGATCATGTATATGTATTATAGTATTTGTATTGTATTGTATTATTGTATTATTGTTATCACGTGTTCTTCTCACACACGCGGTATACATTATTTAGGGACAGATTTTTTTTTTGCAATCTTCTCTGTAGACAACATTTCTGGTGAAGAGTGTAACTACATGCTAAGTACAGGTAGCTAGCCCTATCAGTGGCTATTGGCAAGATGTCAGAATCTTTTAAGCACTTGTCCTTATTCTTATTAATGCACAATTTGATGTGCAGTTTGTATTGGTATGTAGTATTTGTAGTTTGCATTTGATTCATGTGACGTGTGCGCATGTCTTTATATTGTTTGATTACAGTATTTCACTTAAATTGCTGTTGTTTGACTAAATAAATGTGACCACTGACTTTTAAATAACAATTTCATATCACGTTGTGTTGACTTAACAGGCCTAATCCATTTCAGGGAAGTTGATATCATACGGTGTAATTTGGCTAGTACTACTACAATGGGACATGATGCAATTTCATGTTTATAATTGTGTATCTTCAATTTGATGTTACAATTTCATCTACAAATTAAGTATAATTGAAATCAGTTACATATTTCCCATTCTTTAGACAGTTGTTGGAGGTGTTAGCTGTTTTGTCAGATGACTTTGGGACCAGTCAGTACCCGTCATGTCAGTCCTCAACAGCACACAAAAGTTAACCGGTCTTGGTTTAGGCGGTCTTGACTACAAGTCTAGTATACAGTGGGTTTATGTTCCTTTTTGAGTTCAGGGCAAAGCCCAGTGGTTATTTTTTTGTCCTTTAGTCAAATAAAGGTGTTTGCATCCAGCCTTTTCTTTTCACAACCAGCCATGCTGATATGTTTTATGCCTTGCCAATGGAATTCCTTGGGACAAAAAACTGTTTTGGACAAAATGCAGTTAAGTTCCACAAGGTCACTTCTAAACGCAAATATATATGTGGCCTGCACAGTAACCGAATCTGCCATAACATTTTGACCAGATGAAGTAAATTACACTGGTTACCTGGTTATCATGACACCTGGTAGTGAAAGGTATACAGTATGCAGAGAGTCAACATTTTATCCTGAAAATTAAATTGACAGAAGCATAAAAAAGGGTAAGCATGAGGTGTTTGAGAGACTTTGCCAAATTGTGATGATTAGATAACTTGTTCCCAGTCTGCAGTGATCAGGAGCTAACAAAAGTGGTCCAGTGGACAGGATGATGACCTGCCGAGGCTCATTGATGCAGCTGCTGAGCAAAGGCCTACCCATGTTACGAAAGAGTCACTAGATCAATTTTATTGAAAATGTTAATGCTGGTTCCAATAGTGAGGTGTCCAAACATTACAGTTGGTTGAAATAAAATTGCAGTCCTACTTAATATAATCTTTGACTACATATAGAATATAATGTTATGACTGATTGGTGAATAGTAATAATAAACATAACCTACAGCTGTCACTATGGTAAAAATGGTGTTCTTGATAAAATCGTGGTATTTGTTAAAAGTAAAGAATGTATTGACATTTTAGTAGTGTTTTGTTTTTTAGCTTGCATAATTGTTATAAATTATGACATTTTGATAAAGATAGCCATGGATTCTAGCTTCCATCTTCACCAAGTCCCCGACTCAGTCTCACAGTTGCTGAGAGCATGCTGTGATGCAATGAGTGTGCCTTGTGTGCATGGTAGCCTGTCAATACCACCTTTGCCTATTGAACACCGACTAAAAACTGAAAATATCTGTCTTCATAAAGTTTTGCCACACTACATTGGTACTGAAAAAGTAGCTAAGTTCACTTATTTTAGCTACTCCCCAACATTGCACACTATATTGAACCCCACTGTGTATGAGGGCTCCTATCTTCAGGCAAGGCAGAGTGCCCATGCTAAGCATCTCTACTTCAGGTTAAATAACACAAGTGCCCTGCCGTACCCACCTCGACAGGACAGAGAATGTGCAGCTACAGCAGTAAATGAGAGCAGCATCTCTCAGTAGGCAGTGCCCTACATCCCTGTATTCCCTTTCATCACTGATTCATTTATCTCTCATGTCAGTACATTGCACTTTCATCCTCCTGTCAGTCATATGAGGCATGAGGCTGCCTTACAGTAGCCGAGGGTCCGAAACTCTGTCCACCTCCGGCGAGACGCAGGGAGCGTCACCTGATTAGGGCTGCTAGAGCAATATCGGGCCTCCTTGTTTTATCCGGTCGCTGCTCGTTCCAGTATTGAGCCGTGTGACAGAATAAAAATTCTGCAGCCCTCCAGGCACTAAGTTGGGTTCTATATAAGGAGGGTCTTATCTGTCCTCCCCGAGCTGACCTTCGGGGCAAAAGGAAGAGGGACACGCACACACACACACTCACAACCCTGCTGTCAGGTACGCTCACCACAGGGGGAAGAAAGCACAGACTGTGTGGAGGGATGATATGTGATGGGGAGTGTGTAGGTGGCGTCTGTGTGTGTGTGTGTGTGTGTGAGAGAGAGAGAGATGGGGATAGTAATAATAAGGAGCAGCATGTAGGTAGGTGTTCTTGGGTTTGAATGCCTTTGTGTGTGTCTGTGTGCGTGTGTGTGTGTGGGTGCGTGTGTGTGTGTGTTAACCCACCATAGCTGCAGTAGGCTGTGTGACTTTACGAGTGTGTGTGTGTGTGTGTGTGTCTTACATGACCATGACAGCAAAAGGCTGAATGTTGTGTGTCTTTGTATAGCTGCAGTAGGCTATGTGTGTGTGTCTTACCTTATCGTAATTATAGTAGTCTGTGTGTGTGTGTGTCTCATTATGTAATTTAATTACAAAATAAAAGTAACAGTAATCAGTTTACATTACTTTGAAAAAATGTGTAATTAAATTACAGTTACTTTCAGGAAATATTCAGGATTACAATTTCAGTTACATCTCAATATCTTCTGCAGAAACATTGGCTATATGTTTAATAATATTATTGTTTTGCCATTTTTTCTTGTGCACAACATCCTCCATTTACAGCTGAAAGTCTGTTACTATTTCGATATGTCTAATTGGTTCTCTTATCATGTTTGAATTTGCAACACCCACTTGCTGCTGGATCTACAGCCTACAAGCGGCCTGAGCTGCAGTTGTGAGGAGGCCTGCAATGCCAGATAGGAACTACAATGTAGGCCTAGCCCATTGCAGGAAATAAAAATGACCTGTAGTGAGCAGACGCTATATGCACAATCAATCCCACACGAATATTCAGTGATGTTCACCAAATGTTGAATGTCAAATATTTGATTTAGCAGGCATAGGTATTCAAAGATCAGCAAGATCTCACAGTAAAGCAGTGTTGAGGTGTTAAAGTCCGACACGGCTGTGGCTGTGTTGAGGGAGTTTAAAAGGATTTTGACAGCAGGCAGTGTTGAGTAATGCTATAAGGTTAACCAGGTTTAAAAACTGAAAATGGTTGACAGTTGAGAAAATTCATTCAAAATGTAGAAAAGTAATCCAAAAGTAGCCAAATGTAATTAGTTACATTACTTTGTTAAAGTAATTGAAATAGTTACCCTACTATTACATTTTAGATACTTGTAACTTGTAATTGCAACACATTACATTTCAGAAGTAGCTTTCCCAACACTGGTCATACTCCACCATCAAAGCAGTATGATGACTGTGTTTCTTACACTAATAGTGGCAGAAGGCCACGTGTGTGTTTGTGTCAGTTGGTAGCGTAACATTTAGGGTGTTCGCCCCGTGATTGGAAGGTTGCTGGTTCAAATTACGGACCGGTAAGGGTACCACTGAGGTACTCATGAACAAGGCACTGCTCCGAAGCCCTGCTCCCCGTGCGCTGCCCATGTTAGCTGCCCACTGCTCCTTCACGGATGGGCAGAGGTGGACAGTAACTAAGTACATTTACTTGAATACTGTACTTAAGTAGAGTTTTTGAGTATCTGTAATTCACTTGAGTAGTGTTTTATTTGGAAACTTATGACTTCCACTACATTTTAAAGACAATACCGTACTTTTCACTTCACTACGTTTCTATCAAGGTTCTTGTTACTCGTTACTTTCAAATCTGTGGATAAAGTGGATGTTATTCTCCCTTTTCTAAAACATGATTGGTTGTTTGGCAGGTGACAGTCTATCAGTAATCAGTAGAGTTACATCACGCCTGTAGACTGGAACTATAAAACCAGTTCAGACAGTTCTGCTGTTTTCTGTCTTGATTAAAACATTGTTGCTGTTGGAAAGTCATGAAGCTAGAGGTGTAGAGCTGGGTTTTAAGCAGGTTGGAATGTTGATTTGATGTTGTGAGCTGCATTTACAGCTACTGCACTGTCCTCCTGGTTAGCATACACATATATGTGTGCACACACTGCTAGACCTGGTTCAGAACACTACCATGCTGTTTTGTGGGGGTGTGTAGTCTTACAATTAATTAATAAAATAAACTAATGACTGGTTTTCTTTATCAGTTCAGGTTGTGTTTCATTCTGTAACATTCTACCAATTCCTTATTCTACAGCTTCTACAAGCTAGTCAGAGGCATTAGGTGTTCTAAGTGTTGTAGCAATAATGCAACAATGCGGTGAAAGAAGATCTACTTTTAATACTTAAGTACTTTTTAAAACAAGTACTTCAGTACTTTAACTTAAGTATAAATTTGACTGTACGACCTTCACTTGTATTGGAGTAACATTTGACTAGTGGTATCTGTACTTTCACTTAAGTAATGAAGTTAACTACTCTGCCCACCGCTGCGGATGGGTCAACTGCAGAGGTCACATTTCGTTGTGGTGCACTGTGTGCTGTAGTGTGGTGTGTTCACAATGACAAATAATCACTCACTTTCACATTTGCAGTGGAGAAAAAACTGTTGGAAATCTGCATGTCTTTCTCCAGCATAGCTGCAGTAGGTTGTATGTCTATATATAGTATGTGTGTTCTGCTCATAGGGTTTTGTCAGTGCAAATATCTGAATGTGCACAGCCATTTCAATGTTTACAAACCTCTGGGACATGGAAGCAAATTTCATCTTTACACATATTATGCTGGAGAATATTTTTTGCTGTTCATTACTGGAACTTTTCCTTCATTGAGCTGGGAGTTCCACCAGGTCCAATCTTGCAAAACAGCCCAAACCCAGTCAGAGCTCATAGGGACATGCCAAAGAGCCAGAATTCATAAGAGTGTCTGTCCAATCAGCAGCAAAAACACAAGACGAACCGACAGAAAAATGATGAGAGAAAGTCCTCCTCTTTCATCTCAAATAACCGTATCTCAAGCCACCCAATAAGTTAATAGCAGGTTGGGTCAGGCTCTGTTTGGCTTCCCGTTTAAAGCACCACAAATCTCTTCAATTTTCAATTGTAATTTAATAGGCACCATGACAAAGGCGTACAGCTTTATATCAGATTAATTTTGACACGAGAACTAATCTGTCTTGTCGGCAGCCGAGTCTCGTCCGGCACCCCCAAGGCTCAGTGTGTTTACCGACTCTGACGTTTCAGAACAACTCAATCTTGCTCCTATTTTCCCAATAAAAGCTGAAGGTGAGATTGAAATTAACATCTCTCCCGTCATCCGATAACAGTGATGAAAGCGAGATTGCTTTGCTCCAAATAAGCACAAGGGCCTAAAGGCAAAACAAGTCGTTCAGGTTCGCTACAGAACGACTGTGCAATAATCATTCATTCTAGTGGCACGTTCCTCAGATGTGGAGTGATTCGTTGAAAGGTCCCAAGGTCAAGAAAGGGCCAGAAATAAACACACTTCCAGAGAGGCACTCTGTAGAATAAACCCACATGGGCTTCCTTCACAGAAATGCCTCCACCTCCCTCTCATGCTGCGTTTCATTAATTCCAGCACTTGTTTGAGTAACCCCAGAGGTGACTGCAGCAAAAAAGCTGGAGATAAAAACAAACATGACACAATATGGAGAGAGAAAGAGAGAGAGAGAGAGAGAAAATCAGAAAACACACACACTCACCAGAGTCTAAGTGACATGGAGGGTGAAGCAGAAGGGATAAAAGGAGCAAATAGTATCCTTCAGTTTGTAGGTCTGATTTGACCACCCATTAAGCAAAATCCTCAGTTCTGCCGACACCCATTAGAATTCTGCTTTGATGTCAGCTCTCTGTAGTGCAGGAGCCTCATTCTGTGATTCTGAAGGGAACAAAATGGTGTGTATGTCGGTCTGTGTGTGTTTGCGTGTGTGCATGTGCATGTATTTATGTCTTTGTGGGAATTTTCCTCTAGAGATAATGATTTAAAAAAATCCTTATTAAAGTACATAATGTACTTGTAAAAATACATCTAGTAGGTAAGAGTTTTGGAGCCTAAAACATATACATTGATAAACTTCTGTAAAAGGGAGTAAATGAGAAAAAGGCATTAAGATTTTACAAGATGGGGTGTGCTTGTGTGTGTGTGTGTGTGTGTGTGGGGGTGGGTGGGTGGGTGGGGCTGTAATATGGGCCCAATAGAGAACACACAGTCCTCAGTTCTTCTCCAGTCCTTTGCCGTCTGCCTGTTATGTTCCTCTTCATTTCCCCTTTGATGAATGCTGCAGCCTCTCTGCAACTTTTTCTATACAACCAAAAGGAAAGTTAGCTTCGGGGGCTGAACTCTGTCACGATGAAAGTAGGGACCAGATGAATCATTAAAGCTCATCATAATCACTGCTTCATTTTTTTGGGATATTTGGCAGGCAGACAAGAGGCGAGGGATGATTATGTATCATTAAACAACATCATTGATGTTTGTGGCAGGAGTTTCTCCATGTTGCAAGCTGTGAAGAGGAACTTAATCAACCCCCCAAAAAAAGGATTTTACTGCATTTGCTATGCGGTGCAACTAGCTGGAAGGTATTTTTTTTTAATGCAGTAACCTTTTGTGTTGATGTATAATATCTTCTCTCTCACTTTCTTATGCTCTCTCTCTCCCTCTCCCTTCCCCTTTGTGGCCTGTTCAGCTGGAGATGAAAAGCTCCGTGCTCCAGCGAGTCTTCCTCGCCGCTCTCGGTTTTAGAGGAGCACGCTCGGGCGCGGAAACAAAAGGCAATGCCATAAATAACTTCATCACAGCGCACCGCCGAAAGAGTGAGTCAGGAGCTTCACAGGAACATGCAGGCTTCTGTTTTTTAAAGCGCGAGAGGACTGAGGAACATCAACTCGGGCCTTGAGCGACAGAACTGGGACGCTTTAATTGGTTTTAATTTTGTCACCACCCATGCTTGCCATATATGCAGTACATAAGAATGTGGGCTTTCTTCTGTAACCTACATCTGCTAAATAAGATACAGCGTCTGAGTTACGGGCGTAATTTGCAGGCGCCTTTCACTGGTTGCCGGCATCGTTTGGAACAGCACTGTAAACAAGTGTGGCCTAAGATGATTCAGCTGTGGCATCATTTTAGCGCCTTCTCAACTGCCGGGGCTGCAAAAAAATATGGGTAGAAAATATGACCGAATATGACTGAGGCACAGAAACAAGTCATTAGCGAAGCGCTCGCAGTCCGCCCTCTTGCCGAAACTAGCTGCAAGGACCCAAGTGCCCGCCCTACACGGGGCGCAGCAGTGGGGGGGAGAGTTCTGTCAGAGTGTGAAAGTCTCTAATGATTCTCAGTGTGAATTGTGTGTCCTTAAACTGTGCAAAACAATGTAGAGAAGTGAAGAGATGCATGCCAAGATCCCACAGTAGTCACCAGCATCAAACAAGCAACAATATTGAGCTGCTGCATTATGGCAACACTGTGAAAGCCGGTAGAGAATATAAGACGCAGGACGAAAACTGAAATTTGTAAACTGGGAAGCAGTTTTAGAAGCATGTTGATAAAGAAATTACAGAAATCTACTCCATCAATTCTCAAACATTACCCCAAGTCACAAATCTTGGTACTCTACAGGTATATTATGCTCACTAGGCTCTGTTATTCAGAGCAACTTCATTCATTCATTATTCGAACTGCTTAATCCCTATCGGTGTCACAAGTACCAGAGCCTATTCCAAAGCTATGGGTGCGAGACCAACGCTAACACACCACAGGGCGCACACACTCACGCCTATGGGGCCAATTTAGAGTCACCAATCAAGTAAAGGTATCACTGAGGTACTCATGAGCAGGGAACCGTCCCCAAGCACTGCTCTCCAGGCGCTGCCCACTGCTCCTTCACAGATGGGTCTGTGAAGATGCAAATATCACATTTTATTGTGGTGCACTGTATGCCTGTGCTTTGGTGTGTTCATGACATAACAGTGACAATGACATAATAACTCACTTTTTCCAAGCCTGATTATATGGCTACTGTACTATGTGATCACACATTAGCACACTTAATCAAAATGTTGCAAAGCAGGTGAGAGCCACAAAGATGTTATTCATTATACACTAATTAAAACTGGTTCTTCATTAGTGCTCTGGAGATCCTTTTTATGCTGTTTAAGGTTCTTTGGAGAACTGGATACAAGAAAGAGTTGTTTAAGAAATACCTTTTTAGCATTTTCAGTGCTTTGAAGAAACTTTATGTTAAAGTATGACCTTAATGGCTACTGACCCTATGCCTAACCTACTGATTTACTTGTGACTGTGTGTAGAAATTATAGTTCTGGTGAAAATTTTAATTGTAACATATCTGCCTTTTAGAGAGATCAGTTATTAATGTCAATTTATATAAAGTAACTGATAACTTGACTCAGTGAAGTTTTACCAAACACTACATTTAAATAAACTGAACAAACATATTGCACATAATGAACACAGGTTCAAATACTATTTACACTAAATTCTTCATGATTACTTCATGACAAATGGTTATGCAAAGAACCAATGGGTAAAAGGGTCTTTGTAGAACGAAAGAAGGTTGGCATCACTGTGAAGAACCATTTTGGTTCATTTATTTTTAAGAGTTTATAGGTCATCCGTTTTCCTTAACTAGCTTATAACAAAAGCATCCAATGTTCCTCTCATCCTCCTATAGGTATACAGCCGTTTTTAGAATTCATAACTTACACTTTTACAACACACAGTACTATCTTTCACAGAAACATAGCAATTCACTACGAGAATTACCATCAATAATTACGTTTTCTTGGCCCCATCCTTCAGCTTTTGTTTTGGCAGTCAACAAGGGGATTTTTTGACAGATTTTTACAGATTTCGGTTTCCATATTGGTTTGCTAATTCTGTTTGGTCACACCCCTCGTTTAGTTTTGGTTATACATAGTCCTGTTTTTGTTTGGTTCCCGGTCGGTACACCGTCACATTTACCTGGGTGCTGGGGTTTGTTTTGGTTCCTGAGTCTAGAGGGAAAGTCTATATGGTTTTTGACCGTCATGCCCTGTTTATTGTTGTTAATAAATCCAGAGAATATATGCTGCATCAGTCTTTTGATGACATGCAGCTACTCGCAACACATCCTCTCATTTAGCAGACCCTATTATTGCCCCAAAGTCCCTTGCACCAGCAAACTGGGCCCAAAAGCTCTGTAGCTGTTCTCTCCCCCAAAAAACAAACAAACAAAAAAAAAAACAGTCATGAGCCATGTGTCTCTGAAGCTGTGATCAGACTCTTGCTGATGAGAGCAAAATTGTGAGAAATTGCCCCTCATCTGTGACAATCTGCTTCTCATGTCTCTACAGTCACATAAGAGCCAGTGGAGAAACGAAACGATTGTAACAATCCACTCCTATTGTACCCGGAAAAGGGATACAACTGCATCTCTAGCCTAAGGCAGGTGACACATTCATGCGACTGGAGCGATAAATCATGTAAGTTTCCACCACTCGTTCATGACAGGAGCCACCCATAATCACTCCCCATAGTTCTAGCTGTTTTCCTGTGACCATGAAAAAGGGGTGGAAAGTGGGTATTGACAGTTAAAAGAAGAGAGGCTTAAGGGATTGAGGAGGATGAGGAGAAGAAGACAGCAGTCCTTTGGGGCTAGTCAGTGTGGCAGTGCTTAAACATTAGGTGAAGCCATCTCTGGTGCTCATGGATAATTAATTTCAGTCTGACAGAGTTGGGATCAGAATGATATTGATGAAGTAGTTGTGATCTGGAGGGCATTAGCCTGTGGCCCTGGTGTTAATGGTCTTTCAGGTGAGGAATTTATAGCAGTGGTCATACATCTGTGTCCATCGTCTAACTTCTGATCATGGTTCATGGACATGGGTCAAGAAAAAAACAAGGGCTTTTAGAATATAGATGCATATCAATGCTTTCTGAGATGGTTGAAGAAGAAGGGAGTATATTTGTTGGGATCTTATATCTTATAATTTTCTCCATATGGTTGTATAATTTGTGAATCATAGTGAAGCTAAATAAGAAAAAATGTTTCAGCAATCAGACATGAACACATCTTAATAAAAGTAGACATAACAGACAATAATATAATTTCTTATTTCAAGAAAAGACTGCAGCGATAATCTGAACATATGGTTCATTTTGTATTACTTTTCACAGCTGGATCCAGAACCAGGCATGTGTTTGAAGTACGAGGCTGAAATGTGCTTAAAGTGTCACCAAATGTCAAACACAAAATCACACAATTAATTGCGTTGTGTTAGAACAATAAGAACTGTTAATTTAGTCCTAGATCTCAACTCTTTCAGTGTTGTTCACTGGTTGAATAATTGCAGTCTTCTTTGCAGATCTTTTTGCACAACACACACCACATCATCAACATCAATACCATCACCTCTTTATCATGATCCAAACAGAGGTTGTGTGCCAAAGGCTCTTGACAGCAGTGGAACTGATGATGACTCCAGTCTGCCCACTCTCAACAGCCTTGTGCTTATTTTCTACCTCTATGTTTTTTTTCTGCGAAATGATGAAGTCCAAACTCCAACCGCTCCTCCTCCCTCGTCTCCTCACGAGTGGCCAGGTGCAATAGCAGCCACGCTGGGCTTTTCTCTTCTTTTCTGAAAGCCACAAGACAAAAACAACACTCGTTCCTTTGAACAGGAGCCTTTGAGCATTGGACCCTTTTTTGTCAAGGCTGCTACAATCCACAGCACTTGTTCTGTGTTCTGTTT
Source organism: Distichodus sexfasciatus (assembly GCA_032718565.1). Lineage (NCBI taxonomy): Eukaryota > Metazoa > Chordata > Actinopteri > Characiformes > Distichodontidae > Distichodus > Distichodus sexfasciatus. The sequence goes on along the minus strand of JAVGVS010000028.1, from coordinate 2,560,708 downwards.
TCTGTGAGCTGGACATTCACTGTCTTTTGAAAAGTGTGTAAAAATGGAATTTTGCACACTGATTTCCAGTGTGTTCAAGTTCTAGTTGATTTGGCTGTAAGATCAGGTCAAACTGTGTTCCAGAAGTCTGAGCTGTTCAGCATTAAAACAAAAATATGACCATCAAATGAGGATCCACAGAACCATTTATAGGGCAAACTAATCATTTGACATCATGAAATTCATCACCAACTGTTTGGATGGACATCCATTTAATGATTTCTATAATGATTACATTTACATTTAGGAGATACAAAGCAACTTATATTTTTAATAAATACAGGGACTGTCTCTGACCAAGATCCTTAACTTGGGGTTAACTCTGGGACTCTAATGGGCATTTTCTGGCAGTAGGAAAGAGCTGAATTTAGATCTATGATCGCTTGAACAAGTACCTTACCAACTGCTTCACAATGTAATCTTCAGAGGCGCATCTTGTCAGCAGGCAGGGCAGGCAGCTGCTTGGGGCCCCCAAGCCACTAGATGGCGAACGAGAGCTGACACTTTAAACTGATGACAAAAACTGGTTAGAGGGGGGCCCCCAGTGAGTTTTTGCTTGGGGCCCCAACAGACCCTAGGATCGCCTCTGGTAATCTTTATACACTGCAGAAGGTTAAAGATGTAATAACGAAAGGTGCAACCTTTCACAGACAGACTCTCAGTCACATCTTATGCCAATGTAGATTCACCAATCAACCTACAGTGCATGCTTTTGGACTGTGCGAGGAAACCCATGCAAACACAGGGAGAGCATGCAACCCAGGGATTGAACCCAGGATCTTCTTCCTGTAAGGCAGCAGCTCTAACCACTGCGCCACCATGCCACCCCCAATCATGAAGTGGGTTTTTTTTTGTAAAGCATTTTTTTAGTTAAGGCATTTTGCTCTGTAGTCTGCACATCAGGGAAACAATTTTGTGGGGGAATATACACAAGTATATAAATACACAAAGAAACTATCCAAAAATGTCTAAATTAATAAATAAAGACTCTGTTTCTGTCTCTATCTCTTTACCTGTTTTTAGTTTGATATGGTGGACAAAGTTAAACTCATTAAAGTTGAATATATTTAATAGATTTATTGAAAATATTGTGAAATATTTGGTGTATCAAACCAAATCCTTAGTTGACTATCGTTACACCCCTAGTGAAAGTGACAGTTTTCCATAAGAGGGTGCTCAGTATTCTGTTGATGTCAGACAAGCTTGCGGAAGAGAATAGAGGGGAGGGTTCAGCTGCCAGGCGTCTGAGCCCTGGCCCCGCATCACTCCACATGCTGCTCCACCGTCACGCTCCATGATGGAGTGTCACCACTGCACAATCCCAGTCCGGCTTAGCTCCATCGCTTTAGACCACTGTTTCCTCACTTCTGACATCCCTCAGCCTCAGGGGTTAAATTCCACCCCCAGCTCCACCCCCGCCCCGCTGCCTCTCTTTCTCTGTCTGTTTACAGCAGTGTGGCTGCACAGTGTGTTGGCTGGGAGGCTGAGGGGGATATGAGGGAGTCATTATCCTCCCATACTCTTCTGGTTTTATCTGCCCGAGTGCTGTATAATGCTCTGCTGTATAATGAGCTCATGTGACCAAATCACAGAGGGGAGCATAGAGCTCACATGCCAACCAAGCAACGGCACTGAAAGCCGCTGAGGTACTCTGTGCTTTCTGTTCTTTTTGTACCTTATTTCTAAAACATTTCTAACTATGTATCTATCTATCTATCTATCTATCTATCTATCTATCTATCTATCTATCTATCTATCTATCTATCTATCTATCTATCTATGTACTCATCTCCATTGTAGAGAGCAGATTATTATCCATTATTATAGTGAGTTCTATCTATCTATCTATCTATCTATCTATCTATCTATCTATCTATCTATCTATCTATCTATCTACTCATCTCCATTGTAGAGAGCAGATTATTATCCATTATTATAGTGAGTTCTATCTATCTATCTATCTATCTATCTATCTATCTATCTATCTATCTATCTATCTATTGTTCTGTCGTTCTGTCGTTCTATTGTTCTATCTATCCTTCATTTACTGTAGTAGAGCGCAGGCAATTAGCCTTAATCATTGTGAGCTCAAGCTCTGTCTCTCTCTATCTCTCCCTCTCTCTCTCTCTCTCTCTCTACGTCTCTATCTCCCAATCTATCTTTCTGTCTGTCTGTCATTACTTTCTCTCTCTCTGTCTGTCTTCCTGTATGTGTTCCTTCCAGTCTCTCTGTATGCCTCCCCATCTCCCCATACTCCTATGATTACTCCTTGTTTGTGACGGTTTATCCTGGTGGTATCATCAAGTGATAAACAAATGACTCTCAGTCGCAGTTGTGCCATTTCTGGCAGTTTATGTCCCTAACATGCACAATTTTTCTAATTAACCCAATAAAAGATTGAGATCAAAAATCAAATCTCTCCACTGGGGCAATTTCCAATCTGAGCATCTCAGTTGGAGGCTGGATTTGGTAAATGATAAGTCAATATCTCCTAAGTGGCCACAGTAACAGATGCAGGCACTCCAAATCTGTTTGTGAATAGATTTTTTTTACATTTTCATTTTGCTTGGTTAAATAAGGTGTAAGAAATTGACCTGTAATCATTTTAGCTATTTTATCTCAGTAATATGACAGTGGTTGTATGAAAGAAAGCCATGATTATTAAGCTGAGTGAGTTATAGATTGCATATTGCCAATTCTCTATACCATATGAACAAGACAGAAGGCTTTGTACCAAGCAAATCGCATTTTCTCTTTGGACTATTTTAGGGCTGGTTTCCCAAACATTGATTAAGCCTAGTCTTGGACTAAATTGTGGATACAATGGAGATTCACCACCGAAATGTTACTTTTCTTATCAGTACAAGCATGGCAAAAATATGGTAAATGTTGCCCAACTGTGTCTGGATCTCACATATGGGCAGGGTAGAGACTGCAAATGAGTTTGTAAGAGTCTGGGGATAAAGCCTGGGTATAAAAACTGACTGTGAAAAAATTAGATGTAGATTATTACCTCCAAACATTTTTTTCTTTCTTGAAATGTGAACTGTATATATATATAATGTATAATAAGGCTGTGATTTCTATGCAGTTTAGCCAGTACAGTTCATTTCACACTGTTTTGTTTTTAAACCAATGTGCAGATACAGAGCCAAAGCAACACAAATGGCCTTGGTGGTGTCAAAAATGACTAGGCCCACCCTCGCTCACACTGCTTTGCCAAGAATAATGTTGGTTCTAATAGAATTGCTATTTGCTGGACCACAAAGCACGCCAGCCAAGAAAAATCAATTAGTGGATTTACACACAACACACCATTGTTGAAATTTGCATGTACATGAGTTTCTAGTTAGCTCATTGAGTAGGCCTCTGTTTTGGTAGCTAATGAATGTGAGCTTAGGACAGGAAAACAGACAACCATGATGGTGTAATGCCCTCCTGACTCTCTTCAGCTGAATTTTGTTAAATATTTTAGTGGCCTAAACTAAATCTACACACAAACATATAGTACAGTATAATTTGAATGTACTGTCTCTGTACTGACACTTTACTCTCCATGTCATTAAGCTTCAGTAGAGTCAAACATATTTGAGAAATTCATTGCAGCTTCAGTCAGGTCTACTTTTCAGTTCCCTGCTTTCCAGTTGTTTGCTCGTGTCTAGTCTCCTCTTACTGACCATCTCTCTTGCTCTTTCTCTCTCTCTCTCTCTCTCTCTCTCTCTCTCTCTCTTTCTCCTATGTGAAATTGGCCCCTGGAGCCATTTTGATCTTTCCTGGCCAATTAGTCTGCGGTGATGTGCTTTTCATCCAAAGGTTTATTTTCAGGAGGCCAGGGGTCGGCTGAACGGAAAGAAACCACCCCCAGGAAAGTTCTCTCTGTACAGTCCAGTCCACCTCCATCACATTCTCTCTGTGTTCTGCCATAGTTCTGCTCACTGTCAGAGCTTCATCTCAGTCAATTGAGTTCCATGTGCAACTACATATTGTTTGCATAAATGTTATAAAACAGTGGTTTGGACATAAACATTAAGTCCTGGTTCTATAATCTATGTTGATGCAGTTTGATTATGTAGGTAATGTACTGAGAATGATATAATAAAAGATTAAAATTTCATGTAGCCCCAGGTCTCAAGTTTTCAAGGTGATACAATTGCAACATACTCTGCTGACCATATAATTCAAATTCATAATAATGATTAATTCAGATATCACCCTGAAGCCAAACATTAAATAGTGGCTGGGACCTTCTTTTAGAGCATCATGAGTAGTAGGTACATAAGAACTGAGTTTATTCTTTTTGAAGTTTAATCAGGTTATATTAAAAGTCAAAAATGACAGCATGACCTGCCTCATTTGCAATAATAACATTTTTAAGAATTACCTGTCAAAACTCCCACTTCTCATATAAGATGTAGGGAAAATGATGTAAGTAGGCAAGACCCATTATTTATATTGTATTTTATCACGCAGAAGATATGCAATGTCATAATAAAATTAGAATAATTACAATCACAAAAGTACAAAAAACTATATAATAACAGTAAGCATAATTAATTAATAAATAAATAAGGTAACAGGAAATAATTTATTGAAGAAGGTGGAAAATATTAGTCTTGTGGTTAGAGATTGTAGACAGGTAGACGGTCAATTATGTGCAAGTAACATAACCAAAGTTACAGAAGATTTCCAGTGCTGCCATCATGGTAAAAAGGAAAAGGCAGGACTTTGCATCATTATATAGATTAAATACTAAAATAAAATGTAAATCTGTTACAATAGCATGTAAAAATGATGTAGTTTTAGGCAAATATACAAAACTTTTCCCATTAAGAGTTCGAATAATAGTTGTGCAATCATGTTTTGGATGATGCCCTGGGAAAAAGTACACAGTCTGGCGCAGTGTAGTGGAAAGTTCAGTCCTCTTTAGCACTCACACTTTGACAGGGAGGCATCTGCTCTCCTCATAAAGGTTTGGGAAGAGTTGAAAGGGCTTCTGTTCTTATTGCAATGGACAGGATGCGTGTGTTTGATCGTATACGGGCCAGAAGTTTGGCGGATCTGAATTGCTCAATGACCCTCAATACGCTTTTAAAGCCACTGGGGAAATAAAAGAGCGAGACAATTGGATTTCAGTAGAGAATTTAGAGTAAAAGGGAAGTGGACGGAAGGGCAGATCATTTCACCACTAAACTGACCCTGTTCTCATGTGTAGTATATGAAAGTAACGAGTATTATAGTAAAAGCTCCCAATACATGATAATTGAATGTAATCCCTTTAGAGACTCAACAGTTTGATGTGACCTTGGCAAGGAGAGAGAAATGACTGCATATAGAACAACGTCTGAATATAACAGACATGCTACTGAGATTAACATCAGAACATTTCGAAATGAAAAGCAGCTAGATAGAGACTAATTAGAGAACATCTACACACAGCAGCGCTGCAGACGTCCAATGGTGTCATTGGCTCGAAGTACTTGAATGTGACCCTGAATAAAATAAATAAAGGAACAGTGACCACCCTATTGATCTTTGTTTCTATTTAGTCTCTTACATGACTCTTCCTATCTCCATTTTGGCTTGTTTTCTTTTCCTCATTGTCTCCTCCTAACCTTCTCCTTTTGCTAGTGAAGAAGAAGAGCATTCATCCCGAAGCAATAGTTAATGCTGTTATATTTGCTATACCACTGCATGCAACATTTTACGATATCTGACCGTCAAAGGAATCTGAGCATCTGTAGCATTGCTATCTCTAAACTCTGAGGAATGCATTGTATTAGATGTATGATTTCACCTCATTCAAATGCTGTCAAAAGTGAATTCCTGCTAAGACGCAATGAATCTGCTGCAGATTTTTTATCAGTACTTTGGTAAAATATAGAATATCATCAACACAAGACTTGGCCAGAATAGCATAGAAAAACCTTTTACGGATTGCTCCTCTCTTTTTCTATAGCTGACATCTGAATGTCAGTAATAATCATGAATGTAAATCAAGTGGTGAGCAGAGGATCGTTTGGTCTGAAGGTTTTGGCGAGTGTGAGAAAATTACTCATCACACATATTGACTGAAGGAATGTGACACCAGATGTAGAATCAAAGCAGTGGTTCAAATCTACACACGTAGGGTTGAAATCCCCTGTAAGAGCCCTTGACACCTTGAGCTTCTCTGAGACGTCCACTTGTAAGAGCAGAAGTACTTAACAGTCAGTGTCTAACCTGGGAATTAGATGAAAGACTATTGTACACAACTTAGTTGGAGATCTTCTTTATGACTGCTTGTTTGTGCAACAGTTGTGTAGAGATCTCCTTCATGATTGCCTGTTTGTTTAACAGATGTGTGGTTAGTGTGTTGGAGAGGGGGCTAGGAGGAGAGGATAGTAATTGAGAGAGACAGAGAGAGGCAAACTGATAGGTGTATTGACCCACACAAACAGAGAGAGAGCGAGAGAGAGAAACAGAGGTAAAGATAACCCTTTTCCACTGCATTTGTCGGTGCTGGTGCTTGGCCAGTGACGAAGTTGGGAGCTAGCGAGAACCAACTCGCATTTCCATTGACTTAAGAGCCCGACAGAAAACTGGTGAAGGCACTGCAACCACATCACATGCCACACCTACTATGTTCAGCAAAAATGGCAAAACACATCTTGTGTTTTGAGATGCTGCTTTGATGCTATATTTGTGCATTTGTACATTTGACATCAATTAAATATCTTGACTAACCGTAATGTTTTCTGGACTCAAACTTGCATTGTAAAGTTTGCAAGTACTCAAATACTGATGATAATACTAGCACACTCAAATGCTAACTGTAATACTACCTGCTGCATCTAACTTACATATTTCGCTTACTCCTCACACCTTTCATAACATTACAGGTGTTTGGTTCCAGACCAAAAACCTGTATAGTTACTGTTTGGTGCCAGTTTGGAGCTGATTTTGTTTTTGGAGAAAAACATTGCACTGGTACCAAATTGGGAACCAGAGCTTCATTAATGCAAAGGAGCGTAATTCTGAATGTCTGTAGAGGTCAGAAGGATGCTGAAAGCCTGAGATGCTGCCTTTAGATTGGGAGGCTATCCTCAGAGCTATACAAGCTAACCTTGGCAGAACAATCAAGAAAGCAAAGTGCCCAAAATCCAAGGCCACTTTCACAAAGCTAGAGACACTCAGAGAATGTGAAGGGGCATTCAGGTCCTCAGAAACTACAAACCAGCACCTTTGCTCTGTGACAGTGATGTTATGCTCCCTGACACTTTGAGTGCCTTCTACACTCAGTTCAATGCATTCAACAGCGAGCCCACAAGGAAAAGCCCCCTCTCCCAGATGAGCAGGTAATCTGTCTGACCACAGTTGCAGCAAGACAAACTCTAACACGGAAAGCTTCTGGTCCTGAAAACATACCTACAGAGGTGCTCAAGAAGTGTTCCTCGCTGATGTTTTTGACACCTTTGGGAGTCAGACAGAGCCAGGATGTTTTAAGACCGCCACAACCATTCCAGTTTCAAATTAGTCACCTGTAATTGGACTGAATGACTGCCAGCCTGTCGCACAGTTATCATGAAGCACTTTGAGAGACTAGTCATGAGTTATATCAAAGCCACCCTTCCCAACTCACTGGACCTTCTTCAGGTTGCTTCCTGTTTCAACTGGTATACAGATGATGCCACAACCACTGCACCCACCTAGTCAAGCGAGAGCTCTTGGACCACATCTCAGCTGTCAATGCTATTATTCCACAGAAACTGTCCTCAAAGCTGGGCATGGCTGGGCTTCAACACTGTCTTGTACTGTTCTTGATGTAAGTCTAGAGTATAGACAGTCAAAAACAACTAGTTCCTGGGCTTCCATATCACAGATAACCTTTCTTGGTCCAATTCCACCTCCATAACCAAGAGGGCTTGGTAGTGTCTGCACTTTTCACAGCGACACTGCCCTCACTAGTCCTCACCAGATTCTACAAGAGTACCATCAAAAGTCTGCTCTGTAGCTGCATTATTGTCTGGTATGGGATCTGTAATGTTTCAGATAGTAATAGAGTGTACTCACTCCTATAAAAGAGCTAATTACATTGTGAATTACAATTACCCATCCGCTATATGAACTGTTGTCTACTATCTGGACTTTCAGTGGCACCTGCACTTTACCTTCTGTTTACTCTCTCAACAGGCGCAATTACGTACTGTCATTTGATAACTTTATAATTTACCACTTACTCTGTGAGGTTCAATGCTACTAATTGCCTCTTGTGCAATATTATATTTATGGTGCAATATTAGTCATTCTGGAAGGTTTAAATCCCGTTCATGTTATGCTGTTACATTGTTGTATTGTCTATTTAATGTCTTATTTCTCTTGCACTTTGCAACGTTGCTATATGTTGCATTGTGTTCCATGAAGAAAAATCTCACTAGGTGCTGTATGTATGTGTACACGACTACAGATGATAACTGAACCATAAAATAGAATTGATAGATACATAGGCACTCTTACCAAAAAAACATGCTGAAAGTTCATTTTAATAATACATTTAAGTAAAGTTCCAGTATTTCTTCTAAGTACAGTATCTGTAGTGACTATACTGATATCAAAGTACTAACAGTGCACTTGTAAGTGAACTAAATTGACAGTTAATAAAAGTACTTTTTTGAGTGTAAAAGTATTATACTTTGAGTACCTGGCTAGTTGGTAGCTAGTTGGGGCAGTTGGTAGTGTAATGTTAGGGTGTTTGGGTGTTTGGCCTGTGATTGGAAGGTCACCAGTTCAAATCCCAATACCGGTAAAGGTACCTTGTGAGGTACTCATGGGCAAGGTACCGTCCACAAGCACTGCTCCCCAGGTGCTGCCCATGTCAGCTGCCCACTACTCCGTCATCAGACGCTGAGGCACATTGCATTGTGGTGCACTGTGTGCTGTGCTGTGTTCATGACAAATGACAAATAATCACTCATTTTCACTTCTAAGTCTATTTTGTTCAGCTAATAAACTGTGATACTGTAAGTGAACTTTTGAGTACTAGCTACATACTTTTAGCCCCACTTTTGTTAATTAAATTATACTCTAAAGAACACTGCAAGTAAATATACAAAGTATATAATGTTAGATTTCTCATTACTATGACATTACTACTTACTATGGTCCACCCCAAAGCTAAGATCATGTAAAAGATGTGCTAAAGTACTACCAAAGCCAATATGAGTGAAATGAGGCTAACTAAGAGTTTTTACAACTATAAACTTTAAGTATGGGACTGATAGACCTTTCTGAATGTTCGCGTATTAAAAGTATACATAAGTAAAAGTTTATTTAATACCTATTATGTACATAAAAAGTAACACTTAATGTAGCATAGGATAAGTATAATAATAAAGCTTTTTCATAAGGGTCTGTAAAGAGAATGCGAGAAAGACAGAGAGATGGATATATGCACAGGTAGGCAGATTGAGGTAGAGAGAGCGAGAGAAATAGATTGATGGATACATAGAGACACAAAGAAAGAGAGACAGAGAGAGAAAAATACAGTCAGAGAGGCATCACGCTGTGACTCGCCCACTGCCTCCCACACACATGTGCACACACATGCTGCTGATTTTTAGAAACTGCACACACACACACACACACACACACATTTGAATGACATCCTCTCCTTCTCCTGGTGTGAGGCAAGAGCAGAGAGAGGCTCTTTAATGATTCATGTGAAGGCTGTAATGAGCGCCTGGGCCTTATCGCACCTCTAGTGGATACACGCTGTCATTCTCCCCCCCACACCTGTGTGCCGATGCCCTCCTGGCCCACAAAAATAACACCGCGGGTGATTCTTATAGGCCTCATACACTGCAGTCGCACGTCTGTGATAAGTTTTAAACAGACCTGTACCTCATAGACTCAGTGAATAGACAGCTAATTTAAGGTAAGACGGGAAGGGAATGAAAGAGGTTTGGGGTAGACTTGGGGAAAGTAGTTAAGAGGGATGTGATAAGAGACTGCTGAGATTCTATTTGGCTTCACTTTTAAAACTCTGTACAATTACAGTGGAAATTTTACAGCAATTACTGTTTTACTGGACTTTACCCTAAAACTGCAATGTGGGGAGCTGTACAATTGTCACTCTAGGGGCAGCTGGTAGCATTACCGTTAGGGAGTTAGTGCCATGATGGAAGGTCGTGCTGTGGTGTGTTCACAAAGACAAATATTCCCTCATTTTCTCTTTATTATTAGCTACAGCAAAATTTCTCATTTAATGGGATGAGATAGACGCAGGTTTTTGTTTCATTATTCTTTCTTTTATCCATAATAATTGTCAGTATTTTACTGTTTGACATACATATAAAAAATACTCATTTGATTTGCAAATTGTCTGGATTTAACCACCATGCTGTACTATATGTTTAACAGTATAAAAAACATTGATAATCTGCATAATTTCCATGTTTAATGCAAATTCCATCAAAAGCCGTACAGAGAACACATAGCAGTTTTAAGGTTTAAGCACTTTTTATAAAAACTGTAGTAAACTCATTAGCACATGTAGTAAACTAATTAGCACATACTGTAGAATGCTGCTAAGCTTCTGGAAATCCTGATGTCAGATTATTTAAATAGGTATTTTTAATTTGTTAATATGTGATTCTGCAAATTTTGGCATTCTTTTTTATTAATTCTGACAATTGCCCCAAACATGCTGGTGTCATCTTTGTAAAATTAAGAGAATCCAGCCATTCCTTTCTACCAGTGCTACCCAGGCACTCATTTAGCTAGTCATCTTATTTACTGCACCTTGTTGCCCTGCTCCTGGAGGACTGGTCTCCAACAGCATGAAAACACAGCTGGTTTGCAGTTTGTAGTAGACCATTAGATATAAAAATGGTTTGCCTATTGTGAGTAGCAATAGTTTGTGGGCAATGGTAGCTGTGGGGAGTTGGTCCTGTGATCAGCGTGTTGCTGGTTCAAGTCCCACACCAGTAAAGGTACCACTGAGGTTCTCATGAGCATCCTACTGTCCCTAAGCACTGTTCCCCAGGAGCTGCCAACAGCTCCCCTCTCCTCCTCCAAGGATGGGTCTAATGCAGATGTCCCATTTCTTTCTGCCACACACACTGTACTGTGTTCGCAATAACAAACAATCACTCGCTTTAATTGGTGACCTTTCGATCATGAGGCTAACTTCCTAATTGTAACAATACTAATTGCCCCAAATGCCCAGCTTAACAACATTACAGCGTTCTTGACCTGTTATTTGAAGCGAGGACCTCTTGCATCCTAGGTGAGAATACCCTTAGACCACTAAGCCAGTTAGTTGATCAGCTGATCAGCTCTGATCAAGCCCCATATTACTTATAACTGTCTTAGAGCAACAAGCCTAATTTGACAAGCAAAAAAGAACCCATCCATCTCTTCACACTCTTGACATCTTGAACTGCACTGTAAAATGAGTCTCTAGTCATAGGAACTGCTGTGTCTCCTGCTTCCATTTTTACCTAAATCAATAAAGAAATACATATACTTTGGGTGTCTCATGTTTGCTTAGACTCCTGTTTAAGTTCTGACTTTGACTCCGGTAGGAACTTGGTTAGCCGGCAGCTCTTGATTTTCAGTCTATGTTTTATTGGCATGATGGACACATTTTCTAATTGGACTAAAAAGCTCTCATGGATAAGAGTGTCAGATGAATGCCATAAGTGTTCAATTTCTCATGTAATTTTGACTTGGAGAGGTGTATTCATATCTGACTCTGAATGGAGCTGAAAATGCTGGAGATGATACTCCCTGTAGTCTCCTTTTCTCTCCCATTAACTCCAGGAGTGGAAAAAATCCAGATTATTTTAATTTCCGGTGGACCGAAAAAAGCGCTACGAACGGGTCATTTGGAAACATCTGTGTTCACAATCAAAGCTCCCCACCCCTACATTAACCACCCCCTCCTCTCCTGAGCTGCTTTGCTAACGAACATTAGTTCCACACTTTTGCTCGTCTTGCTCTTAGTGGGATTACCATGGTAACAGAGCTGACAAATGGCGGTGAGCGGCTCCGATTTTACATAACGGCTATGCGCAGAGCCAAAAACACTGGAGCGATGATAGCATGGAGATGGAGTGGAATAAATAGACGAGTTGTAGGTGGATTTACTAGTTACTATGGGGTTTCAGAGAGAGAAAGTGAGAGAGAGAGAGAGAGTCTCTGAGTCAGAAAGTGCCATAACAGTGACAGAATGTGTCATAACTGGGTACACATTGCAGTGAAACAGCCGCTACATGTCCTGTGGATTGTATTTTTCTTCTCCCTGTGTTAAACACCTACCTGAGCACCTGCCAGTGATTACACTCATGAATTAATGAAAGGCTACCATTCTCCCGATCGCAGAGGAATCTTGGCATTTGGAGCGCCTAAAAGCCGGTGGCAGGACGCAGGGCAGAGTGTCGGCTGGCAAAGGCCTGAACATGTGAGGGGGATGTTCTTATCACTTTGAATCTCAACAGGCCATTTATAAACTTTAGCATAAACACCATCTGCTCTTCCGCCAAAGTTTATATCCACCGCTACATGGCGAATGTGCAAAATGATTTAATGCACACCTGGCTTGGAGCACGTCGGGTTCAGAGGATTTATCTTCCTGAACTTCTCCCTCCATTCAACCCATTTGTGCATATCTGTTGTCTTAGCGGGTTGTTGATGTTTCATCCAAGTAGATGAATCATGGCAAGTTTCAGAGGCATGATCGTTGTGCTGATGGGTCCTCAAAAAAAACTTCAAAAGCAGTACTGGTGAATCTCTTTGAGACCATGCATCTCAAATGTTCTTTCCCCTTTTTTCACCCATTTCCTTCATTTGGGGCATGCCAAAATTAGGCAGCTGCATTTCGTGGCAGGCAGTCATCACCTCGGCTCCAGTGCACGCAGGAAGTCCTTTGACTTCTTGGAGTCTCGATGCATGAAATCTCCCTGTCAGGCTTGGCTGGCTGTGGTAATTGGTCTCAATAGGCCGAGGGACGCGATAAACGAGCGGCCCACCATTACGACTTTACTTCCTGTTGGCAAGCAATCCAATCTGCCCGACGCAGATGCTGCCACTCGTTCCTTCGAACTGCCAAGCAATTTTCCTTTTTTCTCACATCTCTAGTTATGGCAAAAAGGCAGTTCTTCCAAAACCAGAGGAAGTACTGAGTGCCTACTTTAGAAAAAACCAATCGTGCTAATCCGCTGGATTAGTAATGTGGCTTTTTTTCTTACAGAAAGACTTATTTGTGCATAAAACTTTTTAATTCCTCTGTAAAATGGTTATAAAATGTAATATTATTGTTCTGCTTAATTTGTCCTTTTTCCTTGTTCATTCCCATCTTGGAAGTCATGAATATATTGCTACATTTTTCTTATACAAAGCCGCCTTTCCTTTGTGAGGCTCTAACATTGCAGCAATGTGGAATCTTTCAATGACCGAAAGCAGTGAAGCAGAGAAAGAATTGAAATTCTTAACGAATGCCTCTGATATGTCAATTGCCTCTTCAGAAGGAAAAAATAGCTAAAGCTAGCGAACTGTGTCCTCAAAATGCTTTTGACTCTGCAAAGATTAGACGCTCTGCGCAGTTGACAGGCACAGTCACAAAATAAGTAGGCTACTTCCCAAATGTACAAGCAACAATTGAACAAAACAGATCTTAATTAACTGGAGGCTAAACAGACAAGTCCTCCTTAAGGAAAAAAAATCTTCTTATTAAAAGTAACTCAAAGTGTTGGACAATAGCTCATGCTGTATTTACCTCTAGGATTTCAATATTGCTAACCACTAATGATTTACAGCATGTACACTGCCTCTGACACTCATTAAGATGTTTACTGGGCTCTTGTTAAAACTTCATTACATAAAAGATAATCTTTTGCTAGTGTTTGTTTAAAATGCAGACACATTAAGCAACTGAGAGACAGATTAGCTAAACTGTCATCAAGCTAATTTGTGTTTGTGTAATTTGTCATTAAATATCTTTGTTGAAGGTCAGCAAAACAATGTAACAGATTTTTTTGACAGACACACAGTAAGATTTAAGCATTCTTTGGGGCAAATTAACCTTACAGTTTACAGCTTGTTATCGCAACCACTATTTACATTAACAGCATTTATCTGACCCTCTTATTCAGAGTGGCTTACAGAGGAAGTGAGTGGCTTATCCAGAGGGACAGTTTCTCTAGAGTAACTTGAGGTTTATAGAAGAGTATCTTATCAGTAGGTCAACAGCCGGTGTTTTTTTTAGCTAACTAAAATTATAAACACTACTAACTTTACATTTTTCAGAAGCTTAACAGTAGCAAAGCTCCCTTTTAAAATGCTATAGCTTTAGCAGTAGTTTTTAAGTACTACTGTGGCAAAATGCTATATTGTTTGGGAAAAAAAACATTTTCTCTTGTTACAAATATGGGTATTTTCAACTCAGGTGTTTCTGATCAGCTATGATGCAAATGCTCATTGCATCACAGCACGCTTTTGGCAACTGTGAGATGGAGTCGGAGGATGGTGTCAACCTTGGCAAAGATGGAGGCAAGAATCTGTGGCCATGATTATCAAAATGATCAAAGATGAAATGGACCCTGATCAGCCATAACATTATAACCACTTGCCTAATATAGGTCTGTAAATAAGCAGCTCCATACACAATCAACAGCAATGCAAAGTAAAACCAATAGAACATTTTCAGCTATTTCAGCATTAGTGAACCTTGGTTGCCCATCATCCTGTTGTTGGTACACCAGTTTTCCTCCCTTGGACTATCCTGATCCTTTCAATTCAATACAATTGACAGATGTAAGGATTTGTTTTGAAGTGTAAGTGAGTGCACAGGACAGACAGCACATCATCTTGTCAAGTATGTGGGCCACTAATAATTTACAGCCTGTGAACTGTATCTGACACAAACAGACAGGGAAAAAGATTTTTATTAAAACTAGGCAAAGTGTTGGATGAGAGCTCACGCTGATGTGTGTTTACCTCCAGGATTTCAATGCTGCTAACCACTAATGATTTACAGCATGTACACTGCGTCTGACATGACTGCATCTTCGTCATGCACTTGTTAAATCTTCATTACGTAAAAGATAAGCTTGTGTTAGTGTTTATTTAAAACGCATTAGTATTAACCTTTTAATGCATAAATCCATGAAGTTAAAGCCAAGGATTACTATAAAAGAGTTAAGAAACTGAAAGACTAGCAAAAATTTTATGGTGATAGAGGGGCAGTTGGTAGCTTAACGGTTAGGAAGTTGGCCCCATGATCAGAAGGTTACTGGTTGAAGTCCCGGACCAGTAAATGTTCCACTGAGGTACACTACTCCCCAGGCACTGCTCATGTCGGCTGCCCACTGCTCCTTCACAGATGGGTCAAATGCAGAGGTCACATTTCCTTATGGTGCATTGTGTGCTGTGCTGTGGTGTGTTCACAATGACAAATTATCACTCCCTTAAAGAAGCTACATATAAAAAATGTATGGCAAGTAATCATAAAATTAACGTAATCAAGCAATCATGTTAATTTGAAATACTGATCTCACTTACAAAATTAGTACAGCCAGAATATTCACATTTAATTTTTAGTTTTTATTTGCAGCATGCAAATCATATTTATGTTTTGATTTTGTGTTTTGGAGTTGCATCTCGGCATCCAGGTTGCCAGTTACCACTAAGCTGCAGCTACAAGCATGCTGGATTACCAATATCTGACGTTACTAAAAGTAAAAGGTCTCGCTTTGACTCTCAAAACGTCTTGAACAAAGCCGATACAAAACGAGGATCTGCATAGGAGATGCCTTTGAAAGATGGAGAGGGCTGACAGCTGAGAAGAAATTGATGACAGATGCCGAAGTGGCTAATTTTCTCCTGGACAGGTAAGATTTAGCCAAGGTTGGCTAACTTCTATCGTCACTAGACGTAGGCAGAGGCGTCGTAGTTGGGGGAAAAGGGGGACTGAGTTACCAGGGCCCCATGTGGGGGGAGGGACCCTAAGGAATATGGAATTTTATTTTCCTTTAAATATTAATATTATTCAAAGATCAAAATAAATGTTGCTAACTAATGTAAATGTAATTTTGGGGGGAAAATAAATCGGTTGACGGATTGAATTGTGTCCTAGCTTACAGTGCCTGAGGACAAGCACCCTCACCCCTTGCAATGGTTTAGTCCGCCTTCACCGGGCCTTTTAACTAGGCACATTTAATTTAGCGGTCATTCTGCTGAAGCAGCTGAATCCGTGCTAGAAGATGATGCCAAAGAAAGCTAAATCCGGTTTTCAAAAAAGAAAAGAGAGGCAGGAAAGAGACAAAAAAAAAAGAAATGAGGGAAAGCAACTGCTTACAAACTTTTTTCCCAAGAAAGGCGAGCCCAAATGTGAAAGCAAATAGCCTACATTAAATGAACTGTGATTATTAAACACTTCAATATCACCGCAAAATTACACATAGCCTAACATGATGTAGTCTAGATAAGTCTAAATATTTTTTTTGTTTGCATAACCTACCACACCATTGCAATAGCATACTAATTCGAAAATTAAGTTAATATTTATTATCGGGCCATAACATAATTAGGCTAATAGCCTAACTTTCCTAGACTCAGTGTAGCCTAATAGGTTCATAAGGATAGGCTGTCAAATTAGTAGCAAAGCTAACTTGTGAAACGCATGGCACTCAGTTTCAGAAACTGTCACAGAGGGTGATGCAGCAACAGACCCCTCATCCTCTGATAATGTGGACCTGAGACAAGGTGAGCCTATGGTTTAAAATGAAGCACATTGTGTTAGCTATTTAGGGGGGGGGGGGCTAGGGTGCTATGCCCCTGGACGTTATTCATGTTCAAACATAGATTGTAGCCCATGTGGGCCATAGAACCGACTGAATTGTTTCAGAAACAGAAAGGGTGACTTGTAATGGCTAATATCAGCATCATGTTACACTGAGACAGTGTGGTAACAGTGCAAACATTAGCACACTAATTATGGAAATACAAACGTAACATTAGACACTAGATTGGCCAAATATGCGTCCTCATTCGGCCTGTATGGCAACCGCGAGTCTTGGGAGGAGGGGCAGGGGAAACAATGTGCTACAGTATTTTGAATTTTACTGCAGTACAAGTTTTGGCCACAATCTTACATATAGCTCCTTTACATTCACTTAAATTGGTTTTGTTCACTTGAGTTACTAAGTTATGAGATGCTCATACCCATAATGCTGAGCGGCTGCATTTATGTCTTTATTTATTAATTAATTATTAAGAACTATTTTTTTGTTGTGTAAACATACAAATTAAGTTTGACTGAGCAAAGTGAAGTGATTTTACAGTTTGTTTGTTTTTTTTTAATTAATTATTTATTTTTACTTCTGAGTCTAAAAGTTGGGTTTACTCCACTCAAGATGCACTTAAGCGAAAGATGTAGCCTTATTATTTAAAGTTGCCTGAGCTTTTTTTACAATGATGGATGGAGGCAGTAGTTAAAAAAGGTCCATCATCAAATCACACGCTAGTTAAAAAGGTGCCATTGGCCAGTGACTTCTTAGAATGACTTTTAAGCCATTGCGTGTCAAGTGCAGTGCACTTTTGGCAGTCCAGCGATATGCAGTGCTGGAAGCATTCATGAGAGAGATGGTCACTTATCTGTAGGTGCCTGCACCCCACCATGGCTAACAGGCTTTAGCAGATAGAACTCTAACCTGTCTAAAAAACTAATCGACTTCAACTCAGGAAGCGCCTGCATGAAAAGCACTGCTGAAGCGCAAAGTAAAGTCTCACACCATTTTCTCTTTCCTGAGTTGCCAGTGATTTAGACAGCGATAGTCTAGAGATCCGACCGGTGCATCTATTATAAAAACGACCCTCCCCAACAAACAGGAAATTCCCAGGCAGTAGGGAGACATTTTCGGGGCACTATGCCGCCCTGACAAACAGCCCCTACTAAAGATTCTGTGCTGTAATGGAGGGAGATGGTGTTGACGACATACAGAGAAACACTGTTTGCAGCAGAGTAAAGAAGGATTTTACTAAGAATGTGCTGACTGCATGGCCAGGTGTGTACACACCCATAGAAGCACGGGAATAGTGTCTGGACTCATTTTGTTCATTCATTTATCAACTTTTATAATGTTCATACATTGCCCAAAATGTATCTAGCCTACATTGTTCACATATACTAAAGACACAAAATTAAACATTGCATATTTTTCTATTTTTAATCTTCTCAAGAAAGTTGCCCTCAAAATAGTATGATAAATATTTTTCCACTAAAACAAATTTAGAAACACATTTTAAATCTGATGCCATCTTTATGGAGGAGAGATGACGTTGAGCGGTAAGTAGTTTGCTGAACATCACACAGTTTTTGTAGTAGGTGTTCACTTGTCATTCCCATCCAGGCCACTAGTGGCCGACTAGGCTTGTGTTCCCTTGTACATCTAGGGTCCGTTTGCCTAAACTTACTTCACCTGCAACCCTCTCATTTTAAGTGAGCTTCTCCCTTTTCTTGCTATAATGGCGTTTGTTTCAAATATGTCTGTATTTCTGGTTTTCGTTTCCACTGAGTTTCAGGTTTGTTTTCCACTGGTTTGTTTTATGTTATTCTAGGGGATCCAGCCTCCATTTGTGGTAATAACAAATGCATGACAAACTCACCATGCACCTTGCTTTGTCCTTTCCATGCATTTGTGACAAAGTTATCAAAGAGCCAGGAAGAGTCATTAATTTGTGACAGGGCTTTGTCTGTGTGATTTTGAAAATACATCATCAAAAGACATCTAATTTTAACTACTAAATTATAATCTGAGTTTTGTGCCAACTGACTTGTGTCTCCTGCTTCTGTCACTGGTATTCCATCAAAGTTTAAAATTTTAAAGCTGCCCCATGTGCCGTCTATCATTTGAAAGTACCTTCAACCAGAACTTTCTAAGAAAGAAAGAATAAGAATAGAAAATGTCTGGTGCCCACCCTACACCCCTTAATAAGACGAAGTGCAGCCAGTGCTTAAATGGCTACTGTGAGCAAGATTACCTCCGAATAGGCGATTTGTCAAAGTGATACTTGCAGACACCTTAGAGGTGACCCTTATCTTCTGCTCAGACTCAGGCTAATCGATGGACCTTGCGCTGTTGATAAAACTGCTTGGACGTAATATAAGCTAAAACTTTTTTTTGGCAGTGTCTGGAGTGCATTTACTGGTAATTGCTTAAATTATGCTTAAAACGGAGTCTGTTGACCTTCAGACTGTCTAGGAAGGGCAGGCAAGTGGTGTCAAGCTAGGCAAGAAATCTCTAGCGCCGGACCGTGGCATAAATGATTGTGTTGTATGTGTGTGTGTGTGTGTGTGTGTTATGCCAGTAATGTGCTGTTAAGTTGCTCTGAAGTAATTTATGTTGAGGCAACTTTAATTAGCTTAAGTAGGGTATTCCTCCGTCATCCATTTAGTCCCTACTGTGGACCTATAAAATAACACATGACAGGATGTCACAATCATTAAATCCTCGCCTGTCTCTTTGGCTGCTCCAATAACCCATTCCTCTTAACTTCAATTTGAGAAGATTTTACCGGCCAACGTTCCAAATTGCCTCCTAAAATCCTACAAATATTTGCATATGACTGGCTAATGGGCAGAGGACCCCCTAATGAGAGGAATTAAAGCGAACATGCCACAAACTCCACAAGCGTGCACAAACCAAACCACTGACTCATTCAAAAGAAACGACTGGCAAGATGATTTATAATTACACTCGGCTTGCTGCTCAAATTCAGTCCGGTCTGTATATACAAGCGGTGCACATGAATAACTCGAGACCACAAGAGACGCCAAACAGAGCGTCGCATGAAAAGTGTCCACTAGAGCAAGGAGTCCTTGGTGACATTAGAGAGCTGCCAAGCAGCAGTTACCCTTTTTTGTTCCATGCTGTGACCAGGCACATCGTCTTCCTCATATTTCTTCATGCAATGCCCTGGCTCGATGTCATTAATGCTCAATTTCTCCCAATTATAAGGCTCCTCGGCCCTGGAAGGCTGCCAGCTGGGGCGGAATGGATTAGAGCGGAGGGAGGCCCAGCGCTCTGTATGCTCTCTTATTGTAAGGACCATGATGCATTGGAGTCGCAATGATTCCGCTTCAAAGCACAGACCGCTACAAGCGGCTGATATTGCACAGGCTTGCATGCATGCACCGTTGTTTTTTTCCTTGTCTGTTTCTTTTGCATGCAAACATGGTCTGATTACAATAAACAAAAAGAAGACACCTCCAAGACTAATCCCGCTCCCCATCGGCACAGCAACAAGCAACAGACTGTCACCTGGCTGCTCCTCGCTAGAGCAACCTTACAGTCCCTAAGCGCAGTGCCAACATCCCCATGTCGACAGCATAATAACACAACTCGGCAAGGGCATGGTGTCAGGAGACAGCCAGCAGACACCTCACTCTATATTAATGAGGAAAACCCGCTCCCATTTCTCTTTTTTCACGCCGACGGGGGCCGTTGTCAATCTACGCTCGACCAAGCTGGCCAGCACTTCACAACATGCGCTTTGACAGAGTCTCATTGATTTTGCTCAGAACGGACATGCCAGTTTTACATTAGATTAGGGGAGTAACGAGGTGTGTATTTCACTATACCGTGTCCGTTGCTGTTTTGGGGTGGTGAACTGATACAATTTATTTTACATACAGATGAAAAATAAAAATGCATGGTTTTATGCTTATATATCTTTCATTAGATTCTATTCATAGAAAGGGAAAAGAAAGTAGGGACTAGAAATGACACAAAGATCGAAAGAGAAATTTCTAAATGAGCTAATTTTAGGTTAAACACATTCTAAAAATGGGAATAAAAAATGTATTTGACCCAGAGTTACTACATTCTTTTCAACTTACAAAAACATTTTTTAAAAATCATTTTAGATGGATTTCTTGATTACAGACATTACTGGGTTGTGCCAGTCAGGGGCCAAAAATGGTATGGCCTCTACTGACAAGTTTGTAATCAAATGCCATGGATTCAAACATGGATCCCCGCCCCACACACACACATAAAATGACACCAACATGCTGCTCAACTACCGTTACGCCAAACACATTATTAAGAAATTAAAAATAAGTGACAGTTATTCTCATTCCAACTTTTTTTGACATTTACCAAAAGCTGACATTTATTATCATTATTCAGTGTCATTATTCAGTAATATACCTTTGTGTATCACCATCTATTTTAGATGGAACACCATTAACCACTCGTAATGTAACATTCTAATTGGTTGAGAAGCTGCCTTAAACGCAGAATAAAAGTTAAAATCCAATTTCTTTTCAAAATGAAACAGAACAAGACGTATATGAGAAGACACGTAAAAATTTTACACGTGTACTAGACACAGTACCATGAAAAGCATTGTTCATGTCTCAAATCTTGAGCAAAACTAGAAGCTAACTAATGTGAAGGTTAAGGACTATTAAAGATAATAGTTCACATTTAGCAGATTAAGATAAATGCAATGTTTAACGATTTTATAGTAAATGGCAAACGTAACCGGTGGCAGGGCACTCGGAGCACAAGCAACATTTTATCATTCAGCCCATAAACTGAAAAGGGCTTCCATAAAAAGGTGGGGGGATCGAATCGATACTGTCTCTCAGAGGAATGGCGCGTGTGCCTGTGTGCGTCTGAGGGAAAATTCCAGAGCGATATATGAGGGGAGCTGAGTGGAGACAGCACCTGGGGCCCAGTAAACTGAGTCCATTAGTTTTGGGTGGCGGTGGCAAAGCGCCTGCTTGCGGACACTGATGAAGAGGTCGCGTCAGTCTAGCAGCAGCGTCGATGCCCCTCGGGCCACTCCGTTGCTTACCTCCACTGAGTCCACAATCAACTAGCTCCCCACATAAGTGGAGATCTGTCCTTTTACCTCCTTCCATGCACTGAACATATCAGTGACCTCACCCTGAGTGCATATGACCGGTGCTTTAATAAGAACAAATTCAATTAAACACGTCTTCCCTGTAAATATCAACTGATATAGGGTAATGTTG
The DNA here is from genome assembly GCA_032718565.1 of Distichodus sexfasciatus. Classification (NCBI taxonomy): domain Eukaryota; kingdom Metazoa; phylum Chordata; class Actinopteri; order Characiformes; family Distichodontidae; genus Distichodus; species Distichodus sexfasciatus. Next base: position 2,538,648 of record JAVGVS010000028.1, on the reverse strand, counting down.
GTGTTGTGGTAGAGTACTTGCCTGAGTGTGTAAGTTCAAATCCATCTCCTATGTCAAAAATGATCAACATTTGGCCAATGAGCAAGAAGATTAACCCCAAGTTGCTCCAGAAAGACTGCCCTCATTTTAGTTGAAATGTAAATAAATGTTGGTCTGGATGGGAGAATCTTCCATTAATATAAAAATGTAAATCTAATACGCTGGGAAGTAGGTACTTGGTAGCAAGGCACATTTTTTAACGCAAATGGAGTTGGCAGTGGGCCATATACGGAACATCCAACGTTCAAAGCCAGACAAGAGAGTTAGATACTTCCTCTTTTCACTTCGGTACATGTCTGGTGAATGACAGTGGTTTCCTCGGTCGATCTGAGGTAATAATATCAAACCAAAAATACAATGAAAAAAAGAGCTTAACAAATTTCCTAACTGTATAATAATATCAGTTTTTGTTTTTGTTTGTTTTGGATTTTTTTTTTTTTTCAAAATGATAATCATGGTGAAAATGCTGAAATATAGTAATCCTGTCTTTGCTTGATACAGGTGAAAAATAATAATATTAGTTTTTGTTTTTGTTTGTTTTTGTTGTTTTTTTTCAAAATCATAATCATGGTGAAAATGCTGAAATATAGTAATCCTGTCTTTGCTTCATACAGGTGAAAAATTAGTGACAACCTGTTCATCAAAACTCAGAACAAACTCATTGAAACAAATGTTCAATACCACTAGCATCTGCCAAAAAACAAAAACAAAAAGGCCTCCTTTTCCTACAGGGTTTATCAACACATGCAAGCATGTAGCCGTGTGCTAACAATACACAAAACGTTTTTCTCCCTGAGGGTTTAACACAAGCAAGTACAATCACAGCAGCAACAGCACACCCAGACACACTCTCACCAAACACTAGCAACCATAGCACACAGCAAAAATACCAAACAAGTTACCAGATGTATGTTTTTCTATCAACTCATAGATGTCAGGTAACGTTAGCTGAGGTAACTTAACCTCATAGTTGTCAATGTAAGAGGAGGCATATAACTGAAAAACGTTGTCCAGTCTGCTGCAGAGATGCAGGGGAGCGCCTGCAGACATCTACTGTAAAACGGCATTTGTTGAGAATATTTGTGCAAAAAGTAACCACAGACAGGTTTCCCGCTATCTGCAATGTTACTGTTCCGAATAATGACGTCGCTCATAAAGAGAAGTCACCTGTTTCAAGATCACAGAACTAATGTTGCACATAAGACCCATAGAGTGCGCGCAAACAAGCAGTGAACAATTCAATTTATTAACATGGGAACAGGCACAAATGTCAAAATCTATTACCAAGCTATTAGAACGCTCAACAACAGCACTCCCAAGCTATTTCAGCTCTTAGCATGAGATGTCACACTCGTTAAGACTATTCATTTAATGTGAATTAATCATCTAATGTGATGGGAAATGTCTTTAAGCACATCTCAGCTCAAAAAAAAGGCTGATATTCAGGGTTAACAAACCTGCAGCTTTCTCACATAAAGCTTTATATCCAAACGCTCCCAAAGTTCGACCTTCTAACACAAGTTGATATACTCTTTAAGGAAGGGAGTTAATTTTCCACTAGTTTGTGTAAACAACAAGCTGTTTGGGGATTTGTGCCTTGGTCCACATTCTTCATTGAACTGGTCTTGAAACTGATGTTGACGTCGGCTTACATCTTTATATCTTATGTAATCATGACTATCTCTAATAGTCCCCAAGTACTCCATACATGCTCCATACATAATTTTTGGTTACATGAAGTTAAGTCAATAATATGTGGCTACTCAGAAAAATCCTCAAAGCCACCTGTTCCTGCTGTGCTGTAGCACAGGAGCACACAGCATCTGTTAGGAGCGACCTTACGTCCCTGCTGTGAGAACAGTCCCTCTTCTTGTCACATATCTCTGCTCAGGTCTGTCCAGCGATAAACCCCCTCTCACAAGATTGCTATTGTTCGAACCTCTCACTAAACTTAATATTAATAACAAAGACAGTTAACATAAGTAAATATTAATATAATAAGTAAATCATCAAAAGATCCTTGATTATTAGGCTACTTATGCCATATCCAACATTGGATATGGCATAAGTACTCACTTGCTTCGGTTATCGGATATCCGCATACCAGATCAGTGCCATCTTCATTTTCAAATACCATTTATTATCTTCAATGTGAATATAAATCATTGTAGTAATTTTCCATTGTTGCCTATTTATTGATAGTTTTATTGTTGTTTGTTACCATTGTTATTTTATCAAAGGCTATTGAGCATTTTGGGTGAAATACATAGGGGACAAATGAATTCTGAATCTTAAACACATGTAAAGGTGGTGTCATGATCAACATCCTAATCCAAAACCTGATAGTGGAACAAATATCATTCAATAAATATCCAATATTAAATCACGTATATGCATTTAATTTACAGTTGAAACATGCAGAAGTGTTTGTTTCGTGGAAGCTAGTCACTATGTGCCATATATATGAAGTGAACTGGATCATTTGCTCAAGGTCACTGGTAAAACATTTTACAAAATAGTCCATTTTTGATGTCGCCCCATCTCTATTTACAGCTTTCAGTCAAGCAACATTTTTGCTGACTGTTTAATCTGGTGTTAGTGAAGGAACATGCAAACAGGCTTTGACAGTTTTAAGCTGCGAGCAAGAGGAACCTAAGCTTGCAACCTTGGGACTAACTCTTTCTCTCTCTCACTCCAGGTGTATGTTAATACTCTCTTTCCGTTCCTTCTCCCTCCCACCTTCCCTCTTTATCTCTGTCTCTCTCCACAGGCTGGCCACGGAAGATAAAGGCCTCTCTGAAAAGAAAGGAGGGAGAGCACACAGGCCACCGGCTGCAGTGGCTCCACACCAACATGTCTGTTTGAGAGTGATCACATCCATAGCTATTTGTCCTCGCTCCATTTGCCTTCTCACGAGAAAATAATGTACATCGACTCTTTTCAGTCATTAAAAATGGCAGTTTAGATTTAAATGTGTGTAAGACCTGTCGGTGATGTTTGCATCTTTTAAAATATATAAAGTGTCTTTTCTCATTACAGCTTTAACCTGTTATCTTCTTAACTTCTTAACGCACACCATCAGCATCGTTCTGTCAGAATTTGAACTTACTAGAGGTCGACCAATATTGGTTTTTCAGTGCCAATATTGACATCGATTATTACTAGTTAACAGGCCTGATAACTTTTTTCATTTTACAAACACCACCTCAGCTGAAGCTCTCATCTCTTCTCTTCTTCACTCTGCGCTCGTGTGTGAGTGTGGTGTGAATGACAACAAGGCTTCAGCATTGATTGGCTACTACTTGGGTGACATATAGCCAATCAGAAACTTTTGTGGGCGGGACATTAAAGTCCTGTTTACACGTAATTAGATATTTTTATAAACGCATATTTTTATACGTTTCTTTTTTCAATTACGTTTACACGTAATTCGGTTAAAATATATGTCCGTACACACTAGAACTCTGTCATCACTCGCCACTGATGTTGATTCACAGCTGATTATTGTTGTCATGGTTACCATTGCCCCTTGTGGTATGTAAGGAATTTATGGTATTTAAGACATACACACAATAGAACTAAAAATCTAGGGTTTTAAGAAAACTACGTTTTACTTGTTTACACGGATCCACAGAATCCAGCGCTTTGAAAAATCTTCAGTTTGAGAGGCGTTTTTAAAAATATCCATTTGGAGTGGCTAAAACTCTGTTTACATGTAAATGAAGCATAAATGAAGCAGTGAGTCGAGAGCAAACGGCACTAACAAGGGCAGTGCCCTGGTAGCAGTGCTTGGGTATGGTACCCTGTTCATGAGTACCTCAGTGGTAACTTTACCGGTCCTGGATTTGAACCTGCGACCCGTTTATTGTGGGGCGAACACCCTACCGTTAAGCCACCAACTGCCCCTACTGTAATATAGATTTTTTTGAAAAATGATGGCATTAACGATTCTTCAATAACATTCTACCTGGTTATTAATGAGAAGACAGACCTCGGAACGCTGCAACAGAATTTCATGAATGTACACACACCCCACCCCTACCCGCACACACAAACACACACAGAAAAGAAACTCTGGGAGCTCTGTGTGTAATGCACACACACACACACACGCACACATTGTTCATTGTTCATTGTTCATCAAGTGGTCTTTTATCATAGTATATTTCAACAGCTTGGGTCTTGCTGTGCCAGACAGCAGACAGTGAGCTCAGAATCGGTGGTGTAGTGTAGACAGCATTTGTAAAAGATCTGTCTAACCTTGACAGCTTCAGAAATGTAATGTAAAAAGCATATACATTTCTCTCACCAGTGAACGCTGTTATACAGCCAACCAATTTGCAACCATGACCATGGGGGGAAAAAATCACAACCAATTTACCACCATTTTTCAATTCACATCACTGTTTTATGACAGTACTGCATATGTTCAGTCTATGTCAGTATGACATCTTGTGTGACAGGATTGTAAACGTTCGTGTGCATTCTCCCTTAACTGCAAAAAGAGATGCTCTCAGATTCTCATTTACATTTATGGCGTTTAGAAGACAGGGTTATTCAGAGTGAGTAACACTTCTTAATTGTAAGCACAGTCTCCATTGAGCAGCTTGTGGTTTTGCCTAACAGACACCCAGTGATCTCCCAGTGACCCAGTGGTACTTCTGACAGTAGGAGAGAGCTGGATTTGAACCTACCATCTCTTGGTCCATAGGTGTGTACCCTACCTCAAGGGCACCATCCACCATCACTGTCATAAAAGAAATATCACACAAAGTGGATCAATGTTCAGTTTGTTATATCTTCCAGCTTTTAAACATCTCCACCATGAGATGCATGACCAGAGCAACTAGTATCACCAGAGACTCGCTTCACCCAAATATCTCTTTGTTTTTCCTGCCGAATTGAGGCACACAGAATTATGACCAAAACGGAGAGACTCAGCGGGAGCTTCAGAGTGAACTTTTTTAATAATATAAACTGACCTCTTATGTGAACTCTGCCTGTCTACTCACCAAGTATCATTACTGTGGACAGGAATTGTGGGGGTAGGTGCTCCCAAGGGAATATAATAATTTTTTTGATAAAGGTAGACACATTTTAGGATGTCTAACACATTACAAATCAACAGATTAATACCGAACCAATTTCTACAAAAAGATCAAGTCATCCAGAGGCAATTGTCTTTTACATTTGTAATGAGAAAAGGCAACAACAAAAGTGATTTGGTGAGTGATTATTAGTTGTTGTGAACACACCACAGCGAAATGTGACCACTGCATTTGACCCAGCCATGAAGGAGTACTGGGCAGCTCTATCAGCACCTAGGAAGTAGCACTTGGGAATGGTATCTTGCTTACGAGTGCTTTGTGACAATGACTGTTGTTAAGAGCGCTATATACATTTGAATTATGAGTACCTCAATGGTACATTTACCAGTCCTTACTTGAACCGGTGACCTTCAGATTGCGAGGCCAACTCCTTTAATGTTACACTGCAAACTGCCCATGTACATAGAATACATAAAAAACAGTGTCAGGTGGAATGCATTCATTGGTAACTGATTCCGTGGGCCAAATTTTGAAAGTGAAACGTGAAAGCAAGTGATTATTTGTCATTGTGAACACACCACAACACAGCACACAGTGCACCACAACGAAATGTGACCTCTGCATCTAACCCATCGGTGAAGGAGCAGTGGGCAGCTAACAAGCATGGTTCCTTGCTGATAAGTACCTCAGCGGTAACTTTACCAGCCCTGGATTCAAACCTGTGACCTTCTGATCACAGGGCGAACACCCTACTGTTACGCCACCAACTGCCCCTAAAATCAAAATTTAAACTTATTACTTGCCTTGACTTACAAATGTCACTTATCAAGTCAAAGAGCAAAAGGGCAGGTGCTTGAGCACCACCCAGGTCGGATTTATCTGTGCACAAGATATAGACATTTGTAGTCATTACTCAACAAAACAGCACACTTGACTTAAACATATGTATCCTATAGCATGCACAATCTGCATAATTTACAGATATTGTTTTTAAAGATTTAATGTCTTTTTCTAAGCCTTCCTATTTCTCTGCCGTAAGTTAATACATTTATTAACCTCTTTTTAAAGGTTCTTAAGCACGAAGCAGCATGGATATCAACACATGTTGTACTTGTAAAATTATTTATGTGTGAATTACTTTGCTGTAATCCACAAATCCAAAAGCACCTAAACTCCAGCCAGTCATATGCTACACCTTGTCTTAAAACTCCCTTCAAAGCCAATAAAGCTCAAAGTGAAATAGTGAATGCTGAACGTGAAGGTAAGGAAGCTTTCTCTTTGTGTGTGCGTGTGTGTTTGTGTGTGTGTCTGTGTGTGTGTGTGTGTGTGTGTGTGTGTGTACCGCAGCAGGAGTCACTGATGTGAGAACATCGCTCTGTCCTGACGATCCGCTCTAGTGAGCCCAGTGGTGAGATGTCATGTGAACCTGACTCCAAGGAGCAGAAAATCGAGGGAAAGGAGGTGAGGGGGAAAAGAAAAGAGGGATTTGCCCACTGATGTGTGAGATGTCTATAATCTTTTAAATGCCGCCAGCCTTTTATTGGCTTATATTTATTCCGAAACTCATCAGTAAATATGACTGTCCCCTTTTTCCCACTTTTCCACCTCAACCCTAAAAAATGTCATCGTGAACTGAGCAGCAGCCTTCCAGCCATACAAACCCAGCCTGAACAGGTCACCTTGACTCTGTCCCTTGTTAATTTCTCCAAGTCAGCATGGGCTTATTTTTCAAGTGTTATCAAGCTAAGCCAAACCCTTAGAAGTATATTATTGCATAGTTTAACAACACCACTGAATGTTTATTTTTACAAAATCTGCAGTAAATGTTCATTTGTTTTTTCCCTGTATTTATTAAATCTGTGCTTAGAGAAAAATATATCAATATGAATGTTAAGTAATGGACATAATCAGATCTGGAGCCAGTTCTTGGTAACAGGGTGGGTCAGGAAGATATCAGTATGTACAGAGTCTGATAATATTTTTTATTTTGAATCAAAACACAATTTTACTAAACAAATTAATAACAAATTTAAACTAAAAAAGACATGTGACATTAATCTCTCTCTACCCTCAGGTGGGTGGGCCAGGCTTGTGATTGGGCGGACCAGGCAGGTCCCCAGTGGCCCCACCGTAGAGCCAGGCCCAAACAGAATAATGCAAAAAGATATGTGATCTGAGAGATAATGTAAGATTTAAAATGTATTTAGAAATGTTCACATTTAAATATTTGCAATAATAAATGAAATACAACAATTAGAAAAGAATAAATGAAAAGTATCAAATGAACGTCTCTGGTCTCAGGAAATTCCTTTCAACTAGATTTTATATATTTTATTTACTTGTTTGTTTGTTTGTTTGTTTGTCAAAGTGTTGATTATTACTGCACAATGATGTCAAACTATGTAAAAACCCGAGGAACATGTCTGACAAAATAAACAAATTGGCAGGATGCCTAGGTGCAGTGTTATCGGTCAGGGAACCACACTAAAAGCTTTAGCAAACAAATTTGTCCACTTTAGCAACTAATCATAGGCACAAGTAGGACGCCTGAGAGAGCAGCCGTGAGTAATGCCTAGGTCAGATGTCAGGTAATGAATGGAGCTCATGGCTCTGCAGATTCTCCACCTTACCCATGTGAATGAGCTCATCGGGCCCCACGACCCACTGCTCATTAGTATTAATGATGGAGTTCAGAATTTACTAAGCTCACTACCACTACCGAAATATCATAGCCGAGATTTGCTGAAACTACATGCAAAATTCCCACTCTGGAATAGTTAGTTATTTATAATCACAATCACAACAGGCCTGGAAAATGTATATGTGCTCCATCTGGCAGCTAAATATACGCAGAGCATAACCCACATTCATGACCATTGAGTAAATGAGTTCAAATAAGACTGAGTTTGGTTGTTTCCTTATGATTTCTCAACACAAATATTCCAGCATGCACTGATGTAATGACACTGCATAGCAGACGGTTCACAACAACTTCAAAATCTAAAATGAATTCCACTACGTGTATATGTTTATGAGGCAAATATGCTGTGCATATTAAATGCAATATAAGAGAAAAGACAGATCTGTTATACTTCCATTTTGGAGCAGAGCGAAGTCTTCTAACAAAGCTGTGCTTATACTGCCATCATGCGCTCAGATATTGTAATGACATGTCTTATAAAATTGACAATTCTACTGGAAAAAAAAAAAAAGCTTTCCCAGTCTTCCTTTGAACTCATGTTAAGAAAAAATAATCTATAATCTAATTACATAATGAATATGCCATAAATTTAAAAAATAATAATTATTATAATAATGGATAGAAGATATAGACATAGATAGATAGATAGATAGATAGATAGATAGATAGATAGATAGATAGATTGATTGATAGATTGATAGATTGATAGATAGATATTGTGCTAATAAATAGTATATCATTGTATCTGTTCACACACTCACACAGGAAACTAAAGCTAAAATGAATGTATTTCCTCTCAACTACAGGTTGGTTCATATTATGAAAGATAGACTTATCATCACTACAGGGTGTACTAAATTAGACACACAGAATGACTGGAGACTGTTGGTAGATACTGGATTGCCCCTGGCCTTTCCATCAGGTAAACTGACTGTCTGACTGACCTTATCAGAGGCGTTCTGACCCACTACTTCCTCTCTGCTAGCATTTACAGCACAAAGGTTAATAGCAGGGGTCTGGAGTCTGAATGAAGGTCATGCTGAGTTCTCACCTTCCTGCTGACACCCACAGATCATTGGGATTCTCTCCAGACGCTACTGACACCAGTGATGGTAGTCAATCAGAGTTCGCTCAATCCACAAACATCGCAGTTACAATGAAGCACGGTTCTTAACAGATCTCTAATCTCACTGTAATAGTCGATCAAAGCACTGCTCAGTTCTGTAGTGTTGTTGCAGAGTGTAGTTTGTAAATCACTAAAGACTTTAAACAGTTTGCGCGGCTGCTTTTGCCGACTTAAATTTTTTTTGCATGCCTGTATGTAATTGTTTGTAAATCCTCTTTCTCTAAGTTGATCATGTGAGATTAGTAACTCAGGTCTGAATAACACAATTTAACTCAATTTGGTTCAATGAAAAACAATTCAGAGCAGAACAAAGTTACACATGCATTTTAAATTTGTCATACCTGCTTTTCCTGAAGAAGTTCTGTTAAAAAAAAAAAAAAAACCTGAATTCAACAAATGACAATTTACTTATATCTTATGCAGTTGATTCAACAGAATATTGCAATAAAAACATAACAAAATCTTGATAATCATAGTAAGGCTTACTAGCACGTGCCTTTATATGCCTCCAATAAATGTTAATTTTATTTATTTATTTTTTAATTAAAAATGTAATATGTAGAATACAGAGGAACTGCAAGTAATGCTTTAAATATGTGACAAACTATCTTTAAAAACATGTTGAAGTTCTGTCAGTATAAGGTAATGTCACTGAAAAAGAGAATCAAAAGCATTATTCTTACTTAAAGGCACATTTAATGTAAATATAAAGCAAGAAGTACTTTTATGAAGCACCTCTGCTTACGTACTGTAACATGTCTTTCCCCAGCTCTTGCAAATCAGATATCTGTCAGAAAATGAGTCTGTAATCCATTTTCACATTGAAGCATGTACGTAGACTCTCACAAACAGCATCTTTACCCAGAAAATCACACATCCTGTTTGTCTTTCTGAATGTAATTTTAGCACAGCAGCACTGTTGCTTGTCTTTGTCTTATTTTTGCCTTGTTGAGACATTTCTCACTCCCATCTGACCTTTAAGCCTGCACTTTCATAAAGCGGGCCAAACCTATCTTTGGTAGAGTCAACATCCCTTGTTCCGTGTGTGTTTATACAGCCTCCAGCCATTCACATAGATTGAATTTTTAATAGATTCCTACATTGTACTTGTACCCAGCACACAATTTGCTTTAAAGAGAAGTTGTCCCGAGAAAGGTCAACATGTTCTTGTATTTTCCAATTTTAAAAAGGATAATTTTTTTAATACTAATTCATGTCTATCAGGAAAAATAAACATTTAAAGTGATACAACTTGTTTACTTGTACACAGAAAAATATGCTTGTTCATAATTTCTAAATTCCATAGTATCATAAAAATCATTGATATTATAGAGGATTTGGGGCAGTTTTATAGGTCATATTTTCCACACTTTCCGAACACGTATGCTTCAAGACTCTTTCTTTGTGTGTTCTTTATTTGTCTCATAAACGAAAGGCGGTACACTGGCACGGTTAGTGCTGCCGCCTCACAGCGAGAAGGTCCTGGGTTCGATCCCCTGGTCAACTGTGGGGCGTTTCTGTGTGGAGTTTGCATGCTCTCCCTGTGTTCGTGTGGGTTTCCTCCTTGTGCTCCAGTTTCCTCCCACAGTCCAAAAGCATGTAACATAGGTTAATTGGTGAATCTAAATTGGCACTTTCAGGTGTGAATGGGGGTGTGTGCCCTGCGGTGTGTTGGTGCCTGCCCAGGATTGGTCCCCCGCCCTGTGCATGTAGTTCCCGGGATAGGTTCTGGTCCCCCACGATCTCAGTTGGGATTAAGCGGTTCGGACAATGAATGAATGCCATAAATGACACATCATACACAGTATTCCTGTAATATGCATAATACACAGTTATTGTTTATAATCCTAATATCTAGTTTTCAGAAATGTGTCACATAAATGCATTATAAATTTTATTAATTTGAATTTTGTCTTTTTTAATTTCTTTATTTCCTTCTGTTTATGACCGGTATGCTTATATGTTCATCACGCACAATCAAAGCCACAATGCACTTATTTCCTGATATCCATTTTAACACTTACTCTGTCTATTTTAGGAACTTTTTAACTGTTTAAATTTAGGGATTTTTGTAGTGTTTCTTTCATTTAATCTATTTGGTATGTTCTGCTTAAATTTCCACAGTTTTAGAATGAATAACGGTGCGTATACAGTATTTAAAAGTTAGTATAATTACGTGCTGAATGTGACATAAATAATCTTGAATATGTCAGCAGTGTTTACAGTATTAAACTGTACTCACTACTCAGCCACAAGATGCAGGTAAACGCTTCTGACTTATCAAGACATGAGCTGCAGCAGAATTTGAAAAGTGTCCTGTGGTATCCTGGGCTGTAAATTGAAAGGCATGGTCTCCAAGGTTCAGTCTTCCCACATCTCACAGACCCTTAATCAGATTGTGGTCTGGGGAATCTTAGGGCTAAATCAACATTTTGAGCCACTTGTTCTACTGCATGCATTTTAGAGATGCTCATAAATAATAAATTCTAAATGGTTACTCTATGGACAGCACAGTGGCGCAGTGGTTAGCGCTGCCACCTAACAACATGCCGGTCCTGGGTTCGATCCCTGGGTCAGCCATAGGGCCTTTCTGTGTGGAGTTTGCATGCTTTCCCCGTGTTAGCAAGGATATGAAACAATGAAAGTATGAAAATGTAGAAAGTGTGAAATTGACATCAAATAACTGCAAAAGAGCAGAAAATTAGGCGCTCACAGTTTTCAACACAAACTGATCAGTATTAAATAGTGTGAAAGGCGCAAATGCATTCTGCGTGTTATAGCCATTAGATGGCTCTAATGACGTAGCAATACAGTCAGTACCTCATAACAAAAAAGTGAAAACAGAATTTTAGAAATTGTACATTTATTAAAAAGTACTTTACTCCATTCAGCTTTCCCCTCAACCCTGACCGGTCTCACAGTTTCTGCTGCTGCTGCCGCAAAAATAAATAAATAAATAAACAGTGATGCTGCCACTACCATGCTTTACTGTTGGAATGGTATTGGTCCTTCAGGTGCTTTTTTGCAAACGCCAAGGGGGCTTTCATGTATTTTGTACTAAGCCCAGATCTCTTAGTCGTTCTCCCTTAATTCTTCCCTTAGTTTGGTCATTGACCAGCTATTGGAAGAGTCCTGGTTATGCCAAATTTCTTCCATTTGAGAATTATGAAGACCACTATGGTCTTGGGAATCTTCAATGCAGCAGAATTTTTTGTAGCCTTCCCCAGATCTGTGCCTTGCAGTCCTGTCTCCGAACTCTGCAAGGCAGTCCCTGTGACCTCATGGCTTGTTTTTTGCTGTGGCATGCATTGTCCACTGTAAGACAGAAATATAGAAAGGTGTGGCCCTTTCCAAATCATGTCCTCTGAATTTAATTTACTCCAATCAAGTTACAGGAATATCTCAGCAATGATCAAGAGAAATATAAGGCACCCGAGCTAAATTGCATGTGTTGTGAATACTTATGTAAATGTGATATTTCAGTTTTTATTAAAAATAATTCTAAAATTCTGCTTTCACTTTTGGATTATGGGGTACTTAGGGTACATTAATGAGGAAAATATGATTTTAAATGATTGTAGCATCAGGCTGCATCATAAAATTAAAAAGTAAAGGGTCTGAATAATTTCTGAAGCCACTGTATATGTGGTATAATGCATGGATAAATATGAGTATTTTATCACAGGCAGTTGGTAACGTAATTGTCAGGGTGTTCGCCCGGTGTTCGGAAGGTTCAAATTCTGGGCTAGTAAAGGTGCCACTGAGGTACAGGCCCCAAGCCATGCTAGTTGCCAACTGGATGGACGGGTCAAATGCAGAGGTCACATTTCATTGTGATGCATTGTGTGCTGTGCTATGGTGTGTTCACAATTGCAATCATTCACTTTCAATAGAACCTTGATTCCCTTGATTCTGTGAGGCAATAAAAAATCACCACTAGATGGCACCAAAATGGATCAACATAAAACAAAGCAGCAATTAGCAAATTTGTCTTGCCAGTAATCAATTAGTAATATGAATAATGAAATGTCATACATTCTTCACGCTTCTGTAATAATCTTGCTCATTTCTGAAGCCATCTGAGTAAGTTAACAAATGAAGATTTTCATCTTGATTGGTATTTTATGGCCTGGCATTTGGTTTAAAAATTCCCATGTAGTGATTTCACTGTGAGGAGGAATGTTCTTACCTCATATTTGCAGGAAATTATGTCATACCATTGATGACAGCAGCATCACATATTTACTGTTGCCTGTTGGACTAAAAATAATACTCATGCACGATTCAAGAGAATTATTGTTCATTAAAGACAATGTAGTCTTAATTCTAAATTTGTCTCTATCTTTTCCATTATTGTTCCATTGATGACTCAGGATTTTCAGCTTTCAAACAATTACTCAGCTTGAAGCTATTGCCCTTCCCCCAACCAAGCAGATGCCAGACATGCACACACATACGCACCGTATACATACATGTTTTACCACTATTACATAACACTCTGCCCTTGCCTGTAGCTGTGCTACTACCTAAAATCCCGTGCACCGTCCACTCAGACACTGATAACGCTCCCAGTCCTATTTAATGTATCATGTATATTTAGTGATATCCTCATCCATTTCCAGTCTGTTCCTTGTCGTACATCAATATTAACAGAAGAGAGAGGGAGAAAGGGGAGGGGAGGGATTGGTTAGTCAGTCACTCTCTCTCTCTCTCTCTCTCTCTCCCTCTCTTCTCTCACACACACTGATAAATCCACACCCTGACGGAGACGCAGAAGCACAGACTCCGGCAGACTCTGCAGACGGACACTGCCTCCCTCTCTCCCCCACTGCTTGTGGAAACAGCCCCTTTGTGCCATACGGTAAGCTTTTTTTCTTCCCATTTCCTCTGATCGCCCGCTTTGTAAATGTAATTCAATAAAGCGAGAAAGAAAGGCAGCAACATCGTATTGCTTGTGCAGAAGAATGTGGGCTAATGTGAGATGGGTGGGTCCAGCGTGGAGGTCCTAGAGAAATAAAGAGATGTAGAAATGTAGCTGAGATGGAAATGTGAGAAAAGCAACCGGTAAGAAAGCAAGCTTCAGGCTTTCTTTCTGAGGACAGACACTGCTGTGTGGCACATGGCGGAGGGCTGAGGTCTGGAAAGGAGGGGGGGAGGGCAGGTGGTCTGTTAGAAAAGATGGGGGAGCAGACAGTGGCATGAATGATGCAGCACTTGGAGAACAAAGAGTTGGACCTAAGGAAAGAGATGAGGGGTCAGGGAGGTAAAATTACAGCATGTTGGCAGAAGTGAGGAGATGGAGAGGAGGGTTTGGATTGGAGCATGATGCGCACATGGGAAGACGTCTGTGGCACACGTGTGCACATCACATGTATGACGAGACGGAACACTGCACTGGTCATTCTTTCATTCCTCTGGGGCTGTCCTGAAACACAGACATGAATCAGACAGAGAAAGAAGAAAAGTGATTACAGACAACAGATTGGAAAGATGACTCAGTCATTTTATGAAAATTACATAAATTTGTCATTAGTCACAATCACTGTAGTTTTATAATAACAGATTGTTTTTCTATGTGGTATATTTTTGATTGTAATGAGGAAAAATGCTTTAGGGCAACAAAGCAAGGTCACTGTCAGTGAAATGTGCCATGTCTATTTTCAGCAAATATGTCTGACAAGCCAGACCTCACTGAGATTGCAAGGTTTGACAAAACCAAGCTGAAGAAGACTGAGACAAAAGAAAAAAACCCTCTGCCCACCAAAGAGAGTGAGTAACTAAAAGCAGTGCTGCATGCAGTGTGGTGTCTTATCGGTTTGGGGTGTGGTATGGAGTTGAGCTGTAGCTTTCACTGCCTCTCTCTGGCTGCAGTGGTCCATCACATACATTACACCCCCTCCAAATAATTGCAGCATCTTGTTACATTTTTTCTCACTTGTATCAACATTTTACATTTTTCACACAACACACATCCCTCTCTAACAGCAAGCTCAGCATACTCAAGTCACATACCCTCATGTCAGGAGTGAGGCGTCAGCTTTGCTTCAGTTAAAATCCTCCATCAGCACTGCACTGCAGTCCTGGACTTGTTTGTGAAAAAATGGACAGAATGAATAACGAAGACCACATTTATAATATTGTCACGTTCCCTTACACAAAGATGGCAGTGCCACTGCACATACATACCCTAACTTAATCACTGTGTTTCAGCTATCGAACAGGAGAGGAAAGGAGACGCAAGCCCTTGACCAGATGAAGAAGGCCGAGCACAACACATGTTCCTCTAATGGCACTTTGAACAAATCACAATTTCCATTTCCTACTTCAGTTTAAAGGGTGCTACTGCCCCATGAGATGCATGGTAATAATGTTGAAGGGAGTTGATGGGGTTTATGACTGGGAGAATGAAACATGGGGTGGCTTAACACATGATCCAGACATGGATCTTTTACCAAATTCTGTTAGTGTTCAAATCTGTTCTGTGCAATGGGGCATTTTTTTAATTTTCTAAAAAATGTTTCTTCATGTAATAAAGACAAATGTGAACACACCTCATATTGTATGTGACTCCTACTCATTGACAACAACCTATGGACTATGCAGCAGCCAAATATAGTGTTCAGTATTAAATAGTAACCCTCCTCTGAGTTCTTTCCATATTATTTTAATCAGTGCATTAGTCTCTCAAATGATCACGATTCCAAATTCTTTTAAAAAATTAATTAATGTAGAGAATATAAAGTAAATAACAGGAATTAATGACAAATGTACGTTAATGGTATTTATAAGACGTTCTAATTCAAAGTGAATTACTTTCTGATTTGGACCAAAAGTTTGCTCAGGTACCCAACAGGGGCAACATTGTTTTAATGCCATCAAGGATTCACACTCCTTGTCTTAGGACACTCAAATCAATGTCTCCCCTCCTCACTCACCTCAAATTCCATTATATTCACCTTTCACAGCCTTGAAACAAAATATTTCTGCATTTTGGAGTGGTCACGCACTGGTGGAAGGATACTTTACCATGGACCAAGAGGTCACTGCCTGCTATCTGGCTCCAACCTCCAGCACTACCACCACTGAGACTCTGTGCAAGACCTTAAAGCCTTTAAGTTACTCCAAAGAGTGGATGTGTTACTATGGATATGAATATCTGAAAAATACCATAATTGTGAACATTCTAAAGAATATTTAATACATTTAATATACTGTACATAGATCTTAAATGCTATATTGGGTATTGTAAACATTAACAAACATTGGTGGACATTTAAAGCTTTATCATTTTGCGTTACAGGAATTTTTGTGATCCTTTAGACTTTCCTACAGTACTGTCTAAATACGTGATTCATTGTCATTTTAAATCTTTCTAGAGACGCAGTCTAAATTTGACATATTTGCAAAACTTTCCCTAGACATACAGCATAAATAGTTTGCTGTTTTGTGGTCAATAACAATGCAAATTGAGTGTTAAAATTTGTTAATATATGTTATCACTGGTTAAAGGTATGTAAAAAATTTCTTCAGTGTCAAGTCACCTAAAACATTGATCATTGATTACCTAAGCCAGTGTTCGAAAAGGGTAAAAATTCGACGATACAACAATTGGTCAGCAGGTGGCAGTAAAATGGCAACACAACACTACCTGATCTCAGCAGACCTACATATTACAATGTGTAAGTCACTGCAAATGACGTCCCTCGAGTTCCCCGTAACTTACTCATCAGGCTAGAAAAAGCAAATAGACTGCAAAATAATCTTTCTAAAAACCCATTATTGTTGCAGTCACCAACCTCCTCAGACCTGACTAGTCGATATTTATTTCACCTCACCATGTACTTTATTTGCTAACGAGGTGTGAGAAAACACGCCTCGGGCGACTTTGAAGCGCGCAATGTCGCGGCCTGGCGTCGGCGCTCCTGTCACCCCCGTAACCGGCCCGTCTCCGTCCAGCTCGGGCGCAGCGCCACGCCACGCTAATTTCCCGCTCTTTATCACCCTTACTTACCAGGCTACAAACTCATGATGAACACCCTCGCAAATGACCTTTCATGGCATTAATGGAAACGGCAACTTTTAAAGGGAAATGTTACTAAAAAAGACACAGTTTTGAAGGGAGTCGTGACTAGCGGCCACGAAATCAAGCCAAGCTGCTTTACTTCAACTACCTGTATATACACAAACAAAGCTTTGCCAGGGAGTAAACCGTACCCCTTTACACCATTTAGTGTGGAATTAAGTTACAGAATATGACAAGGATTCACAATGACAATTATTATTAGCCCATACCAACTTCAAAATGGAAAACCTTTGTCTCAAGGTAAGTTCTCGTGAGACCTACTTAGGTTAAGAGCATTGTGAGTATGTCTAGTCTTACTTTACCCACAGTAAGCTACAGTTTTCCTTATGCACTCCATGCCTTATCGTAATCTACGACCTTAAAACGCCTTGGGTGCTGGACTATTGTTTCTTCGTTTGTTGGCTCATAAATCCATTCAAAAAAATAATAGCCGGGTGTTTGTCTTTACCGGCCTCGGCTACGCGCAGAGGCATCAAAGATGGCCGTTTTAACAGGCCTTTATTTTTTGACAATTATGTGTGGGAGTTTGAGTTTCAGGCACTGTGAGGGGCTTGATGTCGCCGATAAGCAATTAGTCCGGATTATCCTCACTTGCGCGTCCCACTATTGTTTTGGCTCGCGCTGAAATGCTTAATCCGACAGGCTCGAGTGCTCCGCTATTGTCACGCCATCAAATAAATGTTGTTTTAATAGGGATTTTGAGTGGTTGGTGATTTGATTCGAAATTCGAGGTAAAAGTGTGGTTTCAACAATTAATCTTGCCACGTGCACCAATATGGAATCACATTTCCATAAAGTATTAATTAATCGCAAATCGAAAGTAGTTAGGCTGTGACTTAATTTGCTCAATATATTTAATGACTATTAATCTTGGGCCTAATGTGTCGTCGCTTGTGTAGCCTTGTTTTAAATGGTCTTATGTATTTTTTTACATTATTGCCATGGGATGATTTTCTGATGTAAGCTCTTTATAGTCTAAAACTGACCAGTCAGTTTGAAAAAAAATGCGACTATAAAATATGCTATCTCGCGCAAAACAAACCAGTGAAATAAAATACGAATAATCATTAAATGCATTGAGTTGGTTTAATGGTAAATTTGGGACAGAGGTCAACATCAGTGTCGCAGACATGGTGGCATCAGATACGTTCCCAGGCTGTTGTATTAACACTCCAGTGTTAAAGTCGTCCATGACCGAGATGCTATTTACATGCCCCCTAGCGTACTGTGTTCAATGATTTTATGGCTTTTTTGTAAACGTTGTAATGTTGTAGAACAACAATTCCTGCGCAATTCAGCGTCACATGTAAACGGAGACTGGTTTAAAAACGAAATTAAATTATACATTTGCCCAGTTGTTAGAATGT
The DNA here is from genome assembly GCA_032718565.1 of Distichodus sexfasciatus. NCBI lineage: Eukaryota > Metazoa > Chordata > Actinopteri > Characiformes > Distichodontidae > Distichodus > Distichodus sexfasciatus. The sequence continues at coordinate 2,520,284 of JAVGVS010000028.1, read as the reverse complement.
TAGGCTTGGAAGACTTGTGCAAAATCCACATTTTGACAATCAACAACCCGTGCACTGTCCACTACACAACACCTCCAATAGACAAGTCATTAGCTGTACAGTACACATTTGAATGTGTGGATTGCTGCACGTAAAAATGTCTAACAGTCGAATTCACACGGCCTTATTAGCTGATTAAACGGTATAATAATAATAATAATAATGTATGTGTGTAATAATATTAATATGTATACCACTTAATATTTAAAAATTGTCCCAGTGTAGTAGAGACATACTTTTATATAATGAGGCTATGCACCCTAATGTCTTTAAGTACGTTTATACTCCGTGGGATGTCCAACGGGCCATCAATGACCAACCGTCGTCTTTTCGGTGAAATGTCAAATGTTGGGGAAAAAGCCCTGTCAACAAAACTGGTGACAGAGTATAAATAACGTGACCATCAAACCCTTGAATCAGTTGTCTCTCCTTCTTTCTGGATAAACCCACGCAGTATTTACGCCTTGGACCCCTGAAAGAGTTCAGCCTCGAAGAGCATCAGGACATTTTGGCATCCATGGGCTCATGCAGATCTTAGCATCCCTTGGTCCTATCTGTGTGCTGCCATGTGTTGTCTACAACAGCATGGTAAAGCATTTTTTTAATATGCGCATTTATTAATGTTGTTTAACACAATAAGATTGTTTATTCAGGCGATGATCATTTTAACACTTGTATTTGTTTTGTTTTTTTTCTATCTCTCTACAGGTCCGTGAATAACTTTCTGATGACAGGACCTAAGGTAATTTATCAACACTTTGTTTTTGTCTTAATCTGTACTAATATTTCGCATATATTTTATGTCAGAGTACTGGAAAAGTAAGTTAATGTTCTTTTATTTATTTATTTATTTATTTTATCTTTTTAGGCATACCTGACTTACACAAACAGTGTGCAAGTCGGCGCCCAGCGCGGTATTGAGGAATGTAAATACCAGTTTGCATGGGACAGGTGGAACTGTCCTGAGAGCGAATTACAACTGTCAACGCAAAAAGGCCTCAAAAGAGGTAAGGAAGAAAAGTCTACAATAAATGTCGTGCAAAACGTTATTTACAAATATGGAGTAAACAATGCCGTTATCATGTAGTTATTTCTACCCACAAGGCCAGTTAGAATTGCATGGAGAGCGAGAGGAGGTTTTGCATGAGGAGATTTTGTAGTATTCTAACAGTAACTTTTCATTTTAGCTACCAAAGAGACAGCTTTTGTCCACGCCATCAGCGCGGCCGGAGTTATGTACACACTGACCAAGAACTGCAGTATGGGAGACTTCGATAACTGCGGTTGTGATGAATCAAAATCTGGCAAAATGGGTAAGAATATTTGAGTTTCTTAAAATAGTTTTTAAAATAGGAAATACAGTAGTTAAAAAATATATGAATAAGTATAACCCCACAATATTGCTTTATTTTATTGATACCTTTTTTAAGGTAAATCTAAATTGAGTTCGATATTTAATCAAATAACAAAATAGATGCTGTACTTGGTGGCATGTGGTATACTTAAAATTTTGTATTAATAAGTTATGTATTCACGTGTTTGCAGGAGGTCGGGGCTGGATTTGGGGCGGCTGCAGTGACAATGTTGAATTTGGAGAAGAAATTTCCAAGCAGTTTGTGGACGCGCTGGAAAACGGTCGCGATTCCCGCGCTGCCGTGAACCTGCACAACAACGAGGCTGGCAGACTTGTGAGTGGAAATTTTAAATATTTAGTTTGAAATATTGATATCTTTGCGTGCGTAACGATGCCGGATTTCTAATATTACATCGTTCTTCTTAGGCTGTGAAGGCAACTATGAAGAGAACCTGTAAGTGTCATGGCGTGTCGGGAAGCTGCAATATTCAGACCTGCTGGATGCAGCTTTCTGACTTTAGAGACGTGGGTAACTATCTGAAAATCAAATACGACCAGTCGCAGAAGCTGGAGATGGACAAGAGGAGGATGCGCGCCGGGAACAGTGCGGAGAACCGTGGCGCAATCACGGACACGTTTGGTGCCATCGCGCGCACAGAGCTCGTGCACTTGGAGGACTCTCCTAATTACTGCGTGAAGAACCTGAGCCTCGGCCTGCACGGAACCGAGGGCAGGGAGTGTTTACAGAGCGGAAAGAATCTTTCGCAATGGGAGAAGAGAAGCTGCAGAAGGCTGTGCCACGACTGTGGTCTTAGAGTGGAGGAAAGGAAAATACAGATTGTAAGCAGCTGCAACTGCAAGTTCCACTGGTGCTGCACTGTTAAGTGCGAAAAGTGCACGCAGGTTGTGACTAAATTCTTTTGCACCAAGAGGAATAAAACCAACAGGCCGCACAACAGTTCGAAGAGGAGGCATCGTGTGCGTAATAACTAATTTCCAGCGCCCTGGACTAAGCTATTCGAGTTTGTAAATATCTGTAAATATATTTTAATTTCTATATTATTTTAACACTAACCGGACAATTCTATTTCTACACGATCTCAGGAACATTTTCTGTTGTCAGAAAATGGATCAGAAAAATGTACAATCCTGGCTTAGACTTAAGTTAAGTTCACATCCCATGTACACTGTCAGTTGTGTTGGAAAATGTTCAGTACTTATGTTCTATCTGCACTTTTTTGTTACAATTAAACACCGATTTTGTTGCTACGATTTAATTGTTTAATTCACTGCTTTCTCCTTTCTCCTTTTCACTTTTCATTGCAAATCCATCCTGGTAGTGGTTAAATAGGATCTATTTTTATTTACGTAGATTATGAGATTCATTTTTAGATTTGATCTGTATATGTTTATTGATATTTTGTACTCAAGAATACATTAAATATTTCTGGTATATTTTGCCTCAGTAGTCACTTTTTAAACTTAGAAGTAAGGGGACAAGTTTATTGAAGTACGTTTATTGGCGAGAACTTGGTGTAAATCCTCACCAGGGTGTCTGGATTAATGCATTAATTTCAACGATCATGCCCTGCAGAGAGAAATAAACAGTCATGTATTGAGATCTTTGAAGTTCATTGGGGGTGTTTCCTTCACTTGGTTGGTAGCTATGGACCAATAGCTCGTCTGGAATTCTGTGACAAAAGGTGAACCCCCCTACTTGCCCCCTGATGTGGACTGTATAAATTTCAACAACTTTGAATTGATACATCAGATGCTTTCCTGGTGTGAGGAGTTACGCGATACAGCTAAAATGATTTATTCATTTATTTGGACTTTCGTATTTTTCGTAGTTCACAAAAGTATACTAGGACATGCATGGTAAGAAAATTACATAAAATTATATAAAAGCAATACTTTAAAGCAATTATTATATTGCTGTAATTATGCAATACTCTAAATAATTTATATTAATCAGATGTTTTTCATTCCTCTTATCTTTAGGGCAATGAACAATTTCCTCATGACTGGACCAAAAGTAAGTTTTCTTTTCTTGCTTGAGAAATGCAATTATAGAAAAATATTGCAATATTGGAATAGGGGACATAAGACCGTGAAAAGTCAGATTATGAAATAATTTTCCTGAACCTCTCCGTTCACCAGGCGTATTTGACGTACGCGAGTAGCGTGATGGCTGGAGCGCAAAGCGGGATGCAGGAGTGTAAACACCAGTTTGCGTGGGACAGGTGGAACTGCCCCGAAAGCACATTTCGTCTGTCAACTCACAAAGGTCCTAGAAGTGGTAAGAAACAAAGTATTTAGTCGCACCTTCGAAGCTACCCGTTTCTCTTAATTCCAGGCTCAAATATAACTTGTTTTCTTGTATTCTTGCACAGCCACACGAGAAGCCTCATTTGTCCATGCAATCAGCGCAGCTGGAGTCATGTACACACTCACCAGAAACTGCAGTCTTGGGGACCTGGATAACTGCGGCTGTGACAACTCGAGAAATGGCAGAATTGGTATGTATTACAGTGTCTTTTAGATTTAATCACGGTCCGTCCGTGCACGAAGTGGATTATAGAGAGTACGGTGGTTATAACCCCCTCAGTAACTAAATCTGGCCAATACAACCCAATATTCCGAGTAACTAGTGAAGACTTCAGTCTCTCCAGAGTTCAACTCAGAAATTACACCCCTGAACACAGGGTAAAAATATTGACTGCATACATGCTTATCTATTATGTTTTATAGGCAATAACTTTCAAACATTATGAACATCATACTGTCAATAGATTTGTCCATAACACAGCTTAATATAGAGTATTGCAAATCCCATGCCTTAGGGGGTCGTGGATGGCTTTGGGGAGGCTGTAGCGACAACGTGGATTTCGGGGAACGAATTTCCGTCCAGTACGTGGATGCGTTCGAGACGGGACAAGACGCGCGAGCCGCTGTCAACCTCCACAACAACGCAGCTGGTCGTCTAGTAAGTTTCAGTGAGCTCGCATGACTACAGTTAAACACCATTTAATAGGTCATACATCACAGAACTCATTCAAAACCCAAATCGTTCTTTATTAAAATCCTTAAACCAATGTGCGTTTTTTTTGTTGCAGGCTGTAAAAGCGACCATGAAGAGGATCTGCAGATGCCACGGCATGTCCGAGAGCTGCTCCGTCCAGACTTGCTGGATGCAGCTCTCCGATTTCCGCGAGATCGGCAACTACCTGAAGGTGAAACACGACCAGGCGCAAAAACTCGACTTCGACAAGCGCCGCATGCGCGCAGGAAACAGTGCCGACAACCGCGGCGCCATCGCGGACGCTTTCGACAGCATATCGCGTTCAGAGCTCATCTACCTGGAGGATTCACCGGACTACTGCGCCAAAAACTCGAGCCTGGGTCTGCACGGCACGGAGGGGCGGGAGTGTGTGCAGCAAGGGGAAAATCTATCGCAGTGGGAGAAGCGCAGCTGCCGCAGGTTATGCCACGAATGCGGCCTGCGAGTGGAAGAGAAGCGCACGGAGACGGTGAGCAGCTGCAACTGCAAGTTCCACTGGTGCTGCACGGTGAAGTGCGAAAACTGTTCCCAGGTCACAGTGAAGCACGTTTGTGCCCGTAGACAAGGTGGACACGGTCATCACAGGCGCAGACTCCGAGGACCAAAATAATAAAGCGGATGCGATCTGGGGAAATGTTGAGACTGACAGGAAAACCTGCACTTTAAAAAGATATTTTTCAACTACTGTATTCTGTATAGCGTAATGTAAATTTAAATATTTTAAATAAATTATTTACATTTAATAATTGTGGTGGTCTCATTATTTAATATCGATGTTTTCTAAAAAAAAAAAAAAAAAAAAAGACGCAACCATCTGTTTAGGTCTGTTTAGGTTATGTCGTGCACATTCAACAGATCTAGCTACTATTGTGTAATATATATTTAAAATAATTTATTATCATTATTTACATAATGATATTGGTGCTCTCTTGTTACTGTAATGTCGAAATTTATTTACCATGAAATCTCATTCCAGTGGTGCTGTGACGTTCGTGGTCAAATATCTATCTATCTTTAAGATTGGTTACACTTAAAAATGACAAACTTTAAATATAAAGGCCATAAATTGTCGTGGACCACAGTGAATGCTTCCATGAGGTTAAAAACCAATTAAAAAAATTTTTTAATCGTTTTTTGGAAAGGAAACCTAAATTTTCATTAGGAAACTTTGTAATATACTTTAATGGTTTTTGGGGATAGGTTCTTTAGATAACCAACGTAAAACAAGGTTATCCGGTGCCATTTCTGTTCCACAATGAACGGTTTAATGCCCCGAACAACGGGGGCATTTTGTTGATGCCCCAGTCTGAATAACTCAAAAATCCCCTACAATTCGGCCTGCAACTGTCCATTTAGGACCCTTTATTTTAAGCTGTGGCCGGTCCGAGACGCAAAATCGCGCCAAATACTTCCAAATATACGTTGTTAAAGAAGAAATTGAGCGCAACAAAAGGCAATAAGGGCTCAGTTAGTAATACGCTAAAGAGCGATCATTTTAGTGAATACACTTTGAAAAGATTAGCGTGTAACACTTCTCACTTGGGTCTGGGCGTTTTCTCCAACGTTGATTTAGCATTACTTTGATGTGCAGACAGTACTGGTGCTATGGGTCCCACTGCATAATAGGCGAAGAGGTATTTGACATGGTAATCCTGCCCACTGCTGGGTTGGTATACATAGCCACACTTTAGCAACACAATGCATGACTATACATTCACAATCTTTTCTTACATACCACCGACATGTTCTGGTTAAAGGCCGTAGAAGTCTGGCTACCATTTAGTGCCCAGTATTGGATAAAGAAAAGCAGGTTTATTTGGTCCAAAGTGATTATTTGTTGCCTTGCAAAAAAACAGACTGCCTTAATCAAGACAAATGGTTCCCCAAAGTTTTCTTCACTAATTTGACTATTACCCTTAATACATAGCTAATCTTTTCTGCTCTGTAGGAAATGCCATAAATCTGTCAATGTGTCTGCCCTGATGAATGATGGGATATTGGCTCCATGGGGGTCTGAACCCTGAGGAGCTTGAGACAGTGGAAAGATGGTGTGATATGACGTTTTGGTTTTACCTATCTCTATCTAGTTACTTCTTACTCCTTTAACTATACTCTCTGAGGGTCTTATGATGTTATTTTGAATAGTCCTAATAATTCATGACTGAAAGACATTTCAAGATTTTACATGATTTTTTTTAAAATTTAACCATCTTAAAATAATGTATCACTAGGCTACAATGGAAAAAGTCTACACTAGATCAAGCAAAAAATCACTCCAGTTCTTTGACTAGTCAACAAATTAACCGGTTTATATTCAAATTTGTACTCGGTGGTATGATTTTCACTCTGTGGGCCATGGATAAACCAGCTAAAAGACAATATTGGCATCCATTCGAAGATCCCTACTTTTCACAGAAAACAGAGCATCTTGTTGAATATTCCTCCATCACAGATTGCCTGTTTGCCTTTAAGGGATACCATGTTTTTCCCAGGCCGTCCTGCTGTGCTCTAATGAATGGGGAACAAAATGGCCATCCCTCTAAATATATGGCCATGTTGTCATCTGAGTTAACCGCATCCACTCCTACTATCCCCTCCCCTTCTCTCATGGACCTTTCATATGGATAGAATCAGACTGTGATCCCCGTAAAGCCCTTTGGTTCCCCCCTCTTCAAAACACCAGCGCTGAGGGTAAACCCAGCCTGCTCCACTCCACAAAGGACCCATTTCCTTTATGCTTACAGGTTTCGCTTGCGCATGACAAAGATGCGCAGCACTGTGTCAGGTCATCAGAAGCCACTGCTGTGGCACACGTTCCCACAAATGAAGCAGTGACTCCCCCTGTCCATTTGTGATTTACTGCAAATCTGTTGACCACAAGGTTCCCATTACTTTGCCAACAGATAGCAGTTAATTGTTTTTGTACCAAGGCTAACTAGCAGGTATTCTGCAAAGCAGGATTTCTTAGCCAGATGACACTTCCAGTGAACAAAACAGCCTTAAAAATAACAAAAAAAAACTCACCTTGACCAGGACCAAAATAAGGCCTCATCTGAATATACCCTAGATGTTAGAAAGATAAGCATAAAACATATAAAGGGAACATTCATGAACGACACAAACGTCTGCCTAACTTTATGCTCCAACGTGAATCTGACATCTGCATCTTGGCTGCCATTAATGAGAATACTTGAATTTTTTGTTGATAAATTGAAAACTATTAACTAGAAAATAAAACTTTATGAAAACTGATCACATCTGGAAGGCAAATCTGATATTTCAATTGGGATTTGGAATGGCCAAATTAACTGATGTTATTTTACGATATTTTACATTATTTTACGTAAACGACTACATTGTAATATATTGGCAGGCTGTTATAAAGATGTTGAGATCATTGAGGTTTTTCCTCAGGTCTGTGAGACACGAGAGTCCCACCCTCCTTTATTGTGCTCTTTTGGCTAAAGACTGAGGTGGCAGCCTTGTGCAAAGCCCCCTTGGGGAGCACCTACATTGAGCAGGAATCCTGCTGGCCTGGAGGTGAGTGATGAGCCTCCTCACAACTCTCACCTTGGTGTTACATGGCATGGAGCCTGCAGATGGCCAAGGGCTCTGTTCCCACAGGCAATCCTTTCCTTTTTCTGTTTGTTGAAGACCCTGCATTATGGACGAACAGTGTCAAAATGGAAACGGGTTGATTATCTGCTACCTGACATTTATTTACAATAAAATATTCACTTTGTGGAATATTGTTTAAAGTTTATTTTTTATTCCTTAAGCACAGATGTTAATTAAACAAAACATACTGTATATATTCATAGCTGTTCAATGATTTTGTCTAAACCAGCTTGTACTGCACAGCACAAAAAGTTATGCCTTCACTTTTATATGCTGCTAAAAAAACAGTGGCACTTTTTTGATGACAAAGCACTTCCTCTGTCAAAACACAATCTGCGAAAAGGAGCTGAAAGGCTGTTGCTTGTTGTGTCTTTTCTGCTCTGTAGAAGGTTCAAGAAAAGTTTTTGTAGGATAACATTATATTAGTCACAATGAACTGTATTCCCTCTAAATCTGTAGTTATGTACTGGAACCCTGAGATTCTGGCGGATTACCTCAAGAGTGTGAGTATAATCACTCAGATGGCAGTATTTCACATTTTGTGTCTAGCATTTTTTAAATACTGTTTTAATACTCTTTTTACTGGTGTTGTTTCTGAATATTAAACAAAGCAATGAATTTATTTAAGTTTGCGTGTTTAGGAAGTGTAACTGGCTCATTTTAGAGGGTGTTATCTGTGTAGAGTTGCTCTGTGCTATCTGAAAAATGGTAAGAGCTTTACCAACTCAAAGCAATAACATTTACGAATACAAATATTCAGTATTACCTTAAAAGCATGTTCCTGTCTAAACTATGAAGTTTACGATTGCAATGTTTAACCCTCATATATCACGCACACTTAAGTGGGCAGGTATTTTAATCAAATATCTTGTAGTTGGGTTAGTTCGGAAGCTTCTGTATTTTTTTTTTAAATATGTGAATCAGAAATATGTGAATGATTAAGGATTAAATATGTTTATACATATTATATAAACACAGAGACTGTGAAATAAATATAAGTTGGTACTGAGGTCTTTATATTACCTTCAATTTGGTGCTGCTTCAGTGACCACCTGCATCTGTGATAACGACCAAAGATACTTAGGTTTACCTAACTCTGTTACTGTACTGCAATGCGTTTTCACACATTTCTGTTTGTAGATGAAGCTGTCTGGCTGTGACAAGGTTGTGAAGAAAATAGGCATGAATGGTTCATGGTTCATGGTAGGATGTTTGTTCCTTTTTTCATGTCACGTTTACAAGACTATGCTCTCCTGAAGAACTTCCAGTGCATTAACAACAACCTAAAGCTTCATGATAATGTTTGATTAGTCAAAGTTGCCATAAAGCATTGTTATTGTGCTTGTCATCTGATTTGTCCCACACTGCTAACATTTAAACTGGTACAGTTGCTGCACTTAAAAAATTTGGTTTAAACGCTTCAAAGCACTAAATATATCTGTCTACCATGCTTTTTCACTATATCTCCTAGGCAATGTCAAACAAGGACCTTCAGAAGTTCCCAAAAGTTCACAGGGCGTAAGTTATAAGAATAAGGGCCTGCACACAACACTTATCTTAACAGATGGTGAGAAGACGGAAGTAACACTTTTTTTGTGTACCCAGTAATCAGAACCAGAGGAAGTCATAACCAAAAAAAAACCAAAAGTACATTTCCTCTGCATTAGTTTGTAAAGTCCTTATTCATGTATAACTTCTTCATGGTCTCTCATTTAACTGCATTTTTACCTTTTTTTCTTTCATTGTTGAAGACAAATCACACAACTCTGCAATGAAATGACCAAGGCTGAAGAAAGAAAAAAGCTTAATGAACGGTGAGCCAACTATAAATTCAACTATAAACAGCTAATCAGCTCACAGCCTGGCAAAATTTATATTTCTATGATCATTTGCTTCCACAGAACAAATCCGTCTTCACATTCATGGCAGGGTAATTCTACAATCAAGCAATGTAATATTATTTTACTCATTAATGTGATGTAGCTAAAGCCATTATTTACTACTCTTTGCTGTTTTCTTTTAAAAGACTGTGGACACACACCTGAAAGTTCAGAGTTTGTAAGTCTTTTACATTTGGATTTCTATTTAAACTCAGACTATAATTACTCTCATTTATGCCGAATTTAGAATTTTCTTAAAATAAACTATCCATTTGTTTGAGGATGATGATGATGATGATGATGAGCCAGATTATGAGCAACCTGATGAGTTTGAAGACAATTACATATGTGCAGCGTCAGAAGAGGGTTACAATGAAAGGCACAGCGATGATGACTATGAGCCGCCCCCTTCTGCAGTTACTGAAATACCAAGCCATTTCCAAATTTCCAAGCCTCTGCATGACAGCGATTACATAGGTAAGCCTCCATGACCCAGAACCGCATTCATTCCTGATTAAGATGCTGATTTGATCGCTTCTGTATTTGTTCAAATGCTCTAAAATAAATGGTCAAGCACTTTTGTTAAACAACTGTCCACAGACTGCATCCGTGGCACTTCTTCAAATGATCGGAAACCTAAGCCTCCCCAAAGGCCAGATTCTGCAGATTTCCACCCTGCCATGTGCTCTGCTGAGGCATGGAAAAGAGAATTAAAATACATAACACAAAAGGAAAACCAATTTATTTTATCTTTTTGTTTGTCTTTGTACTACTCCTCAAATTAGACACTGTGTCTATTTAATTTCAGTCATTTTCAGCCAATCTACCAGGGCGGGATTTTTCTTCACAAACCTCACAAAATTACAAATGTAAGTATTGTTTTCTCCAGAACTATCCCTTTTTTATACTATATACTTTTATACTTTAATGAGTAAATGTTCAATTGCTCCTGCTGTTGTAGCTGCGCCCCGTGTAGACCGCAGTAAAAAGCCACGCTCAATATTGCGCCACAAACAAAATCCAGACAAATCAGGTAATATTTATCTATACCTCATATTTCATATTTATTAACATGTGACAACTCTTGTAAGATAACTTACAATCAACCTTTTCTAGAAGAACGCTACCCTCTAAACACATGGAATACCTCACAAACAGCGTCACAATTACCTATACAAAGGTAAATAACTCAATAACAAACAAATATCATAATATAGTAAATATGGTACATAAAAACATTCATAATGATCATTGCTGAAACATTTATGCATCTTATGCATTTATTTACAGTATGATTCCAGATCATCAAATGAGACCTTTCTCTGAACATGCACAACAACATTTTATGACTCCAGATTCTCAAAAGGTACCCACAGTTCAAATGACTTGAAATACAAACCTTTTACTTCAGAAAGCAAATAAAGGTCAGTTTAGATGTGGTGTTGGTGATCTACATAGCCACAAGATGGCAGTATTGTCTCATGGGAAGATGTACGTGCGTTTGAAAGCTATTCATTTAAACAAAGGAAAAACACACCAGATGAATGGCCTGGAATATAGGTTCTATTCTTTGATATAACTGCCATAAACAAGTCTGACATACAATAATAGTGAAAAATTATCTGAACATAGGACATGGACTCACAGTGGTACGCAGGGCCAATGACACGAGGTGAAGCTGAACAACATCTGAGACAAATAAACATGGTGAGTGACCCGACAATGTGGGGGTGAGATGATATGTTTTAAATAATAATAATAATAATAATAATAATAATAATAATAAAAGCATTAATTATAATAATACATTTTTATATGGCAATAAAGTTGTCAAAACAGAACCACCCCAGGGTCTTAGCTGATCAACAACGCAAAACCAGAAATCCATCACAGAAATAAATCTTAGTGGGCAAGTCTGAGCATCACATTTCTTGCAGTAGTAAAAGCTTCCCATACAGCCCAAATGATCCCAGGGGTGCCATAGGGGTCCTAAATGCAAATAAGTACCAAAATCTGTAGCAACATTTCAGTGGAAGCTCACCTCTACAAACTTGAGTTTCTGCATCTATCACCAGCGCTTCTCAATAACAGTGCCTTTCTCTCTTCTGCATGAGTTCAGGACGGGGCTTTTCTAATAAGAGACAGCTCCAAGAACAACCCAGAGCAGCCGTATACACTCATGGTACTAAAAGAACACAAAGTCTACAACATCCAGATCCGTTTCCATGGAAACCCTGATAGCTACTCACTGGGCACAGGCCTAATGGGATCTGAGGTAAGCTGCTGACAAACATCAATCATGGCCATTAATTTAAAAAAAAATTAATAAAAGGTAAAGCGTTAGAGAAGATGAACTGGGTTGTCACTCTCTACCGAATTTACATGTTTAATCAAAGCTTCAAACCAGTAACTTCTCATCCATTGATTATATTCCACAGACATTCTGTAGTGTGAGAGACATCGTCACACATTACAGAGAAACTCATTTGCTGCTGATCGATGCACTGGACCGTACATCAGGAGCTCAGCAACAGTGCTGTCTACTGCATCCAGCTATGTGTTAAGCCTCTGAGGATCAGAAGGGACACTTCCAGTGAAAACGGAAAGCTACAGTTATTGTAGCGATAGTCTTACAAGAATTCAAGTTACTTGTCATGGAGCATTTCTGACATAATACACAAAACTGCATTTCTAACAAGGAAAAATGTGCCAAATTGATGTCTGTGTCTATTTATCCTAATGTTTTTTAACCTACTTAGAGCTTCCTATTAACAAATTGTAGAGTTCAAATGAAACATTTTGCATTCTTGAGGGTACATTTTATCATCGTTTAAATTAAATAGATTGTTTTTATTTGACTTTATAATTTATCTTTAATATAACAAGGTTTTCTAATTTTAAATAAATTGCTGTTACCAATAAACTACCTCTTCATTCTTCTTTGAGAGCTGAGGTTAGCCATGCAGCATCCTCGACACGAGACTGCAGACACACTGATTTATCCGGGTGTGTGAAGCACACTGTGAGGTTGCACTGCAGCAGCTGGTTCTCCACTGGAAATAAAATTAGTTTTAAATTAATCAAGGACAAAATCCTTGTGCATATTTTCCATTACATCTGTTTTGCCTCTGCATGACCCTTTTTGGATAAAATCTTGAGGTTGACTGTGGGTTGAAAATAACAGGCCATCATAGACTGAATGTGCCATTCCTCATTTTCTTCACACATTTCTGTGTAAATATTTACTAAATGTGACAGTACTAACCACACTAACTACCACAGTCCTTGGCATTTAATGTATTCTACTCTTTACAAGTACACATCATTCTTATAAATCCTTATAAGATGAAAAAATCTTAGATAGTGCTCCAGGTGATCTTTATGCAGCTTGAGGGTGTAGATTTCAGGTGAACATTGTTCTGGGGTAAAGGAAGTGATGCACCTCATTACTGTTTGGTCTGTCCACAGACACTGAAATATTAATATGCTATTTCATCTTATATTAAGTTATATAAATTTTAGTCATAGTCTGTTTCAAGATCCAATTTAATGAACAAGTCTGATAAGCCAGTTATCACAATTCATTATTAACTCCTCAGTGAAATCCTAGAAAAAAATCCTGGAAAGCAAACACACCAGAATCCCCTATGAAAACTGTAAACACGACACGAGACATCAAATTCTCACCTAGTTTGATTATGGAGTCTCAAATAACAAAACTCTTACCCATTTACAACAACAATACAACCCCTCCTATTGGGGAAAGCCCAAAACATGGATCCTCTGATATGAGTAGTCTACAGGTTTTGTATCGACTTGCCAAACATTCGTGCCAACCCGACAGCTTATTTGTTCTTGTGAAAATGATGCAGTTGCATTCAACAGACAGCCCTCAAATCCAGAATGCTGAATCCAAAGTAGTTTAACATCAAAGCTGGTGCAAGATGGCGCAGTGGACACTGTACCACTATGAACCAGCTTTGATGTAAAACTCGCTCTTTTCTGTAGCAACCCCCCACAACTGATAGGCATCAGCAGATGCTGATCTGGGTCACGGCACGAGCGTAAAGGGAGTTTCGCCCAAAGCCATGACCTGCTGCATCATAACTGAAAGCACTGCCAAGTGACCTAAGACACCACTGCCCCTGGGGCACAGTCATGTCACACTCTAAACAGGTCTTTAGAGTGAGTCTTCTGTCATATTTAGCTACATTTATTAACTAACAGCCTTGTTATTCTCATCAAAAGGAAACTGAATTCCCAAGTTTTTAACCCTTTCACGCATGGACTATGTTCCACTCAGTCAAAGACTATCAAGAGACATCCAATCAAATGTCTGCATTGAATGAAAGGGTTAGAGTTAAGTTTGTGGAAAAATGGTGTCATTTTATAATAATTATTCTATAGTATTAAATAATATATTTTTTATTTTCATTTGTGTGTGATAATTAACAATATATATGTTGCCAGATTCACTGTCAAAAATGTAGTTCTGCTTTAGTTTTCTCACCTTCCAACTGATCTAAGCTCTGAGAAATAGAATCCAGCTGAAGCAGTATGTAATCCAGATCAACACTGGCACTTGGCTTATGATTTTCTGTGGTGATTTCTAATTTCTCCATCTGTAACAGAAAAGAATTCCACTTTTACAGTCCCAAAGTCGCATACATTTTCTACTTATAAATAAAGAAAACAAATAATAACAATGAACCACAGTGTCTGTGTGTGTGACATGAAAATGTAATTTAAAAAAGTCTACAATGAAGCCTGAAAAAGAGCAAACAGATTTGGTGTATTATAATTGGTAATATTTATTGATATCCACAAACAATGCATCACATCACAATGTTTGTCAAGACAAAAAGATATGATGTAGGTTTTATAAACATTCTTGGATTAACTGAACTATCCTGGAACTTGCAAAAGCCAAGAAATGAAACAAAGTCACATGAGAAATCCATGCTTTGTGCTGAAACGACCAATATCTAAGCTACTCTTGGGTCTTCTGGTCTCCAGCTTCAGTGTTGGGACTTTTCTTATCAGCAGTGTCACAGAGAGCAGCTTTGCATCTCATGTACTCCTCCTCCATACTCTTGAGGGATTTTGCAAGTTGTGTGTCGGTGCGCAGTACGACCATGTCATACGCCATCCAAGTCAACTGCACTGAGAGCACATGAAAACAAACACATTGGTTTTATGTCATTATGTGACAGTTACTGTTGCCTTCATATAAAACATTTTTTTTTACACTAAACTATATAAATGTACCTGAAATGTTCTCCACCTGCTCCGTCATCCTCTCCAGCTCTTTGTTTAATTCTAAAGCTTCGCGACCAAAATCCTCCCTCAGTTCAGGAACTGAAGAACCCTCAGCCATCTAAAAGCAGATAAACTCACGCTAAACTGACCCTGTACTCGTTATCTCATTAGTTAAAATAATAAGAACTTAAGTGGAGCAAATTACAAGCGAGTGTCTAGATATAAGGCTACAGCTGTGTACCCAGTAACCTACATTATTTAGCTTTTTTTAGAAGTTATTCGCAGTTCTAGTTTGTCAACTAATGTTAATGTTATGGCTAATTTAGAGTCTAACGTAGATGGGTTTGTGATTTGAAAATGACGTGCGATTTTAACCATTTGTTAAACCCAAATTTTATATACTGTATGTACATATATATACACATATACAGTACTGTGCAAAAGTTTTAGGCAGGTGTGAAAAAATGCTGTAAACAAAGAATGCTTTCAGAAATATAAATAATGTTTATTTTTATCAATTTACAAAATGCAAAGTGACCAAACAAAAGTAAAATCTAAATCAAATCAACATTTGGTGTTACTACCTTTTGCCTTCAAACCAGCATCAATTCTTATAGGTACACTTGCACAAAGTCAGAGATTCTGTAGGATTATAGTCATTATATTATTTTGTAGTCATTATATTATTTTTGTAGGATTATAGGATTCTAGATCTGTGGTTAGTTCTCCAAGATGTTTGGAACAACCTACGAGCCGAGTTCCTTCAATAACTGTGTGCAAGTGTACCTAGAAGAATTGACCTGCCTAAAACTTTTGCACATATATATATATGTATGTATAGTCAAAAGAAACTTTACTGTCATCAATGTTGGGCTAGTTTCTGTTATTTCAATGTTATTGGTTACAATACAGTGTCACTGGTACTGGTACTCTTACACCACTTCTGCATTACTTTTGAGTTACTTTCACCAAAATAACTGTGGACATGGCATTTTAAAATGCTACTGCAGCTCATTCTACGTCCAGTTGAGAGCGATGTCTCACAGTGTTGTTTTTTTTAATTTGGGTGTTGAAAACCGAGTGGTCTGAAAAACTGGACATGTCCGGGGAAAAGAGGACGTCTGGTCACCCTCGTTTAACTAAAATGCCTCATTACCTTACTGAAGTAGCTTTTGCAGTTTATGTAACAGAAGCAGTGAGCTCTTGTCCGTTGGATCTGAAGGCGGTTTGTTCCGGTAACGTACCGCGCTCCGGTGCCACGCGCAGCCCGAGTGACTGATCCCTGACGTAACGAATAATTACTGAAAGATTTTTTGGGCTAGAGACACTGTTCATGGCTTAACATTTTCCTTGATCTTGGCTGCTGCGTGTCTTGTCAGCAGCCTTACTTCAACTATCTTCTCCCACTTTTACATATCAAAAACAATATTTTGGCCACTTGGAGACGCCACAATTAAAGCAGTCATTTCCTGTTCCAGCCACACGTTCCATGAAGAACTTAGCATTTATTAATCAAGCCGATAGTCTGTTCCTGGCGTCGCGACCCCCAATTTTTAAAAAATGTATTCGTTTGGCCCCCTCAGCACAGTACCTTCCTCAAGAGTACCTCACTGGCACGTTAACCTGTCTGGGAATTGAAATGGCGACCCCAGGACAGACACCTTAAATATTGCATGGATTTTGAACCTCACTCTATCTTTTCACTCATCACTTTTTTAAAAATAAATCATTTATTTATTGAGAGTTCATGTTCATATATTGTCTAAGCTCACTAACATCCCTCAAATAACGGCTCTCATTAGAGCAAATGAAGGACACTTCCAGACACATCCTCTCCACTCAAGCTAATCTTCGAAGTCTAACATGCTGCATTATACAATGCCAAAGCAATTTCATATTTTGCTAATTATTATTCATATTTCGCAAATCACATTTTTGTAGACTGTATTCTTTATACTGTGCATGACCAGTGAAACAACTGCAGGCATGTAGAGACTGTAGTAGTATGAAAATTATAAATATTTGTTTATCCAGCCAATTCTTAAGATTAAGAAAATTTTAAAGGCATTTCAACAGTAGGTCTAGATCAATCAATGTTGTATCAGTATGAAGCTCTATAAACAATTAACAATATACAATGCAGCAAAAATACAAAATAATCTAACCTTTTTAATCTCACCCTACAAATAATTCTGTCAGAACAACGTAATAATTCAAAAACTCAACAGTCATAGTATTATTAGAAATAAAAAAAAAATGAAAGCACTGAACATTTTCAATGATCATTTTACATTTCCTGCATTTTTCTTTCTTGACACTATAGCATAGTGTAAACTACTATGCCCCTTTATTTAGTAGGCCTAAAATATCTTTTTATACACATTGGTATCTCCAATAATATGTATTGGTTAAAAGGACCATTAAATATTTTCATAAGAGTTGAAAGTGAAATGAATGCTTCTTTGCCCTCATGACTGACAAAAGAGTGAATATTGTCAAAAAATAGCAGGAGGAATTAGCCAATAAGAAGAAAGAAGGGCGGTCCCAGGTATGCATAAATAAAACAGGTGCGAC
The DNA here is from genome assembly GCA_032718565.1 of Distichodus sexfasciatus. NCBI lineage: Eukaryota > Metazoa > Chordata > Actinopteri > Characiformes > Distichodontidae > Distichodus > Distichodus sexfasciatus. The sequence continues at coordinate 2,502,499 of JAVGVS010000028.1, read as the reverse complement.
AGGTGACAGTAGTGACAGAGTGCAAGGGCAAACAATGGCAGAGTAGAGGAAACACATAAGAAGAACTTTCAATCTTTTAGAACAGAAAATAGGACAGATTTTTGGACTCTTAAGACAACAGACAATCACATTTGGAGATACCTGGCTAGAGGAAATCAACTTCCACCATGACATCTTATGAACAAGGTCAGTCTCCTACTCGATGTGGTCCTCAGTTTCCCAGCTTGGGACAGGAGCCTCCAGAGCTAAGTCTGTACAGCGACAATTATTATCCTCCTCCGTCATTGCCAAGTCCACAGAAGGCAAATCCATCTGCATATGACCTTGGAGAGTATGCAACTTCTTCTCCAAACCCATACTTGTGGTTCAATGGTACCGGGATCAATAGCTCTCCATATCTGAGTGGAGCACCAGGGCCTGCTGGGCCACCCTTTGTTCCTCAGCATTATGGCATGCAGCGACCCTACCTCGGGCCGGGGGCTCCCGGAGGCCCTGGGGGAGAACTGGGGTGGTTCTCCATGCCCTCCCAAGAGGACCTAATGAAGATAGTAAGGCCACCCTACTCTTATTCAGCTCTCATTGCAATGGCAATACACAGTGCTCCAGATCGACGCTTGACACTCAGCCAGATATACCAGTATGTGGCAGATAACTTTCCTTTCTACAACAAGAGCAAGGCTGGTTGGCAAAACTCAATACGCCACAACTTGTCACTGAATGACTGTTTCAAGAAGGTTCCTCGGGATGAAGATGACCCTGGTAAGACCTGTTGAAAGTGTTTCTCTTTTCCAGACTATTTTGAATTCTTGTCTGTCTGAAGTGCAAGTGCTTTTTTAGAGTTGTAATCATGTCAATGAAACTGATGTCGATTCTTATCAATTATTTTTCTCTCACCATAAAGGCAAGGGTAATTATTGGACTCTTGACCCAAACTGTGAGAAGATGTTTGACAATGGAAACTTCAGACGCAAACGGAAGAGGAAGTCGGATGGTCTCACGGCAGACAGCGGATCTGGAGGGACTCTAAATTCGGACTCAGGAGATGGGAGTGAAAGGGTTAGCCCCAAAAACTCAACACATGACATTTCAACCTCACCTGAGAAAGGTCTTTCTCCTCCAGCCACTGGTCCCTCCCCTTGCCTGAGCAGCTTTCTGACAGAGATGTCGGGGGTGTCCGCTGCTTCAGTGGATGTTGGGGGAGACCCACTCAGCAGGCCTCTTTCTCTTGGCCTGCCTGTAGATGGCACACAGAGAGTCCACCAGGCCTCAGGTTTTGGTTCGTACTCTCCAGGTTCTACAGTTACTGACTGGGCATCCCCTCTCCCCCCACCACCTCCCATTTCCCCTACAGGCTCCCACTCCTCTTTAGGGTACAGCGGCCCCTCTCTCAACCAGTTCAACGGGCATTTCTACCCAGGCTTGAGCTCAACCGGCATTCTGTACACACGTGAGGGCACAGAGGTGTGACAGGACTGGGCAGGAGTCAACATGCATTAAGAAAAAGACACAGGTTGTGTGGTGAACTCCAGCCAGAGATTGGTAAAGGGGGGAGGGGGAAAAAGTTTCACATCAGACATATGCTTACTAGCAACAGACTGCTTTGGATAAACTGTGAGATGGACCCGTGAGTTTAAGATTAGAGCAGATTCCCACAGGAAAAGCTTTGTCAGCACGTGATATGCATGACACTCCCAGAGGCCCCTGCCACCAGCAGCTCTGATGAGAGTTTTGCTGCTGACATCATGCCATTCCACCTATCTATCTACACTGATTTTATCTCCAAGACTGAACACTGGTACAAAAAAGGTTTTCAACTGACGGTGTAACCTTAAAGAAACTGCATGCGGTGCAGCATTCTTTGTTCTACAACCAAAATTTGATCCTGTCAGTTTTTTTCTTCTCCTTGTTTTTGTGTGTTCTATGTAAAGTTGTCAGTTTCTTTTTACCTGTGAGAATTACTGTTGAGATTGTGATTGTGATTTTTGCATATGCTTCTTTTTGATTTTGTAAAATAAAGTTATGAAAAGATAATCCAATGTCAAATGATCACGACAATACACTATTACCACATTACTACAACATTTAATACACTACATTTCAACTAATAATGGAAAATTATGCAAGAAAGGTATTATTTGAGGAATGAGGGTGGAAACCACCCTAGATCTGAGTCAACAAAAACTTTTCGGCTCATTCCAAAATAAGAAACTAGATTAAGGCATCAGGCCTTGATAAATAGAAAAAAAAGTTAGAAAAAAAATTAATTGAAAAATACACTTTAAAAATGCTAATGCTAATTATTTTATAAAATAAACTAAAATGAGCAAAAAAGCACCACTTTTAATTAACATTTCAAAAGGGCTTCAGGGAAAGACAGAAAGCTAAAAGTGAAGTGATAAATGCTATATGACTATTTCTTGCTTATGAGTAAGGCATTAATCTTTATTTGTTTGATAATAAAATTGTAGTTATATAACATGGTTGTTTAGGTTAGAAAAACCCAAAAAATCTACAGTTAAGGTTTGCTCTTACTATTATTAAACCAGAATATTATTCTAATATTCATTTATGATGTGTATATACATCATTTGTTTTAAATCTACTTTAACAACATTAGTGAAACACATGTATGAAAGTACAAAATGGGAATGTGTACTGACATACATAAATTATAATGTACACCATAAAAACAAAAACCATGCAGACATCGAAGAAGCTACAAATGGGTTATGTTATTCTCATGAAAAAATAGTCAACAACAAGTTAACTTATAAACCCAGCAAAGGGGTGTTAATTTGAGTGTGTGCCAGAAATTTCAAAATATTGCACTGTGTTTGGGTTTTCTGATGGCTGAGATGGGGGCAGGAACAAATTTCCTGAAAGTTTCCTGAGGCTAGTTTTTGAAGCAGGTGGTGACCTGGGCGATGGCTGTTTCTTTTATTCTTTGCTCTGTGTTTGTAAAAGATTATAATATGACCAGTAAATTTGCAAAGCAGTGTTCATCCAGCCATGAGGTTAATACAACTACTGTATGGCAATGCCTTCTGTGATGGCTATGAAACATTGTGATGAGGAATGTTGGAAATACTGAGATGAAAGGAACATTTTGACAGAGTACATTTTATGCTTATTTGTTGCACTTTTGAGTGTTTTGATCCAATTGGAACGTCATACTTCATCTCCTATTCCTGTCTTTTTTTAATCCAGATTATATTAAAATAAGTCATTTGTCTGCTCTCTAGCTAACACTTAACAGAGCAAACTCTTTCTTCAGCTCACCGAGTTAACACATTTCATCTGCTGTCCAGTAAAGACAAAAAATAAGAGAAGAAATTTCACTTCTTAGTTTGTTTATACAACCACTATCATCCTCTGTGCAGCCTCAAGGACGTTATTTACCCCTAAACATGGGCAGCACTCCTGCAAGTCCAACTGAAGAGAAAGCTAAAGATCAAGATTACAGCAAGTGGCATGTCCGAGAAGGTCTTGGCATATAATGAACGTGAGTGTGAGTGCTGGGATTGAAAGAGCGCCATAAAGATGTTCATAGCATAAAGAATGATGAATGCATTATGCACCTCTCTAATTATTCACTTTCACGCAGACGTTGAGTTCTTCAACAGAAAAACGTCCCAGTATGCCCTATCAGTTGCCTTGACACAATGGAAATCATTTATGATTCAGTGATGTTCAGTTTGCTGGCACAGACCTCTATAGGGCTTTCCTCAAGAAACTGAAAAAGCAGCTAAGGCTTCACATAGTATCACATAGCAACTGTTTTGCATAACAGTTCCTAACAAACCTGATACGAAGAGGTGTGGAAAATTACGCTATAAATGCTGTAGGATCTGTGAAATTTGAATTATCTGTCAAGCTTTGGCTATGCTCCCATTTTTTACTGTATAAATGTGGTACCTCTGTGAGAGTTTTTGGCTCCTGTTTGGCTCTGCTCTATATATGGCAATAGCAGAGAAGATTGTCCTGTCTGTTATCAGGCACAATTATGAGAGAAAAACAAATGTTTGGGTGGACATTAAAAAGAGATCTGCTTTCTGACAATAATACAAAGCTTTTCAAGTAGAGGGATTTTTTCTGTCTGGACATGCAGATCCATCATCAAAGATTTCCTTGACACATGACTTGTCCAACCTTGTCAATATGAATGAAACTTAGCTGTAGTTTAGGAAGATGAGAATACACACTGTTGCCTTTCTGACACTGTTCGACTTCTGGTGCCAAAAGAAATAGAAAAGGCAAATACACTGGCAGAGATTTCACAGCAGACAAAATTAGGTTTAAATTGCTGGCTGTACCCTATCATAAACTGTTTTAAAGTAATGCAAATTTCCAACCGTTAATCATACGTCTATGACATCTTCTCTTTCTCCTTCTGATCTGTCTCTCCCAATACCCTCCACCACCCCACACCCCTCACCTCTACCACAAACCCCAAAAAGAAAAGGGACAAGAATGCCCTTGTTTAAATACCTGTGGGCATATCTGACAAATGTTAATTTATGACCATAGACTTCAATATGCGTATTCCGATTGTGGTTATCGTTTGTTTGAAATAAACAATTTTATTTTTTATATATTTCAGCAGAAAAGTCCCAAATAAAACACAAACATGCCACAGGAGTACCTTTAAAAAAAAAGAATAAAATTACAAAACATATTAACGAAAAATAAAAAGCAATGAAGACATATTTCAGTTACCGTCTATGATTTTATCAGAGCACATGTGCGAAATATAATCTTTTTCAATGTTTATTTAATCAAATACACTTGCAATTCATTACCAAAAGATTAAGCAAGAAGCACTTTTTCTTCTGCTCTTTGCATGGTGCTTCTGTATAGGAATACATTTGCACTAATTGGTTATATTTTGTTACAGTTAAAGGATTATAATATACAATAATCTTGTAATAATACTGGTTTATTCTGTGCTGTACATTTTATGCTGTATGTATTGCAAGGGCTTATATTTGCTTTACAAAAATTAGATTATATCTGTAAGTAGCCTACAAGCTTTGCAGTGCCCTTGGGTGAAGAATTATTGCTCAACAGCTAATATGATTAAATCTATAAATCTCCAACGAGACTTGCTCCCAGTCGTGTGGCATGTAAACACACATATATGAGTGGGTACACATGCACGTACGCACACACACACACTCACACACACCCACACACACACATTAAACTTAGTGTAATGAGTTCAGTTTCTGCGAAACAGGCAGTACTTTCCAAGGCATTACATTACTTTCATAATATTAGTTCATAGTTTTATATGCATATTTTAAAGGTTTATAAAAACTAATGATTAACTTTAATTTTGGTATGAACAAATTTTAGATAACAGTAACAAATGCAGGAACTCCACTAAACTACACTGTACAGTACTGAGTGCAAACAGCACCTGCAAATCTAGAAAACAGATGTTGGTGATAGTTATAAGCATAACAATATGATTTGTAAAAAGCACTCTACAGGTAAACTGAGTTAAATTGAATTTGTATCATATGAGAAAGAGATTTTCGTAGAAGCACAAATTTATTCAGTTCTTTACAGCATTGTTTAAAGTAAAATAAGAAAAACTGTTGCAGTGAACAGTTAAGAATTTATTAGAAACAATTTGGTAACATTTGGTAGAAATGTGTGCCATTAATTAAGCATGTTCCTGAATATTAATTTTGTTCAGATTTCATTGCCAAATTAAAAAAAACAGTAATAGTAAATGTAGTTTAAACTTTATAATAAAATATATTTTGCGTGCTTAGTATTGTGGATTGTTGCCACACAGAAAGATTGTTTATATTTACTTCTTTCATTGATGACCCACTTGTTCATATTTTCCATTGCGGGAATATTCTGGGTAAGGCAGGTGTTGTGTAAACAATTCAAGTCAGTTCCCCAAAATGGTGAAGTTATTCCAAACTTTAGCAATTTGAATATTCTATTCCATTATAATGTGGTAATATTCCATTTCATCTTACCATAATATAATTGTTCTGTAATTTATTTTATTACTGTAAATAGTACTAAGAAAATCTCTATTTGAACTTAATCTGAATTTGCATCTGTAACACCAAATGTGGAAACTGTCTATAGTTATTTTCTTAAGTCTTCTATTATCCATGTGCTGATTGGTGCATTGGATCCACTAGAGAATTCTTGGCATGCTATGAAACCCACAACTGCTGATGATCCCCATTTGTTTTTTGATTTGTTTGCACACCTTCAGTGGCAAATTAATTACCAACAATGACAGACAGCAGATTTGCTTAGATACAATAGACCTGCAATGAAAATTGGTCTGTGGATTAAAGATGGGGTGTCCTTCAGGCCCACAGGGACATTCTGTACTATGTTGACACCATAAACTTCAAACATACATGACAAAATCTATCAAGATGAAGAATAGGGCCAGGGGAGGGGCAAAATTGCCTGGGATCAGACTGTCTAGGGCTGTAAAACCTGACAGGGTTCAAGCAACATTGAACGTTAGGGACAGTTCTTCTTCCTTCTGAACTAAACAACAATTTGTTGTCATAAATCCATGGGCAATAAAAATCTTTGCTCCGGATGGCATAATTAAGGGCAAGGCGCCCTGCAATGCTGAAGCAACCCCAAACAGCGACCATGTGCCACACTGTTATGACTAAAACAGTATTGGCCTGTTAGCCATGTTTAGTAAACTCAGACGGAGAACTCCAGGCATAGAGATGAAGGAAGGGATATGCCTTCCAGTTCCAGCATTCTGTTGTCTGTAAATATGCACGCACGCTCCAGACACATTAAGTGAGGAAGTTTGAAGAATTGACCAGCTTTGAATTGCCATTACACACTTTCCACACAACTCCCTTCCCTGTGGTTAACTCAGTCATGCATTCACTTAGTCTTCCATACTGCAAACAAGATCAGGACAAGGCCATTATATTAATATAATGTCTAACTATTAAAACAAATATAGTTTTAAGAGTGTGATAAAAAGCAGCTGCAGGTATTCTGCATATCACAGATGAAAAAGGAACCACATTATATTATGAAGTTATCTACTCATATAATCAGTCAAAAGGTAGCAGTCTCTGTTAATTTAATTATAATCTATATAAAAACCAAAAACATGTCAACATGATTATGTCACTCACGAAAAGATTTTTTTTTCTTTAGCTCAAACCAGCATCATGACACTGAGAACACAGAGAAATAATGTTCTCAAAAGTTTCACCCACATGTCAGGAAGTATGCCTGTTACTTCTGCTTCTTCCTCAAATGCACAGAACAGAAGATTAAAATAGATTGAAAGAACAGGAAATAAAACAGCTCCGTGTTCCGAATCCTGCAAATCCACAAAACATCAGAATCACCAAAGAAACCCTCCTTTTGTCCCATAAATCAAAATTGTCCTCAATTGAAAAGCCTCATAGTTCTTTGTAGTGCAAAGCCTCTGATTAAAATATGTCTTTATGTCTGGAGGTACCACTGAGGTCTGACTAAACTGTCATCTCACAGGGCTTTTATAGCATATTCAGGGCAAATAGTGTTGGGAGACAACAAACACACATCACTGTATTGGATTGTTCTGTTATTTCACCCTAAAATATTTGACATGTCAACATGGAATAAACAAGAACATATGATTGTTAAGCAGTGATTAGTGGGGCCAGAGATCTGCTGGCTGCTGGTCGCACACACTGTGTGAACTGTTTTATAACCAAATAGTTCACCATGTACACACTTAAGTTCATTAAGAGGTTGCAGTAGACTTGGGATTGGAATTAGACCTGACAGAAAAGTGTGGTTGCTTTAGATTTTGAGATTTGACCGAATTGGGGAAAATTTTAAAGTAACACACAGAAATGTAAAAAAGGAAAAAATGAAGAATTATTCAATGTGAAAATGCTGATAATTTTGTTTAAGATGAAAAGGAAACTTAAAAAATATATAAATTTCAGAAAGCAACATCAATTTACCTGCTGTGCCACCATGTGGTTAAAAGTGTGAAGTGCTTTTTGCGTTGAATTTTAAGATTACAGTGCCATCAATGACATGGACACGAATATAAAATTTGTCAGCAGCAGAGTATTATTTCATAGTAACATTGGCATATTGATAAACATATTGTTTTATGAAGTAAAGACTTGATTGTATTTGAGAAGAAGGAAATGTGGGTAGAGATGCTGGTAGCAGCGACTAAACCTCACGTCTTCATCACAAAGTGTAGTACCACAAATCATTAAGCAATGCATTATGCATGTAATCTATAGACATTTAACATGATTCACATGAAATTAACATCCATTATGGTTTTGAAGCAAATCCATGATGGATGTGGGTGAAGCTCACTGAAACAGGCATGCTGTCTGTCTGGTTTAGGAGAGTTTACAACCGAGTATTCATCAATGATCAAAAGCCCGAACTGGCATTTGATCCTGTGAAAAAGTTGAAGCAGCACAAAAAAGCCAAAAGTAAACATGGCATGGGGACGGCAAGGGGAGTAAGTTTGTTCAGAGTCACTGGACTGAAACCTGGCCATGTAGCGCCCTGGGATTTCCATAGCAACAAACAGCATACTATGCATAAATTCAATCAAATTAACCTATTAAGTTATCAAGTGAGAGCTGGAAACAATGTCTTGGGGGAATGGACTAACCATGGCACTGCAATGTTTGTACAACAAAGCCAGACTTTGGAGCTGTACAAATAGACTAGCGCTGGTATAAGACTGTAGTCTCTATAGCAGTTTGCATTAGTGGTTGAACGACCGTGTGTGTATCTGTACATGTAGGTGTGTCTACATAAATTGCGGAGGAAAACTCCCTTAATCCAAAAAGCACATCATGGAATCCAGCACATGACCCGAAATTCATGACAGTCAGCGTTTTCAGGCTCATTTCATCACTGACACCCGCTAATGAATTATTGCGCCTCCTTATGTAAAACGGGCCCCAACCCCACGGCTGTTGACCTTTTAAACCATCTCATTGCTCCTCATACCCGGTTCAGGAGCCGGTGCGCAATGATGCATGCAGATTAGGCCTGTTCTCAAGGCTCCACTCAGCCGTGCTGCTCCCCCTCCAGCCCTGAGGGGGGTAGAGGTGGCCCACCATCAGCGTACCGGACGTCAGCGTGCCCCCACGTGGGAGTGACCGTGAAAAAAACTGTAGATGTTATAGAGGATATAGACTGAAAGCTCCAGTCTTCTCTAGAGACCCTCAAATGGATTCATGCTGTTGAGTCTTTCTAGGACCGTGTGCTTCAAAGTGTCTCTAAGGTACTGTACTCGCAGGAAGCCTTGATAGCGTGTGAGGTCGAGCAGGACACCATCTGTGGCAGGATTCATCTCATCTTATACTAGACACATTAGAAATCTTGACAGCATACAAGATTAACAATGCATTGTTACTAATAGAGACTGAGGTACTGAATGTAGAATAAATGTATTTGACAAAACTCATTAGTATGAAGCTTTAAAAAATTTTAGTGTAAATCGCAAAATTTTGAACATAGAATGCAAGACACCAGAATAATTTGTCGATGTGTAGTGAATATTAATACAAGAGAGCAGAATGATTGACTTGTCGATATATTAAGAACATTAATGAAAGAGAAAAGTATAATTTGTTTGTAAACGTTAAAGACCTAATTAGATCAATTAAATGTAAACCAACATAAAACAAAGCTTAAATTACTGGCTTTTTATAAACACTGCAGATTAAAATTATTTGAGAATGTAAAGTATGATTATTTCAGAATCTTTAATATTTGTCATCTGTAAGTGTTAATACCAAAGTGTATGAGAGTGAGGTAGAGAAAAAGAGAAAGCTGATCACTTCAGAGAAAGAAATTGATTACAGTATCAAAAAACAGGAAGATTTCTGTTCTGTTAACCTTGACTTCTGGTTGCCAGGCTACAGTTCCGTTACCACGGTGACCTGGTCTGAAGACTCACCCCATGCGATCAGAAACAAGTTAGAACTGTAGATGAAGAATAAGAATGCACTCACCACGTAGAGGAAAGAGTCTGGGCTAGAACTGGTACGTTACAACAAGGCTGGAGAGAAATGGAGAGAGAAAGAGTGTAAAGAAGGTCAAACAAGATCAAATAATGTAGATCTAATGATCAAAGGCAGATCTAAGTAGACCATAGAAAAAAAATCTCGGATTAATGACCTCAATAACTTCTAAGCTCTTTTGCAACAGTAGAAATTCACTTTTACTCTTCCTTCTCAGAGCTACATAAGGAAGACTTTCATTCCGCCTCTGAATATCCCGACATTTCAATTCTGCCCACTCTCCATTAAAAGTTTGAAAAGACCCCCACAGTGTCAGTGCCTAAAGACCTGGGATTTCAAATTTCTAATATAAGCTCAAATTACACTCTATGAGAACGAAAGTTAAGGGTTGTAGCAAGTCATCCCAGTATCTCTCACCCTCATAACACATTAGTACGTCACCTCAGTGCCAACCTGTCAACAAATCAACAAATTTTCCCTTCATCTGTGCCCACAGATGGTAGAATTAAGGAAGTCTTAGTCTGTACTTCCTTACATTTAGCCTCTTCACAGTAGCCATTAACCTGGGGTTGTCAACCCCAGTCATGTAATTGAAATCACTTTGCTTTTAAGATTTGTGTATTGATTATGAATTTGCTCTGCCTCTGTAATATGCTGCAAAATCTACTGTTTTAGTGAGAAAATGCAACTTTTAAAGATTGTACTCTTTTTAAAATTGATATTTTTACAATTTATCTTCTCTATTTTATACATTACAATTAGCTTATTTTATGTGAATATGAATGTAACCCAGGGCAGCACAGTGGCACGATGGTTAGCCTCACAGCGCAAAGGTCCTGGATTTGATCCCCTGGTCGGCAGTAGGGCCTTTCTGTGTGGAGTTTGCATGCTCTCCTTGTGTTTGTGTGAGTTTTCTACGGGTGCTCCCACAGTCCAAAAACATGCAATATAGGTTAATTTGCGACTCTAAATTGACTGTAAGGTGTGAATGTGAGTATGATTGTGCAAGTGTGTGTGCCCTGCCCTGGGTTCTGGTCCCCGCGACAGGGATTAAGCGGTTCGCATAATGAATGAATGAATCATGAAGAAACCATGATCGATGTTCAAGACTATGAAGACACACACTGATCTAGGGTATTTAAATTTCATGAACAGGAAATAATGAATCTAAATCTGTATTCCACATAGGTAGAGCATGGCAGATCGGGTGACCCCTGGATGAAAAATCTCATAAACCTTTTAACACTTCTGCTACAAAAGGCATTGTATGAGGTTTGATTAAAATAGAACTTGAAATAAAATGGCATCTGCAAAAAATAGACCTTGGGTATGTGAAAGACAGCAGAGTCGTCTAATAACCAAGCAGTGTGGGATGATGTTAGTGGCAGTGAGAAAGCACCTCTTTTCAGGAACTAATGAATGTGTCAGAATTGTGCCCAAGGCACTGAACTACAACCCCAGACTTTGACCAGCTGCTGCATAATATTGTCCCAATGTTCCCATACCTGCAAAGCTGAGATTCTTATGCTTCCATCCATAATATCCCCTAATGTTTTATTTATCATTTTCTTTCTCTCTTCTCGTACATCTTGTTATAATGGCTTCTGGTCTTAGAAACTTTGACACCACATAGTATTTAACTCCATAATGTACTTCAATTTTGAGGTTCTTATATATACATATTTAAGATGTTTAATAGAACATACTAATAATGGGAATTCAATTGGTATTCCAGAAAGTCCCTAATATTAGACTCTCTTTCTCTCTCGCTGTGTGTGGTGTCTGTGTGTGGGAGGTTGTGGGTGTGCAGGTGGAGAGTGTGCATGTGCAGAAAGCCTTTTTTTTTTCCGAAATTGTTATTTTAAAAATAAATCACAAAAATAAGCTTAGAAAATTACATTAATTAAGGTGACATATATATAATCCATAGAAACAGGAAGACATCCTCTCAGAATGAAAGGAATCCAAAGATGGCACACTGTGATAAAATAGTCACAGAGAGACTGAAAAATAGTGAATGGTTAAATAATAAAAGAAATACAATACAAGATTTTGAAATCCGAAAAAAAATGTTGCCATGCTGATGGAGCGATAGCCAACCAGCCCTTCACTCTCAACCCTCGGGGAAGCCGGGTCTCTTTGGCTTCTCTTTAGAGGAAACATGATTATCCAGCTCGACTTTGAAGGATTTCAGAGGGGATCACAGATCACAGAAAATCTCCCTGTTCCCATCAAAGCCTCTACAAAACATGTTTCGGTTCCCACATATTTAGATGCATTTTGAATACACATCACAAAGAATCCCCAGTGTGGTTTTACTACCAACTGGACAGCTGGACTTAACCCTGTTGATGTTGATTGTACACATTAATTCCATTATAGCTATGTGGCCAGAATTCACATTTACAACATTTTAATCATGCCCTTAGCCTGAGCAACAGATATTTTCTAATTCCACGACTCAGATCCCAGTCTTATGGTCAACATTTATCAAGATTCAAGATTCTTTATTTGTCACGTGCAAGTTATACAGGTACAACATGCAGTGAAATGTATCCTGATCGTCAATTTAAGTTAGTATTTATGTTTGTAAGTTTGTATTGCGTCTCTGACTTCACTGTCCTGAAGCATTAATTTATTGATTTGCATGAAACTTTATATACACACATAATGCCAATAGCTGTCTTTCTTTCAAATACATAAATAACCATGCATATATAATCCTTTGGTGTGTTCCAAATGTTATAGGGTCCCCTCAGGTCAAAAGACTGGGATGTTATATGAGGGGATTTACAATGGTGAGTTATTTTTGTCAGCTTTTAGTTCAAGCCCTATGTTGCTTTGGGCTGAATAAGCCTGCACTAATTCTCACTACTCAGATGTTCATCCCTAGTATCCCAACGGTAAGCATGGAGCCAAAAATGTTTCGTTCCTCTAGTTGGCAAACACCAAGCACCATCAGAGAAAGCTCTGCCGTTGTGTGGCACCCTCAGTGTTACAAGACACAGGAAAACTAAAGACGCCAGGAATAGATATGTTGGAGGCAGAGGGCAAGAAGCAAAAACAGAAATCGTAGAATGTGACTATTCAAAACAAGGAATGCTGCGAAAAAACTGAAGCTTCCTTATGGGGAAATGAAGATTTGTAAACCTTGAAGGAATCTTTTTTTAAATGACAGGCCAATACATGTATGTGACTGTTTTTTGTTGCTCCGGGAGGCGTCCACATAAGCAAAAATGACAAAATATGACATTTTGATTAGCTTAGGGCGGGGCTAGGTCATGTGACCACAAATCAGGAAATGATGCATGTATGGAGACATTTTGGTTCTTGTCTGTCATGTGTGATCTACTTTTGCCATGCGGGAGCATAATTACAGAGCTGTCACAATAAGTGAGTTAAGAGCAGAGTTGACAGAAGACAATGAGGCAGCAGAGGAGCCTTCAAATGACCTCAGCCAAACCCAAAACGACAGGATGGACAGATGAAGACAGGATGAATAAAATATTTCTAGAGTCGGTCTGTGGGGGTTTGGAGGGAGGAGAAGAGAGACAGAGAGAGAGAGAGAGAGATAGGAGGAGCTGTCAGAAAGCTTCCATGAGTCCTGGAAGGGTGGATGTGAGAATTCTAATAGAATTTAGAAAGACAAAATTGTCAACCAAGCTTAACCCCAGCAGCTTAAATGTCACTATAGACAGTCTCAGTTTCTGGCCCCCATTTTTTACAGGAAGGACAGTAAAGAAATCTAGGCACTGCAACAGCTAGATCTCATGTCTAATGGTGGTAGGGTAGGGAGAAAAAGAGAGAAAAGCAGTCTTCCATGTAGGACACACCTGGTCTCTGTCCATCAAGGTTCTTTTCTATTTTTGCTTCTTGCTTATAAGAAAAGCAATCTTATAAGACCGGACAGTCTAATTCAAACATCATCTCTGTAGACAGCTTGTAGTGTAATGTCCACTGACCTTCAATGAAAGTGTGACCTTCAAATCATACTCCAGTCACCGTCATAACATATCCTGGTTAGACAAAACAACCGCACAGACCATGAAGGATTTTATATGATGGTTCAATGATGTTCTTTTGCTATATCTCAAATTTAATGGTCAGGTTGGTGAAGCTGATTTAAAGAATAGCCTATGATGGATGACCAAGGCAGTCAGACATTAAAACTATATTTAGGATTCAAGAGTCAAAATTCTTTATTTGTCACAGGCATAAATTATGCTAATACAATGTGTAGTGAAATGTACTTTTGATTTGGTCTTACAACTGAAACTCTGCAAATTAAAATTAACAAAGAGATTATGTTCAAGCAGTACAAGTACTCTACAGAATAAAAGATATAGAAGATATATAGAAAAATATCTTTACAAAAACAGATTTATACTCTAACCAACTGTACATGTGCATATTATGGGATTACTATGTATGGTAAAGTGCAGTGTACTTTTTGTTTGCGTAATAACCATAAAAGCATAGTCATAAACGGCATTTGGCTAACAGACAGAAAGACTCATGTGAGTCAGCCTACGCTAAGAAGATCAGTTATAAAGTTGTGGTGGCATGTCCTGGTTTAAGAAACCTTATGGCCTAAGGATAGAAGCTCCTTTTGAGTATCTCTGTTTTGGCCATAATACTCCTGAATCATTTGCCTTATTTCAGCCGCTCAAAGAGACAGTTACTGGGGTGAAACAAGTCTGGTTGCTCTAAATGTCCTGCAGAGACAGTAGATCTGAGGGCTCCACATGAAGTCATAAGAAAAATGAATCTTCATAGATGAGCTTAAGCTCAACATCTTTAACAAGCTTACTGCACCAGTCTGTTTTTAGTTGGGTTATGAGTTTACTAATCAGATATGAAAATCTGTGAAGTTTGCTACAACACAACTCCAGGGCTAAATATGGTTTGTGGCATCTAGATACAAACCAAACTGACAAGTGTGCCTGCGGACAGCCTTAAATGTTTATCCCTCCAAAAAAACGAGAAGTAATTACAGAGATCCTTAATCATGCTGCGATTAAAGCTGGTCCCCTGCCTCCTTCAGGCAGATTAGTTCTGTATGGTAGCACAAATGGAGGAACTGTTAACCAATAGGGGGCACATCGCTGGCACTTTCAGCCTGCCAGTTCATTTCTGGACAAACAAACTGCTCTTGGCTTCCTCCAGAAACACCAGTCATGGCAGCCCCTGGGTTAGCCTCAAGGCCGGCAGCCCCCAAATGCAGACGGGAATTTTTCAGGTGGTATACAAGGAAACTGTACCATTCCTGGGGGTGCGGGGTGGGATTTTAAATTCAAAGAGAGGTGGAGACAGTAATAATCCCAGGTGTATTGTCACAAACTTGATGCTCATTTCTCCTCAGAGGAAACTTGAAAAGAGGGAGGCAGCGAAATGACAACCGAGGGGAGAGACTGAAGAACGGAGAGAAACCCCCATGGCACATGTCAGAGAGAGAGAGAGAGAGAGAGAGAGAGAGATGAACAGATGGGAAGGCAGAGCAAAGCTGCATTACTTCAGAGGCAAGGTTACAACAGAAAGAGTGTAAAGAGAGATGAACAGCATAACATATATCACAGGCATGTCTGTTGTGTGACAGACATTAATTTGAAGAAAGAAATGAGAATAGTAAACAGAATGTCGCTTTTCATGTCACACCAACACTGCTCTCTTAAAACACTGCTTTAAAAATCCTTTCAGTAGCTGTGACCTTTAATCAATCAACCTGAATAAGACAAAATAAATACAGAAATAAACTAAATATATGTGAAATCAATACTTCATGTTATACTTGATATTTAACTGTCACACAATAAAATGTGGCTGCATTCCACAATGAGTAATTGATTTCCTTTTAAACAAATATTTATTTTCTTGATTATAGAATTCTGTTGGACCCCTGCACTGACACCTACCGCTGCCTGTTTCTATACCATCCCTCCATCATAAAGAAAGAGAGAGAAAGAATGAGAACGCAGATGAGGAAGAAGGAGAATAGGGGATGCCACTGGGCAGAAAGCCATCAAGCCCCCTTAAATTGAGAGTGACACTGATTTATTGGGACCTGAGCGAAGGAGGTGGTGAATGCATAATAGAGAGGCTACAAGAGCAATCACACACACCTGACACAGCAGAGATTGAGAGAGAGAGAGAGAGAGAGAGAGAAAGAGAGAGAGAGAGAGAGAGAGAGAGAAAGAGAGAGAGAGAGAGAGGCGTGGGGGGATATTCTCATCAAGAGAAGCTGTGAGGGACCTGCGAGCGAGGGAGCATCCAGATAGAGCAAGATATTGAAGGGAAATATTGTATGAACAAAAATCTTAAGACCCAATAGAGGACATCCAGCTAAAGTTGTGGATTAATCCTAAATCTGGGAAAGAAGCAGACACAACTCACAGGTAGGGATTAAGCAGCACCTCACCTTAATCTTATCTTTCCACAGGCAATTCACAATCAAAGAAAGGAAAAAAGCTACAGGGAGAAACAACGGATGGACCATAGGAAGAGAAGAAAAGTAGGAAAAGACAGGATGTGACAATTTACAGCAAAATGGAAATAGCATCTTCTGCTGCATCTTCTTCTGTGTTTATGCACCATAGTCATAGTTTATCAGTTATTCTTTTTGTATTTTATTAATTAAGATTTTAGATTATTTTGGATTTGTTAATAAAAATTTTCCTGGGAGACCTTTTTCCTCCCTTAAGCTTTGTCAGCTAGAATTAACAAATTCAGAAATTCCTGATTTGTGTGGATAAGAATTCCTCATTTATTATTTATCATAAAATTGCTAAAACTACAATTTTTGTATGAGGAGTTAGAATTTTAGTCAGAAGTATGTGTGCAATTACAAGAAAAGTAAAAACAGATTATGTTGTAAATTCTAGAGCCTGCTACTTCTGCAGCCTGTGCTACATGTGGGCACTGCAGGAACATGGTCTCATTGAAAAAGCCATAAACCTGGATTGATGACTTGGGATGGAGGCAGGACATTGAGAAGAAAGATGAAAGCGTCCAGACGGAATGGATTGCATGAAAACCTAGGACTCTATCTGTAAATCACTGCTGGTGTAGGAAAGAGAGGGATAATGGTTTGATGTAATAAGCATGGGGGGAGGTGTTGACAAACGCTGAAATCTTGAGACTTTAAATCACATAAATATGAAATAGTGGAGGAGTCGGGGTGAGGGGGAGGCGGTGAAGTGGATGACAAATAAATGCAAGCAGTGCAAATTTAGCCTGATATGTAATTACAGATGTTTAGATCTGCATTGGAGGTTCTATTGTACAACAGCCTTAGGCACAGTTATCAACCCCAGATGATGAAAAAATTCACCCAGAAGCAGTCATAAGTGAGAAGGTAAATTGTTGTGGGTCTTTGGATATGCGTATCACCTTGATGTGGTGCTGCCATCTTGTGGCTGGAAATACCTTGGTCACGCTGTCCTGCTTTAGAAAGGTTACTGAAAGACAGTGTTGAGCTAATATATCTTTTACTTTGAACATTTACCGTTTCGGCACTATTAAATTCCTCTCGGTCAGAATTTAATAAATGCTCTCATTGAGAGGGACTTTCCTAACTTCATGGACAGTCTCCCGCACTCTTATAGTGAATGTGTAGAATATTTACACAAATCATGTGTAGCACATTAGTTTACACATTTTGTTCATTCATTTATTTATTAGCCGAATAATCTCTAACGGGATCGTGGGGACCGGAGCCGATCCCGGGAACTACGGACCCAAGGCAGGCACCAATCCTGGGCAGGCGCCATCCCACCCGCAGGGCACACATACTCACACAATCACACTCCCATGCCCACCTTACGGGGCCAATTTAGAGTTTATTTAGAGTCACCAATTCACCTATAGTGCATGCTTTTGGATTGTGGGAGGAAACCGGAGCACCCGGAGAAAACCCACGGAAACATGGGGAGAGCATGCAAACTCCACACAGAAAAGCCCTATAGCTGACCTGGGGATCGAACTCAAGACCTTCTCGCTGTAAGGTGGCAAGGCTACACCGTGCTGCCCTCCTACAAATTCTGTTAAATGTTTAATAAAATTGTATTGGAAAAAGTCAGATCTTTTACACATAGTTATGTGTAGTTTTGTACGCAACATGTTCATTTGTTCACAGCATATGTAGCATATGGTTACAATATGTGCAACCAAGGACAGCACATGTGTTAATATTATACATGTTTACACATCTTTGTGTTACCATTCTTGACACTTTCACTGTGTTAAAAGTGTTAAATTAACAGAAGAAACGTTGTCCCAAAACTCTCCCATTAAAGTGTATGAATTTGATACAGGTTGTGTCCATTTTAACACATCTTTGTGAGAGCACTTAGGGGTTAAGGGCCTTGTCTAGGGCTTTGATGCATTTGGTGGCTTTTATTTTCAAGATTCAAGCCTCCATTTTTAAGATTGCTAATAGTATCCATTTCACCTTAACTTAAGTTGGGGCAGATGTTGGCGTAACCATTAGGGTGTTCGCCCTATGATTAGAAGGTCCCTAGGCGCTTCCCATTTTAGCTGCCCACTGCTCCTTCACGGATGGGTCAAATGCAGAGGTCACATTTCATTGTGGTGCACTGTGTGCTGTGCTGTGCTGTGTTCACAATGACAATTTCACTTTCACTTAACTGCTCAAATAAAGCACACATACACAGTAATGAGAACTTTCCTTCTTTTAGCAGATCCTGTAAATCACTGTCACATGATGGTTATTACGCTTCTAGTCTACTTGAGTCTTTTTGCGGCTTGCGCTAAATGGTGAGTTTGTATGATGGTAGACACACTTTAGAAATAGACAACAATAGTTAGAACTGCATATCTTTGCATCTCTTTCTCATTATCTCTATTCCTATCTCTCGCAGTGAAAAGGGCTTTCATGGATTCCACTTTGGCGAGTGGAACGACTCTCAACTGCAGCCCACCATCCAGAAATTGATGAAAGGCTACAATCGCTACCTTAGGCCAAACTTCAATGGTCAGTGGCACTCATATTTATGCTACAATCCACAAAACTGCCTTAAGAAGGAGAACATAAAGCATAAATGTAAACTTTTATTCCTGGTTTGACACATGGATTAACCTACTTTTGAACTAGACTGCAGGGCCTATAAATCTTCACTGCTGGTGTGGGTCATAAACTTTTACTTGTTGTCATAAACCATAGCCTATAGCTAACTTCCGTGTTCCACAGGGGGTCCCGTTGCAATCGGAATGAGTCTGGACATTGCCAGCATCGATGCCATCTCTGAGATCAATATGGTAGAGTGCATTTTCAATTTCCCTTCGTAAGACCAAGATGCAGAGCCATACAATATTAGAATACCTAGAAATTACAGCACAGATCAGTTTACCTGTTATATACTCACCTCTTCAACAGGACTACACAGCCACCATATTTCTGAGGCAGCGCTGGAGAGACTCTCGTCTAATATTCCCAGGCAATGAAAGCTTGAGCTTGGATGGCCGTCTAGTTTCCATGCTTTGGATCCCTGACACCTTCATTCCTGATTCCAAACGCTCCTTCCTGCACGACGTCACTGTAGAGAACAGACTCATCCGAATTTTTAGCAATGGCACTGTACTCTATGCTCTGCGGTAAGCATCAACTCAGAACTTTGGAATAAGAGAACAATTAAAGGATGTGTTCATTCATGAACTGAAACCTTATTGCATCAAGATTCGGGTGTGTTTTTTCCATCACAGACTCTACAAATAAGACTAACGATGAGACCTTTCGATCTCTCACCTAGAATCACAGCTACTATAGCCTGCAACATGGATCTTACCAAGTATCCAATGGACAGACAAGTTTGTACCCTGCAGCTGGAGAGCTGTAAGTGTTTACACTGTCCGTTTTTTTTTACTTTAGTATGAATTATGTTTCATCTATATTCCAATTTCAAGGCTTTCACATATGCATATAATGTGTGTGTCTGTTTGTGTTTGTGATTAGGGGGCTATAATCTTCAGGATGTGGTCTTTTACTGGACTCGAGGGAATGACTCAGTGAAGGGCCTGGACACTCTGCGTTTGGCTCAGTACAGTGTGGAGAGCTACCACACCTCAGTATCTGAAGCTGTGTATGAAACAGGTAAACTACAAGGAGACTGCAGTTGACTTCCATTTTCCTAGGTTGTATACTGCAGTCTGATGTTATTTTAAGATTCTCATCGTTTGTTCTTACATAGGTCATTACCCAAAGCTGGTGCTGCACTTTTCTCTACGTAGAAACGTTCTCTTCTTTATCCTGGAGACCTACGTGCCCTCTACTCTGTTGGTGGTTCTCTCCTGGGTCTCTTTCTGGATCAGTCAATCTTCCGTTCCTGCTCGCACCTGCATTGGTCAGGAGCATACTTTAGTACATCCAGTATCATTCTGTCAGGTTTTAAAAACCTATCAAGTTCTGAAACTGTTCCAGCTAGAGATTTTCTCAGCTTTTGTGCTTTGAGATGCTTCAGCGTCTTTAGATCCTTTAATCAAATTGCTGCTTTTCATAGAAATTGCCCAACTGTTCAAAAATGACAACATATGAATCTGTGTATTCAACAGGAGTGACTACTGTTCTGACAATGACAACATTAATGATGGGAGCCAGGACCTCACTGCCCAATGCCAACTGCTTCATCAAGGCCATAGACGTCTACCTTGGGATATGTTTCACGTTCATATTTGGAGCTCTGCTGGAATATGCTTGTGCACATTTCTACACCATGCAGCATCAAACAATTCTAGATGTACAAAGGGTGAGTAGGTCCTGTATAATTTCTAACAGCATTAGATGATACCACAACAAACCAGAACACAGAAAGTTACTCTCGGAGGTACTGAGCTATTTCTGTAACTCAACATAAGATTTCCCATTCAAATGAAAGGCTTTAAATCTATCTGCCATAACAGCTTAGAGTCTGTGTTACAGTAATTTAGTAATAGCACTTGTTTTCTTTGTTAGTTTAGGCTGAAGTTGAAAGAGAGTGCAAAATATGATATTACATAATACATGGTTATATCTTCAACATGACATAGAAAAGGTCAAATTAATCAAGTGTTCAAGTACATCAAAATGATGAGAAGCAGTGAACATTTAAAATAAATACTGGACACACATCCAGCCCTCAAAATAACAGAACGAAACTCAAAATATTGCACAAGTTTGATACATTCCAGCTCAAAAATAACCTTGTGTAGTGAAATAGATAATCTATACACAATGACGATTTATTTATTATAAATAATTATTGATGTGTCAAAGATTCTTTCAGTATGTTTGTGAGCTGAGCTTTGGTATTTTCTATACACTTTAAGTAGGCCCACATTTTTATGCCTAGTTTCCTATGGTGGATATATTTATGCAAAACTGTCACCACACACCAGTCTCATACAATTTCCTTGACATTCAAAGTTAAATGAAAATGTAGTGGAGAAGAGGAACCATTTTATATAATGAACATATTTTCTTGTAGAAGAGTTGCATAAATTGTGTCTTTCTTCTTCTACACCCATTTGAGAATAGACACTTTTTGCATGCAGAATCTGACATGCATAACTTGTTTCGGAATTAAGCCCAATTGGCTTAGTACAACACCTTCTAAGTGGTTACCTTTTAGGTTCGCCTGTTCATTAGAGGCCTGTACCTATATAAAGCCCACTGGTATGGTTATGAGGTTTAGTTACTGTTTGACAAGACTGCCCCCTAATTTACTCCCTAGGGACATCTAGACAGACACTCCTATTTGTAATTTAAATGTAGCAAGCAATATATTCACACTTAAAGGGACCATGAATAAAACTGTTAACCTTTAACTAGAATATTATCAGAGAAAAAATTGTTAATGTTGCTTTGTTATAGCTACACTATGGGATAATAAATTGGGTCGCAGCAGAACTTTTTGATTAGACTTTCATGTAGCTGCTGTAACCAAGTAGACATCTGCATGTGGCACTTTAAAACTGGGTATATTTTCATTTTTGTGCTGACATCTTGGTGGGTTTAGCACAGGCTAGAGGCTATTGGTGTCTTTATATGTTGTATGATTTTTGGTAGTTCTTTTTTATTGTTATCTGTCATCTTCATGGCATTTTTTTTACATTATTTTGTTTGGATGAACTACAGTTTCTAACTGCTGTTTTCCACTCCAGGAACTGCTGAAGGATTTTGATGAGTCAAATGGCAATGGCTCCATCCAACTGGTTAGCTCCACAACACCCAACAAAGGCCTTAATCAAGACACCCATCAAGATACTAACAACCAGGCTGACCAAGGCGAAGAAGAGGAACAAACAGAGCAGAAACAGGGGAATAGCTGTGGCTTGACCTGTGTCAAACAGGCATCCCGCAGAGCGATTTCCTTGATGAGTGTGGAAAATCCTCACAACATTGACAAGCATGCACGCACACTGTTTCCCGTGGTGTTCCTTCTGGTCAACATCTTCTACTGGCTGTATTACCTTTTTATTTAACAGAATGGACAAACTAGACTCATTCTCTCAGCTCGTAACAATGGCCTGATGAACACAGTGAACACAGCCTTTGCAAGGACCAAATACATTACGAAAGCAAACACTGAATATTTAAAGTGCCCTGTAATGCTTAACTGGACCCATACTCCATGTAAGCAATGAACAATGTTGTGAATTCTTATAACTATAATGCTATAGAATCACAACCAGAGGACATTCACTTGATGGCTTTAATATATTGAATTGCCTTCATGTATTTAAGTAGTTAAAAGCATGTAACTGTAATTGTAGCCATTTTGCAAAGTAGCAATCTGATTGTTATTAGAAAATCATGTATATGTTATTGTAGTAAATCCTTATTTGAGTATGGTCAAAATAACATTTTTCTTCTTTCCTAACTCTTCATACTGCTTGTTGCCAGTATGGACATGCTTCTTGTAAACAAGTGCTGCAGTCAATTGGAGGGCCCCAAGTCAAAATTGCAACTGGGATTTGTTATATGTTACGTTACCTTAAATTCACAAAGAGGTGTTGATTATAAGAATACTGCAAGATTCAAGGGTGTGTCACATAGTTATTCATGTAAAATTTATAGTCAAAGGCAGATCTGATCTACAGCATCTCTGATGATTACAAACGGAGGACATTCAATAAATAATTACAACAAATAAAAGTAAACACAAAGTAACTGTGTAAGGGAACATGTGCATAATTTGAAAATGTAAAAAGTAGCATTTATTAATGGCTTGTGAATCAAAATCCAGTACATTAAGAGCTTAGCAAGAAAAGCCAAGAATTTTAGAAAGAGGAGAATAAAGTTTTCTGTTTGATGCTACCGCAAATCGATAAATACAGGCAATCTTCAGTGCTGTCTTACTTTTCAAAAGCTTGTGTATTATCTTTATATTTGATAAAGTTATGTCACTTGCAGCTAGAGCAAAGTTGGCGAAATATGTGAATATGCGAAAATCGGGTGTGACAGTATCCATATAAAGCCCACACTTTACAAGCTATTTTGTGTAACTTTTTCATTTCCTGCATTTGTTAGGTTAGTTTTTTAGGTTAGGTTTTTACAGTTATGTTTTGTTTTGGGTATTTTTGTGGTTTTTAGTTTCGCAGTATTTGCGTCGCGTACGTCGTACACAGAAACATCCGCTTCACACGAACGCGGCAATATGTTACTGTCCGTGACCACACGGTGGCAATGCTACAACACAGTGATAAATCAGCAACGCCGCGAAGAAAAAAGTAACCAATCAGAAAACGTGTTGCCTTTTAAAACCGGGAAAACTGAACTCATAACAAGCTTTCAGTCAAAACGACGGAACGCGTACTAATGTAGAACGTTTATAGTGAATATTGCTTAGCTTGTGAGCACGAATCTGAAAACAGCTCTTCCGTGGTCAGTCCTACCAACGCGGCTCTAGCCAGGTGTTGACAGGAGGCAAAAGTTTCTCATCTGGGTAACTTCCCTATATGTTCGCACCTTATCAGATGTTTTCTCCATCCAGCAGTAGTGTTAACTGATGCTAACGCGATCATGTCGTAACCTGGTGAACTAAAGGCTACAACTGTCCGAACGAACATTGTTAAACCCTAAACGTTAGTAACATATGTAGTGTTCCCGAGAGTGGTAAAGCTATTTTCAAGATTTTCCTTTCCTTTGCGTGTTAACAGTGCGGGTTGGTGCTGTGCAACTTGGATCACCTTTACGTTTGTTAACTGTTTCTAACTGTGGTGTTATACTGTAAGGTTACGTAACTGTTGCGCATCTTTTTTCGTTTCAGTGTGAGACAGTCATGGCCTCCATGATCTACCTCGACCAGGAAAACAGCGCCGGACTCGGGACCCCAGCCATCAAATCTCGTTCGAGGCTCCAGTCTGCTCCCTGTAATCTCATTTTAACTAGAAATAATGAGACGAACGCCGAATATGTGATGCTGACGTGAAATTGTCCTGTTAAATTGGGGGTTAGTCAGGGGTTTTAGCATGGGGGTAGCAAACTCGTGTAACCCGGTTTAGACAAATGCAACCTTGCATCACATCCTTTTGACTAATTGCTATGTGAACCTGTGCGTTGACTTTGTTTAAGGTTCTTGTCATTCGTTGGGTTTAATTTTAAAACCTTTTCCGATTTGGATATTCAAACTGCACAGATATTCTCGTACTGATGATGAAATTCTCTTGTTGCACGTTCGTTTGTGCATCCAGCAGCAGTGAAAATCTGGAGCTGGAGTAGATGCAATAACACTAGCTAGAAATCCATTTCCTGCCAGTCTCCATTCCTCTGATTTGACTTTTCACTACAAAACACAAATTTTAAAGATTTATTTTATTGACTGTTATATGACTAGATGTCATTGTTTTTGTCCACAATCACGTACTGAAAATCTGATTCTTTGACATTGACATTTTATATTGGCAACTTTTTGTTACTCAGTTGTGGGTCCTGACCGTGGTTGAAATACCCTGTATTAGTAACTGATGTGTTTGACCGTTACATTACGTCCTGGCTTTTGTTGTCTTTTTAAATAGATCAGCTTCTGGAAACGCCTCTTAATGTCAAAGCGTGTCCCGGAGCACCTCTGCAGTCTGGCCGTAGAGCTTTAGGGACAGTAAACAAGATTGTTGCCACTCCTGCAGCTTCTCTTAAAGGGGAAGGCCAGAGTAAACCTGCCGGAGCCAAGGTTGGTTGCTGAAAGGTAACACTTGTTTCAAATTTCTTTCCAAAATTACCAACGTCCTGATTTTTGTTGTAGAAGGTTAAAATTCCCTCTCAGCCTGTCGGTGAGGACTACCCAGAAATTGAGAAGTGTTTCCCCTACAACCCAAGTGGTAGGCTTGCACACTTGCACTGAAGTACTTGTGTATTTTAGCAAATTCTTGATCCAAGTTAATTAATTTTTTAAACCATCTTTAGACTTTGAAATACATAGCGTCCCAGATGAAGTCCACCTGAGCCATTTGTCACTGGCTGGATTGGCTAAACAGCTGCATCCTGTATGTTTGCCTGAAGAGGGATTCAGTTTGATGGATCCATGTTTGCCACTCTCTCCACTCAAGATGCCCTCAGGTACTTTTTTGTTTGTTTGTTTATTCCCCTTGCTGAGGTTGTCGTATGCAGAACTGAAATTTATTTTCCTTTCTTTTTCAGAGAACTGCAAAGATGACCTTGAAGCATTCCTTCAAACAATCAATGAGCTGACTGTGGACTTGCCCCCAGAGTGTGACTAGTCTGACCTTTTTATGTTGTACTTTTATTTTAATTCTTTGATTTTATTCAGTTGGGATCGTCAGTGTGCAGTCACTGCTTCTTGGCTGCATTTCAAACATTGTTCAGTATTAGCTGGTCATCTAGAACATTTGCAGATGAATGTAAGTTTACACAACCCTTACTTACAAATGTAAATACACAAAGCTAGAAATTTTCATTCTCATATTTCTGCCTGTTGAATGTGCTGTTTTTATATTGCATATGTAAATAAAACAGATTTTTGATTTACAACTTTCTTGGACTGTAGGTTTATTTTGATGTTTAAGGAACTCCACCGTTGTAGTAATGTCTTTAAAGCAGGGATGTAAAGTGAAATGGATATGCCAATCAACTTGCATCTTGAATCATTTTAGAGCCATTTATTATAAACATTCCAGATCCCACCTCCAAGTCGACAATAAAGTGCAAGTGTTACTCACATTAAAATGGCATTGGCTGAGGCTAAACAGGTACAAAGTATCTCTTATACCAAGACTGGCTAGTTAATGCTGAGGAAGCTAACGTACTGTTATTTTGTTGAAGTATAACATGAAACATCTTTATACCTGCCACAGGCGCAATGTTAATAGCACCATTCTGTTAAAAGTAAAGCTATCCAGAGAAGGTTTTTAGGTATTAGAACTTATATACAAACAGCAGTCAGAACCCCCTCCTGAAGGGACAATTATAAGTCAAGTGGATCATTTTGCATTCATCTTCCTCTCAATCTCCCATACTCTTGCCAACACATTCCGATAGCTATCAGACTACATTTTCACTGGTCCTCTGACTGTACATTAATACAGCATTTCTCAACCCTGGTCCTTGTGGGCTAATACACAACAGATCTTTTTCTTACACCAGCACTACGTCTGATTAATTTGTTGCATCAGGTACGCTGTGGTTGAGACAGTCGTGAGCCTTGTGCTGTGAGGGTCTGGGTTAAGAAACGCTGAGCTAATGTATGACTTACATTTACGCCCTATGTAAACTATCTGCAACCGCATCAAACGTCTTGCTTTGGTGTACAATGTTGAGAATATACACAACTCAGTTAGGTCGACTTCCAGGTGGTGTGCTGTAGTGTTTCTGCTTTTCTGTGTTGCTCTCCCCATCCAAAATGGAGCGATTTCACCGTTATGATGTGGAAAGTCCAAGCAACGTTGTCGGCTACAGTGAGAGAAGCAGTAACGTGCTCTGATGTAATTGTTTGCAGAGGGACTGGCTGCTGGATTATGTGCTCACAGTTCTTGATGTCTTGTCTGATCACTTCTTTTAGGTCCCTTTTTTAGACTCCCATTCCTGAAAAAAAGATCACAGAACACTATTTTTAAAGCACAGTAAAAAAAAAAATGTAACACATCAGTTTTCTGTGGAACACGTCAAAAGTTTCTGGTATCAGAGGCGGGCGTCTAAAGCTTTAGAATCTACCATATCAGTGGTTTATCTTCATCTCAGATACTGGAAACTAATTTCGGTTTTCTGACAGGAACGGGTCCATACTGATTGATGAAGCCCATTAAAACCCACTTGGCAAAGGGATTAATTGGTTTAATCCAATCCCACTAACAGATGTGGTACACTGGTCCTCCTTGCATAATTTGACTGTGTGTTGTATACAATAAATAATGTCAACACCAGTTTTATTACCCTCCGGACTGTGTGTTTGTTTTACCTTGGCTTTCTGCATGACATTTCCCTTTGTGGACGCGTAGATGGATGGGGGCCGCTTGCGCATTTCTGAGGCACAGTTGACTGGCAGAAACGACTCTATGTACTCAGTCTTCTGAGTCTTCTGTAGATGGGAAGTGAGAAAATACATTTTTAAAGGACAACTATTTTTCTAAAGTCATTTGATGCAGATGAGTCAATATTTGCAGCATATACTGTATTTATTCATTTACTATTATGTTTAACCCTTCTGTTCTGTTCGTTTCTGTATCAACTTGAGCCGGGGTGTCGGAAACCAAAAGATCCAATAAACATTGTTTATATCTCATTATTAACTTCATTACTAACCATTTCAATCAATATTTGGTGTAATGGTGTTATTTACTGCTCACAGATCATGGTTTAATGAGGATAATTCACTCGTTTTTCATTAAAAAATGCATTTAAAAACTTTTTTTTTAATGTACATAGGAAAGACCTACATATAAAACACAGTTTTACATGACATTGATTATTTTAAATTCAAACTGACCTGAACAGTATCTATGCAATATAAACATGCAGGGTTGGTTGCATATATGTGAACTATTTTTATTTTATATGTTTAGTTTAGAAGTTTCATACTGAAAAAATACTTTAAACTATTTTTTTTAATGGATCAATTTGACCCGCAACATAACAGGAGGGTTAAAATATTTGAGAACATATGCTTCACTGATTGAACTATTACAGTACCTTGCATATGGGTTTGGTCTCTGTGGGTGCCCCAAGCGCTCCACCGGCCAAAGACTTCTTCAGGTTCTCCTTAACCTCAGTGAGTTTGAGCTCCAGGTCCACCCGCTCAGCCTCTTTAGCCCGGCAGCTCTCCTCCAGCCTCGCGACTCGCTCTTCTAGAGTCACTCTCTGCTTGTCTATGCCAGTAAAATAAGCCATTTCTATTATGTAACTTAGAGTACATACAGTGACCAGCGCAGTATTACTCTGGGGTCAGATTCATAGTTGATGAATAAGGCATTCAAAAACCTGCGTAATTCACGTAGAAAGCTAAATGACTCTTTATTTGCAGTATGTATTTAAGCCGTTCCAATTATCTTTGCTTAAATACAATGCAACATAAAGCAACACTGTGACAGGCGGAGTGTTACTCTTAATATTTGTCAAAGCACTGTAAATTTTACTTTTGTACTTCAAAGAAATATGGTCTAAAGTCACTTGTGAGTGATTTTTTGTTATTGTGTACACACCACACAGTGCACCACAACGAAATGGGACCTCTGCACTTGACCCATCTAGGAAGGAGCAGTAAGCAGGTGACACAGACAGCGCCCGTGGAGCAGTGGTAACTTAAACAGTCCGGGATTTGAACCAGAGATCTTCCGATCATTGGGCCAACTCGTTTACCGTTACGCTAACAGCTGCTCCATTTGCTGCACATTTTTTGCATAGGTATGATGATGTGCTAAACAATAATACAAGGACTGTTGGACTAACTTTACTATCAGTGATAAATATGTAGTATGATTTTAAAAATGCCCTAAGTTTTAAAAATGCACTATATCTTGCTTTCAGCATATACACTGATAATGCATAATGCATAACAGTTTAAACCACTGCACTGTGCAAGAAATTATTTTTTAAATAGATGTATGTATCTTTTCCTTCAGGAATGTCTTGCACATTGCTGAAACAGTGAAAAGGCCAGGTGGCATCTGCTGTTGCTGTACACAACAGATGTTCTCTAGACTTCTGTTGCTGTATTTTGCATTCCCTTGAGGGCATTACACAGTATCGCCACTGGATGGCTGTAAAGATTAATTTTAAACCACTTGGCAGCAAATACAGCAGTAACAAAACATTTCCAAATTAACTGACAAAATTGCTGTAATTTCAGAAATACAGGATCCAAAATTAAAATGGACGTGCAAAAATGGTCCAATTTTCTCGCCACATTTACGCACTGAGGTTATACATAAGCTGATCTGAGAGTGAAGAACGTCTCTGACCTGTTGCTCCCTTCATCTTCTCTTTGGCTTCTCGCTTGTCCTTGCGTAGAGACACCAGGGCGTTCCGGATGCCATCTCTCTCCCTCTCCAGCTCCTCCTTCTCTCTCAGGTAGCGCCGCGCGTCCTCCTCCGCCCGCGTTTTCCCATATCTCCCATATTGATTGGCGTCTGAAAGGTAAAAAGGGCAAAATGTCGGGAGGTTGTGGGAAGGCCTCAACGCTCTTAACACCTCCGCTGGACCCTCAGATCAATCTCCAGCGTCTTATAAATCTCAGGTTGCACAGCCTGGCCGAGCCATGCTGGAGAAGGCCTTTGAAGTGAAAGGGCGGGAACTCTCGCTGACTGCTTTAAAAACGGGTGAGAACAAGACAAAACTCTGAGTACGCTTGTTAAAAAACCCCATGATCCTCTTTTAATGCGTTTCGCCATGACAGCTACAGACAGAGAAGGTGGTCAAAGTGCTTCTAAAAGGAATGTATGTCATGCATTAGATCAAATACATCTAGATAAATTGGTAAGTAATATTGTGAAATTATTTTTAAAATCTATTCATAAAAATTATGTACACATGTGGAATAGAATGTTATGACAAATCTGAGTAATTTTTGCATTTGCAAAACAGCACATAGTACTTTTGGGGTTTAATTATGACTATAATTTCTTACATGAATATGCGTATAACCTTTCTAAAAATATAAATAATTGCATAAACTGTTCTGTAAATCTCTGTATATATGTATTCTGTATATATGACTTGCATATTTTGATATACTACAGGCAATATTTTTAATGTTATATTAATAGGATACATTGCTTTATAGATATAGATATTAAATATAAAACATATTATCAATATAATATTAATCTTTGTCTTTACCCTGAGAGAATCACAGGCATTCAGGACAAAGCGTATTTGACGAATAAAACGTTTCACATTCTGGATTAGCACAGAGTGACTCACTTGAGCCGTGGCGTTTTAGAGTGATCTGTGGTTTGCTTGGACCTCGGTCACTGCTGGCGGAGCGTCGCTTTAACAGAGATCCTTCCTTAAACCTTTTGCATTCTTCCTGTGTAGGGAGATATAGATAACGCAGAAGTAAGGAATAAGCAAGGACGAACAAAACCAGCAGTATTAAGGATATGAGCCGTTCTGCGCACATCAGAGGCCTAGGAGAGGTGTTATAACTTTGCGGGTTAAAGGTCTTTGGGGGGCAGTCAAAAGCCAGCATTCTGACGTGAGGCACTGAAGATCTGGGGAGGAGTTTTGGTGCTTGAGGGTTCAGCAGGGGGTTAACAAGCTGGTCAGAGACCAGAGGCCTGTGGACCGACTACAAGTCTGCAGCTCGAGAATCATTACACACAACCCATCTTCTATAGACAGACAGACAGACAGAAAGATAGATATGAGATGCGCCTGCTGTGCAGAGGGTATCTGTGGTTGTTCAGGATGGCCTGAACTTTTGCCTGCATGCACCTCTCCAATACCTTCCATTGAGTGTCCAGTCTGTAGTTGCTCAGCACTGAGCCGGCCTTTCTAATGAGCTTGTCCAGTCTCTTTCTGTTCTTGTGTTCTAGGCTTAGAGATGAGGCGATACCACTTTTCTATGTCCGATACCGATACCAATATTTTAAATTTGGATATCTGCCGATACCAATACAAATCCGATACAGTCACAGTCTTTTTTTGAACATAAAATAATGCTTTAAAATGTATGAATACGTGACTGAGATTATTGTTATGCTTAAGGAAATGCTTGATTTAAATACTGTTTTCCTACTAAAACAATGTTTTATTTTACACACACATATGCTAAATTATTTGATCGTTTAGACATATAAATATTTCTTCTTTCTTACTGATTACACTATAACATTACAAAATTGAAAAAATTTTGATCAACTGAAAATGAAATACTGAAGTTTGTCATTTTGGACCAACTGGGCCTATAAAATGAGCTGCTTTTGCAGAGAACTACATTTCCCACAAACCTCTGCACGCGCCCCGGAGCCGCGTCACAATGAAGCGTTGGGCGCGCGTTCCAGAATAAACGATGGAAAATCTATGGGAAAATCTAAACAGCAGAATTGTGAGTAGAACGCTGGTTGTTGTGGTTATTTATCAGCTAAAATATGGTTATAAGCGGAGCTGCTCTAGCAAGTAAAATGAATTAAACGAAGCTTTGATTCTAGAAAAATTGCCTCGACCATTTTTTGTAATAGAATTATTCCAGTTATTGGAACAATCGTTTCAGCTCTGCTTTACCGCAGTGCCACTTCCCATGCATAATGAATTGAGCATGCACGCATTTACAGATATTAAATACAATATTTGGTGTGACCACCCTTTGCCTTCAAAACAGCATCAATTCTTCTAGGTACACTTGCACACAGGTTTTGAAGGAACTCGGCTCGTAGGTTGTTCCAAACATCTTGGAGAACTAATCACAGATCTATAATCCTATCATCCTACAAAATAATATAATGACTACAAAATAATATAATGACTATAATCCTACAAAATCCCTGACTTTGTGCAAGTGTACCTATAAGAATTGATGCTGGTTTGAAGGTAAAAGGTAGTAACACCAAATGTTGATTTGATTTAGATTTTTCTTTTGTTCGCTCACTTTGCATTTTGTAAATTGATAAAAATAAACAATCATTATTTATATTTCTGAAAGCATTCTTTGTTTACAGCATTTTTTCACACCTGCCTAAAACTTTTGCACAGTACTGTATATATATGTATAGACTTATTTTTCTCTACAGTAATTTCTCCACTATTTTCACTTTTACCTAAATGTACGTTCCTTCAACATGAATTTTGAAATCATAACCATACTCATATATTGTTTATAAATTTTACATTATTTCTATATAATCCATTACTTTAAGTGCTGATTCTTCTTAACATATACATTGTACGAAAATTACATATTATTTTACTGCTTTTTGGAGGGTATATTTCTATTTCCTTTCATTTTATTACTCTTTAGCTTTTTCCCAATTTCTCTTATTTACTTGCAGTTCAGGCACATTTCACTACATGATGTACTTTTACAACTATGAATGTGACAAATAAAGAATCTTGCATTTTGTCTCATGTGTGAAATAGCCAGAAGTGTCATATTTTGATACATGGCCCTGCAGAAGTGTGACGATTTCAAACAGCTGCACACATGACAGAGGGTGTAATCCTTCATCGCCCGACATGCTCTCTTCAAAGGGGAATCCTCTGTCTAGGAGGATTATGAGTAATATTTAAGAATATTTAAGAGCCTGGACAGGATTCACTGCATTTAGAATGTGAGCTGGATGCTTAAACTTGTGTGTTTGCTTTTTTGTGCTGCTTCCACACCTCCTCATTAGGAACCTCGTCGTAAGTCCTTGACTCTGCCGATGTGGCCCAACTGTACAGGAAAGAGAAATCAAACACCGTGAGACACACAGGCTGCAAATAACAATCAGACACATAAAGTGTGTCAATCGAGCATGTCACAGTTCCGTTCTCCCTCGTCTCGCTCACTCACAGGAAGGAGTGTCGGGCAGCTGTGCGGATGTGAGCGATGGTTTCCACGTCCACATAGTCGTAGTGCAGGGACTCGGGGTCAGTAGAGGATCCTGTCTCCGCCAACAGAACTCCCAGCCAGCGACCAAACTCTTCAGAACAACTCGCCTGACACACACACTGCATGATTACCAGACAATATTAACATGTGACATCATTGTCCCTACTAGGTTCTGAAAAGTCCCGGTACCTCTAATGCTGCCACTTCAGTGCCTCTCCTAAGGATCCTCATCGCAAAGGGATGTTTGGGCCCGAGGCCTGGTATAATTTCGCAACCACGCAGGGCTATGGTTGTGTGAGGCCTCCGCTGATCCACCTTCTCCTGGTGGAGGTGGATGGAGCCACATCTCACTCGACACCACTGCTCCTTCCAACACTGATTCACCAGGACGCTCAGATAACCTGTTAGAAGCACATACACACATTTAAATGAGGGGCGTAACAGTTCTGAAAAGCCATGACATAAACGTCAGTTCGGGAAGACAGAACAGAGATATGCCTTAACTCGTCCCCAACTCTCTACCACTGCTAAAAATACATTTTAATTTCACAATTTAAAGTACAACGGAGATTCCGGAGAAAAACAGCACTGGTTCTGTTATTCCTTGCACAAAAACATAAGTAAGGTTGTCAATGTGAAAAGAGAATAACATTCTTCATCTAGCAAGACACCAAGATTGCCTTTTGCAAGGGGTCCATAACTGAATTCACAAAAGAAATGGGTTAGAGTTAGAGTTTGATGAGTTTGTGTCTTGATGATGGATTCCCTTAGATGCACAGAAGCTCTTACTCGTGGTTATTTGATCCTTATAGTCTGACTCCACTGGTATACGACTTAAATTGACAGATTTCTTGCCACAATAAAGGGATGCAATTACAGTTTAACTTTGTACGGTACCACTGAGGTAATCATGAGCAAGGAACCGCCCCCAGGCACTGCTCTCCGGTCACTGCCAAAAGGCTGCCCACTGCTCCTTCACGGATGAGTCAAATGCAGGGGTTACATTTCACTGTGGTGCACTGTGTGCTGTGGTGTGTTCACACTGACAAAGAATTATTCGCTTCAATTCTGAGTTTGCTTCCACACAGCAGGAATATATAATTTAAGCGGAGGAGAGTTAGAGAGGGGACAAATGTGGTGCTGTGAAGTGGGAAAAAGACTCTTTACCACAGCGTGGATCCCCGTCTAGTGTTGATGTCCTCGGGTCTCCTGGTAGCGGGGGTTTCCTTTTGGAAAAACTAATGATTCTAGTGATTTTACGCCCCGCTGCTCGGCTCATCGTGCCGGTCAGTTCCGAGAGAGCTCCCCGCTTTGGCTTCCCTGAATAAACACAAACACAATCAATTAAGCAAAAAGAAAAGTTAGGAAGAGTTGTCGGCTCACTGCTCCTGACATTAAGAAAACAGCTCTCTCTAAAGACAAAGAAGTGGGGAAACAGATAAAGAGATAAAGAGTGTTCATGGGCAAGATGAGCCACACACACATAGAGACATCCTACACAGCCACTTCCTGTCTTTGATGAGAGGTGAATTAAGGTCAAATAAAAGCCTTGCATTCTCATTATCTGAACACGGAAACATTATTCTACTGGGAGTTTCAAAAGATTAAAGGTGAACGTTAGTAGCAGAAAGGCGTCTCACCGCTTTCCCGACTGTCTCGGCTGCTCTCTACACTGGGCAAACTATCCGAGTCTGAGGTGTGTTTCTCAGCGGAGAGTCTCTACAAGACAGAAAAAAAACATTACCAGGCGGAAAATACTGGCTTCTTAAGTATACACTAGTGGTTACACTTAGCAACGGCAAGGGCAAAGTAAATTTTCCCAATCGAGTTTGTCTACACGTGTTCTAAGTTGTGCAGCCTGTGGCTAAAAAAGACGTTTCAGCTAATTTCAGTGAGTCATCAGCAGTGAGTTTCTCTTCGTTCGAGCAGTCTGACCCTCAGAACTCAAAAGTAGGCTAAATATGCTCCACTTCCTCCCAGACTTTCTTCCCGCTCCCACACAGAAATAAGGAAGCACACAGAAACAAACTTAATCGCAGCTACAGCTCACCCTCCCGCTCATTACGTGCCAATTAATCTCGGCCCAAAAGAATTTACTCTTTATACCTCTTAATTAAAGTGAATGCTAAGTGTGCTCTGAGCATTTAGCCTCCCGGCCGCTTGTCAGTCTGTTTTCACACACACACACACATCCTACGTTCAGCGTGGAGAGAGATCTAATTACACGCCTAGAAGAGCACAGGGGCCTTCACTCTTTCCGAGCCACAGGTGACTTACTATATGCTGGTCTAACAAAGGAAAAGGTGTCAGATGTTGTAATCATGATAAGGTCCCGAGAAATGAGATTTCTGGTGCATTAGCAGTGTGGTTTCAGTGAGATCACTATTTGGAAGAGCAAGGCGCTGCATAAACAATATGAAGACCTCTGGGCCGTTGGATGTCTGTTGTGATTTTGGGGTTGATATTATCCAGGAATGTGTGAGTTGTGTAGGAGATCGACTGCGTGTGCCAGAGCCACTTCAGGGCATATTAAGGATCGCTCACCCCACCTTGTCCAACTCTGTCTTTCTGGGGATCATGGGAGAAGTCGAGCTGTCCAATCCGCTACCAAAACTGCTTACTTCACGCACCACCTACAACCACACAGAGAAATTGTACATCAGCAGATCTTAGGATAAAGAGCAGATTCGGCCACACCGAGGGTGCCTTCGCCAGAGGAGTTCGTTCTCCTCTTGTGCAATATTGTCTCTGGCAAGAACTCAGCATACATCTATTAAGCCGTGTGTGTGTGCATTCTAAACGAACGGTCACACAGCTCTCTGGTTGCACGACCTGAAAAGTCCTAAAAATAAGGAGAAACGCGTTTACCCCCAGCCATTTCTCGGCCTGTTCCTTGCTCTGAACAGCCAGCACCAGGGCATCTCCGCCAGGCAGGGAAAAGCGAAGCTCGTGTTTTTTCTTGCGTCCGTCCTTGGGCACGTAGATGACGTTGCAGAGGCTGAGCGGCAGGTCCATGTAGGGAGACTGGTCTTTGGAGCTTTTATAGCACTGCCACAAAGGAAAAGCAATGTCTTAAAGCTAGTGGTGTAACAATATATCAGTCTACATTGTTACATTGATTCGATGATCAACGAGATGATAGCATCGATCCGAAATGTCAAACACACATTTGAGTGATGCGCTGACCCTATCATCTAATCATCACAATGTGGCCCTTGTCATAGTTGCTCAAACCTTTATGCTCGCATATTATTTATGCTTTCTACAGAGAAGTAATTTTTTCCAAGTTCAAGTCAAGTCCCAAGGCCTTTGAGGGGCAAATCCAAGTCAAGTCTTGATTCTTTTGTCCCAAGTCCAAGTCAAGTCTCAAGTCTCTACTGACTAAAAGGAACTCTCATCGGATGCATGATGTCTGTGACTGCAGGCAATCACACCAAGGCAACACCGGACGCATTCCATAAAAGGGCAGTGCGGTGGTGTCGGGGTAGTCAGTTCCTTTGATTATAGTGGAGGTTGCAACATATGCGACGCTAACACAACGTTTACGTTGCTTATGGGTAACGCACCCTGTGAAACCTTCCTGTTACATTCAGCTCACCATCGTTTTCCCTAACATTTACATTTACTGCATTTAGCAGACGCTCTTAACCATTTCCTAATTACATGGACAGCCTCTCTGGAGCAACCAATGATGGTTGCTGGAGGTGGGATTTGAACCCATGGCCTCTTGGTCCAGAAGCGAGGATCCTAACCACTAGACCACCACCAACTCCAGCACCACCTTACGTCAATACATTGGAAAAGCTGAAATGACTGAAATGAATTAAGATAAGAAATAATAATCACATGAAAAAGAAACTGTTCGCGAGTCCCAAAGTTTCACGTCTTTTGAGGGCGAGTCTGAAGTCTAGTGGCGGGTCAATGTTTGTGCGACTTAAGCGCGACTCAAATCCAAGTCTCACACTCGAGTCCCCATCTCTAGCTCCCAACACATTAAGGATAAAATGTTCACTTTCTGTCTAATGTATCCCACTCACTGCCAGGAGCCTTTGTAACTACATAATCAATGTTATTTGCCTCACCTGTCAGTGGTCATAATGTTATGGCTGATCAGTGTATGCGCTTTAGCTGTTGATTTGGTTGCAAAGAGAGCGAAGACGATTGTGGCTCACCTGCAGTCTGTTCTCACGGATGACGGTGAGCTGTTTGGCCCACTGCCCAAAGCGCTTCTTCCTCAGGAGGAAAGCACAGATCCGACAGTCTCTCACTGGGGCCATAGAGTTCTCTTCTGAGGGCCACTGATGTGTTAAACGCGGCCCTTTCTCCTCCTCTTCCTCGTCATATGATTCATAGGAGCTGCTCAGAGCATCCGAATCGTTATCTGGATATTAAAGACGGGTTGATACAACAACTTAAAAAAAAAACTGTCAGTACAAGTGAACTTCGCTTCAAACATCACTGCATAAAGGAAATAAGGAAAGAGCCTCAGAAAATACTGACAGTACTGTATTTTTGTTCATGTAGATTCACGAGGCAAAATATAGAGTTTATAGAATTGTACTAAGAGTGTAATATCTTGGAAATGATTAGTACTGGCATAGTAGATTGTTTCCTGCTCACAAGAGTTTTTACGCCTCCTGTTCATGCAGGATGTGGGGTAGCTGTGGTCTGTGTCTTCATAGCATCCATCATCAATGGAGTTAGGAGGACTGGAGCTGCCTAAAGAACCAAAGTGTCAAGGCCTAAAGGTCAAATCCCAGTGGAAATCTCAAAACAAAAATGAATGAATGAATGAATACCTTAAGAGCTATTTGTATACTATTACATTCTTCAAGAAATTAATATGCCATATGTGTTACAGCAAAATAACATTAGGGATGCACGATAACATCGGGGGCATTTAGTGCACGTCGGAAAGTTTGTGCTTATGCCAGTTTATGTCGAAAGACCGAGTTGTGATTTAATATGATTATTTTCTGGCAAAATTCTAAGCATGCAGTGGAACTCTGGCGAGCAAAATCTCTTGTCTTTACGTGCTCAACTCTGCCTGCAGAGAGCTCAAAGTCACTTAGCGAATGCGAGGTCGCACATGAGCTGTGTCCCGAGCCGTGTACTGCCGCACTTAATAGTATGGTGGGTAAGGCGCTCTCATTATACTTTTCTATGTGGTATTATGCATCTCAGGAAATAGCTTAGGTTGTAGCTTAACAGCTCTCTATGCACTAGGTAGTGCACATGCGCGCATACGCGCCCTATTTGATTTGATACATCACGTAGGGCGGAAGTGACCTTTTTCTTTAAATATTGTGCAATATGCTCAAAATGCTCCGCTCTGCTTTCACACTCGCTTGACTTGGCCCTGTGTTAGAAATGTCAGAACCATGGTGTTAATTTTGTGCCAAATACTCCGCAGTGGAACTCAGGCGATAAAAACTCTTGTCTCAACTCCGACTGCGCTCGCATTTCATTTCTTGACATCGGCATAGGCATCTGCAGATATAAGCATGAAAAACATTGGATATTGCCATCGCTCGTGCATCCCTAAATAATATGCTCAATTCTCAGGTCGGCCCAACTCACTGCGGCTGGTGATGTACTCTGTCACAGTGCCTGGGCTGAGTGGCACGGCCTCCTCATAATAATCCTCTGGCGGTGGGGTATTGGGCAGGGGAGGGGGCGAGTCCGCTGCCCTCTGGTTAAAAAATAAAAGCAAGGTTGAAATAAAGCATTAGACCATTTGCCTTGCTCTACACTTCGAGTAACATAGCCAACATCTGTTTTTCTCTACAAATCGTCACTAAGTTCCACCACTCAGCAAGTGAGTCCTATAATAATGACATGTGACGCCTGAGGCAAAGTGAAATGCAAAAGCCACATGCTCAACGCACGATCAAAACAATACATGCCGTTTTTCAGCAGTGAGAAGTGTTTTATTAAGGCAAGATCAACCAAAGACCCATTTCTACACAGCGAAACCTTGAAGATCTTCTCTCTTTATTCGATCACGACCCTCCAGGGAACTGTCACACCTCCGATCGAGCAGTGACGTGGGACGGTGACAAGCCTGAAGATGGCTATCTGCCTCTGAGAATTTAGCAGTGCGGCTGGAGAGTTTCTAGAGCTGGGTGATTAATCTTTCTGCCATACCTCAGCCTGACGGAGCACCACCCTTCTTATAAACGGACACCGGGGCTTATATTTCACTCAAACTCCACCGCTGCCTCAGGAGAAATGCTGAGAAATCAAAGAACGGGGATATTTATTGTGGGGGTGGGGTGGTTCCTCACGGGTTTAGAAGGAGGTGCCTGGTCTGTTTGGTTTGGGTCTTTCTTGTGCTCTTCTACTTCCACTTTGAGGTCACCAAGGTCGCAGTCTGCGGAGGAGGAGACGCGTAAACACTTTTAGTGAGCGTAATTGTCGGCAACAAAGACAAGCGTTGACTGAAACGCGCCTTACCAAATTTCTCAAAAAGGGATTCCACAAAGCTGGTGCCATTTCTGTAGACCGAAGTGTTCATGTACATGTAGTCTGTTCCAGCCACTGCAAAGAGAGAAACAGAGACGGGGCAAGGGACAGAAGAAAAACAAATGAAACTTCGCCAATTAATAAAACCAGTTTCCTGAAATCTGACTGCTTGGTCTGGGAATAGGGTCAGTGTTTTCTTCAAGGCATGGGCTTTTTTGCCAGTAAAAAAATTAGGACAGCAAACAATCTAGCTGACAGGAGACTCTCGTTTTTTGTGTTTAATTAGATAGTTCCATTTAAAACCAAAGGAAAAGCACCTGAGGGCTGCAGCTGTTTCAACAGGTTCCTCACGGCACTCTTCTTTTCCTCGGTTGCCGAACTCAATGTCTCATGATCCAGCAGCTTCAGCAGCACATTTAGCTCCGTTACCAAGAGCTCCATAGCTGTGGGTTAAAGATCAAGGTCAGAGGTCAGAAGACACCAGACTATACAACTGTCCACATGTCACAACAACAGGTACATGAGATCATGCATCACCAACTAGCAATCAAAATAAAACAATGTGAGAATATCGGAGAGAAGGAAAAAAGGCTTGAGGAGTATCACTTATCCTTGATTTAATGCTCATTTTACGGTGGATAGGCTGGTCTACCTCTCTAGCTCTCAACCCATTCCTGAGATGATGTGAGTCAGATCAAGACGCATGGCTCTTTGTAACATTATATTCCACAGAGTGTCTTCAGCGTTGTCAGCAGAGAGCATGAGTTATAGGCAAGGAAGATGACGACAGGTCAGTGGGCTTATAACTTGGAACAGGTTTGGACCTCACAGCCTCCCCCTGTGGCTCTTGAGGTATCGTCCAGGTCTCTGCGGGACGGGATCCGTTGTGTCAGGGTAAAGGATCCCCCTACACTAAAACGCATACAACTCCTCTAACCTCTGGCAAGTCACCCATTATTTCAGGAACACACCCAAGCAGCATCTGGAGAGAAATTAGACCCAACAACACCC
Organism: Distichodus sexfasciatus; assembly: GCA_032718565.1. Lineage (NCBI taxonomy): Eukaryota > Metazoa > Chordata > Actinopteri > Characiformes > Distichodontidae > Distichodus > Distichodus sexfasciatus. Next base: position 2,462,037 of record JAVGVS010000028.1, on the reverse strand, counting down.
ACATTCTCTAAAAAAAACCTCAGACTCTCCTACCTTTCCTTCATGATGTTCACGTCTTTATATTTGAGCAGAAACCCACTAACACAGAAACTTCACCTCGTTCTGAGTTCCCAAGGCTTGTTGTCTGTGGGCTGGACATCTCGGTTGCTATTGCAGGAAACATCTCAACACTCAACACGCCGGGGATGTTCCAACAGATGCTGCCGCCCACAAACTGCACAGTAAAATTCTGCTAAGCCATACAGACCCAGCCCTTACTGGAGATTCCCGAATTTTAATACCTAAACCAGACGCTTTTACCCATCGCTACGGCAAAAAAACATGCCTGCACTTCAAGTTCAAACAAACCCACCACCCAGTTCTTAGGGAGGATCGGGAGAAAGTGCAATAATAACAATCCTCGTCCCAAAGGGGCAAACGTTCCAGCGAGGGGCCTGCCGGCGGTGTGGGCGGAACCCGAGGGGAAGACTGAGGAAAATAAACGAGGAGTGCGAGCAACCTCCTGACCCGGCGCACATGAGCTCATAACCGACAGCGCCGGCCATAGCGCTCACACACAGATACAGGAGGGAAAGAGAGAGGGAGAAGCTCGAAAGGAGAGGCCTTGACTGTCTCTGTCTATCATGCAGCTGGACAGTTTGGCTCAGGCCGAGGAGGAAGAAACGGAGCCAAAGCACCCGCCTTCGGAGCCCGGAGCCTCTCAGCGATAAACAGGCGTGATGGGTCGAGACCCGAATCGATTTCATATGCCAGCTCCTCAGACAATGAGCTTTTCTGATTCGTTTAATTCATTCTGACACCAAGAATAATAAAAAATATGGTGGTGGGGGACAAAAGAAAGATGGGACAGATCAGAACAGTACATTTTTGGATCGTTCTGTGTTTTCCCTCAAAACAAACCTTGCTCGAAAAAATTGGAGACAACAAAAGGGAATAATAATGGACACTGCTTCAACTGTCCCCCTCCTGTCTTGCTCTATTTTCTCTTCCATCAGTCAGTTGCTGATACCGCGGCCGCCACCCTCTTTTGAAAAGCTCGGAGCAGGCCCAGAGCACACGTTCCCGTGTAAACGCATGTCTGTATCGGCTTGCTCCTATGGGAAGGTGAAGAGCTGAAGAAACACACACAATCGCAAACATATACAGTTGCAGGCGTACGCCCACGTGCTCTGAAATTCTTTATCAAAAAATTAGGTCACTGGCGCTACAGGAAAAGGTTTCCTTGCTCGCTTAATCCAGAGGCCACACTAGTGAGTCTTTGTTTTGTTGTTGACTCACCTACTGCAAAAACACCTCGCTTCCTTCCATCATGCCTTTCAAGATGCCTCCAGGGCTGCCTCCCGCTGGTGTGTGTGTATATGTTGTGCAAGTGAGCATGTTTGAATGTTTAAAACCTCCCTTTGCGGACTTGTTGACACAAGAACGCTGCCATCACAAAAAAAAGACTAGTTCAACCTTCCACACTGGCCTCATGTTGACCCCGTCCAGGAGACATGGGTGAGTAGCAACTCAGTTTTCCACAACAACCAGGAGTGGACAAAATGTTGACTTTTTTTTTTTTTTTTTTTAAATCTGGGAGTGTCACATGAAGACTGGAAATCGTCTTGGAAACTCATGGATAGGGCTTCTGCCATGCTGTGACGGTTGAGGAGGAAGCATGATTAGAAGCATTAGACACGGATGATCTGCTGTGAAATCGTATTACAGTCAAGAGAACCAAGATTTCAGTCTCGATTCGAGATGAAAGAAAAGCAGATTTTTTATGTATTTTTAAAGGATTTGCTGCACTTCACCTCACGGGCAAATGAACGAGTCAGGAGATAGGTGAGCTCCTCTCTCCACTTCCAACTGCTTCAAATAAACACAGAAACTGGGTCTTAAAGATCTCCAGATGTCAGCCCGTTTTAGTTAATCTGTTTTTAAAAAAGTAAGGTAAATGTTGAGCAAGCCCCATATACGCCCCTGCCAGGTTACGCAGCACGTTCCGAGATCTTAATGAAAAAAGCCTCCTCTGGGGCCAGTTAGGACCAGCTTAAAGCAACAGCGCCACAGCGAAGCCTATACGATTCCCACAGTGATACATTCTCGCTGGAGGAGATCAAACGCTCAGAGATCCTCTTTATCATCAGCTGCACCTGTGGAGGGTCACTTCCAGAGCCAACCATAACATGGACCTACATGCCCATTCCCCTCCCAAGAGGCACACATGTGGTCTTCTCTGATAATACGACCACATCAAAACTTCGCCCCACCAGCCGAGAAATCCACACCGCCGCTCAGAAAAACTGCGTCCAGCAAACTTGCGGGCTCTTCTGATGCCTGGGTGCAGGAGGGGGAGAGGGTTTGTTGTTTTCCTTCAGATCCAAAATGTTCTCTCTCTGTCAGCGAGATCTGAGAACCATATCACAGCTGATCATCTATTTGTCTTTCTCACTGGCTTTTTTCTTTACAAAGCCCTTTGCCAGCTGAGACGAAACGAGGCCGGAATGTACAAGTTGTATTGAAGAATCTGAAATTGGCTCCGGACGCTGTGTTTTGGGAGGAGAAATGAGGTGGTTTCTCCTTGGATGAACTAGTGTTTAAAGGCTTGGAACTTCACGCAATGCCTGACAACGCCTTCCATACCTCACAAAGAGTTTTAAGATGACAGCTGAGACATATAATACTGTATACATAATTCATACATAATACATACATAATACATCATTCTTACTCTTTGTTTAATCTTAAAGATGTTGGAAAATACTACCTCATATGACCATGAAACACCTAAAACTGAACAATATGACCTCAAATCAATATCATGACTATTCTTTCATTCATGCATTCATTCATCGTCCAAACCGCTGAATCCCAACTGGTCTCGCTGGGGGACCGGAGCCTATCCCGGGAACTACGGGGGCAAGGCGTGGACCTTGGCAGGCGCCAACACACCGCAGGGCACATACACACTCACACATTCATACTCACATTCACACCTTACGGGGCCAAATTCAAATTTGCCAATTGACCTATATTGCGTGTTTTTGGACTGTGGGAGGAAACCAGAGCACCCGGAGGAAACCCATGAGAACACAAGGAGAGCATGCAAACTCCACACAAAAAGGCCCTACGGCCAACCCAGGGATTCAACCCAAGACCTTCTCTCTGTGAGGCGGCGGTGGTAACCACCGTGACGCCCAATATCATGATTAATTACACATTTGTATTGTATGTTCTATTATTAAAGTTCATAATTTCAACTATTAAATTTCTAATCAAAGTGTTATTTTTGTAGTTTTAAAATAAATGAGTGGAACACACCATTGTAGTTGCAGCATTGACGGAGACTAAGTGACATGACAACACACATGATGGGATGTTTTTAACAGGATAATGTACAAAAACATAATAGGAAAAGTATTAACAGAATGTAAATATATTTTAAGTAACCGACATGGACAAGATTACGCCAATTTGAGTCTCTGAATGTTGGTTATGATTCATTTTTGATTCATTGGGCAGTCTTAGTAGCACCACATTGGAAAAACTCAGACTTTTTGGTCCCTAAAACAGCGCAGGGTTGTGTTTTCTTTCCTAAAGCAGTCCACTAGGCTGTAGATCATTTTGGGCCGGGTCACACAAAAAAGAATACTATTTTCCAAAAAATGTATGTCCCTTTTATTGACCAGCACAGTCTGTTTGGTGTCTGATTGTGAAAAATGGCTCATAGGTGGCGGTAAGGCAGCTTACCTGGTGAATAGATTAAATATTATGTTTTTATTGTGGTTTGTTACTCATGTGACGCAATCCAGCCCCAAACTCCACCCCACCCACCCGGTCAGCGGAAAAAGTCTGAAATGAAACTGGTCGGTGGTTGCCAAAAAGGTTGGGTCCCACTGTCCGTAAAGGCTTTATCATGTTCATTCATGAAGACAGTTGTATAAACAACACTGTAAAACAAATACTGTATTACTCTGCTCCTAGAGAATGGTGATGACCTAATGGTAGGATACCCTACAACACCAAAGGGTTGTCCGTTCAAATTCACCTCAATACTACTGCCAGAACCAACACCTTTGGACCCCCAAGAAAGACTCTTAAACTCTTAAGAAGCTCCATGGAAATAGTCCCTGCAATAAGGAAATAGAATTCGCTCTGGATAAAAGCATCCGCTGAGTACCGTAAATGCAAAAGTGAAGAACAGCTGCTTGATTCCTCAAGTTCTGTCATCCTCTAATTACAAATTTAGCCACAGAGAAGTTAAACACGTGCTAAAGTTATTCAGGAGCAGCACCGGTGCCAAGAGGGGAAAAATGGATATCAAGAGAATGAGTAATAAAACACCTACCAGCAACAGCTGCTGAGGAGGCAGCAGGGCTCACCATCTTCCACCAGGCTGGACAAAGTCATACAGTCACCCACAAAAGCACAATAAATGTGTAACTACTGGCCAGGGACAAAGGGACTACAAACTAGGGTTGAGTCAGTAAGTCTAATGACTCAGTGTAGGTATCTTGCAATTACCTTTTTTCCCCCCAACTCCTCCCACCCTTTCTCTCTCTCTTCTGTATTCTCTCTCGGAAGTGACTGAGCATGGCTGTGTAAGAGGGGATTTCAACCTCCCTTTCTGGTCTGAGTTATCATCGGGGGAGGGTGATAACGTGTGTGTGTGTGGAGCTGAGAGAGGCACCCAATCCCCATCTGCAACCCCAAGGGATTCAAAGGCACCTGGGACAAGTCCTTTGTAAACACACACACACACACACCTCCCCCTCCGTGTGTTAGCTTAGAAGCATGCCTTGTCCATCAACCCCAGCCAACTTAGGTAGGCTTTACTTTACACCCTCTCTGTCTCTTTCTCTCTCACAAAAACACACACTCTTCAAATCTTTCCATCAAGCCACTGTGCAATTGCAGCACAACTTGCAGCAAACCTTTTCAGATTTCTACACGTGTTTTTTAGCCATTTCAAGGTTTATATGAAATCTGTTGTGCACTAGCCACATCTCTCGCCAAAACATTTCCAGGTAGCTAGCAGTTTTAACAGTTTCCACTGAGCATGGCTGAAGATTAAACTGTAAGGTAATACACAAAGGAGTCATTCAACTGCTATGCTTAGGTGAGCACTGGTGGGACTCTTGGCTAATTGTGTTCGCTCGTGCAAAGAGGAGTCGAAGGCTGGCTCACAGAAGTAATCCCACTCTGCAGGACGGGACATGCCGAATATCTGAGGGCACACTCACATGTGTGGATCTTTATACAGACATAAAAAAAAACTACACACCCACCATCTGATAAGCTCCTATCAGTGGTTCCATCGCAACTACCATGAAAGCACAGCTTTTCTGTCCTTTTCATAGTCAAATGCTATAAAGACATGTTTGGATCTGCCTTTGGTGAGACACTGTAAGACGATGCGGTTAAACACAGTCAGCCAGGCGTTAGGGCACCAGTCAGGGCAGATAAGAGCGAATTTTCCCCATAGACGTCACCTCACGACAATAATCATATTATTATTATTATCATTATTGCTTTTCAATTTATTTGGTAAAAAAAGGCTGTAATTTTTATATTGCAAAAAAAACCTAAAATATCCGAAAATCCAAAATTTTAAATAGTATTTCCATATAAATAAATAGTTTTTGGGTGGCACAGTGATGTGCTGGTTAGGCTGGAAGATATGGCCTAAAAATAATATCGCAATATTTTAAGTTATATCGCGATACACGATATCTATCTTGATATATTCTCTCCCATGTGCCACGACTCGAAGCCTTGTCACAATAATGCGATGGATGTGTGTCCTGAATAATATAAAGTAAATAGCTGTATTGTAAGCAAAACGCTGGTTGTTGTTATTATGAGCTAAAATATGGGTTTTGTCTGTAATAAAGGGGGATGTTTGACTGAACTGGAGCGCTTTTGTTACTGAGGGTGTTCCGTAACGCGAGCGCATGCACCCGCATCGAGTTGCGAGCGTTCACATACAGCGTGCTTACCTCGCGAAGGATGTCATTTAAGCACATTTATGCATTTATTTCTATTGTTGTGCACAAAATAACGCGTAAAAGCTGCTCGCTGCCATCTTGCAGCTCCAGTAGATAAATGCTAAGCACTGCCCCGTCCAACACCTGATTCGCCGATGCCATCTTCATTTTCATCGGAAAAAAACAAAAACACACACTGTATGTACCTTTTACAAGCACGTAACAATGCACTAGGAGAGTGTTCTGGATGGCTGGGGCAGTGAGCGCTCCGCTTGGAGAGAGCAGAGAAGTGACATTCACGATAGTCATTTAGTCTGTATGGTTTGTGTGCTCTCTCCATATTGGTGTGGGTTTCCTCCGGGGTGCTCTGGTTTCCTCCCACAGTTGACTGCTTAATCTAAATTGGCCCCATAAGCTATGACTGTGAGTATATGTGCCCTGTAGTGTGTTGCTGTCCGCCCAGGGTTGGTCCCCACCTCACACCTGTAGTTCTGAGATAAGCTCCAGTCCCCGCGACCCTGATAGGTATTAAGCGGTTCAGAAAATGATTTTTTCTGAACCACTTTTTTATACAAACCAGTTTTTCTGAACCAGTTTTTATACAAAACAAACTTTAATCAAAGTCAAAAATGCAGTTCCTAATGTAGCTTAAATGAGTTTAATACAAAATACTGCTAGAGAAAAAAATTGCTTGGTCCAGAAAAAATATTGGTTTAAAACAGCTAATACTTTAAGTTAACCAGTTGCAGCTTTATCTTAACTGGCTTGACTAATGTCAACAAAAGTTGACAGTATCAACAAAAGCATGTCCAAAATCGATGATGGTCTGTTTTTCTTCAGCAGTCGAGTCTCTTCAACTAGACTTTTAGGAGTGCTGAACTGGTCAGCTCTGCTGTAAATAAGACATTTCTCTCAACGGATGTCAGGAGGTTGATTGAACTCTACATGCTGCTCTTGCTGACCTACAGTAGACAGTATTACAATGATGAATCGCTTTGCCCCATGACTTCTTCAGAGGTGTCTATGAGGACATACACACACACACACACATACCGTCATGAGCGTGTTACACGTGGCCCAAACCCTGCTGTAACTTCACAAGCAAGAACTCACAGCCAGAAACCAATCCGGCCTGCGATTCAGCTCAACAACAGCTGCAGCCCATCCACACGAAATGGCACAAATCGGAGTGGACTGGGCCTCCATAAGTGGGTGTCCGATTTCTTCACACAATCCCCCCACAGCTTTCTTTATACGCCATCAGATTTGCGAGATGACATCTCGCCTAGGTTCTCCCAAAGTCAACAACCACGGAAACCCCTCCAACATAAACCTTGCATCTCTAATCAAATATGAACATCCTGCGGTGCGGCAGATGTTTGGGCTGTTCCGGGATGTTTGCTTTGCCCCCCGATCTGATGAGTGGCTTTGCATCATGGACATAACAAGTGACTCAGAGGTGAAGCTATGCAGATATGTACGTATTGGTCCACATCACAGTAAGCGCTGACATGCGGGGCTGTTAGTCATGTTGAGATTAGACAGTGGACGCCTGCCACGCCTCTCAACAAGGTAACGAAGATAAAGAAAGTGACTGTGTTTTGGTTTTTTTTTGAACGACGGATAGCAAGGTTGGGCCGGCGAGATGGAGCGATTGCTTCTGGCAGTAAGCGTGAATTCAAGTCAAACGTCGCAATCCTCTCCAAACCACACGCAGCCGCGAAGCACTCCCTTTGAATTCCAAGCATATTCAGATGAAGAGCGTCCAAAAGCCATGCGAGAGACAGCCAAGTTCGTGCATGGCTCTAGATCAATAACATCAGGTTGAAATTCCCACACTGAGAGAGTAGTTCACACCCAAAGGAAAACTGTTGTTTAGTGTGTGCAATCTACAATGAAATCAAGGTGGACATTCACAATGTCTCAAAAGATGAAGCTGTTATCTGGAAGCAAAACACCACCACATCCTTAAAGGTTAGCAACACTCCCCCGATGTAGTTAACAATAAATAAAAAGTGACGATGATAATTAATAGGAAACAAGCATAATATGCTACACGTCCACAGTTCATTCATAGCAACATTTGGCTAATCTTTGAGCGACAAACGGCCACAAGTTTCTTTCAACAGGTAATACTGTAAAATTATACTTCTATAAGACAGTGATATTACCTAAACATACTGCTGATCAGCTCTCTGAGACAGCAGACGCATTACAGCAGCGGTTTCCTGTCCAAGCCGATGACATTAACCATCACTGCCTGGCTTCTGTTTCCTATTCCTCCCATGTAGTCTATAACTCCTCCTTCATTCTGCTTCATTCACACTTAATCCGTCTCTCCACATCCACTGACTGTGGAGTTGTTGATTAGTTTATTATCCGAGTAACGCAACAGGGACTGCAGACTCACATTAAAACAGCGGAAAGACGTCATAAAATGCTGGCTAACGAGTCTGGAGCAGAGATGCTCCAGAGTAGCAGTGACTAACATTTGCCTTAGATTTCTTCTGTTAAACACATGCAGTCTCCTGTGAAAGGGTAATGACTATATCAGAGAAGTACTTTCCCTACTTATAGGAGGGAGGGTAAAAAGGAGGGAGAAGGTAGCAGGTGAACATGTGGAAAAGCTTACAGTTCGTCCGGGTGCAATTTGAGTCATATACAGTATTAAAGTTGGTAAAGAGGAAATTACATGTCACTCCTGCTGCTTTATGATGGATGAGAACATGCTTTAGGTTATTGTAAAATAAAAGAGCGCACACACGCATGCAGAGTAAAGTTTTAAAATGTAAATGTGGAGAAAACCATTTTCAAGGTTGTTAGGGATCCGATACATGGATCGGACAACTCAAATCGCTGCGATGTTATCGAGATGTTATTTTAATAATAAATAATTTAGCATATACATATGGGAGTGTAAGTATTACATCGTTTTAGTTAGGAAAAGAGTATTTCCTTCATCTCACAGAGAAATATACAATTTATTAATTAAATATTGATATCAGACTGGTACTCAGGATCAGCCGATAGCAAAAGCCCAAGTATCGGCATCAGTATCCCTAAAGGTGCATTTGCGAATCCAGCTGCATCTTAAAATTTTAAATACAAATGCATGCAGCTTTCCTGCCTTGCATGAATACTCTGTTAGGTATCCACGAGGCCAGGCATGCTGCCTTACAACGCTGGTAATTGGCTGCAAGTCCATAACTGCAGTGCTGTGCACAGCCTGTCATGGGTAATCACAGCTCCGATAGGGTAGTACAGGGCTAAGCTACTGAGTTGAGGGAGGCTGAACAGACTGGTCATTAGCAGAAGGCCTCCTCAGGGTCGCCACGTTCATCCCATGTACTGCATCCAGTGGCATAATTACGGTCCTGATACTCCCTCTCACCTGTTTAAGCATTAAGTGGCTTTGAAGGCGAGCTCCGGCTCAGCAGGGCTGCACTAAGCTTTGATCTCTCTCCTCTTTCCCATCGAGACCTAAGCCTCAAGCACTACCAGAACACTATTATACAGTACAGTTCACCCTCAGGAGTCTATGAACAGTGTGAAATGCACAAACATGGCACAGGAAGGGTTCAGCGAGGGATTGAAAGTGTATCACTCATTATAACTTTAGGGAGCGAAGGACTGAGGGAACAGATTCAGTTAGGAATTTTGACTCTCTCTCTCACACACACCCATACACTGATAAACACGGACACCCAATGCGAGAGAGAATTTTGAAAGACAAATTCAGACCAGACACTGCAATATCATTGCTTAACTTTCGAGATGTATTATGATACTCATCATTAAGCAACAGGTTGCTCCAACTTTCCAAAAGGAAATCTGGTCACAGCAGGGGCTGGCACAACTCATCGAAGTCAATATGCAGTCGTTCGAGATGAAGTGGATTTTGGAAATATTAGGAAATGCACTGGAGGTTGTGCTTATAGGTCATACCATCCTGGTGTCAGTGAAAGAGAGGTCAGTGGGTCAAAAAAAATGGTGGCGCTTACTAGTTAGCACTAGGGATGCACCGATTGCAATTTTCTTGGCCGATTCCGATTACCGATTTTTTTGTAAGTGTGATCGGCCGATACCGATTTTTCCGATACCGATTTTTTTCCCAGATAACAGAAAATTAGAGCTGCTGTGAGTAGTCGACGACATCGACACAAAATAATGGGTTTCAACTTTTTTAATGTAACGCGGTAGTTACTTTCCCTGTTTACTAGTTACTTTTATAATAGTGACATATAACAGTGGCAGCTCTACAGCAAATACAAACAAAAATCGAATTTTCTTTAATATAATGCTTTATTTTCATAACAAATTTTCTTTACAAATTTAAATAAATAAAATGTAACTCATAAAATGTAAAATGTAACAACTCCGGTAACTCGGCGTCCGAAAAGTAACGCCTACTTGGCATTGTGTATTTTGGGCAGAGGTGATTTATCAGATTTCTGAAGCCTGTATCCTCAACTATGGAAAACAGCTGATCATCTAGTGATCATCTTGTGATTGACTTGTGCATCTGTGTTTATGTTGAATTGGGGACAGACAAGTGGGCAGGGGAGCCATTGATTGCGTGCTTATTAAACGTGTAAGACCTAACTATTAAATTATAATTATAAGGTTGGTAAACTATAACTTGCGTTTAATCTACCTGTCGCCGTTCCTCTTTCTACGTCATCTTTGGTTTTTCTGTAAAAACTGTCTGTAGTGTGCAGTCAATCACAAGACCAGGAGCCATCGGCCAATAGGATTCGCAGGCAAAAGCTGCCAAAACCCCGCCCCCAAACTGCCAAAACCCGCCCCCTTTCAAACCGCGCGCGCAGAAATCTCACTCGAGCAAAAAAAGAAAGCCGCTCGTCGGTAATCTGCTTCTCACGCGAGGCCATTTAACACATCAAGAGGAAAAAAGACATTCGCGAGAGGAAAAATACAGTTTGTGCGCAATATTATCACAACCGCGCACTCGATTCTAAATTTTGTGCTCTCGAGTTTCACATTTGCACGCGCGACTTTGAAATTTACGCCCACAAATTTTTTCCGGCAAGCCATTTTGCGCGCTCTAGTTTTGGTATTGATGTGACGCCATACTCACGCACCCAAAATTCATTTCGTCGCCACACGATGTAACCCTATTCAAAGTGAATGAGAAACGCCCCCGTTGAGCGTACATGTGAACGCTGCCTGAATGCGCGCGGCTGTGCTGCAAGTAATGCGCATGCGCAAGATCGCTTTGAAATCGGCAATACGTGTGAGTGATCGGCCCATCACCGATCAGGCTGATCAGGCCAAAAATCGGCCGATTCCAATCACTGGCTGATCGATCGGTGCGTCCCTAGTTAGCACATAAAACAATCGACAGGTTGAAGGTTATGGAAGGGACGAATGCATAAGGAAATGAGGGGTGCTGCTTCTGGTTCTGTTAAACTACAGGGGTCTATGACCCACTAACAGTGCTGGCGGCACCCCTCAAACTTCATGCATTTCTGCACCCAATATGGCATAAGTCGGGTGAGTCAGCCATTGTCCCAGACAAAGAAACCCTTCTATTCCACCAGCCTCATTTCATATTGCTTATCGCCTAAAATCCCCCATGATTTCACTCATTTGCTATGCCCTCCACTGGCTGGCGCTTTTTTCCAGCGTGAAGAACTTCACTGTTCCATCGACACTGTTAAGACACTGTGCAGAACTCTCTGACAATGCGGCAGTCCAAAGACTGGAGGCTTTGTCTGGGAATATTCATGGAATAAGGGCATGGGAGTGTGTGTGTGTCTAAGTATGTGCATCGAACTCCAAGCAAGCAGAATTCCCCTCAGCAAGGCGCAGCCCTGACCCCTGCCCTCTCCTCATAGATCAGCTCAGAGAGGAAGCCCACAATGAGAAGCGATGTGGAGGAAGTGTACAGGCAAAGCGCTTTTAACGCGGTCATGTCAGCTCTCTGCCCCACCAGATAACTCAGTGGAAGATCCATATATCACTTCTGCAGACTCCACAAGTTCATTAGAAACAAATAATTACAGCACAGCTATGGAGTCAGCATGTTCCCTCGACCTCACCGTCAGACACGCCCTTAGGAACCGGGTTGAGAGGGTCGGCGACGCTCATGGCGAACTTAATGAGCGCTCTGTTCAGAGCTAGGTTAATAAATCAAACTCGTCACGCCAACCCTCTCTGCACCTGCATGAAGATACAAAGACTTAGCAATTTCCAACCAGGAGACAACACCCTGTAATGGCTATAGATTGTGCAGCATTCAGGCTCTAATCTTTATTGCCCGCTGATTTTTCTGGCTTGTAATAAGGTGCCAATTGGAGCCTCTGCTTACCGTCATGTCTTTGGAAGGGTTTTGTCTGCAAAAGCAAGGGTGTCACTGTGGCAACATCAGGCACAACAAATGCTTGCCATTGAGGTTAGTGAGCACAGCTGGCATTAAAACTCGCTAAAGGTGGGTTAAGGGTCTTAAACGCTGGCCCACACCCTGTTTTACAACCTCTGTCATTGAACAAAGAATTGCCGGAGGGAGAGGAACAAAACAGAAAGCGGTCAATGCAAACAAGGGTGTTACACTAAGGCCATGAGTCCATAACGACTAAACCGAGCACCCACACTCAGAAACCTTTTAACCTTTCAGTGCAAGTGCTTGAGTTCAGGGTTGACAGACTGCTGTATTGTTGTGCTATGGCTTGCTAAGCCACATCCATGTAATAATTCGACAGTGTAATTTTCATAAGCCTGAGGCTTTGTGCTGACTCGCAGTCCTAACCAGCTTGCAACTACCGAGACTGGTCCAGGCACGCAGATTCTCCGAGAGACAGTAAACACTGTTTCTTTTCACGGCTCAGGCCTGTGTAACGCTGGGCATTCAAGGACTCCCTGGTCAAACACAAGGTGCAGGAGAAGCGTGTGGAGTGGTACTCTACATCTATGTTAGCTTCATGAGTCATTATGAGATTTACAGGACAGGATATCTTTGTTCTTGACACTCTTAAGCTCTTCCATATGCTCCCAGGCTGAGAGGAAAAGGCCCAAGGAAACAATAAATATGATTAAGAGCAGCTTTTCAAATAAAAAGACAATCCCACACATGCGATAGCTCACCAGAGAGAGCTACGTTCCCCCTCACGCCTACCTGATAGACTCGTCTGAGACGGCCTGAAGCGCAACAAGCACAAATTCACTACATGTTCAACTCAATTACACTGGGTTACAGACCGTTTAATGATTCACAGCATCTGTAGATTACTTAACTAGAGAAGAATTCACCTATCGCTTTTGGGCAAACCGAAGCAGAGATAACATTTTCACTGACCACACTACCTAGTAATAACTGGATGGGAATTTTCACAGTCTTCCCAAACGTCAGACAACTTGAATGAAAGATCTCACCTGAGAACCAAAAATGCTATGACAAAACGAAAGCTGACAGCCGCATTAAAAATAACATAGGGAGGAAATCGACCTACATTCCTACAAACACAAAACTATTTGGCAACAGGGCTGGATAAAAATAGAGACAGGAACAATGTGATTTCTCCCTATGGGATGTCTCCTACATGCTTTTTTCCCCCATTTATCTCTCTCTAGTGTTTGTGTAAACAGACTCACACTCACAGGGAGAGACAGACAGACTGAGAGAGAGAGGATTTACCAGTCTAAACTCCAGATATTCCTGGGAGATGTACATTATAGCTCTAACAATTCAGTCCTTCACATCCAGCAAAGTAGGCAGAATACAAGTTAACCCCTGGTATATAAAGAAAGAAGAAGCCAATAATGGATTGAGAAAGCCTTATTTGTAGGATCCACCTTAGCTCATGTAATGGTACAACAAATACCTAAAACACCTCAGGGATAGAAAATGTGTACTAGAGACCCACAATCACTTTCATGTGTACAGTACTTAGCTCAACAAGTTTAATGGGACATTCTCTCTTTTATGATGATGCAAAAACTGAAATCACTACATACAGCTGTACAGCTCAGAAAATCTTACTTTGCATGGTGGGTAAACATCTCAAGACGGTGACATGCACATGATTTATCATTTAGGATCAGACGTATACACTTTAAGCTATTCTTTTTTAAGACAATATGTGTCCCTAATTGCTTCGTTTTCTTTTGCCCCTAAAAAATGTTGAATTCTCACTTCTGTTCATGCCCTGCCAAACCCTTTCCTTCAGCCTTGGTGACCAAAAGCAGTTGCTTTGTTTACAGATTTCACTGTTTCTGCAAGGTTATATGTGGGGAAAAAAAGCACTTAAAGAGTCACAGGCACTTATGATATTCTCCTGTAAATGCTGAAATGGAACAGCATGACTCCTGTCCTTCCTGCGAGTAGTGCTGTGCCAAGAAAGCGGCTACCAAAACAAGCCAAGGGACTTCCAGGAGATCTTAAAACCCACAAGCCGCTCACCAGAACTCGGCTCCTTATAAAGAAAGACCTTCCTTAGTATAAACAAAGAGACGAGTGGGGAAGCCGACCTGCAGCAGTAATTGAAAACTAACCCCAACTGAGAGCCTCTGAATCCTTCTCCCACCCATGCAGGCTTTATCTTCCAGGTGGACAGCTTTTGAAGCTGATCCTCTCCATGAAAGTAGCTGCATCACGGCGCTACACCATAATCCAACAGAACCCAGCGGTGGCACAGAACCAGAACAGATGTAAAAACAGCTGACCACATGAAACATGGGCTTCTCTCTCCACAGCTGATGGGATAAAGAGCTCCTTATGTTGAGTGACGTATGACCAATATGTAGTGAAAAATAAATGTAAAAATGCCAGAAGACTTTCAGATGCAAACGTTCACACTGTAAACATGCAACTTAAAAGATAGTGGCGTGTTAATAGAGAGAAAGACAAACTGCATGCATTTACATATTTAGATATTTAGGTTTTTACTTAGCATCAATTAAAACTTCGCTGCAATTAAAACTGTCTTACTTAACAACTTTTTTTTTTGCTAATTGCTAACAAGAGAGTACTAATCTATAACGGAAATCTGTTAGAAATACCATCGTTTGCAAAGATTTAAGAGTTGCTGAATTAAGTTTATAAAAGTGGCTAATTCTTTTAAGTAAAAATAAAAATGATTTTTCAGGCGTTTTTTTTTTTCTTTCCTATCCAGATTCAGCACAAAATATCCCAAAATATAATTCAAGCAATTTAGGTTTTATTTATTTATCGTAAGATTAATCGCAGAACAAATATTGCATTTTTCCCCCCTCAAATCACACTGAGAAGCACAGATTGCATGCTCTTGTATTTTTGAATTTGTACGTTTTTACTGCAAAAGTAAGTTTAGCTCAAACCACCTGTTGAGATCAGTTTTTCTTTTGCCAAATACGAGAAACGAACGAAACTACGCTACGAGACTGATGACTATGACAACACGCAGCTACTTACGTTTTCCGTTCTTTACCTCCATACGTGCGGCATCAAAGAAGATTCCCTGCTTCGTCCGGACTCAACATTGCACTGCACACACTCACACACACACACACTCCCTCAGCACCACCGCGCTCACACACACACACACTCCCTCAGCACCACCGCGCTCACACACACACACACACTCCCTCAGCACCACACACACTCTCAATGAAGTTACACACAGACGCACGACTGCCGCTCTGCTCCTCTGGGTCCTAATGCAGACTGTGGGCCGGGTTGTGAACACACCACAGCACATCACACAGTGCACTACAATGTGACCTCTGCATTTGACCCATCTATGAAGGAGCAGTGGGCAGGTAACATGGGAAGTGCCGGGGAGCAGTGCTTGGGGATGGTACCTTGCTCCTGACTGCCTCAGTAGTACCTTTACCAGTCCTGAGATTCGAATAAACATGAACATAAAAAGGGCCCCATCAGTGCTGGGATGGGGCCCTTTTTATGTTCATGTTTATTCATTTTCAAATGCATAGTATATTCTTTCATGGTGCCCAAATTCTCTATCAGGCTCCCTTCCTGTACTTAGTGGACATTTAAAGATATATTTGATCAGAAGGTCGCAGGTTCGAATCTCGGGACTGGTAAAGGTACTACTGAGGCAGTCAGGAGCAAGGTACCATCCCCAAGCACTGCTCCCCGGCACTTCCCATGTTACCTGCCCACTGCTCCTTCATAGATGGGTCAAATGCAGAGGTCACATTGTAGTGCACTGTGTGATGTGCTGTGGTGTGTTCACAATGACGAATAATCACTCACTCACGCACTCATTCTGATCAGTTTTCCTCGTCCTCTACTCCACACACACACACTGGCCACCAAGACATGCTTGGGGCCAGGAGGTGGCATAAGGAGGCGTCACCCATATCATTATTTCAAAAAGAATATATTTATTGATACATTAATAATTCCTAAGTGGGGGCGTTGCGCCCTGCTGTGGGTAAGTTTGTTTTTCTCTTTGTAGTGCCCTTCTGGTGTGCTCCAAGAGCATATGAATCTAGAGCATTTAAAGAAGTCAAAAATATATTTATTCACATATTGAAAGTATTTACACACATGCAAAAGCACAAGAACACCCACACATACTTACACTTTTACCCACAACGCTCATCTTTCAGCTTGCTTAACAGATGTGAGCATTTTGCTGAAAGTCTCAGCCTCATGGCAAGCTCTTGACGGTTGTTCGTGTTAATTTTGCAAGACATCACAATAACAAGTGCTTTGTGAGACAGCCAACTTCTGAGAGAGAATGAGAAATCAACAGACTTTGTATCAAGCAGCAAAAATGTACTTGCACGACATGTTTGACTTAATCAAAGTCAAAGTCAAAGTAAACTTTACTGTCATCTCTACTATATACATATATATTGAGAGTTTCGACAGTACAAAGAACAATAAGGCACATAAAGCAAGCAAATATATAAATACGAATACAAATACCAATAAGTGCATAGAGTAAGCAAAACGTAAAATATAAAAGACTATATACATAGACTATAAAAACTCTAAATTAGGGGTAGAAATTGAGGGGCCCTAGGCAATCGCCTAGGATTGATTAATTACAGAACCGCTTCTGATTAAATGTGCATATGACCTGCAGCAGTTGAATATGAAAATTCTGAACAGGCAATCTATTAAAAACAGTCTTTATATTGTCTAAGTTAACTATGATAGGGGTTCAAAAATTTGCAGATATTGTAACAGTAGTCAAATTGAGAAGATAAAGATAAAGTTCTTTTTACTGGGCGAAGTCAGACGTGGCTCTGTGGGATACAGACACACAGAAGAAGCTGCCACATTTGAAGGAGCACACAAAGTTTCAGCCTCAGGCCTGGACTTCTCCCCAGCCCATGATTTATTTTTTATTACTGTAAAGTTGGACAAGAGGATTGTGTGCTGTGAGGCTTTGAGTAAAATGTAAGAATTGTACCATAGAAATGACAGACTCTTAAAAAAAACTGTCTCCAGACATGCATCTCTACAAAAATGTAACTACACATCATACAGACCTCAGTGACTGTGATTGTTTCATTTGAAAGCCTTGCATTTCTTTCTGCCCATTTTCTGGTTTTGGTTCTGATTTGTTGCCATTAGTTTTCAGTCTAAACAAATGGAAGATGTCAAGTGGAGACATACTGATAAAATGACTGTATGAGTTACGGACCATCTTTTCTCCTTTTAGTACAATTTCCCACACTGAGATTCTATATATCTTTTAATGTTGTTATCATTTCTCATCTCAAAAAACCTGCCTGCAAAGATGATACATGATTCCTAGACTTCTTTGTTATTATTTCTTATATTACAATATTTTTGTATAGTAATACAATGTTTCATAAAAGACTTATAGGTACTCCTTACTGTATATTAAAATAGCTAGCTTCAAGATCTGAATCCTCAGTTAAGAGATGTTTTTCCAGCACAGTAGTGCTAACAGTTTTTATGCCAATTTATTAAGCCCCAGGAGGAGCTGATGGTTGCTCTTTCATAAGACTAAGGGAGTACCTTAGCCAAGCCAGTTTTGGAATAAAATAGCCAGAGCCTAGACATTTTCTCACCTATTGCTGGTGATAAGAGCTGTCTTTTGTACATTGGAGGATCTTATTTTTACGCTTATATTTTTGTATTTGTTACTGTCAGTGTCTTATTGTTGGGAAATTATTTCTTGATTTCTCTCATTTTCTTGATTTATCTAGTCCAACTTTCTGAAATGATATTCAATTTTATGATATTGTATTCACAATGACGTTGAACTTGATCATGTAACAGTTAAGTTTTTTTACTCTGATGGAACTGCACCGCTGGTCCTTGCCATTGCCACTAGGGAGCAGCACTGATACGATTGTCAGGTAAGTACTTTAAAGATACTGTCAAACTCTTTCCCCAACGCTATACGCAGTTTTTCAAATATATTCCTCATAGATATTGTTCTCATGGTTCAAATTGCGGGGGGTACTGTACCCCCCGATCAAGACCCAGACCCCCCCAAAGAGACAAAAATAGCAGTTTGGGGGGCTGGTGGGGGGTGGGGATGGGGGTGGTTCTGTTATGAAGGCAGTACCCCCCAATTATGGAGGGGTAATTCGCACTCTGAGTGTTCTAGATTGCAAAGCTCATAGATGTAGTGATTCTTTGAGTGAAAAGAAAGGTGAGTTTTCTAGTGATTATTGTCTTGGAATAAATTGGTTTCCTGGATTTGGAGTGTAGAAAACGATCGTCATAGTTCCTTTTGCTTGTATGTGAACCATGAACTCAAAAAGTGTATACAATCGCTTTTTTGCAAGTTTACACTTATTTATTTCTTTTTTCAAAAAGGAATTCATGTAATATGTAGTAAAGCAAGCTGCAAAGCTGTCTTGTGGTCTGATAAATCAAAGTTTTTTAAATTGTTTTTGGAAAACATGAATGTTGCGTCCACTAGGCTAAGAACTAGAAATGTTTTTTCCTTTTTGCAACTATACTAAGTCACACACTGTCAAAAGCAGTAGCTCTGGTCTACAGACTAACAGTGATTTATGATGAAGTTTGTGGCATCACAGCCATGTCCTGTTGGTCAGCAGAGGGAAAAATCAGAGAGATGAGGAAAAATCATTGCTGTAATGTCACAAGGCTTCAGGATGCTTTCCTGGACGGTCCCCTGGGACTCTCAGGGACTGTGAGACAGCAGGGGTCACGGGAGGGCCGCAAGTCTGTGTGACCCCTGGGCGAGAAAATGTGTGTCTATCCTCAGGCAGCTTCCTGCCTTTGTCGTGGCTACTGGGTCACTGAGTTTAATTGAGTTTAGGAGACTCCAATTTATTTCCGTGAGAGGACGATTTTGGGGGAATTTTAATTTTAGATTGTTTTTTTTTTTTACTGGCATTCACAACTATTTTATTTTTCTATTTATTTAAATATATATTTTTTACCTGTGCTTATGAAAAGAAAAATATAAACAAGTTTGCTCTAGTGGATAGTAGGTTACCACATACATGACTTATAGGTTTATTCAGTTGGGGCTTCAAAAAAGTAATTATTATGTGTAAATGGTACATACATTACATCTCCTTTTTACTCCAGATGGTCAGCATCCATCACAATACACTATTTTTTTCAATTTCAGTTTCCTTCAGGCCTTTCTCCTGCAGTGTTTGAAGTGGATCGATGAAGCCGTTTTTCAACAGTGATATTCACACTGCCCTTCAAGGTCTGTACTATGTCCATAAGAGCATAACCAAGTGGAAAGTGTCATGGCTTAGCTCAATGAAAATATGGAGTTACCTTGTTTCATTTAGTTACAAATTCGTGAGCTCTATTCCAAGACCCAACACAACATGCTGATTTAGTCCACTGAGTTACTGAGTTAGTCTTTACAGGACAATATTTTAACTACTTCTTGTTCACTGTCTACATTACGCTTTCAAGTGAGCTGAGAGCAAGTTGCCACATAACCACACATGCCATACATAAGCTTCAGATGTTGTGAAACTGAAACTGGGGAAAGTGTTTCACTGGGGACAGTGGACAATAATTAAGGAAGAGCTGAGACACATACCAACAGGTACTTTGAATTTTGCAAAAGAAAGAATCTCATAAAATACATTGTCATATTTCTGCTGGCTCATATTCACTATCAATTATCAAAATAGCCTTCTATAGTTTTTGGTTAGCACACATGCAGTGCGTTTTCGGGTTGCCAGAGTGAGTTCTGTCACTCGAAAAAAAAATCACACGGCATTTACACTTATATAGTACGGCGTTTTAGTGCCACCTTAAAAAAAAAAATCTACGTGCCACCTTAAAAAAAAAATCTAAGATTACGAGAATAAAGTCGAAATGTTACGAGAATAAAGTCGAAATGTTACGAGAATAAAGTCGAAATATTACGAGAATAAAGTCGAATTTTTACGTGAATGTTTAAGATATGTTCTGTACAAGCACGTCGTCTGCGCCAGTGAGTTAGCTCTACGGAAGACCCTGCCAACATCAACCGTCAAAGGTAAGGTTTATTAAAAAGTTAAATGTAGTTTGATATAATTTGATTCGACTTTATTCTCGTAATATTTCGACTTTATTCTCGTAACATTTCGACTTTATTCTCGTAGTTTCGAGTTTATTCTCGAAATATTACGAGTTTAATCTCGTAATCTTAGATTTTTTTTTTTATTTTTTTTTAAGGTGGCACTAAAACGCCGTCGTACGAGTTTAATCTCGTGATCTTAGATTTTATTTTTTTTAAGGTGGCACGTAGATTTTTTTTTAAGGTGCCACGTAGATTCTTTTTTAAGGTGGCACTAAAACGCCGTCGTAATATAGCCATGTGCTGGATCGCATAAATAAAGTGGGGAGAAATAATCGTTTATTATTATTTTTTTAAATCTTAGGGATGTGTATACATCGACAAACAGCGATAAATAAGGCGTTCAATACGATCGACTATTAGGACTGCCAATTTTGTAATCCCATCCCAATACGGGACAGTCGAAGCCTATCAAGTATGGAGTCGCTATTTTTATTATGTAAAATTTGGATGTTTTTAGTTACTACATGTGATTCTAAATAATTTGACGAGTTTTAATAAAAAAAAAGTTGTGACACTGGCTGTGCAAATAAACAAAACTGCTTGACTGCTTTGTGCAGCTTTTTTTTTTTTTTTTTTTAATCCAGTCACGGACGTCGTCGCATCTCTGTCTTGATTCAAACCTGTCGAAAGCTGACAGGCTGTGGTGCCATGTCACCAGAACGTCACAAATCCAGCTATTCTTCCAAGGTTTTAGTGGATACTCTAAATGCAAATATAATGTATTGTAAAACGTACATGTCCTAATTACATGAACAGTCTCCCTTGCGATTTGAGCGGGGGACCAACGGTTGGTTTAGACTGAGATTTGAACCCCCAAGTCTGTGGTCACCAACACAACATCTCCTTTACTCAGACCAATTCTGACTCACACCAACGCAGCGTAAAGGAAATGCCTACCCCGTAAAACAGAGGCAATAACTGAAACTATCAAGGCAACATAATGCATTTTTACAGCAAAAATACTTCGAGTTCGCAAATCTACTACATTACGTTTTACAGTGTATGTATCTTTACAGGTGTCTTATATTTTCTAGAAATTATATTCCTTTATACTGCTGCCACTTTGTGACGTGTTTTGTCGTCTTGATCACAATACTTGGCTCTAATTCGTTCCAGTTAAAAACTTGAATCAAAGCAAAGAACAGAAGACGGAGACACGACGATGTCGGGATTTAAAAAACAGTTACACAAGGCAAGCCAGGTAATAAGTGATGGCTCGTGTTTTTTGCACCATAAAATATATAATACAGGTGTATTTATACAGGGATTTCAGTGACATTTAGCTGCTAATGAGCTTGCTGCTTTGGTTTTCTGCGCGTCCAGGAACCCTACATGACGCATCTTCTAATTGGCAGATTTTTTAGTAGCTCACATTCACGTATCAGAAGGGACTTTCTGGCTGTTATCCAAGACAGACAAACACTGAGTTTTAGGAGAATTATATTTTCCAAAGGCAATGTGTAACGTCACGATCGCCCCCCACTCCCCGCGATTCCCGATTTGACCATTAGAGGGCGATTCGTCTTGCGTCTCGCTGTTACCGTAAGTTCGACCATTCTGATGCGTTACATTAGTGTCTGTATATTTCAGCCTGTTTCTCAGCATTTCTTTTATGTCTCCTAGCTATTAAATTTAGTTTAACCCTTGCTCCTGCATCCTTTTCCGTCCTTCCATCCATCTCTTACTATTTACAGGGTGCAATCCCACACCATCTGAACTGTATCAGTACTGGTGGTAACTTACACTGAGTTTATTTGGGAGCACAACATAGACAGCACACAGTGCTACTGTTTTTCTTACGGTTCTATTGTTCCCCAATCCTGATGACATCAAAACTCATGAATTGTCATTTTAGGACGTAATTTGTCTTAAAACCATCCTAAAGATTTTCATAGATATTTTAAACACTACACATCTCACAGATTTCAGAGGCGGACAGTAATTAAGTAAATTTACTTGAGTACTGTACTTAAGTAGAGTTTTTGAGTATCTGTACTTCACTTGAGTAGTATTTTATTTGGAAACTTATGACTTCCACTTCACTACATTTGTAAGACAAATACTGTACTTTTTACTTCACTACATTTCTATCAAGGTTCTCGTTACTCGTAACTTTCAAATTTATGGATAAAGTAAACATTATTCCACCTTTTCTAAAAGGTGACTGGTTGTTTGGCAGGTGACAGTCTATCAGTAATCAGTAGAGTTACATCACGCCTGTAGACTGGAACTATAAAACCAGTTCAGACAGTTCTGCTGTTTTCTGTCTTGATTAGAACATTGTTGCTGTTGGAAAGTCATGAAGCTAGAGGTGTAGAGCTGGGTTTTAAGCAGGTTGGAATGTTGATTTGATGCATTTATGGCTGTTGCACTGTCCTCCTGATTGGTGTGTGTCTTACAATTAATTAATAAAATAAACTAATGCCTGGTTTTCTTTATCAGTTGAGGTTGTGTTTCATTCTGTAACATTGTACCAGTTCCTTATTCTACAGCTTCTACAAGTTAGTCAGAGGCATTAGGCGTTGTAAGTGTTGTGGCAATAATGCAGCAATGCAGTGAAAGAAGATGTACTTTTAATACTTAAGTATTTTTTAAAACAAGTACTTCAGTACTTTAACTTAAGTAAAAATTTAACTGTACGACTTTCACTTGTATTGGAGTAACATTTGACTTGTGGTATCTGTACTTTCACTTAAGTAATTAAGTTAACTACTTTGCCCACCTCTGACAGATTTTAATGTTTGTTATTTATTAAGAATCTAGTACTCGCTCCAGTGTTTGACTATTGCCTTAGTCCAAGGGTGTCCAAGAGTCCGGTGGAGATTAAGGCGGTTTTGTGTTGTATGTCTAACACAACTGCTTAATGTTAACATTTGATGTAAAGCATCAGACAGTGTTGGGCCTCACCATCGTTTAATTTGCACTGCCTACCTTTGTACAAAAATACAACTTGGATTAAATCATCACCTTTTTTCTTCTTCATCAAAACAGTTGCTCAATGAGAAGATCATGAGAGTAGAAGGAACAAAGATGGATGCTGATTTCATTCAAATGCAACGGGTAGGAAAGAAATGAGAATTTCAGTTGAATGAGAGCAGGAACTGCAACCGGTGAGAATGTAAACACATGAAAGTCATTTTAATAATGTGTTTAATAATGTGTGCTTTATTGCAGAAAACTGAAGTCACTCAAAGACTGATTATTGACCTGGTTCCAAAAATCACAGAGTACCTTCAGCCAAATCCAGGTATAATGGTGAGAGTCAAGTTATGACTTAAGGCATTTATTAAAGGAAAGTATAAATTAATGTATTTTCCTCCCTCTATATGACTTTCAGCATACAGAGCTAAACTCAGCATGCTACATACCATGTCCAAAATACGTGGGCAGGCAAATATGGTTGGCTATCCACAAACCGAGGGAATTCTGGGAGACAGCATGCTACGCTATGGTGCTCAGCTTGGGGCAGAGTCAAACTTTGGTATGTTTATTGTGGTGTGAATAAAACTCAGCAAATTGTAACGTAGATAGACTACATAGTAGTAGCACTGAAAAAGCAAATAATTTCAATGTGTGCTTAATTCCACTGAGCTAAGCCATGACATTTTCCTCTAGCTTATGCACTCATGGACATGGGACAGACTTTGAAGGACATGGCAAATGTCAAAGACAGCCTGGACATCAATGTGAAAAACAGCTTCATTGATCCACTGCAAAAGCTGCATGACAAAGATATGAGGGAAATTACAGTGAGTAATGGAAACCATTAGTGAAGTGTGAGAGATGTTGGACTTAGCCCTGCACTAATAACCAGAAATTACAGTTGTGACAGCACAAAAAACTGGTCTAGTTTAGTTTAATCTAAATCTTGCAAACACTGCAAGATAGAGTGAATAAAAATATTTAAGAGAGAAGATCGCAACGTGATATGGGTAACCTTTTTTCATAGCACCAACTGAGAAAACTGAGGGGTCGTCGTTTAAATTATGACTACACAAAACAACGAAGAGGAAAAATTCCTGACTCCCAGATTAGACATGCCTTGGAAAAGTTTGTGGAATCCAAAGAGCTGGCAGAGAGGAGCATGTTCAACCTCATAGAAAACGATGTAAGCAATATGAAAACAAATTGCAAACTTATGCTAAGGTTCTCTATTAGGTTAACCACATTGCTACTTTTGGGCTCAGCAAGTCTTTTAAACTGGAGTCATGACCACATTATTGGTGTTGCATGCTGTAGGTAGAACGCATACAGCACCTGTTAGACTTTACCGAAGCAATTCTCGAGTACCATAGGGAGTCGTTTCACATTCTGAGAAAGCTCAAAAGCCGTCTGCAGAACAAGTGAGTTGTGTCAGCTTCGTGTCACATCACAACTTTATTACTTCATCCGTTATTTGTTGTTTATTAATGTTGTTCTCTTTATATTTAGGATAACTGAAGCCAAGAATAAACCAAAGAAAACCACATCAGACTCTAGAGGAAGTACACCTTTCTATACAGACATTAATGGATTTTCCAGTAGCTCATCTGTGCAACGTTCAGGTAAAAATTCTTCTTAAATTGAATTTGATAGCTCAGCAGTGTCTCGTGGTATTCCTTGCTATAGTGGTGCAATACTTGGAGGTAAATGTGGAATTAAGCTTCTCATCAACTTTCACTTATTGTGAATCAAATTAGGGTTTTTGAAGATACTGCCCCTTGAAAATGCAAATGACATTAATATGTTAAATATGCAAAATATTTTTAAGAACAGTATAGATCTATGTTGATTATATTTTCCTTTTACAGATGATTCTTACACCAACTTTGACCAGCCTTGCTGTGTGGCCCGTTACAATTTTACACCTAAACATGAGGGAGAGTTAGGCTTCAAAAAGGATGACATCATTATTCTCACCAGCCCGGTTGATGACAGCTGGTATGAAGGCCTGTTTAATGGGGAAATTGGCATTTTCCCAATTAACCATGTGGAAGTCATTATACCGCTGCCCAAGTGACACTGGTTCAAGGCCTTAGCGACAGCCTTTTGCCTCTCTGCTGTTTTCTTCCCACTCACCTACAAACTGATATCAACAGTGTAGCTAAAAAAGAAATAAATACTCCTAACTAAATAACAAAGCATGTAGTGTCAGCTACATATTACAACTACTCAGATTACTTTATTTCTTGGGGGTGGGGGTATTTGTAGTGTAATTTGACCCTTTAAACGAAATAGTGTAATTTGCTGCTTAAAAATAATTGTGATTTACTGAGATTACTATGGTTACTATGATCACTGTCATGCTGCTATCCCGGTCTTCACCAGAGGGTGTTTTGTCCCTATTTAGGTCCATTTATCCTGATGTGCTAAACCTGTGACTGTGTATATAAGGCTGCATCTCCCCTTTGTCTTGTTTTCCATGGAGGTGTGTTTCTGTGTCTGTGTGGTTATTAAGGTTTGTGTGAAACCACGCTCCTGCATCCAGAGGTAACTGTTTAATCATCCAGTTTACATCTGTTTGTATGTAACTGTATGAACCGCCTTTGACATGTTTATAGGTCTTAGATTTCTTTATGTTAAGAGATGCTGTTAAGATTGGACTGTAGCGCAGTACTCGATATGCCTGATACTCAATATGGCGTTGGCTATTGTGTGGACGTGCGTGTGACGTCAGCTGCAAGACATCAATACATAACCAGCCGTTGTTGGGGGCCCCCAGGTCAGCTCGGGGCCCCTCAGCATTTACTTGGTTCACTTGCCCTGTTGCAACGGGCCTGCTCACGGTAACAGTAACAATGCAATGCAAGTTTAAGCAAATTGTATTGACATTTTATTGAATGAAATGATGTGCATTGAGCTTGTCTGGGTTTGGTTTTAATTGAGGTAGGGTAGCTACTTGACCAGGGCTGCTGATAAAAATTTTGAGCTCTACTAAATATTATGATATGCCATAACTTAAGGAGGTGGATTAAACCACACTGTAGTGTAAGTGATAAACAGACCTCTACACAGTTTTACACAAGAAACAACTTTTTATTTAAATATATGATATACATAGTTTGTTGAAATTGTATAGACGGATAAATAAAGTTAGCTAAACAGTAGTTGTTCTATTTAAAAAACGGTGATAATTAAAAATGTCCTAAAGTCACCCTCCCACCTTGGGAAGCTGATAAAACACTTCAAAACATTCTAATGGCAAACGGGCAGTAATCACTACACACAAAGTTGGTAAACTAAGGCTACGTTTACACTGCCGGCCACATCATTCAATTCCGATTTTTTGCTCAGATCGGATCGTCTATCTTGACGGTTCACACTCATAACTACAAGTGACCTGTATCTGACTGTAATGTGAATGCATCGGTCCTCCGAAACGTCACGCATGCGCACATTGATACGTTTTTACACGGGTCAACTGCGTCACCAACAACGAAAAACGTCATATCTGTGGGACGACTCATGGCATTAAAAATGGAGGCGTTAGTAGCTCACGCATGTATCACACTTTGCTCTGGAGGACGACAAACAGTGAATCAGCTGTACATGAGCAGGTCGAAAAGGAGAAAGAAAAAGTCAGGTGGCTAGCTTTTTCTGTTATCGCAGCTCTCCTCCATTTCTACCTTCCCGCGCTGCCGGTGCAGGCTGATGATGTCAGCGCATGCGTATAAGCAAAAAGCCACATGAATTCCGATCTGAGCGTTCACATTCAGGTCGCAGGGCCGCGAATCGGATACGTATGAGATTTAGTACCACATATGAAAGTGACACAAATCTGATTTGAAAATATCAGATTTGCATGTCCACACAGCCCTGAAAAGATCAGATCTGTCACATTAAGGCAAAAAATCCGATTTGAGTCGCTTCAGCATGGCAGTGTGAACGCAGCCAAAGAGACATTTTCACCTCTTTATTGGCGAGGTCCAAACCTAACGAATTCTATGACACTGATTTATCCCTTGGCATTACGGACTTCACTATTAGGTCCTAGTTAAGTGCTGTTAATTTTTGTCATTTAACGAACTGATGTCATTTGTGTTCAACTTACACACACATAATAGCGGAGGCCCTTCTGATTGTCCAAACAAGCCTTAATCACGCTCACAGTGTAATTGCATGATATACAATAAAATTATACAAAGTATTAAACATAAGTAATAAAGTTAACCTAAAACGTTCAAGAAGTGGTTGCTGCCAAAAAAGGTGAAATCAAAAGTGTGTTAATTGTTATAAATAGACAAATGTAATGCAAAAATAAAAATGCAAGATTGCACCATGACCCTCTGTTAGATGACTACTCCTGGTGTGTTTGTGTCATCATGTAGATAGATATTCCTCTTTGGAGTTGTAAGAAATATTGATTAGCCACTGGTACCTACTTCTACCATCACAAAACTCTAGGATGCTTCAACACATTCTGAGACTGTCTATTCATTTTTAATGTACATTCAGTATTCATCAAGATCAAGGCTGTTCCTGGACCAGTTATACTATGGATCGTTCTTCATTCACTGCAATTTTCTTTACATCTCACTGTCAAACTTTGGTTTCCATTGTCACGCACAAACTTGCTTGTTTCCATCAGTCTACAAGTCATCATACTTCAGATTAATTTCATAGTTTCTAAATGGTCCAAAGTGAAAATAAGGAAGAGAAACTAAAAGGAATCTGACAATGTAATATAGTGATGTAATATAGTGTCTACATTCTAGTCACTCTGCTGGTGCATAAATTAATAAATGCATAAGGCAAAATCCCAGATTTCTATGTTGAATTCCATGTTAAGCATCCACAAAAAATAAAGCAACCTAACAAAAATATGAACTCTATTCTTGCTCATTATATATATTTTTTCTCTTTCACATCGCGCTGAGTCTGGTCCATTTTACACATACGCCTGGCACCGAGTGGCACAGTGCGTCTGTTGTTCCATCGAGGTATGAATATGTTTCTGTTTGGCTGTGTCTGGAAAGGTGAGCAGGTATGTGTGTGTGTGTGTTTGTGTGTGTGTGTAGGGAAGCGTTGGTTGGTTGGTTGGGTAAATGGGGGGTC
This sequence comes from Distichodus sexfasciatus, assembly GCA_032718565.1. Classification (NCBI taxonomy): domain Eukaryota; kingdom Metazoa; phylum Chordata; class Actinopteri; order Characiformes; family Distichodontidae; genus Distichodus; species Distichodus sexfasciatus. The sequence goes on along the minus strand of JAVGVS010000028.1, from coordinate 2,433,521 downwards.
TTTAGAACAGCCTTGCTTGCTTTTTCATTTCATTCCGCTTCCACAGTGCCAACCGTTCAAACTCCGGCATGGTCATCCCAAACACTTGGTAAAACTCCTCAGGAGAGAGATGTCTCTGTAGAAGACATTACAGAAAACGATATTTGATCAGTGCAATTCACTTTAAGAATTAACTTGCATGCAAAAAGGGTTTGAGACTTGAGATGCTTCATGTTCCACAACGAGAATGTGTTACATGACAGTGACCAGGGCTGGATTAACATAGTGTGGAGCCCCTGGGCAACTACACCTCAAGGTCCCCCCCCCACCTCCCCGGTTGGCCCAGGTCATGAGATTATTTGAAGTGCACTGTGGACGAGCTCATTTCGATTGGAAGAGGGGTGCGCAATTGTAATTAAAAAAAAACATTTCTTTGTGTGTTTTCTCTAAAAAATTATATTTTTAAATGATTAATGTCTGATCGGTATGCATCATTTCCAGTGAATAATATAAAAATTATTAAAATATATTTAAAGCTCTACTTGTGCTAAATGATGGGGGGCCCCCCATTGACTGGGACTCCACAATCATGACTCACCTCCAGTCTGGCCCTGTCCACATCCTTTGGCAACTTGTTACGCCCCCTGGTGGTCACAATCAGAGCCTCGTAAGGGTAAACCTGCAGTAAGAAAAGTTTAGTTAAAAAGACAAGAGAGCAGCAGGGAATATGAGAAATTTAAGGTGATGTTTATTTGGGATTTAACGAGATATACCAGATATATCGTCTCTCCCTCACATAATATATGTACATGCACACACACTCAAACACACATACTGGACAGTTGGTAGCATAGCGGTTAGGGCAAGTTTCCCGTAATCGGAAGGTCACTGGTTCAAGTTCCAGACTGGTAAAGGCGCCACTAAGGTACCGTCCACTAAGCATTGCTACCTGGGCACTGCCAAAAAAGCTGCCCACTGTTCTTTCACGGATGGGTCAGATGCATTTCGTTGTAGTGCGCTGTGTGCTTTGCTGTGGTGTGTTCATAATGACAAAACATCACTCACTCAAACTCACTTTGATTCACATATACATAGTGTTGTCAAAGTAACATGGGGGAAGGTACCTTGCTCAAAGTTTTTTTTTATGAGTTTTTTAATAATCTATATGTCCTAACAATTACATTCTTTTCCCCAATATGAGCACAGTAAAATCCTGATAGAAATTTACCATAACAACAAAGTCTACATTTGTTTTGTCAACTGCATTGATCCCATTTTGTAACTGAAACCCTCTCTTCCTTCCATGGAAATAAACTGAAGTCCCCTAAACTCCCCTAAAATTTAATCACAGCGACCCAGTAGCAACAACAAAGGCAGGAAGCTGCTTGAGGTTAGACACTAATTTTCTCGCCCTGGGGTCACAGACTCGCTTTCCTCCCGTGACCCTCGGCTGCCTCGCAGTTCCCAAGGGAGCATCGAGGAAAGTGTTCTAAGGCCTCATCACTTTTCCTGACTTCTCTGGCACCCCTCTTCTGACCAGCAAGAACATTGCTGTGACACCACCAACTTCAACAGACTGACATGCCATAAATCTGAATGTCACAGCGGCTAGGCTGCTCATGAGACGGCGTGGGACTCAGGATGGCTGCACGACGGCCCCAACTCACCTTGTATTCTGCAAAGGAAGAAAACGAAAACACACTTTAACACCTGTTTAAGAGAGTGATGTTCCACCCTAACATTACAGGAAAATGAGTATAATTGAACAAAGCTGCTACAACTGACCTCTAATTCCCCAGTTGACGGCATTGCCGCTGTCGTACTCGAAGTAGTCTGTGTTTTGTTGCTGAAAAATGAACATTGTTGTGGAAAAGAATCAGAGCACTTCCTTCACCAACCATTCTTAAGAGCAAATCTGTTCGTAAAACCCACTTAAGTCGTTTTTACAAAGACTTTTACTAATGTTTTCTTACTTGTTTACTTTACATTGTGCAGTACTCTTCTTGAAGATTTATTCCAATGCATGTTCGTGCAAAACATTAGCTTATTGGATTTTCTAAAATTCTGTAGTTGTTGAATATTGTATTGTGTAAATATAAACATTCATCACAATAAGAATGAACTTTCAAAGAATGTAAGAACACGTCATGAATCCACCCAGATCAAATTCACAACAAAAGTGGTTAATATTGTTTAATTTTCCTTGACTGGATTTATTAAAGTATGGCAGTAACTTAGTTTTAAAGGTCCCATATTACGAATAAAATCACTTTTTCTGTTCTTTGGACATCCATTTGGGTCTGTGCTGCCTCTACACACACTGTAAGTTTTAAAAATAATGGTCAACTGTGTTAGTATTAATTTACGAATGTCAGAATCATGTGCTTAAATGAGCCGTTTAGATTTCTCCCCTATATCTACGTCACAGTAGGGGATATTTGAATAACTCCACCCTCGTATCTGAGAAGCCCCCGCCCACCAGCTAGAACTGCTAGCGCTTCCTGCTCCGCCATGTTTTCTTGCAAGCGCTAGTGTAGGAATCGCAATGAAGAAGTCTACCGGCGGAGTGTTGTGTTGAACATGTGTGGCTGTATGGATGGTCTGTTAGCAGCAGCCATGATGATTATTTTCATGTGAGGTTAACACTCGCCGTGCTGTTTACACCCCAGTGCCGGAGTGGGACGTGTGTGGGCAGCAGCGGCTCATGTGCATTTAGGAATACTAATGAGAAACAACCTGCTCTGAAAGTAACTGAAACAGAGGGGTAAAAAGCAGGTGAAAATGGCTAATCTGAGCGGTATTTCCAGCAAACTACTTTTGAGACATGTTTAGTGGAGCTCATAGACCTATTTTAAATTGTTGAAAAAATGTATAATATGGGACCTTTTGTTGATTTAATTCTAGCTTTATAGACTGAGGAACAGTTGTGGACTACAAAACACTGTTGTACATCGATCTGGATAAAAGTGGTAAAAATCTGCTAAATGCTGTAAATGTAAATATGTAACGTTTTAAATGCTGCAAAAGTAAAACACAGGCACACATTTAACTGTAAAAAAAATACACATCTTACCCTGTGAATTCCATTTCGGCCATAACCTGGTAAAGAGCTTGATTTGGAAATGTAATCTGTAAATTACGTGTAGTGAAAAAATACAGATCAGCACATTTTTACAGTGTATCAGCGTAACATCTAAATGCACACTAGAGGGCGCTGTGCACCTGTCTTCCACCTCTCCCACCCCTCGGCTCCACTTACGGAGCCCTCATTTCCCGAACAGCATCTTAAACCCCCACTACTGTAAATCCCCGGGTGAATTAGGCCGACCTCCAGCGGAGAGAGCAAAACACCTCCTCCTTTCATTCTAACACAAACTCTCCCCTCTCCACCTCTGGCCTTCTCAGTCAAAAAACGGACACAAAGGGAAAGTTGCTCACCATTTTCAGCTGGGTAGAGCGGCTGGGGTGCTGAAAAAGAGGAGAGAGACGTGAGGCGTTACCACAGTGTCTTTACTAAAGTTAAAGTCAGTTTATCAGTACAAAGCTGAATTGGTGTAGACGATTGGGATCACAAAAAGGCAAAAGTTAACGGTCAAAGGCAAAAGTTAACGGTCTAGTTAAACGGGGGCGGTTGGTGGCGTAACGGTAGGGTGTTCGCCCCGTGATCAGAAGGTCACAGGTTTGAATCCAGGGCCGGTAAAGTTACCACTTACCCAAGCACTGCTCCCCGGGTGCTACTGTAAAATGCTGAAGTACAATCATTGTCTGTAGCATTCGCTAGTTGCTGTTACAGACCGTTTAAGATTGTCAGTTTTCACTGGTGGACGGTGGCACTTCCAGTCGAATTTCTGCATCATGAACAACGCCGGTAACTCTCAATAATAATGATCAATGACATACATCAAATAATTCAAGCGTCATCCTCGGCTCCCAAGAGAGAAATTTTATCTTTATATCTTTTTATCTTTATATCTTTTTAAAGATATATATCTCGTCATCCAATTACGAAGGTAAGTTATGCAATGTCGTTAGCTAGGTCTAGCCATAGCAATGATGCCAGGTAGTCTTAAAATTTAAATACATATTAAACTGTTAATTTTAGTGGAAGTTCCCCCGCCCACCACATACAGTAGATTTTGAACGTTAGTGGGGCCATCTTGCACACAGAGGCAATGACATTATAAGATTTGCTCTATGTTCTATATCTTTATGTATATATTTTATTTTTACTCTTTAGATTTTTGTACATTTTTTACCCTGTGTTTAATTCTATTGTTTGATTTGCCTTTGGATCGTTCAAAGTAAATTTCACTACATGTTGTACTTGTATAAGCTAATAACATAACATAATCTTGAATCTTGAAACTTGGAACACGCAGTGTCTTTCTCGAGAACAGAGCAAATTTCCAAGACCACATTTAGCCTTCTGTTATGTGTGTCAGATACAAAGTCCATGCACATGAGAAAGTGTTGTGTGTTCACAAGATGTCTTCGCGTTAGGACAAGAAATTATTTCCGGTATTCATTTATCTTGTGCCCTTGTGAAAACATCTCATGTGCACCGAACAACATCAGGTGAGCATACATTACTTTCTCCTGTGCATGTGATACTTTCTTGTGAGCAAACGTTACTTGAATAAGTGGAACCCATGATTATTCGCTTCTCACTTGTCCCTTTAGGGGTTCTTTTAGAATGGTCTTTATAATGTACAAGATCACACCCATTTTACTTAACAGTATGCAGAGGTAGACAGTAACTAAGTAAATTTACTTGAGTACTGTACTTAAGTAGAGTTTTTGAGCATCTGTACTTCACTTTAGTAGTATTTTTGTTGGAAACTTGTGACTTTCACTTCACTACATTTCTATCAAGGTTCTTGTTACTCGTTACTTTCAAATCTGTGGATAAAGTGGATGTTATTCTCCCTTTCCTAAAACATGATTGGTTGTTTGGCAGGTGACAGTCTATCAGTAATCAGTAGAGTTACATCACGCCTGTAGACTGGAACTATAAAACCAGTTCAGACAGTTCTGCTGTTTTCTGTCTTGATTAAAACATTGTTGCTGTTGGAAAGTCATGAAGCTAGAGGTGTAGAGCTGGGTTTTAAGCAGGTTGGAATGTTGATTTGATGTTGTGAGCTGCATTTACAGCTACTGCACTGTCCTCCTGATTAACATACACATATATGTGTGCACACACTGCTAGAGCTGGTTCAGAACACTACCATGCTGTTTTGTGGGGGTGTGTAGTCTTACAATTAATTAATAAAATAAACTAATGACTGGTTTTCTTTATCAGTTCAGGTTGTGTTTCATTCAGGAACATTCTACCAATTTCTTATTCTACAGCTTCTACAAGTTAGTCAGAGGCATTAGGTGTTATAAGTGTTGTGGCAAAAATGCAACAATGTGGTGAAAGAAGATCTACTTTTATTACTTAAGTATTTTTTAAAACAAGTACTTCAGCACTTTCACTTAAGTAAAAATTTGACTGTACGACTTTCACTTGTATTGGAGTAACATTTGACTAGTGGTATCTGTGCTTTCACTTAAGTAATGAAGTTAACTACTTTGCCCACCGCTGACAGTATGCTATAGTGAATGGACGTGGTGAGAAATCCTGGTTCAGAAAGTGGAACTTTCAAAAATGTGGGTGTTTCAAACTTTATAAAACAAACAAGGAGTGTGAATTACGTCAAAAATCCTAATTTGCTTTTATTTATTCATTCATTCATTTTCTGGACCGCTTAATCCCTATCGGGGGTCGCGGGGACTGGAGGCTATTCCGGGGCTACAGGTGCGAGGCGGGGACCAACCCTGGGCCAACACGCCACAGGGCGCACACACACACATTTATACCTTACGGGGCCAATTTAGAGTCAGCAATCAACCTAAACTGCATGCTTTGTGATTAAACAAGAGCACTCAGAGAAAACCCAGGCCAACATGCAAACTCCACACAGAAAGACCTTATGGCCAACCCGAGGATCGAACCCAGTACCTTAGCGCTGTGAGGCGACAGTGCTAACCACCGCACCGCTGTGCCGCCCTGCCGCCCTGCTTTTATTTACTGTAGACAAAATTAACATGAGGTGAGTTCAAATGGTAGAAAAGCTGGCACAACTTTATAAAGCTGAACTTGCAGCTCTGTGAGCTGTGATTTTAGAGAGACATTAAATCTTTGAGTAATGTGTGAAACACATGAAAACATCTAGCCATAAAGAGGAAAGGAGAGGGTGTGAGTCGAATAACACTACTAAAAAAGCAGTAACGAGGTCTTATACAAATGTGAGAAAATTATGTTTTGAGTCTCTAACTTGAACAGCAGCAGCAGTAACTGAATCTGTTAATCTCTGCTGATCTTTCAGGCTTTTCAGTACAACGGCATAGCAAATAGCACATAAATGCAAACGCAAGCTTGCACTCGTGGCTATGATCAGGTAATGAACACGCCTGGACCCGTGAGGGAATCTGGTCAAAGCAAACAGCAAGGTATTACAGAGCAATATGGAAATGCGTGTGAACGTTCACCAGAATGACAATTGTGAGTGCAGCTCGCGCTGTCTCACTTGCCTCGAACACGGAAGATTCTTTGTACGCGACGCGTATCCAAAAAAGAGTCTTGAGTCCAGTCTTGGCTTTCGTTGTCTTTTTCTTTACTACAATTTAAAGTTTTACAGCAAGAGATGAATTCCTAGGACTACAAAGAGACGTTACGTGACGGTCAAAAAACTGTAACGCTCCTGAGTTCTCAGTTCTAACACAATTCAATACAAAACTAGTTCTTTACGTTCTTGTATCTTATATACATATTTCAGGATCCAATCACATTACGACACGTAAGGCACGTATTACTTCTATTGTTACATACTAGTACATTTAATGTGTATATGTATTAATATAATTCTATTAGGTAACACTGTATATGGAAAGCACAGGTGGAGAATAAACGTCCCCAAAAGTGCCCCATTAAAGAAAATCTGAAAAAAGATCACAGCATTTGTGTTCATATTATATTTAGGATGATATTTACACTGATCAGTCATAACATGTTGCCACTGAGGGTTGAAGTGAAGAACAATGATAATCTTGTTACGACATCACCTGGCAGTGAGTGGAATATATTAGGCAGCAAGTGAACATTTTGTTTTTAAAGTTGATGTGTTGGAAGCATCAAGCTTCAGTGACTATGACAACGGCCAAACTGTGATGGCTAGACAACTGTTTCAGAGCATCTCCAAAACTACATCTCCCCAGTCTGCAGTGGTCAGGACTCACCAAAAGAGGTCCACAGTCAGAACGCTGCTGAACTGGTGATCAAGGCTCACACGCTGGGAAATGCAGGCTGGCCTGTAGCTCCAACTGCTGAAAAGTGTTAATGCTGGTTCTGATAGAAAGGTGTCAGAACACACACTGACAGTTGGTTGCGTATGGTTCTGCACAGTCACAGAGCTACTAAATATTAGTCATAATGTTATGGCTGATCGGTGTATGTTGTTTCTACATGTCTGTTGTTTCTTATTAAATATGAATCTCATCCATTAATGACATAAATCTCACTTTCATCTCCAGATGGTGCTTAAAACAGGTGAGTTTCTACTGTTTAGTCTGCATTCCTCCGGACTCTTTTTCCTATTAGGAAAAAAACCCTCCTCCTCGTCCTCCTGCTAATCCTGCCATTGATGTACATCCAAACACTTCTCCAGTGGAATCCTTCTCATCTTTACAAACTCTCAGAACGTCTCCAACATATCCTTGTTTGGTGGAGTTTTGTGAGCTCTGTGTAGATTTGCAGCTCTGTAGGTGTGTATCAGTGGGCCTCATTCACCAACCTTTTTTTTTTTTTTTAAAGATTCTTTAACTTGTCGAGACTTATACATTCTGTAATATTTGTAGAATAACTGTAGAATGAAAGAAAAACAAATAAGCTGATGTTTTGCACAAACATGCATGCAATAAAATTTGTCTAAGCGTGCATGTCAGTAGTCAGTAGTTTGTGTTCTTACCTAGGAACAAATCCTAAATAAAAGGCATCGGTGAATGTCAGAATTTTTGTGAAAATTGCGTAAGTGGATTTTAAGAACAAGTTTCTTCATACAAAACGTTGGTGAATGAGGCCCATAATTCCCTTCTCCCCCACACTTCTTTTCCGCCACGCTCGCTCCGTGCACTACGAGAATCAGCGATGACGTGCCGTACGAGAGCCTCAGATGCTGCCCTGCGATTTGCTGGCACGAGGAGGGAAGAAAAAAATGCCTCTTACTACTCATGAATAAAGGAGGACACGAGGCAGCAGGACTGTTTCACACACTGTGAAGCACGCTCAGAGAGGAGAGCAGGGAGACGCGCTGAGAGATGAGAGAGATGCAGTTATGGGTGGGAAAAAGGGAGGAAAAGAGAGAACAGGAAAGACAGCAAGAGAGGGAGAGAGAGATAGAGAGAGAGAAAGAAAGGGGGAGAGAGGAACTGAGTGTAAGACAGAAAGAGACAGAAACAGAAACAGTAAGTATGTGTGTGTGTAAGAGCTAGTTAGAGAAGCCAAGACTGTGTCAGGGAAAAAGACAGAGAGAGAAAGAGAGAAAAGGAGAAAGTTACAGAGAGCAAGAGCGTGTGGGTTAAAAAAAGCTATTTAGTGAGACAGATGGAGAGACAGAAAAGACAGAGAGAAGAACAGCAAAACTCTGTAAGACAGAAACAGAGTGAGAGAGAGAATATGAGTAAAAGAGAGAATTAGAGGGGTGTGTATGTGCGAGCGAGTGTGAAAGAGAGAGAATTAGAAAAAGAGAGAGAGGACCCATAAAAAGCGGGGATGCACAATATGGGAATTATAGTCTGATGGCGATATTCAATATTTTTCATGCTTATATCTGCCAATGCTGATAAATAAGGAAGGCAGAGTTGTGCACGTAAACAGACAGGATTTAGCTTAAATTCTGACACAAAATAACACCAAACATTTTAAGACAGAACATAAACATTTTATGAAATCCCACCTCGGACTTCCCATATCATATCAGACAAATCTAAGCATCGGTCCGATGGCAATGACCTAATTCCGATATTATTCCGATATTATCCCTAATAAAAGGCAGTGCTAAGAGTGAGGCAAGGGAAGAAAAAATGAATGAGGGAAGGCGGAAGGAGGGAATGTGTGTGTGTTCCTTTCTTTTTTACGTATCTGTTTCTCTCTATCTCACACACACAGAAGTAAAAACAGTACAATCTCTCTCTCTCTGTTTCCCTCTCACTCGTACACACTGACCTACGCAGGAGAGCTCAATACTCCAGGGACAAAACACACTGCACCTGCTGTATTTACGCTGTTTCCCCCTGTGCGTGTGTGTGTGTTAGTGTGTGTGGTCCACAACTTGAGGGAGGGACATTTTCCACACCAGCGCTAAAAAAGGCTTCGGCTCACCATGTAAAAATTAGCAATGCAGGTTTGGTGAGTTTAGAAGTGATGAAGGCACAGTGTCTGTCTGTCTGTCTGTCTGTCTCTCTATCTATCTATTAGGGATGCAACGGTACAGTGCAACGTTTTTTGGGCCACGGTATCGGCGCGGTTTCGGTACGTTAATGTTATCTGAGCTCTAAACTCTTTGCCTTTTCTATTTCTAGGGCTGAAACGATTATTTGAATTACTCAAATAATTCAATTACAAAAAATGGTCGAGGTAATTTTTCTAGAATCGTAGCTTCGTTTAATTCTTTTCACCTGCTAGAGCAGACCTGGGTATTGCCCATCGCGAGGGCCACATCCGACACTTTGTCTGTCCCTGGCATCATGAAATAACAAATTAAACATAAAAATAAAACATAAGTGGTGTATTTTATGCTCACCCTTCAACTGCATTTTGTTTTTATGGCAAAAAATGCAAAAATGTACATATTTCAATAATGCTTTTCTTGTTAAAAGAATGTATTGTCAAAAATAAAATTATATAAAGATATAATATGCCCTGCTCCACACAATTATAGCTTAACTGCTTAACAACTCGTATTAACAGTAGTAGCAAATCAAAACTAGACAACTGTCTGTTTTTTAAATGAAGTTCAGTTGAGCAGAGTTGATGGCAGTGTGTTGGTTCGGCCCTCCAGGTCAACTGAAATTCGTCATGTGGCCCCTTCGGAAAATTAATTGCCCACCTCTGCACTAGAGCACGCTCCGCTTGTGTTTCACACAGACACTTATTAGTGACGCACAACGTTTTCAGTTCCACGATCAAGGCAAGACCTGATCACTCGGTATGTGAAAGTAACTGTGAGATATTCTGTGCACAAAACAGAAGTAAACGCGTAAAAACGCATAAATGATATTTTCGAAGTGGAAAGGCGCTGTTTGTGAGCGCCATTACTTGCTAAAATGCTAAAGTTCAGTTAAATCTCCCCCTTTAGTACAGACTAAACATATATTTGAGCTGATAACACAACAACCAGCATTCTACTCACACTTGATGAGAATGATGAGATTTTCACCATTTATTCCTGAATGTCCGTTCGTCGCTTTATTGTGGCGCTGCTCCCAATGGGGATTGTGGGAAATACAGTGCTCTTCCAGAAATGCCAAAAGCAGAACTTCACTACCAGTCAAAAGTTTGGACACACCTTCCCATTCAATGTTTTTTCTTTATTTTCATTACTATTTACATTGTAGATTCTCACTGAAGGCATCAAAACTATGAATGAACTGTGTAAAGGCTATTTGACCCAGAAGGAGAGTGATGGAGTGCTGCGCCACATGGCCTGGCCTCCACAGTCACCTGACCAAACCCAATCGAGATGGTTAGGGATGAGATGGACCACAGAGTGAAGGCAAAAGGGCCAACAAGTGCTCAGCATCTCTGGGAACTCCTTCAAGACTGTTGGAAGACCATTTCAGGTGACTACCTCATGAAGCTCATCGAGAGAATGCCAAGAGTGTGCAAAGCAGTGATCAAAGCAAAGGGTGGTTATTTTCAAGAATCTAAGATATAAAACGTGTTTTGGGTTATTTCACACTTTTTGTTTACTACATAATGCCGTATGTGTTCATTCATAGTGCCTTCAGTGAGAATCTACAATGTAAGGGTGTTTTCACATATAGTCCTCTTTAAAGGAACCGAACTCAGTCCTCTAGAAGTGCTCCAAAAAGTGGACCAACGGAAAGGGAACTCGGTTCTTTTGATGTTCACACTGTGAGTTCGTTTGAAAGGGGACTTGGTTCTCTTTCTGCTCCACTTCAGCTCAGATGGGGCCTCAGTCCTTTTTCTGTTCATACTTCATTCTTATGGAGCTCTCAGACCTTTACTGCTTTACATTCTGCCTAGTTTTTTTTTTTCTTCGAACAAAAACTGTCGAAGCGAACCAGGAGCGCTTTGCGTTCAGAAGGCGTGAGTTAAACGAACCGCGCCGCGGACTTAAGGCGAACCGGACTGAGACCACCTCCCGATGTGGTCTCAGTTGGGTTCGTTTCAGAGGGGTCTGAGTTCGTTTGGTGTGTTCACATATACATAAGAAATGCTGACTAATCGATCTGAGTTCGCTTTGAGGGCTGAAACGGACCAAGTGTGAAAACACCCTAAATAGTCATGATAATAAAGAATAAAACATTGAATGGGAAGGTGTGTCCAAATTTTTGACTGGTAGTGTACATTTCCCACAATTCCCTGCGGGCTTCTCAACGCACGTCACAATAATGGAATAACACTACAAAATATTGTAGCGGTCGGCACCGGTAAAGCTGTGCGTACCCATGAGGCCGTGGGTGGCGGCTCACTGGCATGTACAGTAATGTATAAATTTTGGGGTTTAATTCTTTTGTTGGTGGGGTAAATTCATGCTGTGTGTTAGGGTTAGGGTGTTTTTTCTTTTTTTGTTCCTCCCTGCCGATAGCATTTTGGGCAGTAATGTTCATGGTCAGAATAGGGCTGGGGGAGAAGTTATGTGGTTCAGTGAGCTAGATGGGGATTAACACTTTGCTGTTGCGTGGTGTTTGATGACCTGCTAAAACCAGTCTTGTTAAAGACTCTTTGTGCCAGGGCTGGGTATCGTTGCCGATTTCCTGAATCGATTCGATTCCGATTCACAAGGTCATGATCCGATTCAATTCTTGATTTGATTTGATATTGATTTATTTAGAGATTTCTTTGCATCAATACTAGTTTTGCTTGGTTACAAAACAACTTGTTTTAAAACCGAAATGTTGCCAAACATTGGCCTTTAGGCCAGACGGCGATTTGAGCGGAGCAGCTTCAGCCATGGCTCTATTTGGTTTCGGTTTCGCCGGTCTCACGTTTTTATAGCTCTCCTTGCACGGTCGCGAGAAATAGTGCATAGCCGCAGGAAAAGATCGATCCGCAAATTTTTGAATCGATATCGTATTTTTCAAATGAGAATCGATATTGATTGGTGAATCGATTTTCTGAACCCAGCCCTACTTTGTGCTAAATAAAAGAGGCTCCCGTTGAAAAGTCATTGCAATGTCTTCTCTCTGCTGCCACAGTATACAGTAAATAAATGGCTGTATTGTGAGTAGAACTGGGTGTTGTTATTTTTCGGCTAAAACACGAGTTTAGTCTGTAAAAACGGGGAGATTTGACTGAACTGAAGCGTTTTAGTGAGAGCCGCGAGCGCTCAAACACACTCCACGTTTTTACACAGCTGACCGGCGGTCCTGCATAATCACCATTTAATAAGTTGGCGATGTGCACCACCTCCCGCTTGCATTTTGATTATCACGGATATGCTATTATCTCAGATATGCCTTTTCTGCTCGATTGAGGGCAACCTGTCACAGTTAGAGTCCAATGGGCGGAAATTGCGTAGTGATGGAGAACTTTAATCCCTGGGAATGCGTGCACAATGACCACGTTTAAAATGTATAGTTTAATTATCGGGTGTACTGTAGTACCACGTTTCACTTGGGTGTACTGAACTGTAGCTGGCACCAGTGCGGGGAGACTCACAGCCGTTGATGGTGTTGTGGTAGCCCGTGCTGTGTAGCGTCTCCTTGCTCCCACTGCGGGAATTCCTACCCCAGGGGTCGTTGTCATAGGAACCGGAGCGGGCTTTCATCTCCTCCTTTAGGATCATCCTGCCGATCCACCCTGGATCAGGGAGAGGGACGGGGAGAGGGACAGGGAGAGGAGAGAGGGAAGGAAGAGATGAATGAAGAATGGGGGAGAATGTAAATGGGGACAGCGCTGGCATGGGGCGGCAAGCGATCGACCAATAAAAAGAAACTGAAAGAAAAAGCGATTTGAAAATCATGAGGGAGTGAAACGTCTCTCGTCTGGAAGATGATGATGACATGTGGCTTTATGTTGAACATTAATCACAGAAAATCCAACCACAGCTAGACTTTATCAGAGCGATAACACCTAATTACAGCCCTGGGGACATGCAGAGAGGTACGACAGTATGAGAGAGAGAGAGAGAGAGAGAGAGAGAGAGAGAGAGAGAGAAAGGGGGAAGAGGGAGGTGGAGAGACAGAGGAAGAGAGAGAGAAGGAGAGAGGCAGAGAGAAGGAGGGCAAGAGAGAGAGGAAGAAGGGAAGCGAGAGGGAGAGAGAAAGAGGTAGAGAGGTGGAGAGAGAATTGGAGAGAACAGGAGAGAGAAGGGCAGAGAAAGGTGGAGAGAGGGAGGAACACAGAGAGAGAGATGGAAAGAGTGGGAGAGAGAGGGGTGGAGAGAGAGAGAGGTGCAGAGAGAGAGAGAGAGAGAAAAAGAGAACGGTGGAGATCGAGGGGGAGGGAGAGAGAGAGGACGAGAGAGAGGTGGAGAGAGAATGTGTGTGTGTGTGTGTGTGTATGAGACTGAGTGCACATGTAGAGTATGTGTAAAAGAATGTGTGTTGGGGGTAGAGAGAGAAAGTGTGCAGGTGTGTGTAAGAGAAAGAAAAAAGAAGAAAAACAGAACGAGTGAGTGAGAAAGAGAGAATTGATGACAGAGGGAGAAAGAGAGAGAGAGAGAAGGAGAGAACGACTGTGTGGGTTAGAAAGAGGGAATGCGTGTGTGTGTGTGTGAAAGAGAGTGTGTGAATGTGTGTATAAGAGAGAGTGAGATAGACAGTAAGTGAGAGAGAGAGAGAGAGAGAGAGAGAGCGTGAGAGCATTCGTCACATACTCTTTGAAGGCCGTGATTCCAGCCGTCCTCCTCTCCTCCCGATGAGAATCTTCTCCGGGGTACGCGTAAAGCTGAACGACAGAGCGAGAGAAAACGAGTGAGAAAAGACTGTGACTGGATGAAAGAGGAGAGTGGCATCAAACAGAATTGCTTTTAAGTGACAGGAGAGAAGCTGCGCCATTTTAAACAGACCCACTAACCACTTATTAAAGATTAACTTTGAATCCTCTTAAATTCACACACAACAAAGCTTCTGGGTTGTTGCAAACAAACAAACAAACAAACAAACAAAAGCTCGTATTATTCAAGAGCTGCTCTCCCTGTGGTCTACACAGCAGAAGCTGGCGAGGATCAAAGTGCTTCATCAGCTACAGTGCAGTTACAACCATTACCATTCCAGTCTGTGTATCTTTCCTTCATTTGTTGTTTTAAATTACAACTAAAAGTCAAAACCCACCAAAAACATTTTTTCCAATATTGGTTTCCAAAAGCAAAATTATTAACAAGACGAATTCCTGTATCATTCGTATGCTCATTCATTTTTCCACACTAAAACCAAAACCCATGTTCAAATAAACGTGGGGGAAAAATGGAAAAAGCATTCTCCAGTTCCATTTTTGCCATTTTATATTGACCGTAGGTGGCGCTGTGGTTAGCACATGCAGCCTCACAGCATGGAGGTTCTGCGCTCGATTCCAGTCTCTACCACAGGGCCTTCCTGTGTGGAGGTTATGTGCACGCCCCGTGCGCGCGTTTTTTTCGGATGCACCGGCTTCCTCCCACAGTATAAAAGCATGCACTGTAGGTTGATTAGTGAGTGATTATTTGTCATTGTGAACACAGCACAGCACGCAGTGCACTACAACAAAATGTGACCTCTGCATTTGACCCATCCGTGAAGGAGCAGTGGACAGCTGTCATGGGCAGCGCCTGGGGAGCAGTGCTCGGGGACGGTACCTTGCTCATGAGTACCTCAGCGATATCTTTACCGGTCTGGGATTCGAACCGGCGACCTTCTGATCACGGGGCGAATGTTACGGCACAAACTGCCCTATATTAGCTAATCTAAATTGGCCCCGTAAAGTGTGACTGAGAGTGTTTGTGTGAGCATGTGTCCCTGCAATGTGCCCAAGGTTAGGCCCCGCCTCGCGTCCGTAGTCCCGGGATAGCCTCCGGTCCTTGGGACCTTGATACGAATTAAGTTAGTTCAGAAAATGAAAATATTGAACACTGAAAGTGACCACTACACACAGTAAAAAAATATGAAAATCATAGATTTTATTTTGGAACTATTTTTTTGGAATTCTGTTTTTTGGTTTAAAAAAAACCCCCAAAAACAAATGAACGAATGATACACAAATTCATTCAACCCCCACCCAGCCTTCTTCACATCAAGGTAATCGAGACTGTAGTAATGTTGCCAGAAGAAAATGGCTGCAGCGCGTCAGTGCTGCTCCTTTCACCTACATTTGGGAGAGCTGGCGTATTGGTAGTAGTCAGACGGGGACTGCTGGTAGTGTTCGGGCGAGTAGGCTGTAGAGAACTTGGACGACTGCAGAAGGTCTTCGCTTGTCTTGCTTTTGGTGGCTGTGATGTGATTGTCTGCACAGACAAAGGGCAGATGGAGGTTACAGTTACAGATGGATGAAAAAGTGCCGAGGATAACACTAAGGCTCCTCCACGGTAATGCACCACACTATTCCGGAACCTTACAGACAAAAGATCACGCAGACAGATGAAGAGGAAGATGAACGGAACCTTCCTCAACAACCTGATTCACTCACGAAGGATACACGTCCAGCAGCCTACGGCTCAATAGAATACAAAAGCCACAATGCAAATGCAATTGTGTTGTGGCTTTTTGTCATTGTGACCTTTGGCTTTTGCACTGTCATTGTGACCTTTGCCTTCGCGTTGTGGTTTCTGCTGTCATGTGGCTTTAGAATTTGTGCTGTGGCCTTTGCATTGTTGTTGTGGGTTTTGCTTTAGGTTGTGACTTTTCGATTTGTGTTGCAGCTTTTGCACTTTCACTGTAGCTTCTGCTTTTTTGTTCTGACCTTTGCATTTGCAAAGACTTTTGCACTGTGTTATGGCTTTTGCATTTGTGTTGTGGCGTTTGCATTCTGTTGTGTTGTGGTTTCTGCATTTCCGTTGTGGCTTTTACATTTTCACCGTGGCCTTTGCATTGATGTTGTGGCTTTTGCATTCTGTTGAGCCGTCTGGGTCACTGTACAAACATCTCCAACGACCTACACTCTAAAACACTTCGAGTCTTTCTCTGAAAATGCGGCAAAAGTTTCCAGGACGGATGACTGGAAAATGCACGTGAACGATTAGCGTCATTCCAAAACAAACATCCATTAAATGTCCATAATAATACCCATTCAACTATTAGCATGAAGCAACCCATTACCAGACAAACACTACAATCACAACAGCAAAGCCTCACAGTTCTCTGAAAAAAAGACCTCTCAGGATGAGTCTGAGGGCAGAATGGTGGACAGACATGTGGAGAGACAGAGACGGGAACAACGGAGAGATGCAGAAGGTCAAAGGGAAAGCGGAAAGTACTTACAGAGTGGGTGGTTGATCGGGAAAAGCACAGCGGACGTGTGAAGGGAATTGAATTAATGTGGTAATAAATGAAAAGAGGGGGGAAAGGAAAGAAAACAAGGGGATAATTATTTGCGTCCTGATAGGGAATGTCAGTGAGATTTAAAGGAGGGTTTGGGGAAAAGGGCAAATGTAAGTCAAATGTAGTAAC
This sequence comes from Distichodus sexfasciatus, assembly GCA_032718565.1. Taxonomy (NCBI): domain Eukaryota; kingdom Metazoa; phylum Chordata; class Actinopteri; order Characiformes; family Distichodontidae; genus Distichodus; species Distichodus sexfasciatus. The sequence continues at coordinate 2,416,676 of JAVGVS010000028.1, read as the reverse complement.
TTTCATGTTACTTAGTGCCAGTTCAAATGTTATTTTGCACTGAAGCTATCGACTAAACATCCGCCATCCTGATAATTTGACGATCATTTTTTTCCATTACATATTCAGATTAATTACATGTTACTGAGACTCATAGCTTTAGTGCAGAACTTACTTTTAACCAAATAATTTGGAGACCAAAACATTCTGACTAAACTACTTTTGAGGTAAAACTGGCATAAATAAGACGCCCTGCCCCAAACCGCTGCTAACCACATGGAGGAGAATCAAACACAGAAAGCAGCACAATCTCCAGTCTGCATATGAAGCGTATGCCATGGCTCGATATTTTCAATTATACATGCAGCTCCTCCATATGGGAAGCAAAAAACGTCACTGTGAAGAATTAATTACAGGCTTGTGATGTGTCAGTGAACACATCTCTGGGTTACCATGCATCATTATTATCATTCTTTTTTCATATAAGATGGTACAGACTTGCTATCTCTCTCTCTCTCTCTCTCTCTCTCTCTCTCTCTTTCTCTGTCTTTGGGAAGGGAGGCTAGGTGGTTGAGGAAACCTGTCCTCTAAAAGATACAAAAACCTGAGATTTGTCCAATTGTTGTGGCTTTGTGATGATGGTTCTGACTTTTATAGAAACCTCCAGACTTTTATAGAAAAACTGAGACAAAAGATTTTATCTATACCTAAGGTTAGGATTATGGATAATGGATTATGCATCACTCAGATCTAAGTACCTCACAAAGGAAGTAATTGTTGTGCAGTGTTGGGGATCACCTAACTAAAATTTGTGGCTACTTTTTTACAAATAGTAACGCAGTGTGGCAAAAAGCTATAATATTACAAAAAATTCTCTTTATTAAGACGAGTATGATCAACTAGCAAGTGTTTCTGATTGGTGCTGAATTCACAGGAGTGGCATCTGATTGGAGATCGACCGATATTGTTTTTTCAGGGCCGATATCAATACCGATTATTGCTAGTTAACGGGGCCGATAATCGATATTTCGAGCCGATATGCAAAAAGAGAGAGAGAGAGAGAAAGAGAGATCTTTGCCAAAATTTTGAATTTTACAGACACCTAGCTCAGCTGAAACTCTCCTCTCTTCTCTGACCTTCAATACTCTGTTCATGTGTGAGCAGTGTTGGGCATGTTACTTTTAAAAAATAATTAGTTATAGTTACTAGTTACTTCTCCCAAAAAGTAACTGAGTTAGTAACTAAGTTACGGCATTATAAAAGTAACTAGTTACCAGGGAAAGTAACTATTGCGTTACATTTCTAAAAATGTTCAAATATGTGACCCTCCACGGCAAAACCAGTCGCTTGTCGCAAATTTTCAAAATTGGGTTATTATATTTTCATGAAATGGCATAACTCAAGCTTCAAAACGATACCTATATCGAATGAACCGGACGACATATGACTGAGATATCAACATTCAAAGGAGTCGGGTTTCTTCTGTCACGCCAAGTGAGAAACGGAGAAATCTGCCTTTGAAGTTGACTATCGCCGTAGCACTCACAGACGCTTGCTGCGGTCGCGGCTACGTTTGCATTTACGGTAGCCTACGCTGCATTCACAGCCACACGTATAGCCTACCTGCGTTAGATTAACTGAACTCGGGAGACGGAGATGGATTCCGGAGAAATATCTTCACACTAGTCAACGAGTGGATTGGAAAGTCATGAAGCTAGAGGTGTAGAGCTGGGTTTTAAGCAGGTTGGAATGTTGATTTTATGTTGTCAGCAGACTGCATTTACAGCTATTGCACTGTCCTCCTTATTAATACACACATATACAGTACTGTGCAAAAGTTTTAGGCAGGTGTGAAAAAATGCAGTAAACAAAGAATGCTTTCAAAAGTGTTAATCATTTATTTTCATCAATCAACAAAATGCAGTGAATGAACAAAAGAGAAATCGAAATCAAATCAATATTTGGTGTGACCACCCTTTGCCTTCAAAACAGCATCAATTCTTCTAGGTACACTTGCACACAGTTTTTGAAGGAACTCTTTGAAGGCTGGTAGGTTGTTCCAACCATCTTGGAGAACTAACCACAGATCTATAATCCTATAATCCTACAAAATAATATAATGACTACAAAATAATATAATGACTATAATCCTACAAAATAATATAATGACTATAATCCTACAAAATCCCTGACTTTGTGCAAGTGTACCTATAAGAATTGATGCTGGTTTGAAGGCAGAAGGTAGTAACACCAAATGTTGATTTGATTTAGATTTTTCTTTTGTTCGCTCACTTTGCATTTTGTAAATTGATAAAAATAAACAATCATTATTTATATTTCTGAAAGCATTCTTTCTTTACAGCATTTTTTCACACCTGCCTAAAACTTTTGCACAGTACTGTAGGTGTGTACACACTGCTAGAGCTGGGTCAGAACACTACCATGCTGTTTTGTGGGGGTGTGTAGTCTTACAATTAATTAATAAAATAAACTAATGACTGGTTTTCTTTATCAGTTCAGGTTGTGTTTCATTCTGTAACATTCTACCAATTCCTTATTCTACAGCTTCTACAAGTTAGTCAGAGGCATTAGGTGTTATAAGTGTTGTGGCAAAAATGCAACAATGTGGTGAAAGAAGATGTACTTTTAATACTTAAGTATTTTTTAAAACAAGTACTTCAGCACTTTAACTTAAGTAAAAAATTGACTGTACGACTTTCACTTTTTTTGGAGTAACATTTGACTTGTGGTATCTGTACTTTCACTCAAGTAATGAAGTTAACTACTTTGCTCACCTCTGATGAGATTAGTTTACAACCGACATGGAGAAACACTTTCTTCCTGGGCAAAATCTACATTTCAGATATACATTCTTGCCTGTTATCTCAGTAAAGTAATGTCCATACTTCCAGTTTAAAAATGTTACTTTTGAATTCTCTGGTCCTGCCATTACTGCGTGTGTCTTCTGGTCGGTTGTGTGTGCGACTGTGCATGTGTGTTTGTGTGTGAACGCCTGCCCAACTTTGCCTCTGATTGGCTTTCCATGAAATTTTATTCTTCCTTAGCCAATCATCATCACTTATTTGGTTGTTTGGCCCCTTCCCCCACCAAAGAAAAGAATTAAAAACTTGAGAGAGCCTGGTCGGATAAAAAGAGCTTTAATAAGTATAGTAACCCCCCCCATTTTGTTCTCAGGTGGGACATTAAATGAAGCAGCGAGTCGAGAGCAAACGGCACAGAGAGAAGAGACGGCAGTGGAGCCACAGTAGCACACTTAAAATCAGTGAGGGTGAAAAAAAGATACTGATAATCAACAATCTGTCCGGGCGATAATCGGTCGACCCTTACATCTGATGCCCACACAGCACACTCTCACTGCGTCACAGCGTGCTCTTGGCAGCTGCGTGATAGAGTTGAAGGCTGGAGTCCATTCTGATGAAGATGGAAGCAAGAACCCGTGGCTGTGAAACAGACACTTTTTGTAGTTTAGCTAATTACTATATTAAAACTTTCAATCATAAAAAATTTGGAGCTTGAAAAGTTGTTGTTCAAAGGTAGCGTCCCCAACAATGAATTTGTGCATGATCAAGAATAATGAGGCCATTTTTGCCAAGAAGTAAAAAAATACTTTTACGCCAGCTTTCCTTTAGACTGAAAAGATTCTATTCTTGGGGTTTAACATTAAAGATAACACATCAGCATTTGGCAATTACAAATAGATAGTATAACTTAAATAAAGCTCTTATTAATATGGTACATCTATGTGTACAAGCAGGCGTCTGAAACTTCATGCACTCCCATAGCTGACATATAAACTGCAATGTGTCAGCAGAGCGTGTTCTGTCACAGGAGTCACATTACCACAATAAAAACTCCTCCCGGCTGCACTTTCACTGTGCTGTCTACAGCTCTGACACTAGAGAGGCATGTAAGGTAAGACACCTTACCGCCGAGAGGCCACCAGCTTTCTGTCTCAGGCCAAACTGAATCTATTAGTCTGGCAAACAGCTACACAGTAAGGCCGGCAAAGAAATCAACTCCTCTCTGACTTGAAAATTCTGAATTTATGCTGGAAAAAATGTATACAGTAAGGAATCTTATTGCATGTTATTTATAGCACTACCCTCATATTTCTGGGAAGGCAATATTTCTTCTAAGTTTGGTCAGAGATCTGAAAAACATGTCACAAGCCTGTAATGTACACATGTAAAATACTTGAGGTAGGGATCAGGAAAACTAATAGACAAACTGTTAGGGGTGTAAATCAAGCTTCATCACGATACAATATTATATCGATTCAATGGACAACAATTCAGTGTCTACTGATCTCACAAGTCTGCTACGATACGATATGATACGATTTCGATTGGAACCAATTCAGGAGCAAGCACCCGTTATGAGCCAATATCATATGCTAATTTGACACAATTATTTTCATAGATATCAAAACGCCAAAAACAACTAAAATACTACTGGACATATTTATTTCTGAGCTTAATACTGTGCTTAATAAAAGTAGTGACGGAGTGATACAGTAGTGATGGAATCCATGTTTTCATTTTGAACTGATGCTATGGGCTTGTTGATCACTGAATCGATGTGGACCGATGAATCGTTACACCCCTGCAAACTACTGTACAAACACACATGACGTTCTGGGCACATGGACATGCAATATTAAGGGAAAGATGTACATTTGAAAGAGAATATCCTACCACTTTGGTGAAGCCTCAAATTAATGCGTTTTCAACCCATAATCTGCTTGACCATCTCCGAACCAGAAATAACCAGCACATGACCAATGACAAACCAGTTTAAAAATCTATGCGTTTTATATGCTGATGTTTTAGAAGATCTACGAGGACGGCACTAAACAGGAAGAGGTTTCGTAGCACGTAATGTGTCTCCACTTCCCACTCGTCAACGGCCGCCAAAGCCCTGCTCTCGTCACGCTTTAGTGAGCCTCATTCTTTTTTCATTGCCCTCCTGTGGAACAGGACATGGGCCATGCCAAAACTGCCTTCCTGTGTCATGCAAGGAGCAGAGACACGGAATGGAGACCTCACTCTGATCCAGCAGTGCAGACGCTCAGCCAGAGAAGCCAGAAGATCAGCTTGCAAACAAATCGTGAGACTCCTGTAATTACGTTACTGGCCTAACAAGACTCTAATGCTCATTAAAGAGCCATGCAGCATAACAGCTTACATAAACCACCAAATGTTCTTATTGCTTCCTCTCCTACTACTATGTTCTTTAAATGGTTCTCAGATCATAGATCAATGGACTAACTTAGTTCTGATAGATCAAGTGTTCTTGATTCAGTTCCTGTTCTAGTTCTCAAGCTCCACATGAATTCAGAGACCTAGGATTCGTGGTAAAGCTAAAAAGATTGAGGATACTGACTGAATCGAATCATGATTCTTTCTCTGTCAATTCAAAATCGATTCATGCCTTCCAAAAAATCCATTCATATTTTTCAGCTAACATAATGGCACCAGTTTACTTTTTCCCTAACACAAGTTCAGCTTGCCAATTTTACAGACGGCGCAATGTTGAAACCTGCCCCGATAAACTTCTTTTGCGTGAGCATGAAGGAAATGCAGTCAGTATGCATACACATGGATTACATTTAGTAAACTACATTGGATTCAGTGTGATTTTTTGTTGATCTGCCACAGTCAAATGGGAAAAGTAATTCAAATAGCAATCTGAAACTAATTCATCTATGTACTGAATTGTGAATTGTTTATGAATCGTGAATCGCTTATTAATTGAATCATGGGCCCAAGAATTGAATCGAATCAAATCGAATTTCTCAATTGTGCATAATTGAGGTTAAACAACACGTTTGAAACCTGAATGAAGAATGCAGTGATTTATAATCTTTTAAAGAGTGCCAGCAAAGGCTATATTAGCATGTTTTTATAAAATAAATAACAAATCTTTTTTTGGAATGTTAAGTTTCAAGTTTGGAATTTAAGTCTCACAAAAGCTAATGAGTTCGTCTTGCAATGCTGCAAAAACACATCAAATCAGTTTCTTAGATTCAGGAAAGACTACTGATTTAGGACGTTTCTATATTTTAGTGCTGTTCTCATGTCCCCAAGTGGCAACAGAATGCCGCTAATGTGTGGTTTAAATTTGCGTGTCTTGTGTAGTTTCACAGTAATTTTCCTCTGTCCTGCCCCCATAGGTTTCTATTGGTCAGTTACACAGTTATCAGTTACACCTTGTTCCTAGTTTCCTTGCTGTGTTTGTTTCATTAGTCCCTTTGTTTCAGATTGCTTGTTTCCTGTTTAGTTCCCACCTCCGGTTAACTCAGCTCTGTTAATCTGTTGGCTTGGCGGTTAGTGTCTTGTTTGGTTAAATCAGTTAGCTTATTGTTGCTGTTTTAGGTTAATCAGCTCTCTATTTAGGCATGTCTCCTTTTTGCGTTGGTTGGTCGGTCCACTGTTACTCTACCCCACGTTGGCGTGCTGTATGTGTGTTTGTTCTATAAGATACAGGATTTCACTGCTTGTTGTACCTGTGTAACTATGCATGTGTCAAATAGAGAATCTTGACTAATAAGAAGAAAAGATTTTAGTTTATTGTTTTGTGGCCATCGTAACCTGGTCACTGGGGAAACACGAGTCCACTCTAAGCGCTGGTCCCAAGACCAGGTAAATGGGGAGGTTTGTGTCAGGAAGGGCATCCGGTGTAAAACTTTTGCCAGTTCAAAATGAGGACAACTAGGCAGTTGATCTGCTGTGGCGACCCATAATGAGAGAGGCGGAAAGAAGAGAAAGCATCATGCCTGGATTATGTTCATTATAAGGATGCTTTGCAGTGGTGTCTCACCACCATGTTTGCCGCCAACATACCATGTTACGTCTCACAAAAAATAAGGCTTAAATGATCTTTTGTCTTATCAAGAGGGAGAAACCTCAATGTAAAACAAACCATTGAAAGCCATTTCATTGCACTTCCTAAATATGGTATAAACCTGCAAGTGTTCCAACCCCTAAACACCTTCACCAAACATTTATAGCTAGACTGTGCTTATGACCAGCCGTAGACTCCCTGATGCAAATAGTCTCTGCAGATGGTAAGATTCTCCAGTCTCGGAATCACAAGAGCAAAGAATCTACCACAAGATGAGAACCACAACTACAGTGCTCTCTACATTCCTAATGGCAGCCACGGCATACAATTAAAAGCATGCTAAAGCCTACAAGGCCAAGGCTGCTAATCCACCACATCTTTCCCAGAGGCGTGAGCAAGCCTCAGAGAGGAACGAGAGCAGCAGGCCGAGCTCACTCTACCGTGTCTCTTATAGATGGGAGGCTTCCGATAGATGTTGGGCTCCCCTGATGCTGAGGAGAAAAAGAGAGGTGAGAGGTGAAACATGGAGAAGAGGAAAAGCGGGGAAGGGAGGGAGGAAATCTTGTAGGTTTTTTCAGCGACTGAGAAGTCGAAAGGCTCAGAAATTTAAAGATTATCTAGGGTTTATTTATACCTCTTTATTTATCAACGTGAAAACATTTTAGAATATTGATCTATTGTTTGTGGCCTTGTACTTCCTGGATTTCCAATCTTTAACATGAATTCTCCTGATTTTTCTCTGTTTTCAGCGAGTGTTGTATGCTTGTGTGTTTGGGAGAGGTGGTGGAAAGAAGTTGGCGGGCTGAAATAATTCACACAAGTGACGACACTAAAGAAAGTGGAGAAGACTCTAGATGGTCACAATATAAGGTTTTTCAGGTCAAACTGTCATTAACAGAGTGATAAGTGAAGCTCATATATACGGGAACGGGCTAAGCGTGATGGGTGTAGAGGGAAGCGAATGGGCTGAAAGCAGGGCTGTGGCCTACCTGGCACATGGAAATGCTTGGGTGCTTTATTCGTGGTTGGCGTGCCACACCGGGCCTCCAGCTGCGGGTAATAAGGCGAGCTTCTGCCACTCTCAGTGCCTGCGCCAAGCCCCCAGCCAATGACAGTAACAGAAGCGTGAATGAAAGATCACCCCCCCAGCTCCCCCCGTCAAAACACAAATCAAAATGGGCAATTTCTTGGGTCACAAGTTAGCCAGGGACAGTATGCATTTCAGCAAAGGTGGGAAAGTCATACTGTGCCAAATGTAGCAAACTCAAATAGAAATAAAAATGAAAAGCCAAGGAAAGTGAATGTATTCATTTTTTTTTTATTTCTAAGCTGTATCATATCCACTGAGCCTGATTTGTAGGGGTGTTAAAATTAATCGCATAATCGTTGCATCACGATGCAGACGTGGACGATTCTGCATCGATGCAATGGCAGACCATAATCAATTATAACAACCTGCAGTGGCATTGCAGGTTGTCTGTGACATCCAATATAGTTTTCCTACTGAAATCACTTTTTACATTGTTTTTCCTTTTTTTCATTTTTCAAAATATTTCCATGATTTGGGCATCTTTATGAATAATGAATTAAAAAAAATAATAATACAAAAAATACTTTTATTTTCTGTATTATTTGTATTATATCAGTATATGATAATTCAGAGAGAATTATGATACAATGAATTATATCATAATGACACTGCTTGGTGATATTCTGGCTTAGAAATTCAAGTTAAAAGAACATCCTGGTAGCAACTACGGCTGCGCAATCTGCGTGCAATGTGACGTAATACAGAAAAATAGTTGGGATGCATCGTGCTGCATCGAGATATCGTATCGAATCGTTGCCCTAATAATCATAATCGAATCGAAAGTTCACACCTCCACTGATATGACCTTAAAGACAAAATTTTGAAAGTAGATTTTGCTGCATTAATAAATGAATAAATGTCATTGCCACACAGATGCTCTTATCCAGAGCAACCTACATAACCTAATTAAAGGGACAGACCTCCTGGAGCAACTTGGGGATCTTGCATTGTACCTCAATAGTTGTAGTGCTGGAGGTAGAATACAGCTTGAACTTATGACCTTGGTATCTAACCACTAAACTCCCACTGCAGGAAAAAATATTTCTTTTTTGGGAAACTTTTGATCATTAGTGTGTGGCCACATATCCTGAGAACATTCTAGTCTTGCTTTCTAAACATCTATAGCATAATCTGTCCTCTCCGAGGTCAATCCCGAACATCAGGTGTGTAAGAGAGCTCTCTGTTAGCTACTCACCGTATCTGTAGTAGTGCTGAGGCGAACGGGGCAGGACGGGAGACATGCCTTGCCTGCTGTATGTGGGCGAGTCGATGTACCCTGGGCTGGAGGACCGCCGCTGCCGCAGGTCCACACTGTCGTACATTTCCTATCCAAACACAGGCTGTTCTCAGAGAGTGCTAAGCTCTGGTATCTGTTACTTCTGAGTATGGATCATATTTCAGTCTATTAACTTGCAAAAGTAATTATTTTTAGGGGAATGTTTTTACCTGAGAATAAGGAGAGAGTGTACCCAGAGACTGCGGAAATAGGAAAGATAGAGAATGATTAATAGCCGAAAACATGTATATTATCCTTTCCTTATGTGCCTTTGGCCAGACGCTTAACAGAACAAGTGGTTCCCGTGTCAAAACTTACCACATTTATCCTACCATCTTTAAGTTACACAGTTGTTTCCTGCACTCTGATAAGAGCACTATCAATTTCCAGCAGTCAGGTGATGGGAACAAAACAAGCTCTCTTTACAGAACAGGAATATAGCATTCCTCCAGTCAGTAATCAGCAAAGTCTACAGAAAGCCAGTTTAAGAATGCACATTACTGAAATCCAGCTGCTGTGTACGTGTGGCTCTCAAGCGTGACTGCAATTTGTCCAGGCTGACAACACTTTAGATATGGAGAATGCACAACCAGATGCTAGACAAAATATTCCGGAAATGTTGACAGAAATGCAGGCTCTCTGAAAGCTACACAACAGCAATTAGGGTGAGGAGAAAATTGTAGGTATTAAGGATGCATGATAATACTCAGAATAGGGTTGGTGTGTCTTCAAATTTTACTAATATTAGAGGAGAAGGATTAGGGCGTCTGTCATCCAAGAACCACTCTTTAAATACATGAAGCACCTAAATTAAAAATGTTTTGACAAATATGCAAATAGAACATTAGTGTTTTTATATCAATGCATCCCTAACACATTGGTCTTCACTCTTTGTCATATACACATATACTGTAGGCCCTCATTTAACAAGTGTGCATACGGTAGAAAAACGGGTGTATGGTCATTTCAATGCTAATTTTGGGATTTATCAGTTTTGACGTGAGCGTAGGACACGGTCAAATCCCAGGCCAGCTCTCAGATGGTGTACGCAGTTCTCTGTCAGCACGGACTAGCGCTGCAGCAGAGGAAATCAAGCTGTGTCGGGGGAATTATTACACCATAGTTGTGCAAAAATGCTGTTAAGCAGTTAATCATCAAGATTTCAGGTGGAATGTGTATTGTGGGTTATATGGGATTAATGAATTTTCTTTGTCGATTTACGTAATTGTAAGATTACAAACTGCAGTAATTCTAAACGATCCACATGTAAAGTTACGTCATTGCAGTCATGCCTGTGGCTACCATTATTTTATCATAGTATTTTATGATATTCTATTTTACTCTTATTTTATTTGATTCCCCTTTTTTCGTTTTATTTTATTCTTATGGTCATCTTATTTGTTGTATCTCTTTTATTTATTTAGTGTGACCAGATGTCTTCTTTTGCCCGGGCATGTCCTTTTTTAAGAACTAAAAATGTGTCCAGCCGGGATTCTACAATTGGTTGGGATTTCATTCTACCTCAGTCTCAAAAATTCTTACATAGGATTTGCTTTGCCTTTTTCCTGGGGCCTTTCCAAACCAGTTACTTCGCTCTCTCCCTACTCACCTCCACTCGCTTTTCTTATAGTCTTACTGCATAAATCGAGTGGAAGTGAGTAGGGGGTGGGCGAAGTACCATGGCCATGGTGCCATTTTTTCCGGCTTTCGTTCCTCCATGTCGCAAATTCTGTGGCGCGGCATGTGAATTATGCTTGTTTCCAGCCAGCCGCCGGATTTACTAACTCGGGAATGTGTGATTGTCGGGATTGGCCCGGTACACCCTGTTTAATAAATCACACGTAGAACTTCTTGAACAGTGATTTTAAGCACCCGAATCTACACTCGTTTTGAGAAAAGAGGGCTATAATGTGTGAAATCTGATCTCATTCAGGGCAGGAAAGCAAACAAACAAACAGTGTTTGCAGTGACGCAGACCAAAGTGTGTTGTGGACACGAGGCCAGGCTTTGCTATATTACCTAAAAGTGGTCTAGGGTTACTAGAGGCATGCTGGGAAAGGGGTACATCTTAGCTCTAAAGTCCCACTCAGGCAGTACCTCTCCGTAACTGAGGCGCTCGAGCCTGTCGTCCGAGTAGTATCTGTGACAGGGCTCGTAGGGTAAGAGCTCGGGCCTCTGCAGGTCATAAATGGCTTTGACCTTTGGCAGCGCGGCCAGGTCTCTGTATTCTAGGATCTCGTTCTCCACTTTGGCCTGAGGAGAGGGACATGGGACAAAGACACACACACAAACACACACATAAACTCACACAGGTGTCAAAATGCAATGAGAGGATGAGAACACCACTGAGAAATGAATGTCAATGAAAATGTCAGCAACAACAACAACAACATAGAGCCTGGGAGTGAGTCTGTGAGTTGTGAGTTGCTCCTCCTGAGTCAGTTGCCAACACACATCCAATTCCAGACTTAATCATGCCAAAGTTTTTTAAGACTAGACTCTAAGACATTCTGCTAGACCAGGTTTGTAAGGAGATGAGAATGCTACTGAAAGTGGTGTTAATATCTCCCAGTTTTTCAGACAGAAATCTTTACTAACAAAATGTTGGCCATAAAAGTTAAAGCATTGTTTTTGGTACACAATTTTAAGTATGTTTTTGATTCACTGACAAGTTGCCGACAGCTGACTGACAAAAAAAAGACCAAACAAGCTTAAAGACTCAGGCCAGAAATGTAGCCTGCTAGATTTTTTCAGAATTTATAATTGCACGAACAAGTCATTTTTGAAACTCCTTTTTTTGCCTGAGAGCCACATAATTTCCTGTCAGCCTTGGTGTAACCTTTCGTGACTCAGCTGAACCAGAACTTGTGATAAGAAGTATTTCTTCATTCATTATCTGAACCGCCTAATCCCAACAGGAGTCGCCAAGCAACTACAGACGCAAGGCGGGGAACAACCCTGGGCTATTTGCCTCATGTAAATAGTACAGTGGTCCGATAGCTTTCTGACTAACACTCAGTCAGAACCATCATGGCATCACGGCATCTGATCTTGGCTGACACTCTGCATTGCTTATGTAGGCCCAGTTCTTTCTTAAAGAATTTCTGCCAGATCTTGGACCAGAATGTTTTCTTAGGCAAAAGATTTTGGACCATTGCTAGGGAAGAAGAGAACAAAGTGGAAACTGCTGGCAATCTCGAGGTCATGTTATGGGCGAGTTCTGGCTTGGCTCAAGCTTCTGGACCTAGGTCAACCAAGGACCGTCACTGCGAACTAAATTGTGCACAGCAGAAACTGGTGCATTAGACCAGACTTGGGACAGACAAAATTGCTATCACAGCTTCAAGTTGGCTTAGGTGCCCAACCAGCTTTGCAAGCCAGCTCAAGCAAGGTTTTGAACCTTGAGCAAGTGACCTGAGTCAACCTGCAAACCAGCACATGATCATCACGAACCAAGAACAAGCAGGTTACATTACAGCCAGCTTCCCGTGGTTCAAGGTGAGCTGGCTAATAACTCTTCCATCCTGACAGTAAGTGCATTCTCATCACACACCCTCACACATGTGACATGTTGTGCAGAATCCAGGGTCTGACCTTCACCAGGGCCGGGGCCAGTAGAGCGGGACAGTGCCCGTGCTTACACTGCGTTTTTAGCTCATCCATCACACAAGCAGCGCGAAAGGTCACTCCTTACATCAATCACACAGTCACACGCTCTTGCCCCCATTTGCATGTGCATGTTAATGTTAGCACCAGGACATGACACACTCAAATGCATTCATAACTTAAATAGCCCAGAACATGGAAGTTCCTCACAATTACTGACTGTTATTTTAGGCCAGATTAATTGACTGCTTGACATCCTCTTGACAGAAACGTGTCAGGAATTTTTTGTGGCAGCAACTTGAAATGCAAAAAGGGACATCAATATCCACTGTTGGGAAGCAGCTTATTATTCACACAGACTTGGCTGAGAGAGATGATGCTGGACCCCAGTTTCAGTTATTTTATTTGGGACTAGCTAAAGATGTTAGATGTTTGAAGCTTTTGATGTCAAAATAGCTTCTAAAAACATCTGAGGCTGTGGCACAAAAGTTTGCCATCTTAATCTAGTCCATAAGAGCCATTTTACCAATGTTCAACTGCACTTAGGATGAGAGAAAACACATGTGGGCCAACTTCTGCGTCGGTGTAGATAATGTCTAACAAACCCCACAGAGCCAGAGCCGGACTGCTCATGAAATCTGACTTTGGCTGACACTTGGCATTCCTTACATGGGCCAGTTTTCTCCTTAAAGAATTTTTGCCGGATCTTGGATCAAAATAATTTTTCTTCAGGCAAAACAATTTGTGCCCATGCTAGTTTGAGGACAAATCTCTGGGGCTAAACAGAATGACAGTTATGTGTCAGGAATCTTCTGTGGTGGCATCTAAGAATTGTCTCTGTTAACTCTAAAATGGAAAACGGGACATTAAGATTCAATGGATTGTCGCAAAGCAGCTTGTTACTCACACAGATGACTCGGCTGGGGGAGCTGATGCTTGACCCCGGTGGGGAGATGGAGGTTTCGGACATGCGCCGCACTCTGAGCTTCCTCTCCGCTCGAGCTGCCTGCTTACACGCCGGGTGCCACACCTCGGAACCTGCAATAGAGAAACGAAAGATCCTAAAACTAAAGATCCTTAAAAATTCTGGTTGAGTCTAGTTAGTTGGGGTGCATATATGAACATGATCTTAATGATGGACATTGAGCAAATACATTAATATGGTTAATGATGGATAAAAGATTTACTTTTAGCAAACGCTCTTATCCAGAATAACTTCCCAGAATAGCCTGGTTGCAGCTACTTGGGGTTAAGGGCCTTAATCAGGGAACAAACAGTGCTTTTAGGCTCTCTCATGATTCAAACCCCTAATTTAATTGATAGAATTATAGAACAAGTTAAGCATGATAAATTTAGAAAACATTAGCTGTCATTCACTGCTTTTTACATTAGTGCCTTTAGGCATCGTGATTTCCCTTGTAAAAAAGTAGTGCACTAAAGTGTATTGATAGAGTGCTTTCATAACGTGTGATAAAAGTGCATTTTCTTTGCGCGTTTTTTCTTTTAATACTTTCATACTTTTGTATACTTGCAAAAAGTATAGTTTGCATTTAAATATGATTTAGTATTCTAAAAAACACGAATAAAAGTAGACTTAGTTATCAGTTAAGTTATCGATCACTTTTAAGTGTTCATTTAACGTGTATTTTAGTTACTAGATACAAATACTTTTAAAGTACAATCAATGTACTTTCAGAAAGTATTCATTCATTCCTTCATTACCTGAACCTCTTAATCCCAACTGGGGTCGCAGTTCAATGTTTACGGTAAATCCACTCGTTGACTAGCGAGTCTCCCGAGTTCAGTTAACCTAACGCAGGTAGGTATCCGTGTGGCTGTGAATGCAGCGTGGGCAAGCGTCTGTGAGTGCTACGGCGATAGTCAACTTCAAAGGTAGATTTCTCCGTTTCTCACTTGGCGTGACAGGAGAAACCCGACTCCTTTGAATGTTGATATCTCAGTCATATGTCGTCCGATTCATTCGATATAGGTATCGTTTTGAAGGTTGATTTATGCCCTTTCATGAAAACATAATAACCCAATTTTGCAAATTTGTGACAAGCGACTGATTTTGCCGTGGAGGGTCACATTTCCTCTAAGCTGTTTGTACCAGTCTTTACACCAATAGAGACGAAGAAGAGCGGACATTCGGGTGCTGTTTTTTATTTAGGCTGTTGTAACATAATCAGACAGATGTGTTAATGTTTTCCAATGTGTTGCTCAACCATCTCACTCTTTCTCTCCATGTCAATAGATGTGAAAGCTGATGTTGGCCAAGCTGACTCTTAACCGTTTTCACCCCCAGGAATCACATGCACTCAACATGCTTCTGAAGAATGAGAATGCCCTGCAGCCACTGGCAAGAACATCTTGTGAACGATCATATGAGAGTGAGACAGAGAAACTACTGAATAGGGCATTAAGGAGAAGCTAAATGGGGCTTTATGAGCATGACTTTAAGAGGTCAGACAGACACGGTTTCATTTACACTGTGTTATGTTCGCTACGTTTCATGCGAAAGAAAATTAGTCCAGGAGTCCCATAGATCCAAGGGTAGATGGAAGTGTAAGTGAGAGACAGGGCATTCTGTGGTTTCGGGACTCCTCAGGGTCTTCACCATGCACTCATTCTGTCTGGCCCCTGGCCAAACTCACCTGTCAGGTACATCTCCTCCCCCTCTGTGAACATCATTTGACATCGGGCACAGCGTGCACAAGTGGGGTGGTAGTGCTTGCCTCCAGCCTATGAGGAACGGATCGAGAATGAGAAAGTTTAAAACATTTACTGTGAATTCTAAAAACTCTCCCAGTAAGCAAACCTGTATAGATATGAAATATCTAAGCAACTGATGATAAAGTGCATCAAGAATGAACTTCACCAGCTGCTTTCATATAAACCCACAGCGCAATAAGATGCACTTCTGTTTAATGTTTTTAACGCGGTTGCTCAGAGACTTTACAACCACAGATGCACTTAACGACCCTCTTGATCATCATTGGCCGCTCTCAGAGACTCTTAATTGCCAAGCGTTGGTAATTGACAAAACTGTTCCTCTGAGGCTGAAGACTCTATAGGACGCCTGCAATATTAGCGGCCGACTCGGACGGAATAAGACATCTCAGTAAAATTGCCAGAAGTGGGAGGGGAAACTCGATTTTCGCACTGACGTCACCTCTATGTTGTCACCTCCCTCTGCGTGATACATTGCTAACATTACTGTTGGTAATAGGAACTTACCTAAAGCAGTAAGAAAGTTTGTGCTTCTCACAAGTGCTTTTGATCTTCTTGTTCTTTGGAATCACATTCATTGTAAGCTAAAAATTTGTGCATTTTACGATTAACGATTAACGATAACGATTACGGACATGGCGCATTCAGATGGGACTAAAATCACACAGAAGCTCTGGTAGTAATTACTTTAACCCCACATTTTCAGGTAAAACTAATCCGTCCAAATAGTACTTAAGAATCCTGATTTGAACAACAGCCATGAATTTGGTTGAAGGTAAAACATGGATGCAAAACACAACCTCCCGTTTAGGGGTATGGGTTGGCATTTGACTGTTTCGACTCAAAGGAGATCTGAAGCTCTTTGGGGTGGCAGATACTCAGTGTCTCTCTTCAAATAAACAGAAAGATTTTCATTTCTTGTTACTCTCATATATGAGATGGGCAGGATACCTTCCTTACCAATAAAGCAAAAGCAATAACCGTTTGTACAGTTGCATCTTGCCATGTTCTTTTATAGCCACTATCCCATTTTGCTGTAGTTTCCACTTATGGTTATGATTTCCACTTTCACTTTCTGTCATAAATGCATCTCCACAGGCCACTAAAGAAGCTGACAAAAATAGACTGAGATTGACATGTGACTTAAATAAATCTCGGCTTAAAGCCCAGATCATTCGATATGCAGGTAGGGTGGCAGTGCACCCCACCTGCTCACTTAATCTCATTTGTCGGCCTTAGGAGAAGATTTCCTCCTTGCTGACTGAACATTCCAACCCATTCTTATACCATTATGTCATTACTACTTCCTGGATTAGACACTTCCTCTGTCTGTTTCTGGATATACAGTAATGTTATATATGCTACTAATTGCAGTGTGACAATGTGTCTGAACAATTCTTCTGCAAATGATCAGCAGAGGTGTGACTGCTTTAATGGAGGCATTAGGTCTCATTCACCAATATTGTCTTTGTGTTTTCTTAAATATATTCTTTAAAAAGTTGCATTTAAATAGTATAATAATATACAAATGTAAAACTCAATAAGCTAATACTTTGAACAAGGACAAATCTCAAATAATAAAATATCAGTGAATGAATCTGTGTAAAACTCTACATTTAAGTAGTCTCTTCCGTTGTTGAATTTGTTGAAATTGAAGTTGAATGCTGCTATTTATTTGATGGCTAGCTAACATTTTGCTGTCTTTATAGGACAAAAATTTCATGCTATTGTAGTTCGCTATACATTTTATACAAAAAGCACTTTCAAGTTTATGTTTTATTTTTAATGTACTTCAACAAGGCTTTCAATAAGTGTGGCCATATATTCTTTGACACATAACTGTCTACACGGTGGTGCTAATGTGCTAAATGTAGCTTCTGCTACAGGACTCATAGAGCTCAGTGAGACCGGGGTTCTGTCCTAAGGTCTCTCAGACATTGAAAATACTGAAAATATCTGTCTTTGTAACAAAAACAAATTTTTTGATGTGGTATTTTTGCCACGCTACTTTACTCTTTGTGAATAAAGTACTCAGTGTCTTTTAAAGCTACAGTGTTTTAAAAGTAGCTTTGCTCCTAATGAGTCAATATCATTGTTACTTGTAGTTAGCTACTCGGCAACACTACTATTTTGAACAGGGACCCTCAAAGAAGAAAAGAAGATTCTTCAAAAAGAAGAGTGGTCATTGACTGGGGAAGGGTTGAGGGAAGACGGCTAAAGGTGGCCTGGATCAACAGGAGATTATGTGTCCTCTGCTTTGGGGAATTACAGAGCTGTCAGGTGGTGGGTGCGCAGACGAGTGCTGTATCGCTGGGCGCCTCCCAGGGGGGACTGGGTGCAAATCAAACAGGCAGGATAAAGATAAATCAGCCGGTGTCCTACTAGCTATAAATAACCTGGTGAGAACTCCCACTAGAACACAGAGCACTTCACATGAGCCACTCAGACAGAGAGTGCGCACAGACGGACAGGATCTCAGTGTGTGTGTGTGTGTGTGTGTGTGTGTGAGGGTGAGTTCACACAAGCAGACACTTACATACATATGTATTCGCCAGCCAGTGTATTTGAATTTGTTTGAGGCTGCGTGAATCTGTTAAGCTTCATCAGCTTGGAACTGTCTGTGCCGCCAAATGATCTCCTCTCTCATTTGTATGTAAACTACCTCATCATGTTGATCTCCCTCTGTGACTGTCACACGCTGTTTCTCTCTCTTCTTTTCTTCTCCCCATTCCTCTCTCTTACTCGCCCCTTCTTCCCATTTTCTTTCTCTGTTTAGCCGCTCTGTTCTTTCAGGCGCTTTCTCATTTTATGGTAGTTTGTGTTCTTTGCTTGTGTGTGTTTTGGGTAAGAAGTGGTCAAGAAGCAGATGAGGCAGAACAAAACAGTGGTACACTGCCAGAAGAATCATCATTAAGTCTCAGCATAGAGGCTTCATTTTATTTCAGAAACCACAATAGTTTGAGAAAGGCTACAATCGCTTCAGTGAGTCTTAAATAGCTTCAGATTGGCTACAGGTACTGCAATAAAAATACAATCACTACTGTAAGAATATATAAAGACAACAATCCCTTCAGCAAGAGTATAATCACTATGGTGAGACCTCAGTCATTTCAGAAAAACTACAGTCAATTCAGTACGACTACAATCACTAATAGAAAAATCACTACAGTACTAATCACTTCAGTAAAATACAACCACTAAAGTGTCTTTACACTTTCACATCGTGAAAGTCTAGTCTACAACTCAGATAGTCTACAACTCAGTTAAACTGGTCATTTCATACTACAATCTCTTAGGAGGGTCAACATTCACTACATTAACACAGTAACATTCACCTCAGCAAGACTACAATAGTAAGGCTACAATGAACTTCAAGAAGAATACAACCACTTCAGTAAATCTAAAATCACGTAAGATTGAGTAAAATCACAACAGCAAAAATACAGCCACAACTGTACAATTACAATCACTTCATAGACTCTAGTCTTTGCAGTAAGTATACAATCACTTCAGAGTGTAAAGAGTGACTGCAATCACTATAGAAAGACTACAATTACGTCAGTAAGACTACAATAGCTTCATTAAAAATACAATCACTACTGTAGGATGACTCTCACTTCAGCAAGACTTCAGTCACGTCAGTTAAATCACTATAGTATGAATACAGTCACTTAAGAGTCTCTAAACATTGCAATCTGACCAGAATATTGTATACAATCATTAAAGTAAAACTACAATTACTACAGAGATACTACACTACAATCAGTTCATTTGCAGTATTTATACCAATTACCAATTTTTCTCTCTCTCTCCCTCCCCCTTACTTACACATTCTCTCTTTCTCTGTTATCCTTTCTTAACCGGGTTCCCCTGAGCCATTTCGCTCTCTGTTCAGGGCAGTGCCAAGCCATAGCCTGTTGAGAGCGTGTTTGAGATAGTCGTGCTTCAAAAGACAGTTTTCATCCCGCCATCTCTCTAGGTTCTCCCATCCATCTCCTCATATTTACCCTTTGATCTTTTTATAGCCAGAGCTTCCTGCCTCACCTCCCGCCCCCTTCGCCAAACTGGTGGATCAACGCGGGCCAGTTTCAACACATTTTCACCACCCGTGTCAATAATGCAGGTGCAATTACAAAGACACACGCTACATACCAGAACGGGTATCGTTTACGGAGCACATTCAACAAACAGGAAGTCATTCATCTTGGAAAAAAATAGTTCATTTCTATCATCATACAGAGAGTGTGATTTACAAAAGGCTTAACATGTCCAGGTTAATGACTGTTCACTCACCTCCAGCACTCGCCCACTGATGTATCTGCTGCAGGTCTCACACTTTATACCAAACTGGGCATGGTAATCTGCTTCACAATATGGAATACCATCTCTGAATAACACACAAAAATACACAATGGGCTACTTTCACATAACGCAGTGACGTCATATTCATAGCATGTAATGCAGTTCACCTTTTTTCTGGTTTGACACACTATGAGCACTACGAGCAGACTGTGAGCTCAAGATAGTTGTCTTTCAGCAGCAACAGAAACAATATAACTACCACTGCTGCATTCCAATGTGCTTATCATCAATATCACGACCACTGTTGCGCTCTGATGTGCTTATCATCTTCTAAATATAACAGAGTTTTAAGCTTCCACGGCTTCCTCTGTGATGTTGGACTCAGAAGGCGGTGACTGGTCAGTATTCGTTGCTATCAGTTCACTGTTACAGCACACAGTAAAGTCTGCAGTTTGCACTTCACTGCAGAGCAGGTTATTATGCACAAGAAAAATACGCTAAACAGCTTAAATCGAAACTTTCGTAACAGCTGAACACACACAAAGCAGTAACACAGGGGTCTTGGCCATATCATGCACCATGCATGTGGTGGATATGACGTAACTGCATTAAGTGCACGTAGCCTACACACACAAACTGGTACACAGACATTTCATAAAGTAATGACCAGAGATATGACTCCTAAAAATGTGATATATGACAGTGGGCAACTTTGTATAAAAACTCAAATAACAGTATCAGCGGTAAAAAAGATTTTTAGACATACAAGCACTTTGTGTTTTATTGGGAAACAGTCTTCTGACACTGATTTGGTACCTGTTTGCTAATTCAGCCCAAAAATGTCTGAAGCAGCTAAATTTTAGCTCTACAGATAAACAATACAACTTTGCTCAGTAATCTGCTTTTAGCTGGTCACCATCATAAGCAGTTTTTTTAATATATAATCAGCTAAAGCAAGCTTTGTTCCTCTTTATGACGGATTATGTACCGCACTGTCTTAAGCTGAACCCTTGACTAGCTTCACCATGATTACACCACCAAAAAACAATGAACAATCGATGAAGCAGTTTAAAATATATATGATTACATGATGCAATCACACTTAAGGTGTACAAGTGATGAAATATCATGCTTTTTTGAATGGACCTGTACGTCAAACACAACTCCCAAAATGAAATTCCTGTTAATGCTAGCGCATTTACAGGAATATTATTACAGGTATCCAGCACTAGTGGAAATCAGCATTGGTTATCTACTGGAATCCATTAAACACTGGAGTCCATCCTGGTTATACATAAAAGAAAAGGAATATTGAACATAACTGTTTGTGGCGAATCTGGCTGCTGTTTACCCTCCTTACCACTAGGGACTCTCATAACATATTTAAGAACAGTTTTCAGAGTTTTATGCATTCCTTGCAAAATATTGCTACCTAGTTGCATATCGAGCTGTGCTGAACTATGTTTGGATCTGCCTGTTTACGTGGGACTTTTTTTTACACTTGAATAGCAAGTTTGTGAAATTCGGACTGTTTACAGATTCCGAGTTTGGATCATCTTGGAGGAATCGGTTTGCCGCTATTTGACCCCTATTCTGTTCAAAAACAGATTCATTAAAGATGGCTCCGAAACTAAGTCTTGCCTTCAGAAGGTCACAGGTTCGAATCCAGGGCCGGGAAAGTTACCGTTCCCAAGCACTGCTTCCTGGGTGCTTGTTAGCTGCCCGCTGCTCCTTCACGGACGGGTTAAATGCAGAGGTCACATTTAGTTGTGGTGCGCTGTGGTGTATTCACAATGACAAATAGTCACTCGAGTGATTATTTGTGAACACACCACAGCACACAGTGCACCACAATGAAATGTGACCTCTGCATTTGACCCATCCGTGAAGGAGCAGTGGGCAGCTGACATAGGCAGCAGAGCTTGGGGACGGTGCCTTGCTCATGAATATCTCAGTGGTTCCTTCACAGGTCCAGGATTCAAACCGGCAACCTTCCGATCATGGAGCCAATTCCCTACCCGTTACACTATGTCAGGTGTGTGTTTAACATTGACAGAACGCATGATTTTTGAGTGCACACATACAGCAATCACAGCCACAAATTTCAAATGGATTCCTGTTGCTAACTAATGCTACCACACCATACAGGAATGTAATGTTAGATATTCTGGGCTAATGTAAAGAGGCATTAGTTAGCAACTGGAATGTATTAGACAAAGAGGTTTGCTATTTATACTCGAGGTGCTTTTAAAAAAGGATTGTTACATATCTGTGGTGGTGAAGTATCGGTCGGGTGTAAGCGTTTTTCGTCAGGGACAGGACAAGCTAGATTTGTGAGGCATAATGAATGAAGCAGCAACAGCATCCGGCTGGAAAACTCACTTGCTGATGTACTCTCCTGTGAGGACCATTCCACAAGTTTGGCACTTAAAGCAACTGACGTGCCACTGTTTCTCCAGTGCCAAGAGAGACTGACCCTGTTTGATTTCCTCCTTACAGCCAGCACAGTCTACAGAGAGTGAGTAAGAGAGGGAGAGAAAAAAAAAGAGAGAGAGGGGGGATTCATCAGCTCACATCACTTTCATGGCCTGGTTACATTTGTCTGGAAATAAATGTGAAGTTTATTGATGCTTTCCTGCAATGTGGAACTGAACCTGCAGCTCCAAAAACCCACTTGAACTATTTGTCAGACTCAAACGAATCAATGGCGTGAAGGCGGTGTCAAGCTGTGAGTGGTGACGTTAATCAAAAAAACTGACAACCATAATGTCTGGGGGTATTCACATACACACTCACACACACACACACACACATACACACACACACACTCTCTGAAAGGGGCTGAATCCATGCTGGTAGCAAACTCCTGTGTAGTGAAGGGTCGGCCTGTCGTTTGTTTTCATTTGGACTATGTTTAATTGTAGAGCCCCAACACAGCCTCTGTAGTCATCGTCAAGGCCACAGCTTGAATACGTAACACAAAAAGTCTCATAAATCTAGTAACAATTTACTTTGACTAAGAAGTGCAGGAAGACACTGACTGAATCTTATCACAGCTTGGTGGAACGAACCACTAACAAAAAAGAGCTACAATCCATAACGCATCAAGTTTCTCTCTCATCCTTCCCTTTTGCTCACTTACTCTTATACGCACTCACGCACTCCTTCAACTGACCCCCAACAGACACAAAAAATGAACTAGGAAATCACACACATATACACACATTTATTTTGGTTTTCAAATTCAACCTGCGACTTTTGCATTAAAAGTTTTTTTTGCT
Source organism: Distichodus sexfasciatus (assembly GCA_032718565.1). NCBI lineage: Eukaryota > Metazoa > Chordata > Actinopteri > Characiformes > Distichodontidae > Distichodus > Distichodus sexfasciatus. Next base: position 2,393,548 of record JAVGVS010000028.1, on the reverse strand, counting down.
AATGAGGACATATTCTCACATCATCTTAAAAGCACAAAAATCAGACAAATCTCACGGTTTCTATATTTTAGAGAGACCTGCATCACTGAATCACGATTCTTTCTCTGTCAATTCAAAATCAAATGACATTTTTCAACTAACATACTGGCACTAGTTTACTTATCCCCCGACACAAGTTAAACGCCTATACTGTAGATGGCGCAAGGTCGAATTCTGCCCAGATAGACCTCCTTCGCGTGACCATGAAGGAAATGCAGTCAGTAGGCGTACATATGCATTACATTAAGTAAACTACATTTGATTCAGTGTGATTTTTTGCTTGATCTGCCACAGTCAAATGGCGAACCACAATCTGGAAATCTGATTCATTTATGAGCTGTGAGTCACATATTGATTTTGAATCAAATCCTGAGCCCCAGATTCGGAATCTAATTGAATCGTGACATTTTCTGAATCATGCACCCCTAACAGATAGATTGAGATTGTATTATATTGCATATTTACATTTCTGTATTGCATTTTATTTTTTAAGGAAGACCCCATAGAAGAGAGAAGTGAGCGAGCCCTGCAGCAGCCGACCTGCGACACAATGCACGACATGGCACAGGAGAAAAAGAGCAGGTGATTGTTGAAATTGCTATTTCACTTTGTTGTGGAGTAACCACAGGTGACCTACTGACACTTAAGGCTTTGACTCTGTTGCCATGGCAATGCAGGCTTTTATTTGCTCTTAACAGAGAATGTGGCAAGCAGGAAAAATACATGGTGATAGAGTAGATACTATATAAAGTCAAATTAAGCATATTTCAAACCAAGCTCAGTTGAAAGGGCTTTACAGTTATGATGGTTTCAAACTCTTTTACACTCCACACGCACACACACACACACACACACACAATCTTGGAGAGGTATTCATATTACTGTGCCATAAATCATATGATGACCTATATAATTTACTCTTAGCTATTTAAATAAAAGCTGAAACCTTTCTATAAAAGCATTTCCCCTTATAAAGCAAACGTAGGCATTTTCCTGTCATTTTCTCAGATTTTCCTATCCCCTATTCGACTGGTGTCTGTCATAGTGTGTGTGTTTACGTGTGTTCATGGGGGCATGGTTTTAGGGGACAATTAAGTCCTCACAACCTCCTAAACACACACACACACACACTTCACCAGACACCAATATCATTTATTCTTCTAAGCTGCTGACCAGGATGAGCCTGCACTACAAGAATGACACTAATATCAATCAAGCTTATCAGGCAGATTTATGTCTACGTGTGTAAGACTGTGTATGTGTGAGTGGGGACTCGGTGGGGAATGTGCATGTTTGCGTGAGTGTGTTTGTGAGGCTTATTTACAGGACTCCATGCACAAGCCCACCATGCAATACAAACCTTATATAATTCATTTAAGATCAACTGTGCTGCCATTACTTATTATGAAACTCCACAATGTTGTGGGCAGGACTTACGACTCGGCCCATGAATCTTGATCGGCTCATTTGAAGTGACGAGCTTGTGGGAGCACTGCTGACAGACACACTCTTTGCCACTGAATGTCACTCTGTCTCCTATTGGAAAGGGTTTTCTGGAAAAAAACAAAAAAAGACAGACAAAAACAAAAATTAAAAAGGCATCAGTATGGAATGTTTATTTAAAGGTATCATAACAATATTCAGTCAATATAATATAATACAGTTTTTATGCCTTTGGTATGTTATATTACACAGACACTTTAACAATAATGTAAATATTGATTGTTATTCACTTAATGTTCAGAAGCTTTATTAATTTGTATTCATCAAGTTAGCTGGTTCAAATTCATATCAAGCCTACTGTGGGAAATACAGCCACTGTGCCACGTTGTTCCAAGGAGATTTACCCTGAAATTAGGAAACATCTGCTAAAATACCTATTGTAATGTAACGCAAATGTAGGCAAAAACTCTTGATCTGCCACTTTTCCCAGCAGCGGACCCCTCCAGTACCTCGTGAGAGGTGGCTGGCCTAAATCGCACCCTCTGTTCCCTCCTTTCTGAGGGTGGCACCTTGTGATTTAGATATTTAAGACTTCACAGTATCTTCAGGTGGTCATCAACCCCATCAAAGTTTTATCAAGTTGCCCCCGACACCGCAGAGAGGCTCGACAGTAGAACCAGAGTCCTGGAACAACTCCTACCATCTCTCTGGCCTGTTTATCACATGAGATGAACAGATCAAAGAAATATGACCTCTGCATTTGACCCATCCATGAAGGAGCAGTGGGCAGCTGACATGGGCAGCGCCCGGGGGAGCAGTGCTTGGGGACGGTACCCAGGGGTGGAAGTAACGAATTACAAATACTCACATTACTGTAATTAAGTAGATTTTTTGGGTACTTGTACCTTTATGTAGTTTTTCAAGTGTGTAATTTTACTCATACTTGAGTACAATTTACACCATGTAATCTACTTCGGTACTTATAAAATCAAAAGTCGCTACTGAGTACGCCCACAATTTGAATTAATATTCAAACCTTTCATCTGCATCTTTCTAGCCAATAAGGCTGTGCAATCGCGACCGCGCCAATGAATTTATGATGTAAGCAAAGAATAAACTCCGCTGTAGCATCAGGCACAGGTGTCTGGAGGTACTACACAGTGGAGTACAAACTAATTTATAGACTGAAGATTTGGAGACGAAGAAGCCAAAATGGAGACAGAAGACAACACTGTCAACCGTGAAAATGATGGAGAAAAGACAGCGGACGAGTGCCCGCTGCCTGTTGTTCACAGTGTATTGGGAAAAGTTTAAACTGTTCTATGCATGTTCAAAAACATTTTTGTCATTGTTTTAAAAAACAAAATTCCTGCTTTATATCTACATTTATTTACAAAACAAATTGCCTTTCTATACGTTGTTCATCTGAGAAATGTGCTTTGAACGTAGATATTTTATACTGGTGAATCGAATCCAATGCCTGCTATTGACAACGCAATAAAACTTCCCACGGTTAAAAAGTAATTAATACTCTGAGTAGTTTTTGAGAAGAGTACTTTGTACTTTTACTGAAGTATTTTTTTAACACCACTACTTTTACTTGTAATTGAGTACATTTTAACCAATGTAACAGTACTTGTACTTGAGTACACATTTTCAGTACTCTTTCCACCTCTGACGGTACCTTGCTTATGAATACATCAGCGGTAAATTTACCGGTGCAGGATCTGAACCGGTGACCTTCCGATCATGGTGCCAACTCCCCAACCATTACACTTTGTCAGGCGTGTGTTTAGAATTGACAGAACTACATACAATATGATAGAAATGGCTTAATTTTCTTAAGAACAAATTTTTAAAAAAGCAATAAATTATAGGTGAATAAGGTCCAATGGTATCTAGCAGTGTGTTTACGTCTTTGTGCAACAACTGCACAAATGAACGCCATCAGCTGCAAAAGTAAGGTGTCAGAGGTGAAGGCTTAATGAAGTCACAAGTCGACACAAGGCAGAGTGTGGGTCATGGGTAACTCTCCCCCAGCCTAGAAGCAGTAGCAGTAGACCCACGTGGAGTTTAAACTATACATGCCCCTGCCTGGTCATCTGGAGGCCTCTGGGCGTCAGGTGACGTTTCACCCCCAAATAGATGGTGGAGGCCTCACTTTCCTAGATTGATGTATACAGGCTTGCCCATGCTGTGCACTTTAGCACGTCCACTTGTTGCTTTTCCGTGCTTCTATTTTTAAACTTCATAGTAATCATAGTAATAATACTTAATACTTTGATAAAGATTCACAATAAGAAAATTAAGATGTCAAAACTAGACATGTACGTGAATACGAAAGTTCAAACAAGGAGACCTAATGAGCACCGGCGCGTCCAATCACATTACTCCTGCTTTTATATATAAGCAGTGAATTTGGCCTTCTTCTCTGTCATTACAGCTGTTCGATTTCGCCCGCCTCCGCTCCTCCACCACCTTCGGCTCCCCGTCTTGGTCCGGGGAAAGGCTCCTTCGTCTCTCCCTGCCTGGTCTCCCAGCCAGATATGCCGGCTTCAAAGACGAGTGAACCAACGACCAAGCGACGGGCTTCCTCCAAAACTTATCACATACACATTAAAGACAATATTGTTTTGGCAAATAAAAAATTGTCAATCTAAACTGGATGGTCTCCCTGGTTGAAATGAATTAAACATGCACCAACCGACATGTAATACACAGATACCAATGGAAACCTTATATTTTTCATTACATATCATATTATGTATAATTTTACATGGTATAAGTTGCACTGAGGAAATATGGCTAGATAATAGCCATAAATATTATTTTCTGTGTACTTTTTCAGGCTGTAAAGGCGCAAACTCTGGCCGTTTTGATGTCATTATTTTCTCTGCCTAGGTGCTTATTTACAGTACCTTTTTAAGAGTTGAGGAGGGCCTTAAGATTTTCACACAATACCATGTATATATACTGTGTAAATAAATGCATATTTTGTGATTTTTTACACAAAAACACATGACTCATAGTTATGTTGACATGGTTCCATTCGGCCACTAGAGACCACTTTAGTCTTGTCTTCCCTGTCCAAGTCTGTCCCTCATTAGTCCTAATTTGCTGCACCTGTGTCTGTCTTATTAAAGCCTAATTCCCCCTTTGTTTAGGTGCGGCTTCAGTTTGTATGGGGTCAGTACACTGTTGGAATCCAGTTTGTGGTCAGTAGTGGAAAACGATTAAGCAAAGTTCTGTTCAGTGTCTGGTCTCTTTAGCTCTAAGTGTTAGTAAAAGTATGAGGGTCTAAACAACTGGATGATTTTTGACCTTGGCAATCAAAATTGTGCTTTAACATAAAAGCTAGCTAAATCAAATAAATCACACCTAAAATGTGTTCATCTCACAAAGTTAAAGTCAAAGTAAATGTTGTCATCTCATTTCCGTACACTTCTATTTTATACATATATTTTTAAAGTGAGTAGAGATGTCACTGTTTTTACAGGAAAGAGAGAAGGCACAATTTTATGGATACAAAAGGGTGCAATAAATCATGGTCTCCACTATAACAACAGCCCTCTTTTAAGTGATGGCAAGTAAAAGGCAAGAGGGACACTGAGGGCTTGGCAACTTGAGCAGCATTTACTGTTGCTGGCACCGTTGCCGTAGAGCTCGACTTCTGCCAAAGCACACAGACGTTGTGTGCGTGTCCAAAAAAGCCCGGCCACGGCTACAGCAAGAGCCACTGGCTCTATTAGACGCAGTCAGGCGTGAGGCAGACGAGCAGCAAAAAGACGTTCAGTTTGGGCACAGCAGATTCTACTGTATAAGCCGCATCCCAGGATGCTCTGCTGTCTCGTCTCACAGTGTTGTGTAAGCACATGTGTGAGTGTGTCTGTGTAATTAAAGAGGCTGTGATAATGCTGTGCGTCCACCTCCATCTACATCGTAATCAGGCTGAAATGGAAGCTTCTTCACTGGAGACAAATCCTATTAGAGGAGCCCACTCCTACAGCAGGGCTGCAATTATAAAGCAATCCATTTACACTCACCATGACCCGAGCTCAGACCCGGAGCAGGATTACTCACCGGCTCTTTGGAATGAAATGTGCAGTAATGTCTCCGTTCTACTGCAATTGTCCCTCATTTAAAAAGTCAACCCACAAGTCTGCACACACACTTAGACGCGCACACGCACATACCACAAAAGGCCAAAGGCAAATAGCACAGCTGTAGCCACCTGGTTGAGTCAGGCATGGCTGCACACTTAAGCCTTTGGTTGCAATACACACTTAGGCACATGTATGCATGCAAAATGCATGCACACGCCAGCACGCACACATGCAAAGCGAATTGTCTTTTACTTATATAATGATATGGGAACAAATAAACTCAAACCACATTTACATTCTCTCTTTCCCTCTCTCTCTCTCTCTCTCTCTCTCTCTTTATATATATATATATATATATATATATACACAGATTTTTAATTTTATAATGTTACAGAGTGATCTTTTTGTATTTGTTATCAAATAAATATTCTCTATTCTGATGGAATTGAAAAAAATCTGATCAATTGAAAATGAAAAAATACTGAAATTTTGGGTCATTATGAAACGATTTGGTCTATAAAATCAGCTGCATTTGTGACCCTCCACAGCAAAACCAGTCGCTTGCTGCAAATATTTAAAATTGAGTTATTATGTTATTATTATGTTTCATGAAAGGGTATAAATCAAGCTTCAAAACGATACCTATATCGAATGAATCTGACGACATATGACTGAGATATCAGCATTCAAAGGAGTCGGGTTTCTCCTGTCATTCCAAGTGAGAAACTGAGAAATCTGCCCTTGAAGTTGACTGTTCCGGAATAGCCACTGAAAATCTTAGTAAATGGCTGTATTGTGAGTAGAACGCAGGTTGTTGTTATTAGTTATCAGCTCAAATATGAGTTTAGCCTGTGATAAAGGGGTAGATTTAACTGAACTGTAGCATTTTAGCGAGTAATGGCGCTCACACACGCGCTCACAAACAGCTCATGTGTACATCGCAAAAATGTTCTGAAAAACTTCTGTTTTTGTGCACGGAATATCTCACAGTTACTTTCACATACAGAGGGATCAGGTCTTGTTTTGATCGTGCCTTTGAAAATGTTGTGCGTCACTAATAAGTGTCCGTGTAACACACAAGTGGTGAAAACAATTAAACGAGGCTTCAATTCTAGAAAAATTGCCTTGACCATTTTTTTGCAATCAAATTATTTTAGCTATTCGATTAATCGTTTCAGCCCTAGAAATAGAAAAGACAAAGAACCTACTGGATGTTAGAGCTAAGATAACATTAATGTACCGAAACCGCACCGATACCGTGGCCCAAAAATTTGAAGAAAATCACCCACCAGAGATGTGTTGCTGTCACACTTTCTCCAATTTGCCAACATAAAAAGCTAAATTTAGATGAACTCCTCTTGGGAACCTGTGCCAAAAGTGACCTGTTTACACCATTTACACACAGCACTTGACATTATGTAACATCTTCATCAGAATTGGGAACAGCATTCCATGGCTCAGCTGGTGCTGATTAGATTTAAGCACTAAAGGAGCGTAGAGGAAAAAAGAATGGAAACCTAACGTACTTATACATTAAGACAGGCGTCTGGAATAATCCCTTTACTCGCTTTTTTGTCGCACTGCCATTTGAGATAATCCGCAAGAGATTTACGCCCTGGGTTAACCCTCACCCTTCTCTGCATTTTTATCTAATTTCTGAAGGACTGGCGTCACCTCTTCTCTTTAAGAATTCTTCTTATATGAAATGAGGTGTTCTTTATTCTGCACTGCATGAGAAGTGTGTATGTATACAGTATATGTGAGTATAAGTGTGTGTGTGTGTGTGTGTGCGTGTTCCCATATGCCCTTGCCTGTGGACAGGCAGGCAGCATGTGTGTATGTGTGTGTATGAAAGCATAAGTGCCTGTGTTACCATTCTCCAGGTGACCTTGTCGTCACCCACCGTGCAGCGAGTCTCCCCTCGGAGGTGCTGTGACGTCAGCTTTTTCCTCGCTTTAAAAATTTACTCTGTTTACATATTTAATGGACGCTGCCTCCCCAGTCCACAAACGCCACGCTTCTTTTAAGACCACATGCAACAAAAAACAAGAACCTGCCCGATACATTGTGGCAATAATATCATTCGATATGAACAAACTGACAAAAAAATTGCATGACTGTTTACAATGGCCAAACAATGTGAATTAAAAAAGAACCATGTTGTTGGGTAACACAATTCTGGTTAAAGCACAATTTATGATAATAAAAAAATTATACTCCATCATGTTGTCTTGGTGAGAACTGGTGAGAAGTTAGTACACATAACAATGAGAAAATTATTGGTTACATACGTGAACAAATACTACAGCCTGTTCGATAAATCATTGTGCCGATAATATCAGAGAATATGAGTGAATTGTCCAGTATCACTGTTTATAATGGCCAATACATGTCAATGAAAAATGCTATGATTGTTGTTGTTGTGTAGTATGTCCACCAGGAGGCAAGCAACACAGTTCTATGTAAAACAAAATTTTATAATAATATACCAAGTTTATACATAACTGCAGTAATCGTGTTATCTTGGTGAGGACTCTTAAGTCAGTACACATTTCAAAGGGAAAAATCTTTGTCACGAATGTGTTTCTAAACACAAACTAGACACACAACTAGAGAACTACATTTCCCACAATCCCCCGCGTATGACTCGAAGCCGCGTCGCAATAATGCAATGGATGTGTGTCCGAACCTGAAAATATCAAGTAAATATTGTATGAGTATTTGTTACTTATCAGCTAAAGGATGAGTTTTATCTGTGATAAAGTGGAAGATTTGACTGAACTGGAGCGTTTTTGCAAGTGCTGGCATTCCACATGAGAGTGCCCCCACACACAGAGCGTTTACATCGCCAAGAATGTCATTTAAGCGGATGTCCTCCAGTTCCATCTCCAATTAATGTCTCTAAAACCGAGTGGACATTCACTTCTCTCTCTGCATGCTTGCTTCCTTTCGCTTCTGGTACAAAACAATTTGAAACCCATGTTGGTGAACATGAGATTGGGGTTCTGAATTGGTAAAACCATCATTTTAGGCCCATGAGCAACTTCCTAACCCTAAGGTCCCACTCCCACTCTAGAAGACTGTCCCTTAAATATAAGAATGCAAGTCACTCTGGTTTGAATGTCTACTAAAAGCTGTAACTGTAGTAAAATGTCACACTATAGCTACTAACAATGCTTTCACAACCTCATCACATGGTCCAGAAAGCAGAGCAAACCCAACGCTAGAATTACAGGATAAGTAGCAGCTCGGTTTCGGTCCTCGTGGTCTACATTTTGCAAGCTTAACACGAGTTAGCCATCCAGCTGTTTATTACTGCATGGCCAGGCTGATAAGAGTTTTGTAGGCTACTCCTGCCAGCAACACCCCACTGAGCTCTTTAGCACCCGCTGCCAATTCGGCTTCTGTGAAGCGACCCCAACCCCACCCCCGGCAAACGGATTTCCCTCTTCTGGTACGTTTCATCAAATGCTAATTCATCCCCCTTCGCTAATGGGAAGAAGGATGAAGGGGGTGCGAGTGATTTGGCGTAACTAATTCTGTGGAAAACGAGATAAATTCGGGCATTACGGTCACAACAGGAAGACGACGGGACCCCGTTAGAAAAGAAGAATAGCGATTTCCAAGCTCTTCCAAGAGGGAGAGAGCAGAGAGAGAGCGCTGGGGAGCGAGGTGGGGATGGCCACTCGGCGAGATGCAATCAGATTTGAGTAATGGCGCTTCAGTGTTTGGCAGGCAGGTAATGGGCAAAGCGGAAGAGGGAAGATTGCGCTCTCCACATGGGCTTCTCCTCATTCTTCTCATGTCAGCCCGACTACGAAGCAGACGGAGCGGACGTCCATGCTTATACTCGGGTCCCCCGAACCCAAACCCAAATCGCTTTATATATATCAAGTGCTGCTTTCTCCAGCATGTCCTCTAGTCCTAGCCTATAGTGTCTTTTCATGTTTTCTCCCTTCCTGCAATGTGATCTTGCTGCCTGACTCTGTTCTACCACTCCTGGCTCGGTCACTGCTGAACCAGCATAAGGACGCAGGGATCCTCTGGAGGGTTCTTGCCTCATAGAGAGGACAAAGTTCCATACACTACAATGTGGGTAGGTATAGTGAGTGCGTGTGTGTGTGAGAAATAGAAAGAGAGCGAATAAAAGAGGGGAGGAGATCCACGTCTCCTCTAATCGCACCTCACAACTGGGCTTGCGTATCTTGCACCGAGGGCAAGTGTGTGGCCATAACCTTTAACACGAAAGACAGCTAAAAGATGCAAAAGTGACTGAATAAACTGCCCTCCTTCTTTCAGAGGCAAACAGGCAACGGACCGTGGCACAAACCATACAGGTTCACTTATTTTTCTAGCCGTTCCATCAAATCCTCTAATGTCCAATTTTTCCTTTAGAAACGCTTACACAGATGAAGCGCCTTTTAACATCAAACGATGGCCAACTTCAAAAATCACATCTCATCTGCCTTTCATGTTCACCATCATAGAAAGCATGTGTTGAAGCTGTTCAGAGATCTGGAGCCTGAATAAAGCAGATGCAGTGCTGGGGGATGTAGAGGTCAATGAGTGTTGATTGTTGGACCAGTTCTGGTGGGGTTAGAATTAGAACTGCATTCAGGTTTATTCAGACAGTTCCCTTACTGTTCCATATTTGTTAAACATTTTACTTCATTTTGATGCAAAAGCTAATTTGACAAAAAGCTGGATTTGAGTAACAAGTTACTTTTAAACGGTAGCTTTTTAAAATATGAGATAATTATGAATAAAAGTAGCTAAGCTACAGCCAAGCTACTGGTTTAATATGCAGTACTGTGCAAAAGTTTTAGGCAGGTGTGAAAAAATGCTGTAAACAAAGAATGCTTTCAAAAATGGAAGTGTTAATCATTTATTTTCATCAAACAACAAAATGCAGTGAATGAACAAAAGAGAAATCGAAATCAAATCAATATTTGGTGTGACCACCCTTTGCCTTCAAAACGGCATCAATTCTTCTAGGTACACTTGGGCACAGTTTTTGAAGGAACTCGGCTGGTAGGTTGTTCCAAACATCTTGGAGAACTAACCACAGATCTATAATCCTATAATCCTACAAAACAATATAATGACTACAAAATAATATAATGACTATAATCCTACAAAATCTCTGACTTTGTGCAAGTGTACCTATAAGAATTGATGCTGGTTTGAAGGCAAAAGGTAGTAACACCAAATATTGATTTGATTTAGATTTATTGATTTTTCTTTTGTTTGCTCACTTTGCATTTTGTAAATTGATAAAAATAAACAATCATTATTTATATTTCTGAAAGCATTCTTTGTTTACAGCATTTTTTCACACCTGCCTAAAACTTTTGCACAGTACTGTAGTAGTCTATAAGCTACAAGCTGCAGAGAAAAAGCAGTTAACTACAGTACACTGAAGCTATTTCATAGCCATAGATTCTTATTTCCATCTTCGACAAAGTGGACTTTGTCTTCCGAGTCCATCTCACAGAGTGCGCTTTGACACTATAAGTCACCTCTGGCACTACTGAAGTTTTGGCAAATTTTGAGCTATAAAATGAGCTGTTTTCTGGGAGAGAACTATATTTACCACAACCCCCCGCATGCCACTTGAAGTCGCGCCCCAAGAACAATGTATTGTGAGTAGAAAGCTTGTTGTTGTTATTTATCATCTAAAATAAGAGTGTTATAAAGTGTGTATGAGTATGTGAATGGTTTCTGAATGTTAAAGAGACTCTGAGTTATTAAAAAAAACAGTAATAATAAACAACGCAAAAGGTGTGCATCAGTATAAAAAAAGCTATGCTTCAAATACAAAAATAAAGTGAACATAGTTACTCGATCGATACCCAAATTCCAGGAAAAAAGCTGGATCTGTGCATCCTGACTTTAGTACAGCTATCATTTGATTTTTCAAGGCAATTAAATCCACAACATATCCACTGAGCTAAAAGAGATCCCATCAACTGCTTGCGTGTTACCTTTTGCTTTAATCTGAAGCCACGAAAACCCAATTAAAACCAAATTTCTAAAAGGTAATGAAGGCTTATACACTTATGAATAATCTGGCAAAGCTCAATTCTTTGTATTTCATTTTCAGTCAGGCACATGAATGACCAGCAGACAGGTCATTAGACACATCAATAGGCCATTAAACGAGGTTCATTAGTACAACTCTAAAGAAGCAGTTTGTCTTCCTGGAGAATTTTTCTATTGCCCGCTGCAGCTAAAAGGCCCACCTGCACACGCTGCAGACGAAGCACTTGGGGTGGTAGGCTCGGCCCAGCGCAGACACCACCTCCCCCGTGATGAAGTCCCCACAGCTGTCGCACTTGGTGCCGTATAGTCGCTGGTAGTCGGCAGTGCAGATGTACTCACCGCCCTTCTGGAAAAACCCTGACCGAGCCAGGTCACATCCACACACTGCAGGGGGAAAAAGAGAGAAGGGTGCTGAGTGTAAGAGAATGCACAAACGATAGGGCCAGGTATGCTAACGTTTACATTAACACAGGGGTGTCAGAGGCATTCAGAATGTTGGGGGGGAGACACACTGGGGGTCCTTCCCCCGAAAAATTTTAATGTATTAGATGCCTTTTCGTGCATTTTGGTGTATTTTAACAGGTTGTTAAACACCTAATTTTACCTACAAAAGTGACTTTATTCAATTTTAGAGACAGATTCAACAAGTACTAATTCAACTAGTCCGTATATTCATCAGCCTGTTTTTAAACCCACTGCTATGCCTAAGATAATGACATTAATGTGACACAATTTATCACCAACAATGACTTTATGGGTGCATTTTACTTTTTATTTTGTGTAAACTGTCTTGTGGGGAAATTTTGACTTACTTTCCACTTCTTTGTAAAGAATTTTCTTATGTCCATTGTGTCTGGGGAGGGAGCAAATATTGCAAACAATTGTTCATCAAGCAAGAATACCCTAGGTTTACTGTTTAAGTAGCCTAAATAAGGCAAAGCTTACTCCTAATATTTCATTCACTAGTTGAACATTCGTTTAACGTTGCCTAGGGCAGCGGTTTCCCAACTTTTTTTTCTGCACACAATGGGGCTGACGTTACCTGCTCCAGTTTCGAGCAGCCTGTCTATGCACTAACGGAGCGGATTTCCAGTGGTATGTGTGTTCTCCTATCAATTAAGTGGAATGGACTCTTTCGCGAAACAGCGCTGGATGAACTAATATTTTATGTTAAATTTGGAGGGGGGTCCAAACGAATAATTATGAAATGTGAAGGGGACACGTCCCCTTCAGATTGAATGGCGGTGACGCCCATGCATTTACAGCATTTAGAAGACGCTCTTATCCAGAGCTATGTACATCAGTGTTTTGTAGTCCACATCCACTCTTTAAAGCTGTAAAGCTAGACTTAAAGTTACACACCTTTACAAACCCTAAACATGAGACAGCAATACATGCAAGAAAGCTAGTGGGTAAGCGACCCATTTTTGTTAAGGATTTGAAACTGATGCAGGCGGCCACGCGGAGCTAGTACAGGTTCTGAGTGTTGCCTTGGTTTTTTTTTCATGCATATTTAGATTCCATTTTGATTCAAAGACAAAGTCAAAAGTCAAAGCAAACTTTATTGTCATCTCTGCTATATACTGTACACAGAGAGACTAGACGATGTGGCTGCAGTTTTAACAGTGCAGTAGGAAAAAGGGAGCAAAGAACAATTAAGGCACATGGAATAAACAATAATAAATAAAGTACAGAATATAAAATTTAAACTAGACATGGAATATTAAATATAACTTTAAACTAGAACTAGAATTAGAAATAGAGGTCGATAGAGAGACAGTTTGGATGCAGTATTACCTACAATGTGGAACTGACTTTTACACTTTTACACTGGATGTGCAGGAGGTTAGAAACATGTTATAGTGTGAAAAGAATTCTATATCCAGTCAATTTATACATTCAATATTCAATGTTCAATATTTGTGCAAATAGTGGCAGCAGTGCAAAAACATTTATTGCAGTGTTGTGTCAACAGTCATTTGAGGAGGAAATAGTCCGTATAGCAGCAAAAATAAAATAAAGTGCATCACCGCGACGGTGATGTGTAAAGTGCAGAGTGCAGCGGTGCAACAGAGTCAGTTAGTTCACAGTCTGGGTGTGTGTGTGGGGAGGGATGTGTGAGGGCAGGAAGTGTGTTCAAGAGTCTGATGACTTGTGGGAAAAAGCTATCAACATCAATTCATTTAGTTTATTACAATGGTTCTTACAAAAAATGTACGTTTCTGGCAAACAGTTTCCATCAACCTTTGGCAATGCTGCCAGAAATTTGTTGCAAGGTCATATTTTCACCTGCAAATTAGGTTTGTGGCAAACTTGCACAAACATGCACTTCTAGCAAACACTGTGGAAAACTGTCACCTGGAAAACTACTAGTAAAATTGAAATTGGAAAATTTACTAGTAGCTGCAATGTCATTGTTGCCAGAACATTGCCGCAAATTTCCTACTAGTAGCTGACGACTTGTGGCAACATATTCTGGCTAACTCCACTGTTTGCCACGAATTAAGCACAAATTAAGTTGCTGCAAACCTGCCGCAAACATTTCGTTTTTGTAAGGGGGTTCCCAAGCTCTGCACAAAATCGTTTCAAACTTAACCAGCTCGCTGAAAGAAAACGCAATCATTTGATATTACCTGGGTCATTATCCGAACTGCTTAATACTAACCGGGGTCGCACGGGGAGTGGGGGACCTGAGGCTGTCCTGGTAACTTACGGGCGCAAGACGGGGGGGACCAACCCTGGGCACGCACCAACATAACGCAGGGGACACACTCACACACTCACATTCCTAGTCACACCTTACAAGGCCAATTTAGAGTCACTAATTAAGCTATATTACATGCTTTTGGACTGTGGGAGGAAACCGGAGCCCATGGCGGAAACCTACGCCCCACTGTGCCGCCCACCACTAACTATCTCTGCCGCACAATTTGCCCATTAGCGCTATGCTTTTAATTAGGGTAATGTATTTATGTTTCATATATATATATACATATATATCTCAGATGTAAATGACAAACACCTCAGAATTTGTAAAAGTAATAAAAAAAAATTGTCAAAGCATATCAGATCCCTGACATTTTATAGTTCTACAAAACAGCACCAGACCTCCGCACACATAACAGTCCATAAGTCCGAGTCTCAATATTCACGCCTTGTCTGGTGTATGCACATCACGGCCCGGACTGTTTGTGCTCACGTCAAAGCGTTTTCCACGCACAGGCATGCAGTAAACAGTTGCAGAGTCGATTAGACTTCACAACGGCCACTTGCAATCACAAACAAAATAAAAGCTGAGTTTCTAACAGGCGGCGCACTTTGGTGTGGGAGAAGCAGAGACGCGACGACTCGTGCCGATGTGAATGTAATCGGTGGAAAAATTCGTCCGTGCGCAACTAAACAACACAGTTCACGGCGTCTCGCTTTCTCATTAGGAGTTAATGACGCTCCTCTGCATTGCCTTTTTTCCCTTTTCACGGTCGCGCTGTTTTCGCTCGACTTGCCGAGCAGCTAATATTGAGCAGCTCGACAACTTCAGAGGCAAAGGCTAATCGCCAGAATCCACACAACCATGAACTCGACTAATGCAGGGCTTAGTGGAGGAGGAGGGAGCGAGGGAGGGAGCGGAGGACTGTCATCTTTCGCCCGTGACAAGAGCGATTGCAGGCCACGGCGCGGCACACAGCTCAGCTGGGATTCGGAAATCGATACGTGTGGTGAAGAGCCACCTCAGTTCCGCCAGCGCTTCCCCCTTGTGCCCTCTCAAGGCTGAGAGAGAGTTCTGATACTAGAGGAGGGCGATATTTTTGTCTCGAAAGCCACTCTTTCTTTTATAAGGCTCTTTATTGAATTGCCACAAGCGGCTGAAGTTGGCTCGCAATATTCACCGTCGTGCCGCGCGGTTTCGAGTGAATCGGAGGCTAATTCGGGCAGAGCTAATAATGGAAATGGAGGAAAGGTGAGTTCTGAGGAAATAGTGGGTTTAATGGATTTTGCTTTCAATCTGACCCGAGCGAGTGAACTGTTACAATGTCAGATTAGCTCACAAAAGGCAGCCGCCTGCTGATACTGACACAGCTCTCTTTGCACTAGGTAGTGCACATGGAATGTCACACTCACCTTATTTGACTTTATTTCCCACATTGGGCAGGAAGGGATTTTTTTTAAAAACGTTGTGCACTACGGTCAAAATCCTCCGTCCTCGCTCTACTCTGCCTTCACGCTCGCTTGACTTGACGCTTTATTAGAAATGCCAGAGTTACGCCTCTATTTTCGTACCAAAATTCTAGGCACGCAGTGGAACTTTGGGGAGCAAAATATCTTGTCTTTACACATGCAGCTCTGCCTGCGCTCGCCCTGCCTTCCTCATTTATCGGCATCGGCAGATATAAGCATGAGAATGCACATTCTGCACATAACTGATCCAAAATGAATGTTAGTCAGACATTCTAAGAGATACTGTTTTATTTAATAAACTGTACAGAATTTTTCATATTGGAACTTTTACTGACCTCATGCGCATTTACTGTGAGAGACAACGCCTAGACCATAACTGTAGGTTGAATACTGCATCCTAATTGTCTGTCTTTCTACTTCTAGTTTAAAGTTTATATTTTAGATTCCACTTCTAGCTTAAAGTGTATATGTTATATACTATTTGTGGGAAAACCAGTCGCTTGTCGCAAATTTTCAAAATTAAGTTATGTTTTCATGAAAGGGCATCGATCAACCTTCAAAACGATACCTATATGGAATGAATCAGACGACATATGACTGAGATATCAACATTCAAAGGAGTCGGGTTTCTCCTGTCACGCCAAGTGAGAAACGGAGAAATCTTCCTTTGAAGTTGACTATCGACGTAGCACTCACAGACGCTTGGTGCGGTCGCGGCTACGTTTGTATTTACGGTAGCCTACGCTGCATTCACAGTCACACGGATAGCCTACCTACGTTAGGTTAACTGAACTCGGGAGACCAAGATGGATTCCGCAGAAATATCTTCACGCTAGTCAACCAGTGGATTTACCGTAAATATTGAAGTAGAGCGATCAAAACAGAAGCTTTTAACATTCCGCTGGAATTGAATTCCTCACCTAAGTTTATTCCTCACACAAGTTTATTCACAACAGCACAATATAGACCTTCCACTGTTTCAAAACACTAAATCCAAAATTTTATCCCACGCAACATAAACGCTCGTTTTTCTTGGAAATCTGCGTTGCGACAAGCAACTGGTTTTGCCGTGAAGAGTCACATTTATATATTGCTTATCCTAAGTGCCGTATTTGTTCTTTGTTCCTTGTTCTTTGTTGTTTGCACTGTTAAAGCCGGAGCCACATCGTCTCGTCTCTCGGTATACTTGTACAGTATACAGCAGAGATGACAACAAAGTTTACTTTGACTTTGACTGAAAAATATTGGATATCGGCATCGCCCAACGCTCTTCTATTATCGTGCATCCCTAGCAAAAACCAAAGGGGCTGTCATTTTACTTTCTGAGGAAAAAGACTGTCCCCAATTTGCAGGTGTAAATGTTCTCCAAAACATTCTAGGCCAGAAACACACAGTCAAAGAGCCCTTAGTCTGCAGTGAACCAAATATATCTGACTGCGGCTAGACCTTTGTGACTCAGCACAGCGGTGATATGCATGTGTGTGTTTCTGCGTGTTTGAGAAACACAGAGAGATAGAGAGAGAGAGAAAGATGCGGGATTCTGAGTTATCCTGACTGGAATCCTCGTCCTGATTTACCACATAATTGCTATTAAAATGGTCTTACGTCCTGCTGTTATTCATTTTACTGTCCAATTATAACATCTCTATTCATAAATCATGTTTCCCATGTTTGCCAACACTGATGCAGATACTGTCATACTAACTAATCTATACTGGGGCAGCTGGTGACGTAACGGTAGGGTGTTCGCCCCGTGATCTGAAGGTCGCAGGTTCAAATCCAGGGCCGGTAAAGTTACCACTGAGGTACTTATGAGCAAGGTTCCGTCCCCAAGCACTGCTGCCCTTGTAAGCTGCCCACTGCTCCTTCACGGGTGGGTTAAATACAGAGATCACATTTCGTTGAGGTGCACAAAATGCTGTGCTGTGGTGTGTTCACAATGACAAATAATGACTCACTTTCACTATACTGAATTGAATTACCAGACAAAGAGAGACACGGGAGGAAGAAAATGAGCTGCGTAAACAGGGTTATTGATCACGACGCTCCGTGGAAAAACTGCTCACTTATGGAAACTGTCTGTGGACGGCTATTAGTTGGATATTTTGCCACAAAGGCACAAATACAAACCTGCATTACACAGTGCTTTAGCACTCACTATGTACTGCAAAGATGAAAGGTACTTTTTACAAGCAATTACTTGGTAGATTAAGTATAAAGCATGTAATTATGACATAAATAATGTATAACATCCTCAAGAATTCATGGAATTCCTTTCCAGAAATTCCTTTTATTCCTCTTCCTGTCTCCATTCTGGAAATTTAGTCCATGTATCTGGACAGACATCCAATAATCAGAGCAGAATCCCCCCAGTTTTAGTGTGTGACCACAACACTCCTCTAATAGATACCCCTGTGTCTGCATGCAAGTGATTCCATTCTGATTGCCTTCTCCATTATTACTTTGCAATCTTTTTTGCTTACCGTTTAAGGATGTATTAGCTGTGTTGTTTTCCCTCCTGGTTATTAACTGCTGATTGGATTCACAATAACAGTACAATCACATTACACTTCAAGCGTGAGTGCACAGTACACACACCAAAAATAAAATATACAGACACTCTTACAATCCATGCCGTCTGAGTTAATGTCTAGATATTACTATGCATATTACAGACAAATCTGATATTTTTAAAGACCCTGCGCTGTTAACATGCACACCATATCCAACATGGTTTTCGTTTCTCTTTATTAGTGGTTAATAGCACATGTACAGCTTAGAATGTTTGATGCATGTTATTTTTAGGAATGGTTCCTAATTATTAACAAAATCCAGCTTACATCTAAAAAATAATCATGTATCAGTACAACACATTTAAAGTAGTTTCATGTTATATTTAATGTGAGTGGGTCCTACTACAGAGGAATAACTGTTAATATCAATAATCATTTCATGTCACAACACAATAAACACGTTTTTGATGTGATATTTTTAAAATTCTACATGTTCAAATTGTCATCTGATTTGCCATGTGTACGGAAGTGAGTGACCAAGTGATTATTTGTTATTATTAACGCACCACACCACAGCACACATTGCACCACGATGAAATGTGACCTCTGCATTTGACCTATTCATGAAGGAGCAGTGGGCAGCTTTTGGCAGTGCCCTGGGGGGCTGTGTTTGGGGATGGTACCTTGCTCATGAGTACCTCTGTGGTACCTTTTACTGGCCAAGGACTTGAACTGGTGACCTTCTGATCACAGGGCCAACTCCCTAACCGTTACGCTACCATCTGCCCCACCGCACAGAATAAGCTGATGAAAAGTGCTGTCAGACACTGTTCACTTTATGGGCAGAATGGAAACAGATTAAAACCAGCAACTTGCAATGTGCAGAATGTGATTTTGTTGTGTGGGCACACAGGAGTTCTTTTCACGATCTCCATTTCGATATGTTGGTAATCACATGCCCTTTGCCATGAATCTCTTTCTGCATTGTTTTTATATAGTTCTTTTATAATATCAGGGCCCCACGCTCTTTCATACTCAGACAACACACGTGTGCGCACACATCACCCAGCCATCCATCATTCCAACACTGACAGCTATTACTGGCCTGGAGAATTGGCCATGATTGCCTTTTGCAAAACGTGTCACTGTAAATTATGAATTCGAAGCCGCCTACACTCGTAATTTATTCTGCTGTCACCTGAGACATTGTAAAGAAAGATATTATGGCGGTTATGTGTGGGACGCACCTGCAAACCACAAACAGTACATTAGGGGCAATAAAGGCCAATGATATAAGACAAAGGCAGATAAAATCGCTCTTCATGCATGATGGTTGTGAGGACGAGGGGAGAGACTCTCATTAGCGAAAGATTAAAACCAAGCAAAATAGGCTGCAGAGAAGCTCAACAGACTAAATGAGCTGGGTGCAATCCCATGACCAAGTCACACTGGTTATAAGAGAGTGACATCGCTCCCGACCTTAGAAAGAGGTGGTAGAAGATGGAGACATTGGCTTAACGTTTTGGAGAAAGCATACTGACTGACCCACTGAGTGACCCTACTGAGCCATCCAAATAACCAAAACTGAACAGAACAACCAACCAACCAAACAGAACAACCAATCAACCGAACAGAACAACCGACTAACACAGTGTACATTAGCAACTAACATAGTTAGCAATACGTTAGCAACTATGCTTTTGGGAACAACCAAACAGAACAACCCTAACCCTAAAAAGTATTTTAAAATCATCAGCAGTACACGTCCATGTCATATTGAATTAGTAATCAAATGCTGAGCACTGCTTTTATGATCAATGGCCATCACTTGCTTTCGCCACTCAGTAATAGAGGTGTTAAAGGTTTAATATGGTTTTTAAATGGTTTAAGATATGATTTATAGTTTATGGAGACTGAGGCTTATTTCGATTACGTCTGAACAAGCAGTAGTAAGCACCAAGTTGAGCTGACTAAGGGACCTGTCATATCCAAACCGTCTAAAGTCAGTTGAGATTGCACATGTGATACCAAAACTCTGGCATCTGCTTGTCATCCAGTTCATCCCGATTTGATGAGGTTCACATTGGCAGGCAGCACACTCGCATTTCATCCCGGGCTAATTCAATCCAGGCTCCTTTATACGACTGAGAACTATTGACTTTACAGAGTTATAAAAGATCAATGCGATGTCTTTATGAGCAGCAATGTCATACAGTCGGACCACCATAGAGTAAACATGATAAACTAGAATGCCAATTGGAAATGATTGCAGCGAGTGAGATGATGTGATGATGGAAGATATTTTCCATATGGAGGTCAGAGCGGATGCTCAAGTAAGCCAGACGAAATGAGGGAACGACATTTCATATTTGTACATGTAGAGACTTTTACAAAACGATCTAGTCTCTGGCAATCGAGCTGTAGATGCAAAGAATTACCAGCCCTTTTTCTACAGCTGTGTGTGTGTGTGTGTGTGTGTATGTGTCGGGAGTGTTGTTGGGGGCGGAGGGTGTTGTTTACGTGGTTGTGGAGTACCTGATTGATGCCTACATGGGGAAAATCAATAGATTTGGCAAATCTTTGTGAGGATATTTTCATATGTACAGACATCATGAGGAAAATGCTTTTATAGAAAAGTTCCAGATTTTATTTGAAAGACTAAAAGAGTGAAAAGATTTGCTTTTGCTTTTGGAGGTTACAGTTAATTTTAGGGTTAGATGTAGCTGTAGTCAGTGGAAGAACCTCGCAAACATAGCAAGACGTGTGTGTGTGTGTGTGTGTGTGTGAGAGAGAGAGAGTGAAAGAGAGACAGGCTCCATGCCAACCACATTTCACAAACCACAAAACGACGGCACAGCGCTTCAAATGGCCCGACTAGATTAAAACCCCAGAAGAAAACCAAAAGCCTCAGGAGCACATGACTTTCACAGTTCAATGGAAAAATAATAGCAACCAATCCCTCCATCACTGGGACATTTCAGCCCAGTTAAATCTCAGGGAAAAAAGCTGCTAACAATTTTCCCTTCCCTATAGATGTACGGCTTCCCACAAATATAAACACTCTAAATATAAATGTATCCATATTCAGAGAAATGTTTTCAGACAACAGATGAAGAATAGTGAAAGCAGTCAAGACGCTTTGAGTTAGGGTTTACGTTTAGGTCATTGATTTAAATATAAAAAGACCTGATAAAATTGATTATCAAAAGATGAGTCTATGGAGTCAGTGAAGTCACTGTATAATCCATAGTATATTACATGATGTATAGGCGTAACAGACTGTTATGTTTTAAGACGGTCCCAAGGACCTTGCTTAGGGGCCCAATGGTAAGTAAGGGGGTATCGACACGAGGAAAGTCTGTTAATTCACTTGCTCTCGTCCGGACCAAATAAATGTTGATTTTTTAATCTTTTGTGCGGCTCGCTTTCACATTATGGAACAATTGCAAGCGTTCTGAGACCACTCTGAGACCTGTCTCCAAGCGATCTCAGCCTGGTTGATTTGTGTATGTGTATGTTTGCTGTGTCCACACATGTCCAAACGAACCGCTCCCGGGGAGAAACATTCCCGATATAGTAACATCGAGCTAGGTATTAAAGCACCCTAAGATAGGAGACTGGTAAAAAGAGAGTTACAGTCAATGCAGGATGAGATAAAAGCATGGTTGTACTTCCAGCTGTACAATAGAGTTGGATTTGAACTTACAACCTCATGGTATGTGAATCAGTATCCAATCTTTGCATTATCTCTAAGCAACATGTGGTGCTGCTGTTGTTTTCAGACATATGAAGAACTTTGAGGTAGACTGTGATAGTTCTGCTCAACATTGCCATCATAGATCGAGCGCCATACCAAAGTACTTTCCATGTTTTACTTGTGACCTCTGAGACCAGCTAAAGCTGTTCAACATGAACAGTCGTGATCCTCGGCACTGTCCTGCTGCTTTGCTGTCACAAAGCTGCAGCTCTGGGCAGCTGGTGGAAAGGGCACAGCAAAAGGCCATGAGGGAGAGATACACAGAGTTCAATCGTCGGGCTGTCTGCACAGACATAGAGACGAACAGTGTTGGCGAAGCTAGTTTTAAACGGTCGCTTTTCAAGCTACAAGATACTTATGATTAAAACTAGCCAAGCTGCTCTTTTAATATACTAGCGTACTCTTAAGAGCAAATTAATTGATATAAAAAATGATGCTGAAAGTAACATGAAAATTTTTATGTTTTTGCAATATATGTTATTTTCCATGGAGTTCTGGAGATAGAGAATGTTTCATTTTACTGCTTGCATAAGTTACACTCTTCACCTTTCAGAGTCATTCACAAATACGCATTCTTGCTTCCATTTCGCCAACGTGAACTCCATCCTCCGACTCCATTTCACAGCTGCCAAGAGCACTGTGATGCAATCAGCATGCGCTGCACAGGCACAGTAGCCTATCAGATGGTACTTCTTCATTCATTCATTCATTATCCGAACCGCTTAATCCCAACTGGGGTCGCGGGGGGCCGGAGCCTATCCTGGGAACTTATGGGGGCAAGGTGGGGACCAACCCTGGGCAGGTGCCAACACACGCTGGGCACACACACTCACAATCACACTTTACGTAGCCAATTTATTTAATATTTTTTAATAGCTGTTAGCTATAAAAATGGTAACAGCTAGCTATAATTTTCACTAGTTATAAGCTACTGAAAAAAGTAGTTAGTAATGTCACTAATTTTAGTTAGCTACTCCACAACAACGCACACTCAGAAGGTCATGTGCTTTCATCTGGAGCGATGTTGATATCTTGTCTACTGGACTGCAGTTTTCTGCTGAGACTGCCACAAAGAGCACAGACTGGAAACTCTGCAGTGTTCTTCTTGGCCATTCTGAGAAAAGAACTGCTTTAGAAGAGTGTGACTTGGTTTCTAGTCCCTGTTGTCTAGTGCTAAAAGGGCAAAAAATGTGCGCTCAAAAGACTTGAAAACTCTTAGCTAGTATAAGCGTTGGCGCTTGTGTCTGCCAGCACTTGGGATTTTTCTAGAGAAGCCTCTAGTGGAGACGGAGCCACAGCTCAGTCACTCAATAAAGCGCTCAGTCATGATGGGGAAGGTCATGGGTTTGAGCCCGTGGACATGACCCAGATCGAATTTTCCTGATGCCTGTCATTCGTGGGGCTGGCTGTCAAAAAAAGGAAGTCGGAAAAAAGCCAATGAGTGTAAATACAGAGAGGCTATGGAGCATACGGTCGGGAATCTTCCCTTCTAGAGGCTTCATGTCTGCTTTTTACAAAAGAAGTAGGGTTTATTTTAGGACATAGATTTAAGCGCTTTAGAAGCTTGATCATGAACATATCACCCAATGCTATAAAAACACATTTCAAATGTAAAGTTGTAACCATATAATGCATTTTCCATTACTGATACAGGGTTTCTATACCAATTTCAATACTAAATTTTTAAAATATCCATATCAGCCGACATTTATTGTTCTCCAAAAGCACATAACAAATGCAAAGTTTTTAATTTGTGTGTAGTAGTATAAGAACCCTCACCCATGACATGACATAATGACATTTAAAACTGAACTTATTTTATTCAGTTAGTATTAGTAACTTGAACCAACAAAATGTGACCTCTACATGTGACCCTTTCGTGAAGGAGCATTGGGAAGCTGGTACGACAGAAATCCAATACAGTCTCTGAGTGTTTTTAAACAGGAAACAGAAAATAATGCTTTAAAAAATGTCTGAATACATGACCTGCGGTGTGTTGGTCCCTGCCTTGCGCCTGTAGTTCCCAGAATAGTCTCCGGTCCCCGAGACACCGATAGGGATTAAGCGGTTCAGATAATGAATGAATACGTGACTGAGATACTGTTTTCCTAACTAAAACAATGTAATAATTACACACCCATATGAATATGCTAAAATATTTATTATAACAATAACATCTCAAAAATTATCTGTTTAAACACAGTTCTGTAATTTTGTGACAATCCCTAATCCTGCAGCACTAAAACCATCAGGAACACGGAAACCTCTTTTCCACTACACTGATGCTGGTGCCAGGGGCCGGTTCTGGTGCTTGGCTGGTGCTGAACTGGGAACCAGCCGAGAACCGGCCCGCATTTACACTGACCAGGGAGCTCAGCAGGAGCCGCATGATAATACGTCACAGGTCACGCCCACTAAACGAATGGTTGTTCGTACGAAGCCTGCAACTTTTAGTTCTTCCCTTATTTCTTCATATGCCTTCTAATTTCTTTGTGCACTGTCCAATTTCTGCTGAATCTGGACGTCCATATTGCTAAAAGAGCTTTAATTTCTTCCTCGCTCCACGTTACTGGCATTTTCTCTTCTAAAGCTACCCATCACTCCGCCCACCTCTCGTGACGTCACGGGTTCTCGCTGCTAGACCAGTTAAGTTTATGGGCCGGTTCGGAGCCGGTTTTAGGGCACCAGCACCAATTTTTGTTCTGTGGAAAAGTGCGGCACTGGTTCCAAATTTGGGAACCGGCACGGGAACCAGAGCAGTGGAAAAGGGGTAAGAGATTGAGAGTGAGAGCTGGTGTTTGTTAAGGAAATTAAACAGTATAATTGTGTGATCTGCTTTTGGGGGTTGTAGTGTGTTGCGTTGCTTGTTCTGCTTTGCCATATCAATTTGTGTGAATTAGCGCGGATGTCGAACAACAAACCAGCTTTACCGCAGTACTACTGCCGATGCATAACCAACTGAGTGTGCGCGCATTTACAGATCGGCTCCATGGATTGGCCCAATGCCACCGATAACCGATCCAGCTACTTGAGTCGTTATCTGACCGTTATCTGATCCACAGATCGGATCAGTGCCATCTCTAATAATATCGGCAGACTAATTTATCAATCAGGCTCTAATAGGCATCCACACTGATTCAAAACTTAGGAAGTGCAACAAGTGGGGTGAATCTCTTTTTGAGTATCATTGCCTTTTTTAGCCTTTTTAGCCTTTGGGAGAGCAAAAACAAAAATGTTGACATATTGCATTTAGATTTAGAGAAAAACCAGGATGGAACAGAAAGTTCACACTACCACAGTAATTAAGGGAAAGCGTAGCGGTATTGACAGTGGCGTTGCTGAAAAGCAGTCAGCGGGTTGAAAGACTGGAGCAGAGGGACGACCTCTTTCACAGTTGCCATAGGAAACCTGAGCCTTCCGCAGTTGCCCTAGAGACAGCATGGTCCCATACAAAACCTGCGCCTCTGGATTGGTTATTTGCCTGTTTGTCAAAATCACTTTGATAACAGACTCAAAGGGAGAGGAAGGTCTGCAACCTGGTTATGAGTGAAAAATGTAGGCGACGACAGCCATAATCTCCGTCTGCCAGACAACCTGACACACCGCTGAAGTTTTCCTTACATCTGAACTGTAACTGTGGTTTTTAATGGATGCAATACAGCCGTGTCGGTTCTGGCCGGTGCACATTTAGTAGCAGTAGTTGTGGCTTGGCCTGCGAAAAGAGGCTTCCAACCCTGTGCAGGTTTCTCAATTAGGACCATATGTACAGTAAGTAGGATCTGTCCCTGTGAAAGTGAATGAAAACTCTTCGTAATAATCTTTAGCTAAGCGCTGTAAAGTTTGTGTGAGTAAAATTCAATATAAAATCAACAAAAAAAGATGCCGTCAAGTAACAACTATTATACTATTTCAAAAGTTCCGAAACAAGTGGCCTGAAGTGCTGAGGCCACGCCACCCTGTTGAAATCTGCGTCTGAGTGCATAAATCACACAGTGAGTGATGTGTGTTCGAGGTTCTCCCTCTCCATCGCTCTCAGTGAAGGCTTTTCCAGCTCAGCAATGGGGTCATTAAAATAGAGCTGATTAGAGAACAGCAGGGGGTACATCTGATTATGTAGTTATCAGCGGCCAACAGACGCAATTAAAATTCCCTACTGTAGGACTTCCTGGTACCCCGAGAACCCCTCCTTTCCAAGGCCCTCCTTCTCCTCTCCCTACTTTCCTTTTGCGCTCACTCCACCGCCTCCCTTTCCTTCCCATCTTTCCCCTTGATGCCCCCTTTTCGCACAGCAAGTGGCACAATTACTTTTTTATTGCTTTTATGTTCACAACGCTTTGTGGCCTGGCGAGGCAAGACTGACAAGAGACTTGCAGGCGTCTCTCTCTCTTTCTCTCTCTCTCTCCCTCTCTCCATACACAATTGCTGTAACTTAGCAGGTTCTCTCATTCAAACATCAGCTTCTGCTTACAGGCTGCTCTCAACCTCATAGCTCCTTCCTTTCTTGTGCAGATGCTGATTTAAGGACATTTAAAGGGAACAAAAATTCTCAGAGTATGAGATGAAATGACCTTTCAAGATTCTTGCTGTGTGGCTTTGTTTTTTTAGTCACGTGAACATTTCAAAGGGAACAAAAAAGAACTGTTCTGCACATATTTGGTATCACATAAATGAAGGCCCTCGGTGATAAAATGTGCAGCTACTTTTGGGTAAAACTGAGCTTTTATTTGAGCTTTTGGGTCAAATTTAGAGGTCATCCAATATTGGTCTTTCAGGGAAGATATCGATGCAGATTATTGCTAGGTAATGGGGCCAATAATCGGAACTAGAGGTCGATATTTCGGGCCAATATTTAGCATTTTTTACGATATCGACATCGGCTGATATGCGAGTTTAGTACGCCGATATTCAGGCTGGGTGGGGTGAAGAAGACTCAGGGACTGGATTAAGAGATTAAAACTAAAGATTATTTGCACTCTCCTTTTTGTATTGTTGTTTACAATTTTATCTTCCCTCAGGAATAGTTTGTAACTTGAAAACTTTGTTTTGTTTACAAATTATTAGTCAAGTTCAAATGTTATATATGTTATGTATTGTTTAGACATTTACAGTTTTATTTATGTTATTTATGTTTATATTTATGTTTAGTCAGTGTTAAATAAATGTTAAGTTGAGAAATTTCGCATATCCTTTGTTATTATTTGTGTGATATTTTACTACACAAACAGAGAGGAAATGTCTAATTATTGGCCAAAAAAATATCGGCAGCAGCTATCGGCCATCGGCTGACCATGACTTCTAAATATCGGCATCGGCTTTAGAAAAACCCATATCGGTCGACCTCTATTTGGAACCAATATGCAAAAAGAAGAAAATCTCTGTCAATTTCTCTGTGTATTTTACAAACACCAAGCTGAAACTCTCCTCTCTCCTCTTCTCCTTCTTGGAGCTTCACATTGCACTTGTACGTGAGTGTGGTGTGAGTGACAACAAGGCTTCAGCATTGACAAGTCGAGAGCAAACGGCACGGAGAGAAGAGACGGCAGTGGAGCCACAGTAGCGCACCTTCTAATTACTTAATATGGATGATGCTTAAAATTAAACACTGATACTGATCATCGGCAAAATGCCTAATATCGGCCCCCGATAATCAACCTGGCCGATAATCGGTCAACCCTTAATAAAATCCTCAAACATATCCAGTCCTGCACACTCCTATTGACTCAAGGTCTTACTGTCCTACCTGGGCCAAGGAAGAGTTTAAAATTAGGTACAGCTCTGCAGTAGCTGATTAAATGTGTAGAGAGCTTTTTGGTGCGTTCCTATAGATGTTAATGACATGCTGAGACTCCTGTGTTCACCAGTACTTTGTTCGAGTCTATGCCAAGACAGACTATAAATACAGCCGATTCCGAGAAAAAACCGAGACCTTAAAAAACTGATCTCGCGACTGAGACTTAGGCCCAATCCCATTTCTCCTCCCTTAGCCCTACCACTCGATTTCGAGGGCCCTCCCTTTCGAAGTTGACTTCACAGATCGTAGCCACAAGGGGTAGGGCTTGAAATCTTTACCTAGGAATCGGGACACCACTCGCTTACGTCAGAAAACAATCGGGGGTGAGTTTCCCAAAAGTGCCGTAGCCAAAAGACTACATAAAAAGGACTTTGAACGCTCTCTCTCTGAATAATATGTTCTTATTTTTTTGATCGTTTTGTGAAACTCACCCCTGCTCGGTTCTTTTTCTATAAATATTACAGAGATACTGCTCTGTCTCTACGCACGGAATTACCGATTTTCAGAAAACTGTTTTTGAAAAATTCAATCTCATACTCCGTTTCACTTACACTAAACTAAGATATTCTGCTAAAATTGGATTTTTTTTGCAAGCGTATTTATAAAGATGTACTTACATTTATGAACTTCTTTCCCCACACCGCTAGCCATCTTTTCTTTTCTTGATTGTGTATTGCAATGCATTGTGGGAATTTTCTTCTTTCACTCGGTTTTGAGTCAGCATCTGAAAAATCTCCGTTTCGAGGGCTATCTTGAGGACTGAACACCACTACCCCTCGCTGCTAAAAAGAAATGGGACAACACTTCCCTACGCAGGTACGTGCAAAACGGAGGGGTAGGGCCAAGGGGTAGGGCTAAGTGGGGGTATTGGGATTGGGCCTTAGTCTACAAAGCAATTACAAACACTGCATTCCACCTGGCAGCTGCCAAGAGTACACTGTGATGTAATGATTGTGTGGCACAGTTGGTAGCGTAACGGTTAGGGAGTTTGCCCCAGGATCAGAAGGTTGCCGGTTCAAATCCCGGACCGGTTAAGGTACCACTGAGGTACTCATGAGCAAGGTATCATCCCCAAGCACCGCCCCTCAGCTGCCAAGTGCTCCTTCAAGGATGGATCAAATGCAGGGGAGATATTTAGCTGTTTGCACAGTGCGGTGTGGTGTGTCCACAATGACAAATAATCAATCACTTTTATGACTTTAGCAATTGTCAAACTTGCAGCTAGTTACTTCTAAATCTACAGTGTTTGAATGTAGTCTTTCTGCTGATTAGTTACAGAAAAGAGTAGTTAAGTCAGTTTTTTCGTTAATTTTAGTTAGCTACTTCCAAACACTGGCCACAACTTGAACCATCTGCCACGCTTCACTACAGCTAGAGCATTATTGGGTCTAATTCTCCAACTGTTGATAAGAAGAAATTTATTCTTCAAACTAAACATGTGTAGTTTTCACAAAGATTTGAACCTTCGCGTTTTTTTTAAATTGAGATTTGGTCTTAGGTAAGAAGAGAATCTACAAATGTTGAAGAACACTAACAAAATATTGTGTTTTCTTCTGTTCTACAGTTGTAACAACATATCGTAAATGAGGCCCGTTGTCATTCTAATTTTGTCCCCACTAAGGCAAGTTCATAACTACACCTGTAAGTTCTCCCCACTCCTGTCTTCTCTGAACTTCCACTAACCAGGTCTGACTCCTGTATAAGAAGCTGTGTGATTCATTTCAAGACCCCTACACCACAACCACGACTTAAACCACGGCACCACCACCACTTCAGTAGAAAGGGCTTGCTCCTGGTCAAGACAGTAACCTTCACCGATCTATATGGTCTCCATGCTGCCATATATAAGAAAGTCAAAAATGTTCAGTTAGTCCTCCTTTACGCTTAGCCCTTATCTTTCTGGCTAAATCTAAACAGCACATTAATAAAAGAGGATGAGTTGCTCATTAGTGCCTGCATGGTGGGAGCAGAGTGAACACGCAGGAGGAGTGAGGCAATGGCTTACAGAGGCGCTGACAGATGTGGGCCCGAGGACGAGGGCCTTCCGGCTGCTGTGTTGTGTCACCGCAAACCCTGTGGCACTTTCCATTCAGGAACAAATGGCCTTGTCCAAAGCTGGCCAGAAGATGATGGATTAGCACAGTTGGCTTGACAGCAGTTGTTATTAACTGCAATGGATGATGTTTAGCAAAGAAGCTCAATTTGCTGGTTGTAGACTTGGATATTAACCAAGGAATTAAGGGCAGCATTCACAAAAAAACTTACTTTCTCATTACATTTGTTCTTTAAAAAGTTGTGTTAAATAGAATAATATTATACAACTGTAGAATTAAAGAAGATCCAATTAAAGATAGTTTTGCAAAAAGATGTGTGCAAGAAAACTGACAAGCATTTATAGATTCTGTTCTTAACTAGAAATAAAAAATGTCAGAATCTTAGTGAAAACTACATAAGTGGATTTTAAGAATGGTTGGTAAATGTGTTAACTCAGAATAGCACATTCAGTTATTGGTTTTTACCTTTTGGTGGGTGAATTTGAAAGTAACGTCACCCTCTGCCCACTTTATTTGGGGTATGTTACTAGGGGAAAAGGGAATTTAAAAATATTCTCCTTTCTCCCACTTGTTTATAAGGCTGCCACTAATATCACACAGTTAGGGCGTTGGCCCTGTGATCGGAAGGTTGCCGGTTCGAATCCCGGTAAAGTTACCACAGAGATACTCATGAGCGAGATACTGTTCCCAAGCACTGCTGTCCTGTGGTGTGTTCACAATGACAAATAATCACTCATTTTCACTTTTCATCTATTTTAGCTATTACTCCATTCATCTAAATGATTAACCATCCCACAAAAATATAAATATTTACTATCCTACTTTAACTTACCCTAACCCAAACCCTGCTAACCTAACCCTAATCCTAAACCTTTAATGATACTGATCACAATTATCTTTCCAAATGGTAACTGTTGCACTCATGGTATTTATTGCAAAAAGAAATGCGCTTAAATTAAATGCACAGATAAAATAATAAAATAGAGTTCATGTGTCAGCAAGCCCCACAATGACACACACCTGCACCATCAGTGAAAGTAGAATAAGCCCAGATTCTAGTCTAAACATTTTCTCAAGTGCTTAACCTAGCAGCTGAATTCCGTTTGGCTATAATAATGAGTCTATTTAGCAGCTACAAGGCCAAACCTTTTTTCAAATCTACACAAGATGATGTATTGATATTGAAGAAAAAAGGTTAATAACTGAATTAAAGAATAAGTTATTATTAAAGAATAAATGTTAGAAATCAAAATATTAAGCGCATTTTTTAAAAAAATTAATCAAATTAAAATATTGATGTGGACTATTAATTATGATACGGATGCCCTGTTTGTTTACCAACAATGTTACAGTATTTCCCCCCCCCCCAAAAAAAAGACTTGCATTTTTAAGCATGCATCTAGTCTTTTAAATCTGCTTAGCACGATGGACTTGAATATATTAGATGACGGGTGAAGATTTTCTTTTCTACTAAAATACATTCAAATTCTACAGCTCACAGCAATGCACAATCAATAAACATTGATCCAAAACACACTGCCTTGATAAGCTGTTAAGGTTCAGCAGTTACTACACATCCATAAAATAGCAGTGAACTAAAGAACTTATAGAATACATACATATATACCCTGCTGGGCAAATAAATGAGGCCTTCTTTATTTGAACAAATACAAGTGCAACAAACAGGACACAAACATGTAACACAATATTGTATACATCTAGTGCGCATTTTAGTGTGGAATAAATGATGAGACAGTGTCTAGTTGTAGGGTCATTAACCTCTAATTAATTATTAATTCATTCATTCATTCATTATCTGAACTGCTTAATCCCAACCGGAGTCGTGGGGGGACCGGAGCCTATCCCGGGAACTTACGGGCGCAAGGCACGGAACAAACCTGGGCAGGCGCCAACACACGGTAGAGAACACACACTCACACAGTCACACACACAATCACACCTTATGGGGCCAATTTAGAGTAGCCAATCAATCTACAGTACCAGTCAAAAGTTTGGACACACCTTCCCATTCACTGTTTTTTTCTTTATTTTCATTACTATTTACATTGTAGATTCTCACTGAAGGCATCAAAACTATGAATGAACAGTGTAAAGGCTATATGACCCAGAAGGAGAGTGATGGAGTGCTGCGCCACATGGCCTGGCTTCCAAAGTCACCTGACCAAATCCAATCGAGATGGTTTGGCATGAGATGGACCGCAGAGTGAAGGCAAAAGGGCCAACAAGTGCTCAGCATTTCTGGGAACTCCTTCAAGACTGTTGGAAGACCATTTCAGGTGACTACCTCATGAAGCTCATCGAGAGAATGCCAAGAGTGTGCAAAGCAGTGATCAAAGCAAAGGCTGGTTATTTTCAAGAATCTAAGATATAAAACATGTTCTGAGTTATTTCACACTTTTTGTTTACTACATAATTCCATATGTGTTCATTCATAGTGCCTTCAGTGAGAATCTACAATGTCAATAGTCATGATAATTAAGAATAAAACATTGAATGGGAAGCTGTGTCCAAACTTTTGACTGGTAGTGTATGTTGCATGCCTTTGGACTGTGGGAGGAAACCGGAGCACCCGGAGTAAACCCACGCAAACACAGGGAAAGCATGGAAACTCCACACCGAAATGCCCCATGGCCGTCCCCGGGGTTCGAACCCAGGACCTTCTTACTGTGAGGCGGCAGCATTAACCACTGCGCGCTGATGAGAACCTATGTGGTACCTTTACCGGTCCGAGACCTGAACGGGTGACCTCTGGGTCTAACTGTTACACTACCAACTTCCCCAAATAATACGTCAATCGACATCAAAAGGTTGTCAACTGACTTGACATAATATTGTACGGAGATGAAACTCGCATCCTGAACCCTAAAGTGTTACGTCTGTGTCTCTGTGTATCTAAGCCTGTCTTTTCCCTTGTGTCTTTGTCTTAGTCAAATGACGAAGTAAGTGCTGCAGTTCCTCCTAGACTAAGACAATGGGCAAGAAGATTCTCACAGACTGTTTTATTTCATTTCCCTCAAGTCAACAAATCTCTTTAACCTCTTTTATCTGAACGACTCGGTCTCTTGTTTCCCACCCGATTCTTTTTCTTTGAAACCAGACAAAAGAGCCTGTAATTTAAAGCGGTTTAGATCACAATAAATACTGAACGTGAAATACTGAAAATTATCACTCAGTGTAATGCTGCCACACATTTTCTATCCAGCTGGAGGATCGTGCTGAAGAATATCTGTAACGTTTCCTGTATCTAAATCTCTTTAACAGTATCAGCTGTGTTACAAAGCTGCATGAAGTCAGGGAGATCCCTTAAGGCTGCCATACAGTAGACTAATCCCCAACACCTCTCCCAAACCTCGCAGCAGATGCCGAGGGAATTCTGTGTCTACCACATCAACGCTTCCAACGCTGCTGAGCCCTCCATCTGTGGGAGAATGTCTCCCCAGCAACCATTGCACGGGCTTAATGATTGGACAAGCACGTGTTGCCATAGCTACCGGATGCTCCCATCCTGCACCCTCTTCTTCCTCCTCCACCACAGTGCCAGACAAGTGAGGAACAAAAAGAAACCTTCCCGTGTTATTTTCCAAGCAGGAGTTTACAACCAGCTTCTCTCTGGTTATTTTTCAGAGCAAAATCGAACAAAATCTCCGTTTCTTTATATTATGGAAAATGCAGAGATCCTGAGGATCAAAGCATTCATCACATGTCCCTCAACCAAGAAAAGGTGTGGATTTTCTTGGTAATCAATTCTCCGGTTCTTGCAAATATATCGCGCACAGTCCCAAAAGAATGGAGCCATGCCAAAGCAAAAGCAAACTCGTGCACAAGAGGCCCACTGCTGCAGTCAATTTCCCCTCAATTAATCTTTTTTTAATTAACTTATCAAGTTACTATTTGTCTTGTAGAGATCTTAATATAGGGGCAGCAAGGGGGCACAGTGGTCCTGGGTTCGAACCTTTCTGTGTGGCGTTTGCATGCTCTCCCCGCGTTCGCGTGGGTTTTCTCCGGGTGCTCCGGTTTCCTCCCACAGTCCAAAAGCATGCACTATAGGTTAATTGGCGACTCTAAATTGGCCCCGTACGGTGTGAATGAGGAATAAAGCAGTTCGGATAATGAATGAATGAATGAATGAAATCTTAATATTCACTATTTTCCTTTAACCTGAGATGTTAGTACTCGCAATGTTCCTCTACATCAGCTGGACATTAAATGAAGCAACAAGTCAAGAGCAAACGGGACAGAGAGAAGAGACGGCAGTGGAGCCACAGTAGCACACACTGTAATTACTTAATATCGGTGATGGTCAAAGTTAAACGCTGATACAGATAATCGGCAAAATACCTAATATTGGCCCCTGATAATTGGCCTGGCTGATAATCGGTTGACCCTTAAACAAAACACCTGTTTAGTTTTTGGGTCATTTAAAATATACCCATGATTTATAGTTTTGGGTCTTTGGAAATTTATACCGAACCACTTTAGTGAGTCACAGTTATTAATTTTTTAAAATCTCATGTTGAGTGAAGTATAGCTAAAATGAACCTCCATCAATCATGCAGCACTTACGTAATGATATGAAAGGAATAATATCTGCTACCATGATTTGAGGCCTTTTAAAAACCTAAATGTTCAAACAATTTTTAAAGTGCAATTTAAAATATTGTCACACTTTCAGCGGCAACGTCATCAACTATGTCTACTAGTCACGGCAGACCTAGAGAGAGGATTTCTTTATAGTCTGCTTCGAGTCGGGGATGTTTCGTCTGTTTTCTCGCGTGATTGGCGTGGCAAGCTGCTCCGTCACATGCTTGCAGGAATGGGTCCCTTTACACACCCAATTAGCCTGCAGCATTCGCTGAGAGGCCCCCCTCGCTGACGGGCATCTTAATGAGCCGCCGCTCCACCAGCCGCCTCACCTCTCTGGAGGAACTTTATCTGGTAAATTGGACGCATTCTTTGATTTGCTCCTACTGGAGAAACGAGCCGGCAACAGGCTACAGGGCTGAAAAAAGTGGAGAGGGGAAAAAAAAAAAGCCTATTTCTTAAAAAAACAAGAATTCTTGACTGTGGGACCTGGCCTTCAAGTCAGTTGCACAACATATTTTTAAGAAAGCTTAATGGAAATAACAGATTCAAATCGAAGACATTTTATCCTGAGCGACTTACATTTCATAATTACAGGGACAGTCTCTGTGGAGCAACTTGGCATTGAGGGACCGGTGGTTTTAGGACCAGTGGTATTTTAAGGCTACCATTACCATGGGATATGAACACCCAGTATTATAGTTACCAACACAGGGTTTTACGTTCACATTTAATACATATACACACTTATGAAGAGCAAATTCCATTTACTAATATGAGAGACAGTCTACATAGAGCAATGTGAGGTTAAGGGTCTTGACCTGGGGCCCAATGCTGGTAGTACTACAAAAAGGAGAAAACTACACACACACGTTTACAATGAACACCCAGGTTTACAATGGTTCGACTTATGATTTTACGATCTTACGGTGACGATAGCGATATGACAAAGATACATTAAGTTTCGCACAGTAGGCAAAAGTAGCAGCGTATGCTGTATGATATATTCAGAAACTGCCAGGATGTACGCACCTCCCGCCTCATTCGCGTCAGCGATCGACAGAGTTCGGTTGTCTCGGTGTTAGAGTGTGTATTTTTTCGGTGTTTCTCGACTTTTGAAGTTTCAAGTAACTATGAGGTCATCTGAACACATCATCATAACTTGGGGACTACCTGTAAACCTCCGACCTCTTCGTCTGTAGGCAAGCATTCTACCACAAGACCATTACAATAGAGGTGTGAACCTTCACTGGTCTCACGATTGGATCTGATTACGATTATCAGGTCAACGATATGATATCCCGAGGCATCACGATGCATCTCATCAATTCTTCTACATTACTTCACGTTGCACACAGATTGGGCGGCCATAGTTACTACCGGAATGTTCTTTTTAACTAGAATTTTTATGCCGTAGCCAGAAAATCACCAAGCAATGTCATTATGATATAATCCAGGAACCACCACTCGGACTTTAGACTTTGCATTAAATTCATTATTCATAACGATGCCCAAATCATCTGGAAATGTTTTAAAAAGGAAATAAAATGAATTAATTTTTAAAAAGTGATTTCACTAGTGAAACTGGATTGCATGTCATGGACCACCTGTTGAAAACCCCCAATATAATTGATCAAGGTGATCATGTGATTCATTTCAAGACCCCTACACCACAACCACCACTTAAACCACGGCACCACCACCACTTCAGTAGACAGGGCTTGCTCCAGGTCAAGAGAGTAACCATCACCGATATATATGGTCTCCATGCTGCCGGACGGCTCTGTGGAACATCTCTTCTGCCCAGCGATGCCTCTTCAGGGAGGGACTGTTTTTGATGCACGACTTGAACTGGCAAATGTTTGCGACGTATACGGCTGGCACCTGAATTGCTTGAAATCAAAATATCATAGCAGACTTTGTGATATTGGCAGACGTTGAATCATTGTCCAATGAAATGAAAAGGACGTTATGGTAGCGTAAAGGACGTTTCCCGTGATCGAAAGGCCGCCAGTTCAAATCCCAGACTGGCCTAGGTACCACTGGGGTACTCAAGAGCAAGGAACTGTCCCCAAGTAGTGCTCCACAGGTCAGCTGCCCACTGCTCCTTCACAGAGTTCCAGCACCCCCGAGCCTCTGCGCAAGACCTTTAAACCCGAAAAGTAAATCCACTGTGCTTAATAAAACACCTATACACACTGAGTTTGAGTCCTTGTGTCGTGGGTTCTTACAGACGCCCGGTCCTGTAGATCATGTCACAAAAATGCCTGATGCTTTAAGACGCATTCCAAGGGCCAGACCTCAAAATTAGGGAAGGAAAATGTGGTCATCACGTCATCAGGGCAGCATGTCGGAACGTTTTCCATACGCAGAAACACAATCACATTACCATTACGACTGTACTGTCCAAACTTTCAAATTGCAGGTTCTCAATTCCAAGAAGTAGGAAATAAAAACTACACATTAACTGCAAATCAAATACAATACGGTGAAGTTGAGTTCGCTTTTCATCAAGTGCCATAAACTGTACTGCTTTTATGAGCACTTGAGATGTGATGGCAAAAACTACGAGAAGACGGATGAGACTCACTATTTTCTCATGAAAGGTGAAGATGGGTTATAGTTGGAGGTAAAAAATACACTGTCAGTTTGTGGCTGCATAGAATAACCTGAACAAATGTTGTATATGACTGTAATGCGAGTAAAGAATAATGTAACTGTAGTTTCAAATATATATTTTCCCCACCATTGTAGCATTTTTTCATCCTCGTTTTCTTATCCTTTATGATTCCAATTACACTGGTGCCTTAATGCTCTGTAATTACCTGCTTTTAAATGGCTTTAAACAGGAGGCTAATCACAGTGATTAATACTCCAGTCTTTCAAGCACTAATGCGTGAAAAAGGAATTCATTTCCATCCAACGCCTTAATCTACAGCAAATAAGTAGTGAAACATAATGGAGAGATAAGTGTGGGATGAGAGGGAAGAGAGAGGGTTAGAGAGAGTGGAGGAAAAAAATCCTGAGTTCTGAGTTACTCCCACATTTGCTCAACGGTTCACAAACTAATACTGCCTCCTCCCAAGGCGAATGTTCAGGCAGCAGTCAATGAATCAGACAGCACAATCAGCTGCATGACAAATATATCATTTCTGTTCAATGAAATCAACACTGCTGTCAAATCCGCTTACTCTACAATGTGTTTGCTCTTTTCCACTGTTAACAGAATGCTGCAACAAAGAAACACAATGAAATAACCACTAAATACACAAAAGTCTGTGTAAGATAAATAATCTAATTTTAAGAAATGTTGGCTACAATTATCTTATTAAGAAAAATTAGCTCATTATAATAACTTCTTAAAATGAAATAAGAAATTGAATTAAGAGAACGGAAAGGTTCTCATGCTCTCCACTACGGGTTAAGAAATGACAACTTTGTTTATTTTAAGAATTTTAAAGCTAAAAACATGGAAAAGGGGAAAGATTTTTTTTCTTGTTTTAGGAGATCTTCACAAGATAAATTTTCTCACTATATTGGCAGATAATTTCGCTTGGTTCTGGTTCCTTTTTTCTTATTATCCTTTTCTTTTTCTTATTTTCTGACACTGATTTTTTGCAGTGAAGCTTTAGCCAAACCTCACCCGTTATTCCATCACCTTCAACTTAGAAGCTCAAACTATGCTGTCATGACCAAAGCATTATGTAATAGTTTTGGTTTGGACACAATGCATAATGAAGAATTGATAAATCAAACCATTTTCATTCCAATAATTTCTGTGTCTTCCCCTGTAATGGATAAAATCTTAGCGCAGTACTGTCAATCACAAAACGAACACATGTATTTTATAAAGGAGTAGTGTGAGTGTGTGTAGACGTATACAATTTGCTGGCGTAATTTCTCTTTGCATGGACCAAAATATAAGACCAGTTCTTGATTAAAGACAAAAAAATGATAAAGACCCCAACCTTTATTTGGGACCATTTTATAGAACTCATCTATCAGAGTGGCGTGGTGGAAGCGTGCTAAGCGTGATGGATGGAAACCATCCTCGGACAAGCTTTTAGTGGTGGTCTAGTGGTTAGGATACTGGTCTCTGGACCAAGAGGTTGTGAGTTCAAATTCTACCTCCAGCACTACCATCACTGGGTCTGTGTGTGAGATAGGGCTCAGCAATGTGGCCTAAAAATAATATTGCACGTTACACGTTATATATCTCAATATATTTTCTCTTTCTGGAAGGGAACTACATTTCCCACAATCCACTGAGTCGCGTCACAATGCGATGGACATGCGTCTGGAATAAACGCTGAAACTATCTGGTAAATAGCTGTACTGTGAGTAGAACACTGGTTGTTGTTAAAATATGAGTTACTCGATATTCACATGCAGATGGAACAAGGAGAAATATATCCAGTATATCCGATATATCGCCCACCCCTAGTGGGAGCAGGTTTTAGGTATTTCTAGTTACTGGAGTCAATGAAAGTACCAAGACTGTGTGTGTGTGTGTATGCGTGTGCCTGTGTGTGCCAGGTGATAACTGATACAGAATGTCTGCCAGCCTTTTCCATACACACATTATCCATCAGCATGTCCTTGGAAACATCTGGCTTCAAATCTGTGTGTAACACCTACACCTGCTGCACCAGGCCGTAGCTTGTTAAAACTGCCCTGAGGCAATAACGGAGGCTCAATATCAGTGTTTTCAATTTTATGTGCCATAACATTTATCCTTGCTATGTCCAACAGTACTAAAGTTTGTCTACCAAAAATATTTCAGATCTCAGTGGCCTGTGCCAACAGTGATTATGTGGATATTTGTAGTCAATATTCATTTTCTTTAGAAAATTCCCAAATTCGGAACTAATTCTGTTTCCATAATCTTGTATGAGAAACCAAATCTGAATATCATGACTAGGGCTGCAACAACTAATAGATTAAATCGATTATTAAGATAGTTGGATAACTAATTTTAGAATCGATTAGTTGGGTCTACGTTATTATACACACGGCGAAACCAGTCGCTTGTCGCAAATTTGTCAAAATTGAGTTATGATGTTTTCATGAAAGGGCATAAATCAAGCTTCAAAACGATACCTATATCGAATGAATCGGACGACATATTACTGAGATCAACATTCAAAGGAGTCGGGTTTCTCCTGTCACGCCAAGTGAGAAACGGAAAAATCTGCCTTTGAAGTTGACTATTGACTAGCACTCACAGACACTTGGTGCGGTCGCGGCTACGTTTGCATTTACGGTATCCTACGCTGCATTCACAGCCACACGGATAGCCTACCTGCGTTAGGTTAACTGAACTCGGGAGACCAAGATGGATTCCGGAGAAATATCTTCACGCTAGTCAACGAGTGGATTTACCGTAAATATTGAAGTAGAGCGGTCAAAACAGAAACTTTTAACATTCTGCTGGAATTGAACTCCTCACCTCAAGAAAGTCACGTTTTTAGGATGGAAAAGGTAAGTTTTTCAGCGAAATTTATTCACAACAGTACAGTATAGACAAACAAAACAAAAACGTCAGATTAACCGATTAACAAAATAATTGTTAGTTGCAGCCTGTCACGGCTCCTCTGGACTGGACCGGTTAAGCGGCAATAAGTGCCGCTCTTTAAGTTAAGTTGCTCAATTCTGTTCTCTGGGTTCACTTTCGGTGTGATTCATGTTGTGTCTAGTCCAGCTTGTGTGTCCTCGGTTGGCCTTAGCCTTCCCCGTTAGCTTGCTCCCCATTTCCGGGTTCTCGTTGTCTTCACTTCGCGCCCTCGTGAGTGGTTCACTCTCTGTTTAGAGCGCACCCCACTTCCGTATATGTTGTTTGCACTGCGTGGTCCCTACCTAGTAGGTCAGTGTCTGTGTAGAACACCCCCGCCCTTATTATTGCTTTCACCTGTGTCTCGTTTGCCTTGAGTTTGGAATTGGTGCAAGCACTCCTTTGTTGAGTTGTGTGGCTTTATTTAACGCACTTTGACCCATCTCTGTCACCCTCATGATGCGCGTGGGGGTTACGTTACGTCTTGTGTGGTTGTATTTTGTTCTCGTTCGTTCTGGCTCTGTTTCTCTGTGGATTTTTTTTTGCCCTGTTTGTTCCCGCTTGTGTTTTCATGACGTTCACCTCCTTTTCTTGTGCTTTTCCCCAGGCTTGTGTGTCCCAGTAACCCCCCTTCTGATCAGGCTGCCGAGTGCTTTCAGAGTCTGGATCCTCTCCGTTTCGCCTCGTGGGTCTTAGAGCGTCAGGAGATTGCTCTTTCTGTTTCCCCACGGAGGATTGCCCCGTCTTTAGTTTGCTACTTTGCTTTGGTTCTGATTTATTATCTGCATTTTTGCCCCGGACTTTGCCTCTGTTTTTCCCGTGTTTTTGGTCTTGTTTTTTATTCCACCTGCCGTTTGCCAATAAACCCTTGTGTTTGCCTGCACCAGTGTCCTCAACTCCCTCTCGTACCACAGCCATGACACAGCCCTAGTCATGACACAAGTGATATAACTAATACAACCAACAAAACCACAATCTAATCTTCCCGACTCGCAGAATAACCCTGATGAAACGAAGTTTTACGATGAGATATGTGACCCTCCACGGCAAAACCAGTCGCTTGTCACAACGGAGGTTTCCGAGAAAAACGAGCGTTTATACTGTGTGGGCTAAAATTTTGGATTTTTTTGTTTTTAGTGTTGAAACAGTGGAAGGTCTATACTGTACTGTTGTGAATACATTTTGCTGCAAAACTTACCCTTTCCATCTTAAAAACGTGACTTTCTTGAGGTGAGGAATTCAATTCAAGAATGTTAAAAGTTTCTGTTTTGACCGCTCTACTCTAATATTTACGGTAAATCCACTGGTTGACTAACGTGAAGATATTTCTGCGGAATCCATCTTGGTCTCCCGAGTTCAGTTAACCTAACGCAGGTAGGCTATCCGTGTGGCTGTGAATGCAGCGTAGGCTACTGTAAATGCAAACGTAGCCGCAACCGCACCAAGCGTCTATGAGTGCTACGGCGATAGTCAACTTCAAAGGCAGATTTCTCCGTTTCTCACTTGGCGTGACAGGAGAAACCCGACTCCTTTGAATGTTGATATCTCAGTCATATGTCGTCTGATTCGTTTTGAAGCCTGATTTATGCTCTTTCATGAAAACATCATAACTCAATTTTGAAAATTTGCGACAAGGGACTGGTTTTGCCGTGGAGGGTCACATATTGATTTAGAGTTGGTTAGCAAGTCCTTTACTCTCGGATTGCTTTGACCACAACATGCGCCTAATGACCCTTCCAACCCATTGACTCCGATCAATATGGCTCAGTCCTGACAACATTATACAACGCTCACGCAAACAAAACAAGAAGGAACTGTAAAAGAGAATGAGATCATGTGCGTGGGTGGGCATGGGGAACAATTTGTCTATAGAGTCGGCCCACTGCAGAGAGGTCGAGAATCTGACGCGTGTAGGAATGCAGGCGTCCGCGCCCTGCTACAGCCTCGCTGACCTGTGGTCACCAGACCTTTCTGGAAATCCCAGCATGAGAGTGGCCTCTCCATCCAATTAGCCGAGCTCTACAGTCCCCCGGGGCCTCTTGTCCAATTCAGCCGTCTGTCTGTCCATCCAGTAAGTGAGCGGGAGTTTGTTGGGTTTGATATTAATGAATTTGTGACTCATCGTTACCTGTGCACAGGTTTTCAAAAAGGTTGGAAAATTCTCATCAGTATGTAGAGACCAAAAGAGGGTGAGTCACATCAGTTTTGAAGAGAATCATGATTTGTTTGCCATGGCTATTGCAAACTGACCAACATGGCAGGTTAAATTACTAGTTGCTTATGCTAAAAAAAAAAAAAACAATGTCCAGTTTAGACTTTCCAAAGCTGAAGAAAAAAAAATAGAACAGCACAACATTGTAAAAACTGGGGGTGGGAATCGAAAACCGGGTCTGACTCAACTGGTTCCAATTGATCAATTCCAACAGAACTGTACACCTCCAATAAAAACTCTGAATATGAATAGGAATGTGTTCATGTTCACAGTCTTTGTGCAGACATCATTTTGGAAGAAATAAAATGGTTGCTTTTGGTGTGGAAGACTGTTGGTGTGTAGAACTGCTTTTTTCACGCTCAAAAAACTACTCAGGAATCGATAAGAGAATTGATAAGGAATCGGATTGATAGACAAAATCGACAATGGCATTGATATTGATAAAATCTTATCAAATCCCACCCCTAGTAAAAACATCATTGCAGTATTTTCATACATTTATAATACATGTTGTTTTCCAAATCACTTTAACCCTTACAGCCCTAAGAGAGTTTGGGGCGTTTTCTTGTACATTTCTTGTACATTTGTTTTTAGGCTTACTCTAGTGTGTGTGTGTAGAAGTTACATGCTTTACGTTGTAGTCCTGCTCTACTCAGATTTCTCATAGTTCGATGTGTAAACAATAACGCAGTCTGCAAATCAGCCCATTTCAGATGATTTCTGATTTCTGTAGAATTTTTTACTGTAGTATAATAGTGCTGAAATTGAAATAACTACTAAAAATTGTAAGAACAGTGTCTGTATTATTGACATGCAGATTCTTTATTAAGCAGATACCTTATATGGCATAGTGCTGTCAAGAAAAATAAGGTTAGAGCCAGGTGAAAACACTTCTTCATCTATTTGGTATTGATAACAAATAAAGCATTTTTCTATATTTATTTTTTCCTACTGATTACTCTCTAACATTACAGATCAGTTTGAAGAAATATTGAGGTTTTGGGTGATTTGGAGCGATTGGACTCATTTTGGCCTATAAAATGAGCTGCTTTGAGCTCCCTGAGAGAGAACTACATTTCCCACAAACCCCCGAGCACTTCACAGTTGCGTCACAATAACGCAATGGACACGTGTCTGGAA
The DNA here is from genome assembly GCA_032718565.1 of Distichodus sexfasciatus. Classification (NCBI taxonomy): domain Eukaryota; kingdom Metazoa; phylum Chordata; class Actinopteri; order Characiformes; family Distichodontidae; genus Distichodus; species Distichodus sexfasciatus. The sequence continues at coordinate 2,350,125 of JAVGVS010000028.1, read as the reverse complement.
TGAACACCGGAAATATCAATATATGGCTGTATTGTGAGTAGAACGCTGGTTGTTGTTATTTAGCAGCTAAAATATGAGTTTTGTCTTTGTAAAGGGGATTTGACTGAACTGAAGCGTTTAGTGAGTGAGGGCCTGCGTCCACCAAACTCGTGTTTCCGCCGGCAGCGTATGTTTTTAATACAAATCCTATGAGCTTCAGCGTTCAGCGCTTAGCGCCTTCAGCGAAAAATAAAAGCGCCAGTGTAGAGGTTTTTTGTCGTAGGGCTCAGAGCAGTTCAGGCTGAAATCTGTTCAACTTTTAGAATAACGCTGCACATTGCTAGCCAATCAAAATCGAGGAAGGGGCGGGGCATACACTGTCAGGAACTCCCTAAGAATAGCAGCGTTTCTGGAGCAGCTGAAGAAGATCTCATGCACCAAATGTTGTCTCAAAGACATGTGAGAATCTACTTCAAACACTGCCATTAATGCTAAGATACGATTTCTCTCCATCTTGTCAGCTAAACTAGCGATCTCTAAGAAGCACGTTGAAATAGGAACGAACGCGGAAGAGCCCGATGGCGCTTTTCGTAACTTAGCAACAACGAGCGCTGAGAGAAAGCACAAAGAAAACGCTCTGGAAGTGAAGTTTTGAGCGCTCTCAGCGGAAAAAAGACGCATTCGGTGAACACAGGCCCTGAAGGCTTTCAACATGAGAATTGTGAGCACTCCCACAGCGCATGTGTTTACATTTATGCATTTTTACGTATATACTTCTTTTCTTGTGCACGCAATTACTCACAAACACTTCCACATACAGAGGAATCAATATAATGTCTGTTAAGTTCAAATCCCGTGAATCTAATGGTATGTGTGATGTTCCTGTAAGTTAAAGGGATTCTGAGTTATTACAGCAGCTAATCAATAACCCACACAAGACGTGTGCGTCGGTGTTGAAATGTTTACAGCTCTATTTGGAAGGGACCGGAAATCATTCCAGAATAATTGGAGTGAATCGGAGCGCATCTGAGGAGAGATTAAAATAAAAATTGCAAACATTCCTGAAGCGAATTCAACAACTCTTCATGTAAAATTACAGTATATCAACTAGGGCTGGGTTCAAAAAATCGATTCACCGATCAATATCGATTCTCGTTCGAAAAATACGATATCGATTCAAAAATTCGCGGATCGATCTTTTCCTGCGGTTATGCACTACTTCTCGCAACCGCGCAAAGAGAGCTATAAAAACGTGAGAACCGCAAAACCGAAACCAAATAGAGCCATGGCTGAAGCTGCTCCGCTCAAATCACCATCTGGCCTAAAGGCTGATGTTTGGCAACACTTCGGTTTTAACAAGTTATTTTATAACCAAGCAAAACTAGTATTGACGCAAAGAAATCTCGAAATAAATCGATATCGAATCGAATCGAGAATTGAATCGGATCATGGCCTTGTGAATCGGAATCTAAACGATTCAGGAAATCAGCAACGATACCCAGCCCTAATATCAACTACAACTTAGTTTAGCCTAGAAGAATGAGATCTGAGTGTGTATTTGATGATCTGGAGGTGTATCCTTTTGTAATAACACCCAGCCAAAAAAAGTTGCAGTGTTTGACCGCATTTACCTCAACTTGACGATGTGACCACTGCAAACACACATCTCGATAATGACACTCACACCATATAGTGAGTAGCCCGAGTCTAAAGCAAAGGAAACCATCTACGCTAAGAGTTGTGGGATAATATGGGTTTGGGTTCGGGTTGAGACACATTTTACTGATGCAGTTTTCAACAGACGATGTGGTGGGCGTGGAGAAAAAACAACAAGGGGCGTAAATGATGGTTATTGCCGAGCAAGTTCGTGTGCTCCAAGGCAAGACTTGATGTAATAACAGTGGGGGTGGGGTGATGGGGTAATATACCCTTATACCTCCCACTCTGTCTCATTTTGTCTCTCTCTCTCTCTCTCTCTCTCTCTCTCTCTACCATCCCTCCTCTCCAAGCCCCTACTCGTGCCCTAAGTTTTGAAATGGAACGCTTCTATTGGTGGCAGGTTTGATAGCATTGCTGAGAATAACTACCAACCAGGGGCCGGGTGCCCCTTTGCACAGTTACCACAGCAACCCCACAAATGCAATGCAGGCACCATGTGGAAACGGCAGTTTGGTGACAGGCACAAAAATATAGCAAGATATGGCAAGCTCAGCAAAGGTGCAACTAAGGCAGATGCAAATCTCTTAGTGTGCTATTCACTGACCTTAAAAAAGGCAGAATCAGATCAAATACGGTTCAATGCGTTAGCAGTAAAACAGAGAAAATGAGAGCATCTAGTAAGTGCAATCTCTCCAAGATCTAGTGGAGAACAAGGACAGTGGTCCTGCAGAGACCCTGCATCACCAGAATCCCTGTGTGGACGGAACAAACCTTCTGGGTTAAAGTAGCTTTATACCTGGACTAGGGATGCACAGACCCAACATTTTCAGTTCCAATACCAATGCTGATACCTTGAGCTTTGGGTATCAGCCGATACCGAGTACCAGTTTTTAATCAATAAATTGTGTATTTCTCTGCGAGGAGGAGACTGAGATTATTCTGGTTTCCTTAAGGAAATACTTGACATAAAAACTGCTGTCCTAACTAAAGCAATGTAATAATTACACACCCATATGTATATGTTAAATTATTAATAATTAAAATAACATTTAGGGCGGCACGGTGGCGCAGTGGTTAGCGCTGCCGACTCACAGCAAGAAGGTCCTGGGTTCGGACCCCGGGGACTAGTGTTGCGCGGGTCGGCATTTTTTAACACCCGCCCCAAACCGACCCGTCAGGAGATCCAACCCGCTCCGCCCAACCCGCAAAAATACACGTGGATAATGACCCAAAACCCAACCAGACCCGAGGAAAAAAAAAAAAACAGCAGTGAGCCTGTATTGCCATGGAACCTACCAATGAAGTGGAATTTGTGACACTGTAGCCCATAGATGACTAAATCTAGATTTGTGCTAGATTCGCATTGAAGATGATGACAATTTTATGCAAGATTAACTGTATACCAAACAACAACAAAGAAACCGAAAGATCGATTTTTACGTCGTTATTTATTGAAGGGTTGCGAAAAATTGCACGAAAGACATCTCTCTCGCACACACAAACACACACAAGCGCGCATGTATGCAAAACACACTAGTTGTCAAAACTGTAACATCTGATGTAACATCAGATCTGAGAACTCTATCAGATTTGAATGAACTTAGTAGAACTTAGGTCTTGTTATTGTAACTTAATTTTGTCTAAAATGAAGCAGAGCGGAGCACACTTGACCGTGATATTTCACCAAACTAGTAGCTTATCCTACAAATTGAAAACTCCAAAACTGAAAAATATACGCCGACTGCATTAATGTCAGCTGTTTGGAAGCACTGTGGAGAAAGAGGTTGGAATCCACCGTGCCGGGGTTTAGCCTATTTCGATGCGCTTCCAGCACGCGACCTGCTGAACTGAACGCGCGCTCGCTCGATGCGCTGGTAACACATGTTCGTAAAGCACCGCTCTTGCCAGCATCGAAAGGAGAGGTAATTCGAACCCCGTTTACAACACGTTTTGATTGATAACGAAATGCGTTTTGTAACTTTTTGACCCACCCGCCCACACCCACGATATTTTAAAAATGTCTGCCCTAAAACCGCCCGCACCCACGGGTCGACCCGCATATCACTACCGGGGACGGCCGTAGGGCCTTTCTGTGTGGAGTCTGCATACTCTCCCCGTGTTCGTGTGGGTGTCCTCCGGGTGCTCCGGTTTCCTCCCACAGTCCAAAGGCATGCGATATAGGTTGATTGGCGACTCTAAAATTGGCCCCGTAAGGTGTGAATGTGTGTGTGTGATTGTGTGAGTGTGTGTGTCCTGCGGTGTGTTGGCGCCTGCCCAGGGTTGTTCCCCACCTGTGCCCACACGTTCCCGGGATAGGCTCCGGTTCCCTCGCGACCCCAGTTGGGATTAAGCGGTTCAGATAATGACTAACTGACTGACTAACATTTAAAAAACGATTCATTCAACCACAGTTGTGCAATTTTGTGACGGTCCCTAATCCTGCAGCGCTAAAACGATCAGGAACACAGAGATTGTGAGCAAGAGCTGTTTGAGTCATTATCGGACCCTAACCCTGACCCTATCCGATCCACTTATCTGACCGGTGCATCCCTAACCTGGATCCTTCAGAACGGGGCTAGATGACCAGCAGGGTTCTACAGAAGCCCTGTCACCTTGAACTTGCAGTGATCTCTCGATTCTAAATCTTTAGTTCTACACGTACACAGAGACTTACACCAATCAGCCATAACGTTATGATCACTGTCAGGTGAAGTGTATAACATTGATTACAGGGCTGTGAGTGATATATTTTAGGCAGCAACTGAACATTTTCCCCTTGAAGCTCATGTGTTGGAATAGCGTTGGGTACCTTTCACGTCTGAACACGTCTGAACTCCTCAACGGTACTTCATTTCGATACCTTGCTCTGAATCTGTAATACGTGGTTTGTATAAGATATACAGTAATGATAAATAAGCCCCAAACTAATTTCAAACGTATCGTATGTTACAAATGTAAGTGAATACGAAAAGAGACCTAATGAGCGCCGGCGCGTCCAATCACATTACTCCTGGTTTTATATATAAGCAGTAAATCTGGCCTTCTTCTCTGTCATTACAGCTGTTCGATTTCGCCCGCCTCCACCCCTCCACCACCTTCGGCTCCCCGTCTTGGTCCGGGGGAAGGCTCCTTCGCCTCCCTCCCTGGTCTCCCAGCCAGATATGCCAGCTTCAGAGATGAGGAAAATAACGACCAAGCGACGGGCTTCCTCCAAAACTTATCACATACGCATTAAAGACAATATTGTTTTCGCCAAATAAAAAATTGTCAATCTAAACTGGATGGTCTCCTTGGTTGAACTACAATATAAATGTATTACAGTTTTTATAAAAATATCCCAGAACAATAACTAAAACGGATGGATCACTAATTAAACAAAGCTGCAGTGGAACTTTTGTCGACGACATAGATTTGACGTTCTCGATGTCTATGCTGGCTGCAGGGGTGATTGTCGGTGCAGGCGCTGTAATTGCAGATGTAGCTTTAACCTGTTAAGCCCTGGGACTGTTTTACAGATTTCTGCTCTAAAAAAGATAATCTAAAATAAAATGTGTATATCTCAGCAACCACAATGTCTATTTTTATGCTTTTGGTATCATTATAAAGGTAACACTTGTGAGATGAGCATGCATGTTAATGGGTCAGAATAAAGGAAGATGCAATGCAGCAGAACATGAAAAAAAAAGCATGTTCGCCAAAAAAAACCCAACATATTATCTGTGTAATCTGCTTTTCATCTGAGTCTCAGCTTTCATATGATATACGGTGTGCATGGTTAGCCATAGTAGTATAGATTCTACAGCCGTATTTCTTCCACGTAGACCTACGCAGTGTTTTTGTTCTTTGTTTATTTGTGTGTTTGGTGTTGGAATTGTGTTATGTTTAGGTGGAATTTGTTTGAGATTTTTACACGAGATTCTATCGGTGATGCTGATGTGCTGCATGCATATGTTTGTTTACATTTACAAACTATTTAAATCCTCCCCGTTCTGCTCCCGATACCGGGGGCGATCGGGCTCAAGCGGTTAAGGGCCTGAGCCCAGGAGCGCTTTCTCTGTGCTTGTTGTTGTTAAGTTACGAAAAGCGTCATCGGGCACTTCCGTGTTCGTTCCTATTTCATGCAAACATTGTAACGTTCCTTTTAGATCGGTAGTTTAGCATGAAGGCGGTTAGCCCTCTGAACGCTGAAGCTCATAGGATTTGTATTAAAAACAGGCGCTGCCAACGCAAAAAACGCATTTGCTAGACACAGGCGCTAACTGTGGCGCTCAAACGGTCAAACACCGCACACTCTTCCTTAAGTTCGACGTATTGCTAGCCCCAGTTCTGCATTTTGCATGGCAAATGTTGATTGTAGCACTGTCTGTGTTGATTTGAGTAAAGTGCAGTCACGCGGTCGAACGATTTTGGCTTGTCGCCATACTTTCCGATTTCGGCACAGTTTCTCCACGCAGGCGCTTTCTTCCCCTGGCAACCGTTGTTACGGTAAACAGAACTAACACTATAGCTGAAATAGGAAATTTAACTGCAGTAAAATCTATCAATTTCTATGCTATTGCTGCTGTAATGTAAACTGCATTGATACGCTGAGATGCCTGTTGATTAAATAAAATCTGCTGACGAGCGTGTGAATGTACCAAAATTTGCCGTCGTTTGATTTGACGTGAACAGATACCCGATACCCAGTCTGCAGTGGTCAAGACCTACCGAATGTGGTCCAAGTAAGAGGTGAACCAGCAAGTGGGTCCTGGGCATGCATGGCTCACTGATACACATGGGGAGCAAAGACTGATCCGTATTATGAGATAAAATAGAGGAGATACTGTAGATAAATTTGCTGAAAATGCTGGAATTCAGCAGAAAGGTATCACAACACAATGCTTTGCAGTTGTTTACATATGGGGCTGAGCAGATCTACTCAGTGTAAAACAAGAATTTGTCATATTATGGCAGATCGGCGTCCATACGCACTTCAAATGAAAGAGCTCAATCCGGTGTAACCTTGGATGCTCTCAGGGTTTCTTTCGATTTACTACAGGGTTTTCCCTTATCACGGTACTCTTGGTCATTCAGGGTCTCAGACCCAGCAATAAGTAAAGCTGTTTTGTGACTGTTATAAGAATGTGACATACGTTAAGTGGTCACTGCGTCAATTAAGGCATAATTCAATGTCATTTCAAGTCATAATACCATATGTTTCAGGCTATTTTAGTTTGTTTAAGTAATAAAGGTCTTGTCGCCTTGCCGAAGCACGGATGATGCAAGAGGACACGACGTCGTTATGCAACAGGTCTCTGCTTCAGATGGCCCGGGAGACACACAAACAAACACAACGACAGTCCCAGGAGTTCAACCAGAGCTGCAACTCGCGAAGAGTAAACAGCCTCTAGACTGAATCTATGGTGCTCTAATTATTGACCGAAGAGCTGGACCTGACCCATTATCCAGACAAAGAGCAGCAGCCAACTGTGCCAGTCTGCCAGCGAACCCATTTCACTTTCTCATTTCTGGCACCAAAAGCTGTGGTTAATAAAATCGATTGCTGTAATTAAGAGTTCTTGGGCGGAGCATAAACAGGACGGCCTTACCTTGGCAGGTGAAGCATTTGACGTGAAAGTGGATGCTCTGCACGCGCACCACCTCCCCCTTACACACCTCCCTGCAGCGGAAGCAGAGGATTGGTCCTGGCGTCCGCTCGCTGCCGCTGGAGCTCTGCTGATAAGGTACTAATGGGAAAGACAGAGACTGCATTAGGGTTGCCATTATCGACTGATTTTTCTATCAAGTTACCTAGTGACTAATTTATCGAATCTCAGTAAGCGAGAATTTTTCATATTCACAGTGTTTCTTTAAATGACATCTTCAATTACACTGATCACAACGATTCACCCAAATATTATCAATCGATTTCGTGGCATTTACGGTACACAAATAATAAGAGAAGGTCTCAAGAAGGTCAGCACATAAGGACACACACCTGAACCACTATCGATCAATACAGAATAAGCCTAAATTCTAGCCTGAAGATTTTATCAAAGACTTTTAATGGAAACGTAAGGGAGTGAAGGTGAGTGGTTATTGGTCAGTGTGAACACACCACAGCCCAGCACACGGTGCACCACAACGAAATGTGACCTCTGCATTTGACCCGTCTGTGAAGGAGCAGTGGGCAGCTGACATGGGCAGCACCGGGAAGCAGTGCATGGGGACGGTGCCTTGCTCATGAGTACCTCAGTAGTACCTTAACCAGTCCGGGATTTGAACCGGCTTTGGAAACTTTTACACTGAACTTCAAGTTGGGCTCTGCTGCCGACTGAAAATATGAAACTCATAAAAAAACAATGCATAAGTTTAAAATATTGATGTCCACACCTTTTCAGGCACAGTGACTGTATCATCAAAGCGGGCCTTTGTGCATCTTAAGACATTCAAGTCATTTAGTCAGGACCTGAGGAATGAGCCCACGCCTTTCTCTCTCTCTCTCTCTACCTTGGTTTCTCTCCCTTTCTCTTTTCTCTCTCTCTCTCGGTCGGCTGACCATATTGATGTTCGGGGGTTACATGCTGATTTCCATCCTATTAAAGATGCATCAGAGGCACTCAAACATTCTGCCAGCAAGTGAATCAATTACTGTGAATCCACTGCAGCAAGTGTTTTCCCTCCCTCTTTATTCGAAATGGATTTATGTAACTTGGAAATCATCTCCGTGCGCAAGGACATTGAGCATAAACAATAAAACAAGGAGGTTTTTAAACTGTTATAGAGCGTTTAGGGACACTGTTGTTGTCACACACACACACACACACACACACTTTGGGCATTACACAGACCCAGTAAAGTCGCAACTCTTTTGACTAATTGACTCTATATTTTAAAGGTCACCTTGCTTTTGCAAAATCTATGTTCCGGTCCCAACTCTTAAAACAGATTCCCAGTGGCTTTCCCACACGTGTGAAGGTGTGTTTTCAGGGCAACAGTAATTCTTCCTGGCACTTCTGCAGACTCCAAGGAGCCTTATTCTTCCGAGTTAAACTCCATTGTTGCAGCTACAATGCTGGCAATATGGCAGAGCCAGCGTCTGCAGTATGGGTTCACAGTTTTCTCACTGGCGCCTGAAAGTCAGTCAACAGTCAGAAAAAAACAAATGCGTATAAACTTGAGAACGGGGGCAGAAAATTTCCTCTTAACGAGTGGGTTATGCAACTTTGGCCCGAGTAATGTAAGCAGCAGTCATAGTGTGCCGTCTGCAAGTGAGGCGCTAAAATAAAGCAGAAAGCTTTCTTAATGGGTAGATCATGACCTGTCTAGAGTCTTTATTTTGCTAAATTTATTGGTCAAAAGTCTGCTCGCATTTGACTTTACAACAAAATTTTATGTAAGCTTGGGATAGCAGTAGTAAAATATTTTTATAGTGGTATCAGTGAGAATTTATTTCAGGCTGGAAGCTTGATTTCAATAGTTTTAGTCTTAGATAAAGTATGTAAAATTACTAAAATTACTACTTTTTTTTTAATCATTGGTATCGTACCGATGCTTCCAGTTGATATTTGATGAGGCGTTTATTGACGGAAGAATGGAAAGGTAGCGCAGGCATAAGATTTTATTTGGCCCGCGCCTTCTGTCTTAAAATGTATGGTGTTATTTTTGCGTCACAATTCTGAGCATGCAGTGGAACGAATAAAGTCTCTCGCCTTACGTGCTCAGCTCAAACATTTACAAGCTCGTACCACCACTCTTAGTAGTATGGTAGGTAAGGCGCTCTTATCATACTATTCTATGCGATAGTATGCATATAAGAAAATAGCCAGGGTTGTAGCTTAACAGCTCTCTACGCACTAGGTAGTGCACATGGAGTGTCACAAGCAGCCCTATTTGACTTGGTACACCACATACGGCGGGAAGTGACTTTTTCTTGAAATGTTGTGCTCTACGCTCGACTCACACTCACATTCGCTTTGTTAGAAATGTCAGAACTATGGTTTAATCCAAAACTCGGAACAAGCAGTTGAACTTCGCCGAGGAAAATAAGAACTCTGCCTGTGCTTTCGCTTGAGTCATCCTTGAGTCTACCTTGAGTCATCCCTATAAATTACATAAGTATATTAGAATGTATTCATTATAAGAATATGAAGTTCATTCAGCCTCAAAAAAGAAAGTACAGTGGAACAAAGTATTTCAGTAACATCTGGCACAAGTTGTGAGCAGCACGAAACACAGGACAAGGTAATTTTCCAATGTCGGGTTCTTACGTCTGTTTGATCTACACATCGAGTAATGTTAAAAGCAGCACTATGCAAAAGTATTCAAATGAAAAAATAAATAGTGGAGTAAAAAGCAGTGACACCGTGGTCAGTGTAACCCAGTGTTAGTAACCATTAGACTGGGGGTTCAAGATTCAAGATTCTTTATTTGTCACATGCAAGTTATACAGGTACAACATGCAGTGAAATGTATCCTGATCCGCTCTTTTAACTGTGCCATAGACAAGAAGAAAACAAAAACAGAGACGCAATACAACCTTACAAACATAAATACTAACTTAAATACGGAGGTTGGGGTAACAGGACAAAAATAAACTATATACTATATTTTACAATAAGCAATATAAAGTTACATGTGCAGAGTTTCTAACCTGAGATTGTAAAATTGTGCTAGAACAGACAGGTGCAATGATGATTTTTTAAAGTGCCAAGTGCAACTGCAGCATTGTAGGTAGCAGAGTAGAGCATGTGATATGGACAATGAAATGTGGCAACCAGTATAAGTGATTATCACAATTGAGGTTTACATCACAGTCAGACAGTATAAGTTATTGTAACAGTATGAGGTATATATTAGCAGCATATAATAATAACATGGACATTTACAGTGTAAGTTATTGTAACAATATGAGGTATGTATTAGCAGCATGTAATAACATGGAAGTTTACAGTATAAGTTATTGTAACAACGAGGTATGTATTAGCAGCATGTAATAAGAGAAACAGGATCCCAGAAGAGCCTAAAAATCAGCGCTGGGCCCCTGGGCAAGGTCATTAACCCTTATATTAAGTTAACCCTGTAATTAATTAATTAATTAATTAATTACTTAAGTGAATATAAGTTGCTCTGGATAAGAGTGTCTGCTAAATACCATAATGTAAAATATTAAGCTTCCATTTTCAATATACCGTCTACAGGCTGTCCTGTAAATTACAGTTCAGAAACAAGCTTAAGATCATCAAACTCCAGTCAATAAACTCAAGCGCTCCATGTTGTTTACCAGTGCCACTTTTACTGAGCCATTACTGAAACAAACAGTGTCTTCTCCTCGTAAAACATGACAAATTGTCCGCCCGCTCGAAGTCTTCCACTGAACTACTCCCATATACACAGAATAATGAGCCATTATTGGCCGACGTTTCTGCTCCCACAGAGCCTCATGCTCACACTGACTACAGTGTAATCTTTTGCTCTTCTGGCGGAGCTGCTCCTGATATGGGCCCCTGCCAGCATTGCATTCTGGGTGACCCACGTGTGTAGAACTGTGGGCCTCAGTTACATGCCGATGTGGCATTCAAGCACGAGACGAAGAGCATGTCTGTGCAAATGCTAAACATGTTTGGGACACGTTTGGCTGGGCAATTCATCGGAAATTCAGAACCTCATTGCAATGGTTAGGGAGTTCGCCCCACGATCGGAAGGTCGTCAGTTCGAATCCCTGACTGGTAAAGGTACTGAGGTACTCATGAACAAGGTACCGTCCCCAAGCACTGCTCCCCGGGCGCTGATCATGTCAGCTGCCCACTGCTCATGTCCGTCCAGCTGTGCTGTGCTCACAATGAGAAATAATCACTCACTTTCACTTTCAATTATGTCGATTATTCTGTTATTTTTTGAAATTCTGTTAATGCTTTCCACAGGGTGTGTTTATGTTTCCTTCGATTATTTTATGATCATCAAAATATGTACTCTGTCATTAGAACGCAAAAAAAATCCCAGCTTTAATAGTTAAGCCTATTTACAGTACAAGGCTTGTCAGTTAACTGTGATTATAATAATAATTGTATATTAATCGTAATTTAGGTAAATTGTTCAATTCATCATGACACTGATTCGAGGTCATATCACACCGCCCTAATTCAACCCACACCTTACAAAGCAGAAAAAATCTTTCCTAAAATAACGGAGCAGTCACGTCTTAATAAGCTTTCTCGCAGTAATGAATAGAGTTGGCGGCTCAACGTGAATAAAGCACACACCATTAAAAGACAATGAGTCTCGCAGAACCTGCTCATCTGTCATAAGATAGTGGGAGTGTGCAGGAGCTGTAGTTGTGTGTTAGGCCTCTGGCTGCGAGATTGTGTAATCTGTGATAACCCACAGAGCTGACACACGGCACCGGAGGATACCTTCAGTTTCTGTTCAATCATGCCTGCTATTGCATACCCGCACAAGGAAAGAGTAAGTGTGAGTGTGTGTTAAAGCGTCGGGGAGCAGACACTTGGGATGAGGTTTTTTAATCCCACCAAGGCTCCTGCATGGATTGTCCTCGAAATGTAAAAGTGTATGAAACAGCATGAGAGCTCAACAAGCGCAGGAGAATTTGCATGAGGTTTAGATAAGAAAATGCATCGTTCAAGCCACATGCACAAACACAAAGAGTGAACCTTCACTAGAATACACTTCAAGACAGAGCATACTAAACTAAAACTGCCACTAACAGCTCATTTTAATAGATTAAACCATTTCCTATTTTATCAATCAGACCATTTAAATTAATCATTTGCAACAGATATTTTTCACTATGCTCATTTAACTTACACATTAAAATTGACTGATCATGATTACTTATTCAAATGTTATCTGCTATATGGCATCTACTGCACAAAGAAAATGTTCCTAAAATAACAGAACAAAAAATATAGCTGCAAGCAGCAACGAGTGGGAGCAAAAAAGCAGCACAAAAGCAGTTGATGCAGTAAGAAAGGAGTCAGCGAATCAGAATGCATAAATCTATGTAGCATTTTAGTGCCCCTATTGTTCATATGGCAACACTGTATATTTCCCTCTTCCATATCTTAGTTTTGATTGTTTATACCAAATTTCAGAAAAATCGGACTTGCGGTTCTTGAGATACAGGCATTTAGCATTTATAGCGCCCTCTATTGTTTAACTGGTGCCACTGATGCTAGCTGGGCCAAAGCAGTCCAAAGACACAGCTGTTTAAGCCAAATAAGTCACGCCCTGCTACAATTAATTTGCCAATTTTAGCCGTTTATTGTGAAATCCCCCCAAAAAGTGTTGTGTTACTGTATCAGGCTAAGTCCGCAGATTCATTTGACACCTCACTTGCCTTAATCACCTAGGAGAAGTTCACAAAAGTTTGTTTTTCATATTACAAATTAGCTCAAAATCTCAAAATGGAAAGTCCATCGTCCCAATTAGTAAGTTGTTTGTGTTAAATCACTCTAGTTAGAGGCCGATCACTATACTTTTCAGCCAGTGCTGAGATGCACACCATTCTTACTTACCCTGCAAACTTTAGCTTTCTGCAACTTATGGTGGAGGGTTTCATATCACTTCGTGTAAAATGACTATATACACTCTAAGAAAAACTGGTTCTTCATTTGTGCTGTAGAACCTTTTCGTGCTGTTTACGGTTCTTTGGAGAACTGGACGCAAGAAAGAGTTCTTTAAGAAACACCTTTTTATCATTCTCAGTCCTCTGAAGAACTTTTATGTTAAAGTATGACCTTAATGGCTACTGACCCTATGCCTAACCTACTGATTTACTTGTGGCTGTGTGTAGAAATTATTGTTATGGTGCAATTTTTAATTGTAACATGATATCTGGCACTGCCTTTTAGAGAGATCAGTTATTAATGTCAATTTATATAAAGTGACTGATAACTCAGTGAAGTTTTACCAAACACTACATTTAAACAAACTGAACAAATTATACACAAGTTCAAATACTATTTACACTAAATTCTTCATGATTACTTCATGATAAATGGTTAAGCAAAGAACCAATGGGTAAAACAGTCCTTGTAGAACCAAAGAAGGTCCTCCTATGGCATCACTGTGAAGAACCACTTTTGGTTCTATTATTTTTAAGGGTGTAGGGTTTCAGCACGCCTGTTTTACCAAATTCTCACAGCATACCTAACAAGATGTATCAATTAATATTATTGATGCTGACACTTTTTCAGCATTAATCCACTACTAAGCATTTGTAGTGTTCCAAAATGAACAAATGCATCATGTTTTAGATCATTGCCGTGAATTTTATTGTAAATATAAGTCAAAGAAATGATTAAAGACAAGACCAAACTTTGTGTTGACTTTGCTAATGAAGGGCAATATTTAGCAACGGGGCCAGAGACATCCGGCCCAAGGTGTAAGGTGATAACCAGCAGAGCTAAGGGGGTGCGGCTATTTCTGAACTGGGCCGAGAAGCCTCCAAAAGGATTACAGTCAGAGAGGATTGTACGAGAGTGAGGATGACAAGGCTGTTCTATAGCCAAAGAGGAGAGAGTGAGATGTAAACAAGTGAAGTGTCTGGCCAGAGGTCCTAATGATTCTCGGAATAAAAGTGGAGAACTTGTATGAAACTAGATGACACATTTTTGTAGTACTGGTAAACAGAGAGGTATTTAAAAGTGAGTTAAGCTGGCACATGAGACGAATTTAAAAGGTGATAATTCAGCAAACTGAAATCAAATAAAGTCATGAGAAAAGAACATTTTAATATTTTTTGCTTATTCACTTGTTCTGGAGTTAGTTCTGACATCAGCTTGAACTCAAAACCACTTTATCCTGCAAGTGAACATTCAAAACACAGAGCTTTAACAATTTTTGTTAGTCTTTCATGCACTGGATCACATTCTCATCAAAAATTAACCACTCCATGGTTCTATTGGTGTCCACCTTCTCCTCCTCTCAGATGTAATTTTTCGACACATGTTCTACTGGTGTGTTCACACACCTTAAAACCTAAGGGGAACGCACTCCAAGGACTGAAACAAACACTTCAAACGTACTGTGTGTGAAAACTCCCTTATAGAGGTAGGACAGAAGAGGGGTTCATGACCACCGATTTAGAAAAACCCACTTCACAATTCTGCAGTATTTATTACGAAAAAGATTTGCGGATTCACAAAGCCCACATCAAGAACCCTTTAAGGTGTATGACTCCTCAGATCAAATAGGAAGTCAGTGGAGCTCCGAGTACAACAGTGTGTCTATACATTGGAAACAATTTATCCAGAGATGACTTATGGGCATACTTATGTCAAGGCTGGTGTTGCTGTGGTGACGGGAGTCGAGAGGCCCCACTGTCTCCATGATCACTCAAACCAGCCAGTGCCAAGGTCAGACTGAATGAGCTGTGACCCGTTAGCCCTCAAGGACTCAGACTAGCCTTCTGCCCACGTCATGCCTTGGTGTGGGTTATTATTAATGGTTGGTTATTCTAGTTGATGAGTTTTGAGACAAGAGTTCGACGAGATGACTGACTGGGTGTCTTGTAGGAGCACATTAAGCACTTTAAAGGAATCCAACTGTCTTAACTGTCTCCCACTGAGTCATATGGACCCCATATGGGGTCTGTCTTATGATTAAATTAGTGCTGTAGTTCTGCTCTAGCTATATACTGTGGGCCAATTTCTCAGTTGATGATTAAGCCTAGTCCTAGACTAGCTTTGAGTTTGAATAGTAAATCTCCATTGGTACTACAACTTAGTCCAAGATTAGGCTGAATGTATGAGCTGTAGTTACAGTTTAACCTTTATAAAGAACTTATCTAACAGGCCAATGGGTGTCTCAAGAGAGCAAAACATATTTCCATAGAGAGTTGAAACATTCTAACCTTCAGTATAGCTTTAAGTTACGGTCAGGATAATAAAAACCTATTGATTTTTAAATATAATTGTCAGCAGTTTCACTTAAATGTGCTCCAAGAATACATCAAACATATTTAATGTTAAATTTTATTTGTCAATCTGAGACACCACTTAGGGTGTTCTACCGTTCGGTGTCAGAAAGCCGCTCATTGAGTGAGTGATTATCTGTCACTGTGAACACACCACAGCACACGGTGAACCACAACGAAATCTGCATTTGACCCATCCGTGAAAGAGCAGTGGGCAGCTGACATATAGATAGGCATCTATCAGGGAGCAGTTCTTGGGGACGGTACTTTGCTCACGAGTACCTCAGTGGTACCTTTACCAGTGTGGGATTCAAATCAGCGACCTTCTGATCATGAAAAGAACTTCCAAACCATTACACTACCAACTGTCCCAAACAAATCATACTGAACTTGAAAACGCACAATGCATGTTCAGCTCAATTAGAAAACCACCACAAGCAAAATAAGAGGAAAAACACACTGGTGTTGTAGTGCCAAAAATAAACTCCAAAATGCAATATGGTTTATTTCCCTAATTAGGTAGAAAATACTGAATAAGGGAATGAACATGGAGCTGAGGGAGCACGGATCATCATTTGTTCTTGCTGTATTGTTTTGCAGTTTACTCTACAGCGACTACCCATTATGTAAATTGCAAGCTCAGGCGAAAAGTCAAGGTCTACTAACCGTCACATGCACAGGTTGAAAGGTCTATTTGGCCTCGTCGGTGGCCATTCAGTCCTGTCCTGTCCAACATGGTTACTGGCATCAATGTAGCAGTTTAATTCTTTCTTGCTCTTTTGTCCCTGCATCAGACAGAGTAGTCTAAGGTGCTAATTCATGCTCCAATGTCTGCAAAGATGAGGGTTTTATAAAAAGATGACTCGGGGGATGCCAGTGGGAATTGAGGTGAACTCCAGAAACTGGTTGTTGCTGATGGAAGAGGCTCTGTCCTGTCTCACCAATTTGACTAAGCTCCTTAATAATTAACTGGTCTAGCATTGATGGATAAAGAGGCTGACTCTGCATTCTGACCCCAGCTTGGTGCCAAAATTGCAGCTCAAACAGGATTAACACATGATAATTGCACTGTAGAACTCCGGTAACACTAGTAAATTTGACATAAATAGGCGTAGTGCGTTACAGTGCTGTAGTATTAAACTGATCTCACATCTCACGCGGCTAAAAAAAGGCTACAATCATTTTATTAACACAGATGTTATTAACGATAAATGACTGGCCGGAATTAAGCGGTCATACCACTAAATGAAATCCATTAACTGAAGATCTCATTAATTGTGAAGGTCAAAAAAGCCATTTCAATTAGCATAACCGTGAAATCCCTCAAGTTTAAAGCAAAGAGCTGTGTTCATAAGATTAGTTCTTTAGAGCTCCAAGTTCCAGTAAAACAACATGCAAATCATAATAAGTCTGTTGTCTTCAGAATACATTTCTGGCTTTCTGAATTTGAGTCTTAAAAGTCAGCGCTGTCACAAGCTTAGATTTACGACATACCAAGCATTTCATGGGTGTGATCACTCAGAGACCGGTCGATCAGCACATGTAGCGAGGCAGCCTGGGGTGATGCTGCTTTCTGGGAGACACTGTTCAGGCTGCTTTCACAAGATCAGGGAGCATCGTGAAGAATGTGCACACAGTAAATTACGAGTAATGATACAGTTTATAGTATACTATGAGTCTGAGAAGATACTGTAAGAATAAAACAGTTTGCTTTTATTAGACACAAGTCATACTGGAAGAAAGCTCTTAATCTGCTGAATATTGTTTCAAGAACATTATGTGTACCTAAGTCTTCCTCATTTTTCACTGTCATGCTAGTGAGGTGAGAAAAATGTCCTGTTTTTCACACGCAATCCTCTGGCCACATTCTTCTCCACTCCCTCATCAACTTTTAAACAGGAAGCAAAATGGTTTTTCCAAAACATATGTTAAATTGAAAATTTGTAAAGATTTTTTTAAATATCTCTCTGCAAAAATATCATAATCCATCAATGTCAAACTAAAATAAAGACTAAGCAGACACACTGAACTAGTCTTGCAGCAGCACAGAAAAAAGGAGGCCCTTGATTTGGCTGTGACCATAAGAAATGGAGAGAGCGGTAAATGGAGAAAGACAGAATGACCTCAGTGTAATTGCACCACGCTCCTGTTGCCTCCAGGCTATCATGCCCAATGTAGTGTAAGACATTTCACCAGCGGCAGGAGGACTGAAACGCTGCGTGTCTGCATGACTGAGCAGCAGGTAAGTTTGAGACTTTGTGTCGTCCCCGTAATTGGGTAATGACCGCCTGCAAAGACTGAGAGTGGGCTGGATCGGGTGGAGAGCATGACAGGAATAACTTCCTTAAAAAATGGCAGATCTGTGACAAATCGCATGGGAAGTAAAGGACAGAAAGCAGAAATATGCAGTGGTGGGTATTTATAGAGTGTAATAGGCGAAGCCTTGTTATCATCAAGCCATATTATAGCCAGCAGCCATACCACCTGCAGGTTAGACTGGAGAATCAATCTGAAGCTAAACATGTCTGAGCCTTGCCATTGCTCAAAAGTGAGACCAACTACGAAAGCAGTGTTGCTGTTGGAAGTGGTGTTTGTGGGATCAATAGGGGCATCATCCTGTGGTCAGAGTTGATCTCAAGGGCACCGAGCAGTGATGGGGACAACATGCTGTTAAATATTATTGTCATTAATGTTTTGACAATTTCTCCGTAATAAACCAAGCTTTTTCTGTCCCACTTTTGCCATGACTGACTCTCCACACGGTGCTCGTGTTGCTTTATTATTCCGTAAGCCATGCAATATGCTCAGCAAAGAGGCAAACAAAGCAATTTAGCCATACGCTGAACCACATAGGGATGTGGGATTGCTGGAATGTTTCTCGCAAGGATTTTTTTTTGCCACAAACCAGAGCGCTGACGTGCGCCCACCTTGCCATCTGTCTAAAGATTTGAATCCCAGCTCTCCATATGGCTACAGGCTGGTGACAGACCCAACTCCAGCTGAAAGGCAAACGCTTTAGAGTGGGCAGTTATTGTCGGCCCAATCAGAACCGCCGATGCATAATCAGAATGCACGTTTACCTGTTGTCCAAATTGACAGAGTCACAAACGTGGGCCGGCCTGGGCCGTGCCCTCAACAGCCGAGAATGGAAATTGGTTACCTTACGGTAGGAATCTCTAAAAGCATTCAGACCTTTTCCAAGGTGGCAGAAAAAAACGAAGGAAGTGAAAAGCGTCATTCAGTGACTGACTCGAGTGAGGTCATTTTTTATTGATTTTGTTGCCTTTCCTTTTAGAGCGAGAAAAAGGTGTTTTTTGAGATAGTGCAGAGAGAATTTCCCCACAAAAAACTGATTATCTGATAAAGTGAAAGTGCCCTTGCCTTTGGGTATGAGAAAGCATTAGCTGATTGAAGCAAACAAACCAATCTTTAGAAAGTAGGTCACTATAAAAATTACCTTCTTATACGCACTCATTAGCTGTCCTCCTGAGTGTGAGTCTGTGTGTGTGAGTCTGTGTGTGTGAGTCTGTGTGTGTGCGTGTGTAATTGTGTGCTCCTGGAAATTTCTGACAAAACAGAAGTGAATAAAACCAGATCTTAAGAAAATGGACAAATCTCACAACATTTCATGAAAATAATTGTGTTGCTATGAAAGAGTTTTTAAAATAGATAAAATAAAAACAACTTCTTTCAAACTTGACCGTCTCATGTTACGTGCATGACATGGCACTCTCTTTTTGGAATTCTTTGTATGCTCCAAATTTAACAAGGCTTAAAGAGATACACTGCTACCACTTGGCAAAGTTTAGTCCAAAAGATCAATAAATCAGTGGAATCACAAATGAGATGAGGTCGCTTGCCAACTCTGGGAAAAATGCTGAGCAAGCAGAATATGTTAAAGGTTTGGGTTACAGCTAGATGAAAAAAAAATATATATATTGTGTAAAATAAACTTCCTTTTGCCCCAAATTGTGGTAATGATGTTGACAGACTCAAAAAAGTACCCAACTGATGTGTTTTATCCTTGTTTGTGAAAAGCTGACTGGTCAGTTTTATTCTCACTACACCTGCGCTTTATATCCAGTTTCCGCGCGTTAAAATGCGTGAAACGAACACGGAGGTTTTTACTCACCGCTCGAGTTCATGATGCTGAGGGAATTACATCCGACACAGTCCGGAGGGAAAAAAACGTTCTTGGGGAAAGTTCGATTAAAGCACCTGAAGTGAAGTTGACACTCAATTAACAGAGCTTAGAAAACATTTAAAAAGGAAATTCCATCTCAGCATCGTCTCCGAATCCCGGCGGTGCAACAGAAGCCTGGAATCAGCAATGACTGAGGCAATAACGGCGCGGCAGCATTTACTCGCGCACCAGTCGATTTAAAAGGTGACAACGAAGCAGCAACGTCGCCTCGGTCACATTCCCGGTTCTGGGCGCGCAGCTCGGTGAAGGCTGCCGAAGACGCTCTCGGTGCGGTCTATAACGGGAGAGGCGCTGCTGTCATCGCACCGGACCCGGGCGCTCCGCTGATATGACGTCAGGCGGACAACTGGCAATCACGAGCGACGCGAGCGGCGTGTTTCCTCAGGTCACGCACGAGGAAAAGTAGGCGCGCGTGGAGAGGGCGGGGCCGGCGTTCCTGGCAATTCAGTTTCCCCATGTTTCCCACTGATATGCGCGTTCACGAGGGGGAAATTATGGACAACCGGTAGAGGTCAGTGTTTCATGATTTACAATTAAGAACTTGAAATTGTGTTATTACGCAAGTCGGCAGCTCAGAATGCATTCCAAATGTTACCCAAACACAATTCTGTTATTTTTGTTGTTGACTCTGTGCACATGAAATGTAAATGACATTGAACGGAGTGTTCCAATTGTTTCTATGAAACAAATGCTACGAATCGACTTCACATATCGCCCTACACAATGATTCAGATATTTTTTACACTGCTCATTAGCCAATAAATTATTACACTAATCTATTAACAGACTTTTATGATGCTGGGAGTAAAGTTTTAGTTCCCTCTTTAGTTTCCCTCTTTCTCACGAATCGGCTCATGAATCAAATGAATCGATCCATGAATCGGTTCACGAATCAAACGAATTATTTATGAATCAGTTAATGAACCACACAGATGAATCATGAATCACATCGGCTAATTCATGAATCGTGAGTCAAATTAATTGATTTATGAATCATGAGTCAAATGAATCCGTTCGTGAAGAGGTTTAATGGATTAATGAATCGGATCCTGAATCGGTTCGTTTGGTTTATGAATTGGTTCATTTGATTCATGAATCAGTTCATGAATCAGTTCATTTGATTCATGAACCTGTTGATTTGATTCATGAATCTGTTGATTTGATTAATGATTAATTTGGTTCGTAAATCAGTTCATTTGATTCACAAATGTGTCATGATTCGGTTCATTTGATTCATTTGCTTTGCTTGGGTTCCGCAGCATTTGGGGATATACACCAACAATAGAGCTAAGATAATATTAATATACTGAAACTGTACCATTACTGTGGCCCAAAAAACGTAATACGTACCCTTAAATATACAAAATATATGTAATCCTTAAATATATGCCAATATATGTATATTTATACTGTATACAGTATAGCATACCACATGTGATACAGCACAATAATGCTTGTTGGATAGGTTCATAGGACTGCTGTAGATGGATCAATTTATGTTTGCGCTATTCATGTAATTGATAAGTCTTTACCACTTAACTTAATTGATATAATCCTAGAGCAGAAATTTAAAATACTGATGAGTGGGGCTGCACAGCATAATTAAACAGAATCTGATGATGCTTTGTGATAATTTGGTTCATTGTGCTTGCAATGAGATTAAGAAAGGGTTTGAAAACTGTTTTGTTAAACACCAAAGTTAGATTTATTCATTTTTATTTAGCATAAATGGCTATAAGCTGAATTTTAATGCATTTTGTTTTTCTCTTTGGTAGGCATGATGCTGCAGCCTGGCCTCAGCCATAGTTTCAACAGTTTCAACCCTTCACAATACAAAAAATTGTATTAATAACTTCATAAAGTAAAATGTTCTGTTGGACATTTAGTGCCAGATAATGAACTTCATTGCTTAGTTTAATGGTGTAAATTTGTGTAAAAATAGTAAATTGTGCTAATTTCATTTTATCCAAGCCAAATATTCATTCACTATATAGCTTTTATATTTGTAAAATGTCTTTTGCGGGACCTTGTAGATAGCCCTGTTGACCAAAAGGGCCCCATGTTTAGCCTGTCAAAACCCCATCATTTACCCAAATGGGCATACAATAGTGGGGCCATACATGGGCCCAGTGAGGTTGCCCAAGTGGGCCCTGAGTTTAGCCCTTATTAGCCCCATTAGGGATCCAGGTGGACTGCCACATGTGGGGCCACCATGGAACCTGAGAACAAAACCATGTGAGGCCCAGTGGGACTGCCTTAAACCCCCCTTCAAAAACTCACATGGGCCCCACATGGACATGTTATCTGGGCAGTGAGCTTAATCTGGTACATAGGAATGACTGTTTATGTAAGAGGGAACTAAAAACCTTACTCTTAGAATCACAAAAGCCTATTTATAGATTCGCGTAAATAATTTAATGGCTTACGAGCAGTGTAAACAAATTCTGAATCATTGTACAGGCAATATGTACATTTGATTCCTAGCATTGGTTTCATAGAAACTGCTGGAACACTGTTCAATAACATTCTTTAAATTTTCAGTTGCTAGTAAGATCAAAACTATTTAAACATTTAATGACATAAATTACAAACACTGTAATCGTAAAATGAACAGTAACATTCTGAACCGTAAAAAAACGTTTGCGTTTCGAATTCTAGATTGAAAATGAGGAAACACTGCCATCTACCGGTTGTGTATAATGTCAACACACGGACACCGAGGGAAACTGAATTGCCCGGAACACCCGTTTAATTGCGCATTTCATACATTATTATTTATTATTACGGGTTTGAAGCATGGAGCACACTCCCAGCAGCAGGTAAAGAAGGTGACTCACTTACTTTAAAAACTCATCTCTTCACCCTGCTTTTTAATATTCAGAATTTGCCTTAAACATTTTAGTTGAAAAAATGTATTTATTTATTTGTTTGAGTTTAGTTGTTTCATTTGATTGTGTTTACATTTCTTTAGTTTCATCTTAAAAGCTAAATTAGTTAAACTTAAAATAATTTAGAGTAATGGGGCTGCCATAAAATAAAAATACTATATATTTGTCCAGTATTCACACACTTTCCATTTCATACCAGAAGAAGTATAGAGTTTATGTTCTGTTACTGTAGTAATAAATGAGGGCCACTAGGTTTTTGGACACCTTAATCTTTCTTGTTATCTACTAGTGGCACACTACAGTATTGAAATATTTCAGACATGGTACTAAAAAAGTTTTTGCCTGGTGCATGTCACGCTGCTACACACTATGCCGCTATGTATTTCTTCACATAACATGGAAATGTCTGGAGAACCCAGTGGGGAAAATACTCCAACTGCCAGTCAGTAGCCCATTTGTTTCATGATAAACTGTAAATAACAGCTTGTGGAAAAAATCACAGACTAAGCAGAAATGGCAGCCTTTCTACAATACCTGGGATCAGAGGCGTCAGAAGCATTTTTGGGGGGTGGGGGAGTCTAGGGGGTCCTCCCCCAGAAAATCAGTTATTCTTTTCTGATTAAGTTTTAGTTGTAATACAACATGCCATTGTGCCAAGCAATGGTGACACTCAACTGTTACATGATTAAAAAATAAGAATATTCAGAACTTCACACAATTAACAGGTGCAATATTGCAACAGTGACTTTAAGGGGCCCATTCTACTTTTTTTCTGATTTAGTGATACTCATAACAAAAGAAATGACATTGCATCAAGCAGCTTTCATAACACAAAATAACTTTGTGTCAAGCAATGGTGACAACATTAAACCGCGACGCCTATGCCTGCGATGTAAATACAAGGCGTATACCAGGGACGTAGCACCAAATTCTGGGACCCTATACACAAGCAGTCTTCATGGCCCCCCTCCCAATAATAAAATAAAATTCCACACTTCTCAAGGGCCCTCTACCCACTTGGGGCCCTGGTAAGTCAGTCCCCTTTTTCCCCCCCACTACGACGCCCCTGCTGGCATTTAAACACATCTGGGTTGTGAAAAGTAGATGGCAAGAAGACTTAAATTCTTATATTTACTTCCACTCCAGGTTAAATTTGTGCTTCATATTAGAACTTCCTATTTTTGGAATTATTAAGAAACCGCTTTCGTTTCAGTGCTTTTAGTGGTGCGCGCTCCCGAGACAGGGGATGCATTTTTCGGCACAGCGCCTACTCTTGCGCCAAACCGCGCACACGTATAACTTAACGCACAGCGCGATCCGCCGCGACTGGAGTTGTATTAGAATAAAAATCGAGCTAAAGAGTTTTAAAAAATGAAGTCACACAGGCATGGTGACGTCAGAGCATTTTTCGGGGCCGGAGTGATTACGGGATAATCCTGTAATATCAAAACAGGCCAATACATCAGCACCGTCCAGCTGAAAGTTGCACCCTGCCGCCTGAACTCTAGACTCCGCTTTATGCTATGCAGGACTGTTTGTGTTCCTGTTTGTACTGGAACATTGCAGGTGAGGCTTTAGATGCTATGAAATTATTTAGGTGCTGATAGGTCCTTTTCGTGAATCATGATTTGTAGCAACTTTCTTATCCCTGGGCACATTTAAAAGGACCAGCACATTGTGGGAAAAGTAATTCTGTTGATTGTGGATTAGTCAATGTTTTAAAGAGGAGGTTTATTATTGACTACAAATGATCTGACAGTCTGAACGTATCGCAATCTGTGTTTACTACATGAATTCGCGTTGTAGTCTGTGGACTTTCACTAAACATCACCAAACGAGAAATTATTGGTCTATATTGTATTATATATTCACAGCTATATAGTTAATATAACTCTTTGAAAGTAACTATGTCAGTTTTTTTTTTATATTACATGTCTTTTTAAGACTATGTAACACCGCAGGTCGACTATAAAACTAACTTTTAATACAGTCCACTGGAGCTAGTCGGTGGTGTAGCTACTGAAGGAATATACTGTTACTTTTTTGCAGTGGTATAATGTCATTTATCACTTACGTACAACAATCATGACATGACGCTCTTACTCAGGCTGGCTTACATTTCCTAATCACAGGGACAATCTCCCTAGAACAACTTGGTGTTGAAGTGAAAGTGAGTGATGATTTGTTATTGTGAACACACCACACCACAGCACAGCACACAATGCACCGCAACGAAATGACACCGAGGGTTGCCACCTAGGGCTGACCAAAAAAAACCCTGGACATTTCCTGGACATTCAGTGTCCCAGGAGAGTGAATTTCCCCCGCGAGACCACTAAAAGATGGCAACCCTACTATACAAGTATTCTTTCAAAAGACCGCCTAAATGTTTCTTATGGAATTCTGTTCAAACTGACGCTCTCGCTGCGGTTCCATTTCATGTACTTTCAAGATCCGCAAGAGGTCGCTGTTTGCTTAAAATTGATTGTAAAAAATTGCATCAGGCAGCTGTCGCGCGTCATGTTTTAGCTCTTATTCTCAAATGAAGCTTCGTTGCTTCAGTAAAGGACCAGATGTTGTGTCTGCCTTGTTATATAACGAAACTATCCTAATACATGAATTATTTTTTTTTTTTAAAATTGTGGAGTGATCACAAGCTAATCACTGATAATCAGCATGAAAAGCATATAATCTGTTATGGGCTTAAACTGAAGCTATTCGTCAGTCATAATGTGTCTGTTTATTTATTTATTTATTTAAATTACTTTTTTTCTTAACGACATACAGTTTTTTGACCCAGTACATGTGGGTTAATTAGTGTCACTTATCTCTACCTGAGGAGACTGCAGCTATTACGTTCAACAGGAAACATTTGTTCTGCTGGTTGTTGTGTTTCTGCATGAGTAGAACTAAAACTCTGTGACTCTGTCCTGTATTGTGTCCACAAAAGCAGTCTCGATGAGGGGAAACAGAACAATGGAGGGATGTGAGAGCCCCCATCTCTCTCTCTCTCAAAGGGTCATGTAGTCAGTTAAATTATGCCACAGCTCTAGGATGATTAATTCTTTAAAAAAAAAATTAAAAAAAAAATGAAATAGCTATTCCAGGTCGTTTTAGAAAAAAAAGAACTGCAACAAAATTCTTTCAATGTCACTATGCATTGCATATTGTTATGGACACAAAAATGGCTTCTGCAAAGGCCACTAATCAAACAGGCATTTAATTCAGGCTGCAAATTGCACCTCGGGGGAATTGTTTTTATGTGATCTGTGTGGAGACTTCAGTTTTCCCAGATATAACCTCTTATGTGGCTAACTGAAACTGTTCTGTCAAACTGAGTAGTGAAAGTTGGGTCACATGAATGGCTTGGCATGAAATTTCAGTTTCTATAATAGAATTTGAAAGTATTTTTGACTGTTATTTGAAACATATATATAATTGATCAATTGATCCTCTTTCTTCTAGAGATTCCTTTTCAGTCCAAGTACAGACAGATATCTGGGCCTTGGGTATCGGCCGATAATGACTGCTGATCAGATGTATTGAAAAGAAGAAATTAAAAAGGCTGGGATTATTCTTTTTATTTGTAAGGCAACATCAAACACATCTCAAATATTACTGTAAAATATATCATTTTTAAAATGATTCATCTTCAAAATAATACCTTTTTCACAGGAATCTTGGTGAAGACAAATCAAAAAAAAAATTGCAGTTTGTGTGCTAACCTTTTAATGGAGGAACAACTCAACTGGATCAAATGAGGACAAAATGTATACTTTTAATCATGTCACAAACCAACCTGATCACAATTTACACAAGTAGCATCAAAAGGGATTTACTCAGCTCCATAAATGGTTACCAATATCTGATCTAGCTATTGGAGTCAGTGTTGGATTAATATCTTATATCAGTATTGGATTGATGCATCACTACATTCTGTACTACAGAATTATTGCACTTGTGAAGGTCTATTCCAATTCTAATATTGTACTCCACAGTTGTTGGATTAAATTAAGACCTAGTTGTGTCTTGATATACTGTATCTGGCATGCATGATGTTGTTGAGTGGTTTTGCACTGGGCAGTGGATCTGCCATTGTGCAGAAATATGACAAAGCCCAGAACAACAGGAAGCCGGTCTTCCTGAGCGCATTAGGGCACCAGGCCACCGGAATGTTCTTTCTCTCTACCTCCCTGAACTCCACTTTCGTCTGTGGTCCTCATGCAAATTTTTAGATGGTCTGTTATTGGACTTCCTCTATATGAACGTCAGCGCATCTTACTTTCATCTCTTTTCTGAGCATCCCATGCCTAACAGAGAATTCCACACTTTAACAAAACAGCAGTCATGGGGCACAGGAAAGGGGCCGTTTTATGCCAGCTTGATCATACTATTCTAAAGCATGAAAAGACTGCATTTATTTCATTGGCAAGTTCAATAAGAAAGTTAAATTCTTTTGGTTTCATTTTGGTTTCGGAACCTCATTGTTTTGCATTTAAAAAACAATGTTAATTTAATCATGTACAAGAATTAATTTACACATTTAAATTAAATTCTTAGTAAATTCGTAATTTTAACATCTACTTCAACTTCAGCTACTACTTTTGCTCAGTAATATTTTCCCCGTAAATTAACAGAATTCAAAAGATATTCTTAGCTCTAGTTATTATTGATGTCAGTATAGAGCATTTCTGTATTATATTTTGCTTCCAAGTGCAAAAGAAATTTTCCCATGATGTCAAAACTATGATATGGATTTATAGCACTTTGCATTCCTTGAGCATGAGGTTTGTTGGCTGCTCTGGTATGGACAGATTTTATTTCTGTGACTGATGTGCAGCTTAAATCTTTCCCCAGCTCATCTGAACCCTCTGTGTGTGAAATTAGCCACACAGTTGAGTCTAGACTTGTGCAGACACAACTTGTTCTCTTCTACTCAAACAAAGAGACCAATTGCATGCCTTACTTTAGCTTTTTTTTTTGTTATGCGTGACTACTTAATGGCTTACCAAGAAGTCTCATAATACATGGCCTGTTCCAGGGTTTATGTTTAACCAGGAGACAAATGCAAAAAATTGACCATAGGAGTGCCAGAGCACAGTTTACTATCTGAACTGTAAATAGAACGAGAGAGCCATAAAGCGCAGAGATTTTGAAGGCAGATGAAGGTCGTTAAAATGGAGCAGCCAATTTGTACAAAGGGAATCTCAGCTATGAAGTAGGTACAGCTACGGAAGACGGAGCCTTTGAAAAACCGAAGACGCACTAAAAGGACTTGATCCAAAGTATAAGAGGAATCCTGACACAACAAGGTGTATATTTAGACCAAGAAGGTGCCTTCGGAATGTCAGTGCAAAACATACCTGACTGTCAATTCAGCAGCAGTAATGTCTGACACAGCAAACAAGTTCGACCAGGCGGGTTGCTTTGCTATTCATTCGCACTACACCTGCATTCTTTTCTTTAAGTTATCATCTTAAAGGCATGAGATCAGAATTGAAAGCAACAATATGGCATTTTTGGTTTGTTTTTCTTCTGCTGTAACCAATACCTACTATCTTGAGAACACAAACAGGACCTTTTGGCCCAACTCTAGAGGATATAACTGAACAAGGGGCAGAAAGAGAGAGAGAGAGAGAGAGAGAGAGAGACGATAAGGTCTATTGAGTTCTCAGCTAAGAGAGATAGTAGGGGAGAGAGAAAGTACAAAATTTAGAGGTGGGGTTTATACACTTCCTCAGTTTAGTGCCTGCCTTTTTCTTCACCATGCATTGCGACAGGGACACATACACACACACATTCACTGTCCTACAGGAGCTTTTGAGAGGAGCATGTGTGTGTCAGTTTTAGAGGAGCTCCTCACTGACTGTGCCCAACACGTACCGACACTCCCATGAGGGACGAACACACAGGCGGGAACCAGCAGGACGGAGGTACAGTGTGTGACAGCCGTGTACTCGTTCAATAGTGAATTCTTCTTATTGCCTTTCGAGTGTTTCAAGAGTTTTCTTTTTTAACTCAACAGAAGAAACCACTTGTCTTGTATATAGACTTTTTAGGTTTTTATCTTGACTCAGCAGTGCTAGTACTTGTTTCTGTTCACTTTTATTTCTTACTTTCTTTTACTATCCACCATTTATTATTTACTCTCTAATATACTTGATTAGTTTTATGTGTTAGCTGAATGCTAGTTGACTTCTATCAGTAGTTGTGAGACCACTTTAACCCAGAAGGGAGATATTCTAAACTTAGTGCCCATGTGCCGTACTCAGGTTACAAGCGTCCCCTTGCTTTTCATTGACGTTGGCACATAGCCCCACTCAGACAGAGTTCTTATCACAGTTAGAGATGTTTGACAAAGCTTCTAGTCCTTATGCCACCAATATGCCAGAACAAATAATCTGTACTTTTAAAGTAACAAGTCTAGTAAACACTATCTACCCGAAAGTAATCTGGGTCAGGTCTGCTACTATCTTTGTATTGTAATTATTTTATGACTGCATAACAAACAGCTTTATCGTAGAGTATAATTAGGTTGTGACGATCAAAATGCCATTTGACTGACTCGAGAGACAAGTGTGAGACACTGTTTTAGAGATATGCTGAGACATGCCGGTCAGCTGTTAACAGACTGCCACACACTCACTCACAAGACATAGATTAGGACCTAACAGACTGGAATCACACACACACACACACTCTTATGGTCTACAGAGTGGTGAGGATTGTTCTCTTCAGAAAGGCATTCTTTTGTTTAGTCTGTAAAAAACGTTATCTGATAGGGCTCAGAGTGTTGTAAAAGCATTTCTACAAAGCAGCTCTTTACCTTCAGGCATACACATCCCACATACACACACACACGAACACACACACGAACACAAATCTTCAGGTTAACTCTACCCTCTACAACACCCTTTACAGTAGGGGTGTGAGAGAAAAAATGAATGCTCCTTCGCGTGCAGTCAGTATGCGTACATATGCATTACATTTAGTAAACTATGTTTGAGTCTTTGTGATTTTTTTTTGTTGATCTGCCACAGTCAAATGAAAAAAGTAACCCAGAGTAATGTGGAAACAAATTCATACATATATCGAACTGTGAAATATTTTAGGAATTGTGAATTGTTCATGAATCAAATTGTCAACCCAAGAATCAGAATCAGAATCAAATCAAATCGTGAGATTTTCTGAATCGTGCACCCCTACTATACAGCATTTATCTCTCTCTCTCTCTCTCTCTCTCTCTCTCTCTCTCTCTCTCTAGATAGATAGATAGATAGATAGATAGATAGATAGATAGATAGATAGATAGATAGATAGATCTCTTTGAACATACAAAGTAAAATTTGCACCACCACACTATGTACTGTAGATGATGCTAGTGAGTTGGACCTTGACTCTCTTCCCCTCCCATTGGATGTTGACAGAGGAAATTGGGTGGAAATAATGTAAATTTGTTGGCACGTGGAGTGCTGAGCCTCCCAAACATCCAGACACATACGCACACACACTCACAGCCTGGAGCTGCCAGCCTAAACGCTGCTCACCCAGTCAGGCGGCACTGAGTGATGAGAAAGGTGTGGGAACAGAAAAAAAACTTTTCCATATAATTGGTATATTCATAATGTGAAGGAGGAGGGGCTCAGATTCAACTATATGGATTTGGTTATCTGTTTATTGTCTAAGATCCAGCATCAGAATACTGATTTTACAGAAGCCCCCTCCCAGCATGCACAGGGACTGACCGGCAACCCACACCGGCATGCCAACAGCAAAAGAGCTTTGTATAGTAGATTCACAGACTGGCCAGAGAGAGAGAAAGCGAGAAAGAAAGAGGGGGAGAGGGAGGATGAGTGTATGAGACTAGAGAGAGCAAGTGAGGGAGGTATAAACAGTTAAGATGCAGATGCAAACAGATGGGCAAGGGAGTAGGCGAGAGAGTGTGTGAGAAACACACAGGAAGACAGAGGAAGAGAGAGAGAGAAAGAGAATCCGAGAGAGAGAGAGAGAGAGAGAGAGAGACAGAGAGAGAGGGAGAGAGACAGAACAGTTACTCCTTTGGCTAATATCCAGTGCTGCTTAAGACAATTGCTCTCTGAGCTGGGGCCGTTGATTCTGAGGAGTAAGCGAGTTTGTCGTCCACATCATGGCCTGCTGCTGCTGCCGCTGCTGTCCTGCTCCGTTTCTGAGAAACTGCTTCTTGTTTTCAGGTTGGTCCCGTCCTGGTTCTCATAGATTAATGCCATGAGAAGGAAGAGTAACTTCATTTTATTTCAGTGAGACATGGGTAATAGACTTACCCATGAAGGTAACGGATGTACAACGCTGCCTTTTGCTGAGGCTCTGTGTCTGTGTGTTCTCCCGTTTGTTCTGTGCTTCTCCTGCCTGTGATTGTGACTAATTTTGTGCTGTGCAGGCTCTAAGCATTATGGTTTGGCATTGTCTATGTGATTAATGGAGTGTTATGTTGTTTGGGGGTGCTTTTAACTGATGTATTATTCATACTGATTGGACCGGACCCAAGCCAAGCCACAGCTGTATGGCTGATTTTAAATCATTTTGCGATTGAAGGAGTGAAAATGGTGTCAAATTGCAGTCCAGGTTCAGACTGCAGTGATATGAAGTTAATGGTGCCTAAATGGGTTTGTCAAAGGGCCCATGCATCCTCTGTCTCAGTGTGTTGTGTCTAATGTGTGTGTGTTTTTTTTAACTCTATGAAAGAGCGATCCTGGTGCCAGTACAGATGCGCCATGAAAACATCCCATTCCGCTTAATGTCCCTTTGTTTGAAAAGAGTCTCAAAGCATCACCACGTTTCCCACAGTAAATCTGCTCTAACACCTAACACATTCATGCTTCCCCTCCCCTTTTCATAGACATTTCAAATGCTGAGCTTGATGTCTTATGGAACGAGCCACCATACACATTAACCGGGGCCAATGAGCTCTTTCCAGGAAGTGATGTCATGGCTACTGGTAAGAGCATTTTCCCCAGAACATAAGCGAGACAGTTAAAAAGGTTTTCTCTGATTAGAGTCAGTTTGGATCCAAATTAACTTAGAAATGAGAGGGATTATTTTGAACTAATTCATTAACCAACAAACTACCTAAATGTAACAATTTAAGCTGAGTGTATGTTGGTTTTCTGAAGTAATGTGGAAGTATCTGAACATCCTCTTTGTACAATGCACAAAACTGGGAAGATCCTGAGAGAAAATTTGCTATTATGTAGACCACCTGACTGATATTTTTAGAACTACTATATTACCATAAGTTCCTGTTTTTGCCGCTGTAGGAAGCTCTGAGATTGCTACTACCTCTTTGATTTGTTTACCTCATAACAAAGCAGATGGTTATTGTTCCCACATCTGAGAAGATATTCTGAGCTGTTTATTTGATATAATGAAACTTAATCTCTTACATTTAGAAGATTCCAGTAGGAATTTAATCACCATCTTTTCTGTATGTTAAATGTCTTGCATTGGCAGTCTGCTTTTAGAGCTGCTGTTACTTTAAATGTTCATTTAGTGGTAAGGTTTACTGACGACAGAGATCCATATCATGTGCAGTTTTTTAAAAGACATGTTTTGCTGAGGCCAGTTTCCTCTGTTCGGTGCAGGGGATGAGGAAGTGGAGACAGAGGCAGAGGTGGAGGGAGAGGGCATCACTGGCGAAAGTTACTGGAAGAGGAAGGAAGCCTTCTGTCGGACAAGCACCATCTCCTTAGCCGTAGGAGAGCGTTTCTCCTCAGGTATTTTATATAATATCTCAGCGGAAGTGTCTCTGTAATGGGCAGTAATGGCAGGCCTGACTCAGCAACCTCAGAGCTAATGCTCTTTCAGAAGGCCATAATGTCTTTGCTCCATCTAATCATAACATTTCACAGCACAGTAGACAGTATCACGTCCATGTCATACCTAAAAACTATGTTCAAAAGTAGATAACCCAAAAAGTCTATAAAGAGATAAAACTTTACTGTAGGAATTATCTTCCCAAAAATTGCAATTATTCCTTTTATTGATTGATGGCTTTTGCCTAAGTAGTGTAACTGGTGTATTATTACCTATCTATGCTTTTTGTGCAGTTGGCTTTCTAGAAGTTTTGTTATTGATTTTAAATATTACGTTTACAGTCACCATAACTTTTGTATGTTATGCACTTATCCATCAGTAGTTTTACTTTCTAAATTGTGCAGATGTGATACTGCTGTTTACTGGGAAAAGGCGGTCCAGAGCGGAGCCTGACAATGAACTGCAAGAAGCTCTACGCACCAGGTTGAGGGTTGTAGAAAGCAACAGCCGAGATGTTGTTCAACTGTTTAATGTAAGCAGATTAACCTCAGAAAGTGTTTTCTGAAAAATTACATATAAGTATGTAAGTATATGGCATGAGTTAAATAATAATATTATGCTTAGTAGCAAATTCAGCAATTTCGTGGTTTACCTTTTGTTTTTCTATCACAATACCAGTTTTACTTTGGAATCTGAAGCTTAAGCATTATTGTTACTATTTATTCCATGTTTTGTGCATTAGAACATTTTTCAAAATTGAATGAAGGTGAAACTTCTGAATCCACAACTTTCTTGCAACGAAAATATGTTTTTTCACACGTTTTTTCTCTGGATCCAGGACTTGTCTGCACGTCTGGTTTCAGTCCATGCAGAAAAAGACAGTTTTATTATCACCTTTAAAACTGTAGAGGAAATCTGGAGGTTCTCTACTTACCTGTCTCTAGGTAAGCCACCCTGGTTAGCTGTTGAACATTTAAGATGGCATTTTACTTAAAATTTTCTGTGCACTCATGAATGATGGTCTTGTCTCAGGTTATGTGGCAAGGTGCCTAGAGAACTTCTTGTGTGACCAGACTTTCTGGCTGAACCCTGTGTTGCTCAGCGATATGGAGATCTGTGTGACAGTGGATGAGGAACATCTGGCAACCCTCTATCTGGGGCTGCTACTGCAAGAGGGTAAGATTCATATCTCCACTTTAACAAGGTTCAACTTTCACTTCACTCTTCTAAAAATATACAGTTGAAATATCTACTTTCCCTGACATCTGTTGCAGACAGATATAGGTTCAAAAGAAAGATATAAAAACAGTGAAGAGATACATTGTCCACAGGCAATAAAGTGTGGAGCAAAGAATGAAAATGGTCAGTTAAAACATGTTCTCATTTCAGCTATCATGTTTTTGAGGGCTTAGAGGGGGTTAGATTTTGTCCTTTTGATACACTTAGTTCTTCCCGCTATGTCTAAATGTGAACAATCAAGAGTCTGTCTTGAGTCCTGGAATCATTACTGGCAACACCGTCAACAACATATTCCCTTATATGTCATGGCTCATTGATTGTAGAATTAGTTTGAAATAACCTAATTTTATGCCTCTGCTAAAAGCAGGTGTTGGCTTGTAAACAGCATCGGGAACACACAGAACATTTTCCCATTGCTATCGCTAAACAAAATGTGGTCATCATCAACAAAAAAGGGAGTGGATGTTATTAGAGGACATTTAATTCAATTTTGCTTGCAGAGATTTCTGAGGCTGTTTTGGAACAATTAGTGGTCTATGGCTCTGTCCTAAAGCCACTTATCTTACACAACATTTTGTTCCTTGCATATACAGAAATAGAGGGGAAAACAAACTGCAAAATAATAAAGATAAATTGCCAAAGTCATATTAAAGACCCCGAACAAACCAAAAGATTCCGCAATAAGTAAAAACATTTGATTGTTTGTAGGTTCATTTTTTGCCAAAGCTCTGCTGAACAGTGAGAACAAGCAGGAGGAAGAGGAGCTGGCCTACAGGAAGAATGACCTCCTTATGGTGAAGGATATTGGACAGGAGTCCATGTGGGAGGGAGCACTACTGTCCACAGGGCAGCATGGGATCTTACCTGTTCATGCCATGCAGCCTCTGCCCTACCCTTTCTATCAGTGAGTGCCATTGACTACGCATTTACACACAGTGTATGATTATTCATTTACAGAGGTTGGATTGTTTTATTGTCGGGAGGTATGCTTGGGTTTTGCAGATGGAACAGTGTGTAAAATGCTGCTAAATCATGTAGCACAGCTTTGCTATGTTAACATAAGCCATAACTTAACTTTTGTAGATATGAATATTTCCAAACACCTCACGATTAATCACAAGCTTAAAATGCTTGTTTTATCAAACTAGATCAAACGAATCAATGTTATCATTAATGTTAGCATTAACATGTTAATATTCCCTGCCATACTTTTAACAAATTGTCTCTCTGCACACAAATGGCTTTAAAACTTAGCCAGTTCCCTGAGAGAAAAAATACAACCTTAACATTTGGTAAAATCGGAGTTGCACCTGTGTGATGACAACTTAATGTCATTTGTTATGCCGAGCTCCCTCTGCAATAGCTCCTGCCACTTTGGAAACCACTTGCATAACCATATTGGTTCTGTATGTTTTTTAAGGTGGTTTCTAAGGAAGTACCCCAGTAGTGCAGCAGGGATTTCTTCATCACAAAGTCCCTTTGAAGATCCTATAGGTAAGATTTGTTTTCACATTATTCTACAATATAGGTTTTACCCTGAACACCTGTGGTGCTAAGACTGACTTTTGCAATTAATTACACCATATTTTTATCTCCAGTAACAGGCACCTGTATGGCAATAGTGGATAATTACCCAACGGTACAAGATGAACTGCACTTCAATCAAGGAGATCTGATAGAAGTGGAGGGTTTGCTCATTACTTCTTTAGAGATGTTCATAGGACGACACCTCACTAATGGACAAATAGGATTTGTACACAAGACCCATGTCAAACCTGAGAATGTTAAAACACTGTAAGAAATACACCAGTGATATTATTCTAGAATTCATGTTGTTATGAGGCTTTTGAAAATCAGCATTCAGTGAAGTCAAATAAATTAATACACTTTGTTAAGTAATATTTGCTTTCTGCAATGGCAGCCATTGCTTGTCTGTACGTTTTTTTTTTCTTTTTTCTTTTTTTTTTTTCTTTCAAATAATAGAATTCTAATGTGATCAAAAATTATGGCATTTTCTAGCTTGCCTTAACTGAATCTGTTTCTGTGTCACTGGTCCATGGTGTTGATGGGGGTAGAGGGTAGTGAAGTTATGTGATGATGTGATGAAGAGGTCAGAACAGGAGTCATGTGGGTGATAATACTGCCTTTGTTGCCCGCTTGCAGTGATAGACAATTGGCCTTTCTGAGTGAGGAGGAGAGAGTGGCCCTCTCACAGTTTAACCCCTGCCATGAACAGTGTCACACTGGCCTACTGGATAAACTCTTCTCTATGGACATCAGCACTGTGTACAGATTAGGTAGGGAGCACAGAGGTTCTCTAATGGCAAGGCCACCTAACATTTTTATGGTGTAGAATACAGTTATTTACCTGACACAATGTTTTAACCACTTCTTTTCTAATTAAAGATAGACTGGATGACTCAGATTTTACCTACATCAGAAACCAGCCCAAGCAAGGTATATTTTTTCTCTTTAATTTATGAGAGAATAAGCACCAACTTTCATTTTAGTATTCTAAACCCTCACTATAAACTTATTTGCATAATCCTGCAGAAGGAAAGACCCCAGTCGATGTCAGGAAGAGCACTTTATCAGAGAAGAGCGACATTTCAGTCTACCACTCCTCTCCTCGACCTTCCTTCTATGCATCTCAGACTTATCTTGAGAGAGATCACGAGGCCCTCTCCTTCAACTTGGAGGACACCTTCCGGGAGATGGATGAATATGAAGAGGATCCACCCAACTGCATTGACGAAGGCATCTGGGACACTGAAGAGGCTGAGTTTGTCGACCCCATCTTGACCCTTCTTAACCTGGACCACTTCCAGGACTCTTTCCAGCCACTTTACGACCTCTCTTTCTCCTTCCTGGACACTGTATTCAGTGGCCTTCCAGAGGACGAGGTGCTCCTGCATCTGGAGGGCTTGCGAGAGGGGGCAAAGAAAGGCAGGATGCTTTGGGCCCACCGGCGAGCCTGCTTCCTTCTGGGCAGGCTTTGTGCCAAAAAGCTTAAGTACTCGCAGGCTCGAGTCTACTTTGAGGAAGCCCTGAAGATCCCTGTTGAAGGTTTCAGCGACAGACTTCTGCTGGTTGCCCTGTACACCAACCTTACTGCTGTTTACTTGAAACAGAGGATGATGGACAAGCTCACTGGAATGCTGGAGAAGGCCAGTGCTCTTATGGTGTGTCTCCCCTGCCACAACTTCTGCTCACTGGATGAGTATGAACTTCTTAAGCCCATTCTATGTAAGGCTGTGGTTGACAGTGACAGGCACCTCGAGGCACGCACATGCTACCTCATCCTTTGTCTTTTCCTGCAGCATAGGAAGATTGAGGAGGCCTTACCTTTTGTGGAGCGACTTCAGTTCCTCACAGTCACCCTATCAGCTGAGGAAGAGAGGCCCATAGGGCCAGTAGACTTAAACTGGATACTCTGCAGGCTCTACCACCAGAAATATCTGCCTCACCTTGCTTTAGCCTCTCTCAGTCTTGACTCAGGTCAGGATCATTCTTTGGATGATGCCTTCCAAAAGATCGAGCTATTCATTAAGAACTCAGTCCGTCTGAATCCTCGATGGAAAGATGGTACCTCTACGCTTCCGGCCCAAGTGGTGGTTTATTTGCAGCAGGCTTTGTCCATAGCTAGCCACAGAGAGGACATGAAGACAAAGAGGGACTTGTGCTTGTGTTTGGCCATTGTATACCAGCAATATGGATTCTTGGATAAAGCTGTACCTTGTGTCCAGCAGGCTGTGCAGACTGGGAGTCACATTAATGATGAAGAGGGATTTGAGGCATCAGTTTTACTAGCCTGGCTCCTAGTGCTCACAGAAGAAGCAGGGAAAGCCCAGTCAACTCTGCAACCTCTCCTTAAGTCTCTGCATGAAACAGACAGTCCAACACAATGCGGAGTTGTGCAAAATCTACTGGCTCTCTGCTTCCGTAAACAAGGCAGGGTTACAGAAGCAGCAAGACACTTTTATTGTGCTCTTAAGATCTCACAGGAAAATGGGAACAAGCGAAATGAGGCATTAGCTCTAGCTAACTTGGGCTGCCTTGCTTTGTCAGTAGGGGCCCCTGGACTAGCAGAGAGGTTCCTGCTCAGATCTCTGCACCTATACCAGTTTCTCTCTGAGAGCCCTACAGATGAAGAGCATGTTCAGGCTCTGCTGTGGCTGGGCAGGAGCTACAAAGACAGGGCAGGAACTCAAGAAGTTCGACTATGCTATGAGATGGGGCTCTTGATTGCTATAAGTGCTAAGAACTTGCATAGTGAGTGAATCATTAGTGAGATTTTACAGAAACATTCTGACCACACATGCTAATGAGGTTTACAACTAACAATACCTTATGAAGCCTGATTAAACAATGATGTGTGTTGCCATTTAGATTAATTCATTCATTACCCAAAATAGCATCTGTGGATACTGTGAATAATTGTCTGTGCTTTTAAACACACAGTATAGAAGAAACGTGAAACTACAAGCTTGAAGTGCTTGAACTCTCATATTTCTATTACAGGTCAAATGGTTGTGGCAAAGGTGCTGAGTCGTCTGTATGCTGATTTGCAGTTATATGGACAATGCATAATTTACTATGAGCATTGTGTGGGGCTGGCCAGAGAACTGAAGGATAAGCATCTAGAGGGACAGTACCTGGAGATTCTCAGCAGTCTCTACCTCTCGCTCAATACTGAGAAGTAAGACACATCGGTTTCTATGTTGTCGGTATTGTTTTGCTTCTAGTCTAAGCTAAAGCCAGGAATTAAGTTCCCTATAAGACTCGCTTGACCAGCAGCTCCTGATTTCAGTCTAGGTTTACTACTATGAGGAACTGCTATGTTTTCTCAGTAGACTACAAATCAAACTTGTATATCACAAAGGATAAAAGTGTCAGCTGAATGCCATAAATGTAGGTGTAAATGTTATCGTAACCTTTAGACTGTTTCCTCTCTTGTGACTGCATTGTCCCCATAAGATTCATGGATGTATTGTTCTGAAGTGCAATACAATTAAATGTACCAATAATATACCTCTAAACTTTATTTTTTATATTTTGTTCAGCTAATATATACACACAAGAAAATGACTTATTGTGAATAATTTTAGGTCCTCAAGGAAATCTCTGGACTACACAAAGCAAAGCCTGAGAATCTCTATAGACTTGGGAAAGCGTCAAGAAGAGTCAGAAACATGGCTGCAGGTGGGTCGCATCTACTACCTGATCCATGAGGATGAACTTGCAGACATGTACCTCCAGGTAGGAAAAAGACAACAATGAGTTTATTGCAAACGTTCCTACTACCTCAGTAGCAATTCTTGCAAGATCCAAATAAGAGGGGGATGCCATCTTTTGTAGGCAGCAGTCAAGACAGCACTAAGGATGAGCAACTCCCGTTTTGTCATGAGCATTTACGAAGAGGCAGGAGATGTCTTCTTCACAGGACAAAGGAACCGATTGGCTGCTGTACCTTTTTTCAGAGTATGCATCGCCACGAGCTTACAGAATGTTACATAAAACCACTGTCATTTGTATGACCTGTAACAGACCATCAACTGTTGTGTCATTATCCTGACTTTATTAGTAAAGTCTGTTTGATTCAACAATGAATGGTGAAAGTTTTCTGTGTGCAGGATGGAAGCCTGCCGTTTGCAAGGAGCATTAAGGATGTACACTCCGAGTACAGGCTGTTGGGTAAACTCTCTGAGCTGCTCCTGAGGCTGGGTCAGTACGAGGAGGCTCTGCAGTACGCTACGCTTGCAGTACAGGTCAGCACCACCACTGGTAAGAAAGTTGAACCCTCACTTTTCCATTTCACTTTAAAAGATCAATGCAGTATGAGTTGTCCTTTCAATATATCAGTTGACCAAGGTATAGATTAGTGAGCAACAGCACATTGTGGCTAATTGCACAATATCGCCCCCTGGTGTAAAACATGGGATTTTACAAACTGGGACTCTGTGTAGTTGGAACTTTGTTTTATTGTCCAGCAGAGATATATTATTATACTTATAGCTGAAAAGTAATGATTAATAGAGTGGATTCTGTTGCATCATTTTCAGGTGTATGTCGGAATGAATGGGTGGCCTACCACCGCCTAGCCTCAGTGTACTTCTGCCTGAAGCAGTATGAGATGGCTGAGAATTACTATTTGAAGGCTCTGTCCCTCTCACCTACTGCTCTAGAACATACTGCTGAGGCCCGCTACTATGTCAAAGTTTACTGCAGACTGGCTGAGCTCACAGTGTATAAGCTGAAGGTAAGCTCTTCTTTTGAGAGACTAAATATTGTAAAATGAGATAAGCTACACTGTCATAGACAGTATAGACACAACAATATCTAATATTTCCTCATTAAACAACATACAAGTGAAAGTTTACATTGAAACTAAAGGTCCATAGTACTAGAGAAACTGTACTTTGTTACTAAGCATTATTTTGAGCCCTTTGCACTTGGACTACGTATTATCAATATTATTTGCTGATTGTATGGTATCACCACCTGCAGACTTTTATACATGCCAGTATGAACTGTGATTTGTGCCCATTATGATTCTCATTATTAAAAAAAAAAAATTAAACAAATCTGAAAATCCCATTTTGAAAATAAGGCAAATTCAAACACTTAATGTGAAGACTTCTTATGTCTTGTTATGACTAACCATTAGTAAAACCAACAATATTTAAATACCTGTTGATATCATGTGTGTACATTTACACAAGATATATTCTGATCAGTAACTTAACTTTATTAAAGTGATTTTCTATGTGAGGAGTCAAGGGGCACTTGGTGGCATAATGGTAGTGTTTGCCCTGCGATCAGAAGGTTGCAGGTTTGAATCCAGAGCTGGTAAAGTTGCCACTGAGGTATTCATGAGCAAGGTACTGTCCCAAGCACTGCTCCCTGGGTGCTTGTTGTTGCCCACTGCTCCTTCATGGATGGGTTAAATGCAGAGGTCACATTTTGTTGTAGTGTGCTGTGCTGTGGTGGGTTCACAATGACAAATAATCACTCACTTTCACTTTTCACTTTTTTTTATTTCAGTATGGGGTTCAGGTACTAAAAACACCACTGTGAATACTGTAACAAAACTGTATAGTTAAAAAGTAGTTATATAGTACTATAGTTATAGTTAAAAAAGTTTTTAAGAAGATTGTAAGACCAAATTATGAATGCAGGATTCTGGCTCACAAACTCTGAGTTGGTAAACACTGCAGTAGACATTAGCCCAGAGAAAATAACAAATAGCTTTGTTGTAAATGTTTGATGTGATTCCTCTTCAGGACGCCTTTGATGCAGTGGGCTACTTCCACTTGGCCCTGGCTGCAGCTCTGGAAGACAAAGAGAATCTTCAATCCCTGTACATTATTTACATGAAGTTGGCAGAGATCCACGCCAACCAGATACCTGACGCAGAACTGAGCCGAAAGTATATGAACAGTGCACAAAACCTTAAGAGGGAGCTGGCTGGAGAGTCAGACTGCAGAGATACCGAGGAGGAACATAGGGACCACTGTAATGCAGAACACGCTGATATTGAGGCCATTAATCATTCAAATGCAGAGTCGGAAAGTGCAGACTCTGGAAGCGCTAACAGCCAAATAATAGGCTCCAGTGTGACTGACAGCAGTCAGACAATCACTGCCACAAAAGACGCTGATCACACAGACACCATTCCTATTGACTGCTGCCACAAAAAGGATACAGACACTTGTAACTCTGAGCATGGACTCGAACATCAAACGGCTGCAGAAGCCAGTCAGACGGAACGAACACACCATACAGATCCTCGCTTATTAAATACAGAGTTTTGATAGAACTGATTTGAGCATGATTAGCAAAGACAAACTAAGCACTTACGACAATGAAGGATTTCCTGTGAATATTGTTTGGCCATAAATTAGATTTTTTCCACCAAATATAGGAGGAAATGTTTTCTATTATTTGAAATCTCTGATTTTTTTCAGGGCAATTGCACTTTTTTAACACATAATGTGTCAATATATGTTTTTTTTCTCTGTATTGTAATTTCTCTGTAAGGTAAATTGATCACATTGCCTTTTTCTACTTGCCTCTGAACAAATATTACCTATTAAATTTGCCAGTTAATTTGATTAGATTATATTGATATTCTTTCTGTACTTTTCAGGCTGAACTTTAATAGCATATATATTTATACTGAATGACTGCTTGGTTTTAGAATGAACTCATTTACCACATTTTTTGACATGAAGGATAATTTATGTGAGGCACTATGTACTTTTGCAACATTATTAAGTGAGTTGGATGCTAGTGCTTCAGTACTGCCACCAGAGGGCAATGTT
This sequence comes from Distichodus sexfasciatus, assembly GCA_032718565.1. Lineage (NCBI taxonomy): Eukaryota > Metazoa > Chordata > Actinopteri > Characiformes > Distichodontidae > Distichodus > Distichodus sexfasciatus. The sequence continues at coordinate 2,308,128 of JAVGVS010000028.1, read as the reverse complement.
GAATACAAATGGATTGAGTCTACGTTTACCTTTCTCCAGTTTTTGGAACAGGAAGGAGTAATAATCAGCGATAGCATTTTGACATTTACATTATGAGGACTAAACCTACGCCTGCCAATCAGGTAATATGTAGGTTGTTTTCCATTCAAGTCAACTATCTGAAACATCAGCTGGTTAACATCTTTGTATACTGCTACGTAGCAGTATTGTATACTGATGTTGAATAGTCTGAAATGCATAAGACGATAAAACAGTGCAACAAATCCAAATTAGGGATTGTTACATACTTTAGACCAGTCCTTACCTTAGATAGCTAATCTACATCAAAGGAATGTGATTCAAAATAATTGAGAAACAAGTGCAAGCGTCTGATTTTCCTAACCAAACACGCAAACCTAGTCTCTCTCTTTGAGCACATGCATATTTGACCTTTTCAGCAAATGAATAATAACTTTCAGGCACCTGGAAAGAAAACGGTTCAATGGTCGCTGCAAGAGTCTTGGATCTTTCCAACAGATTTTTTAAAGGAACATTGAGCGGTGTGTTTGTAGCAAATCACTGCCATCCCTCAGCATAATTCTGCATCAAACCTCACTTTAGCATTACCCATTTCACATTGGTAAACATGAACTGACATTAGTTCTGTTTAATTTGGAGGCTCAGTAAGACATATCGGATGGGAAGAGGGGATTATGTAGTTGCAAGCCAAGCTTTAGTGTCAGGCCTCAGCCTCAAAGTTTGGCGTGTTTTCACTGCAGTAAAATCAGGCCTTGTACGTACAGCATAATGTACATATTAAGTGAGCTGGTTATCATTTACTCCAAAAGAAAGTTCATGACAGCACACAATGGTTTAACATCTTCCAGCACTGCACCAAATATGCCTGTTACTACTCATTCACATTGATGAGAGTAAGCTGGAAGCTCAACCTTCGAACACATCCAGGCACCAATAGAATTTGAATGTAGATGGATATATTGAGGTTTGATTTCCTTGCTTTTTAACCTTGTATCTATAGTAAAATAATGAGACTCCACATTTATCCACAAATATACACATTTTATATTTTAATTTTAAAAAACCAGCAGTATGTTGATTCTACACTGAAAAGCATTAACATGAGGGTAAGTCAAGGATTGTTTTTAAAGTAAGAGGGTGAATTATTCTGTTGTTAAAAACCACAAAACACGTAGGTTTTTTTTTTAATCCATCTTGCCTAATGGACTTGCCTAATGGCTACACAACCCTTAGCGGTTGGATGTCCTCAAGCATGGGAAATTGAAATTTAGTGTAATTTGTAGGGTTGCTGGACTCATAGTTGGCCGTCGTTTGAAGATCAGAAGGCAAAAGCTTTTCATTAGCTCTGTCTTGTTTATGTTTGATTTTTACCTAAACATATGGAGATGAACAGGCATTTAGAAATGTTCTTATAAACGTGAATTTATTACTACTCGTTGTTGCAAGAGAAATACAGCTCTAGAACTGGATTTTGACATATTTCTAATTGCATATTTTTCAAAGCAGCATTTGAATGTTTTTATGTCTCCATCTCGCCTTTCGAGCACAGCCCTAAACATTTTGAGTTCTATTTGCTATTCGCCATTCATCCGAAGAGTCACTTTGCCTACAAACACGGCATTGTGGTGGAAACCAAATCTCTGGTCAGCCTAAGACGCTGTGTGTAGCTTGCATTTTGTTCCTGCAGATTAGGAAGAAGAGGATGAAAGTAGAAAACGTACTGTGCTATAGCCATTTCTCCTCTGGGGGAATCAGTCGTGTTTTTCTGCCGTAATGACTGCCTGTGTCTTTGTAGAGGAGAACGCTAATCATATCATCTTAGAGGCTCCTACTTTTAGCTTCATCTGAACACTCATTATATGGAGAACATTACTGTCATATCGCCACCCGACGGCTCTTATTTCACTCACCGCGGGCAGGCGGATTGGGTTTTACAGTGCTGCGAGCCCTATCTGCACACAGCCAATGTATAAATCTTTAAGGCCCATGAAAGTCATAATGTGCTAGAGCTGGTAATAATCAATGTGTTTCTCTCCTCCATTCCAGCAGGTCGCTGTAGCCCCAGCATGATTCGAGCCTGGTCAAATGCATCAGCTATTTATACTGAGAAGGCTGGTTATATGGGTTTGAAAAAACAACAGGGATCTTACCTTGAAATCTGGACTCTCATTTTCATGTTTTATACCTCCCCCAAGGTATGAGATGTGGCCGTGATCGATCGCGGCGGTCTGAACCCAGGTCGTCAAGGGTGAAATTTAAACATGCGTCGGATGTTGATGTTGGAGGACTTATTGGAGAGTCAGTGTGGAACAGGGCTCATCTCATGCTGTTCTTGCTCATCCTCTGAAGCCAAATCAAACAGAGCTCTGAAAAATGGCTAAGTGGTTTTGCCATCACGTCTGTTTTAAAAGCCTGGACTGCCCCAAAAGCTGACATTTCTTCAGCAATTCTCTTTATTGTGAAAGATTGCATTAGATAGGCAATGGATCATAGAGCAATGTCGCAAAGTACAGATGGACCACCTTGTTACATAGTCATAAATATTGTAGGAATGCAAGAGAACATCAGAGATCAGTCAGATTTGGCATACATTTGCTTAAAACGTTTTGCAGTTGTTCAGAGTTTGATTTCATGTTACATTACCATGTTGCATGTCCTAGATGTTGTATGCTCTAGACAGGTGTGTACTAATTCAGAACTACAGATGTTTTTTTTATATCTAAGTAAAAACTGTTTAGTTGATAGTGGTACGTATTAATAAATTTGCCTTTATGAGCATGGTTAAATATAACTTTTAGAGGAACTAAAACATACAAAAACAGATATTGAAGAGAATTTAATAATCAACATTCTTTATTTGTCAGATACATAGTTATACAACCACAGCATGTAGTGAAATTCCTCCTGGGATTTCTACTATAAACAGTAATTGCATATGTTCCTATTATGTTAAAACTATATATAACGTGTGCGTTTTGACAAACAATTTCCAAAAGACGCAAAGAAGGAAGTATCGACTGGTTTAGCTCAACAGAGACGGGTAATAAGGGGAAGTAGGAAGGACATTTTTGTTTCAGTTAAGGTTTATTTCACCCATCAAGCAAGCTCTGGTCTCTTTGCTCCGTTCATGTATTGTGGCATCTGTCTCCGTCTGCAGTTTTAGGAATTTCCTTTCACACATCCTCTGTCTTGTGCTGTTTATACACTTGAGGGTTTGATGATGCATTGTGTTGGACATGTAACATTTGCCATCACAGGTTTGTGCCCTAAGTTGTTGGCTGGCATTATTTATAGACATTAATAAAAAAACATGTAATGTCTACTCTTGCTCCCAGTGCTTGATAACAGTTCAGAGAATGTTTTCTGATCTTTCCCTCTATGCTAATGATATTGTTTTTGTGAATTGGACTTGACAGCATTTATGGCGTTCCGTCCTTGTAGTACATGTTGTCCCCGGGGTCTAAAGTATTTCTGGTCCTTTCAATCCCATAAGGCACATATTGGATTTTCAGGAACATTACATAAATTCATGGCCTGGAATTTGCCGTAATATTCATATTTGTTGCAACGACGTTGTGTCTGGAACGGAGAGTTCACTACCTACTGTACCTCATCATTAATCTTATTATTCCAGTGAGTAATTTCACAATACACAAAGCCTCTATCTCTGATACTATGTAAGGCTTCCGTTTAGTCTTTAATGAGAATGAATCTGGCCTGTATTTACTTATAGGCATTGTAGGCATGACACTCTCAAGGCATGTAGCTTTGATGTAAACAGGGAGAGAGAGAGAGAGAGAGAGAGATGGAAAGCATACCTCTTATTAAGCTCAATTTGGGCATGAACAGGCAGTCAAAAGAAACCTTTAGACTTGTATGCATATATCTTAAAAGAAAGCGGCTGTTTTGGCAGATTTGTGTGCTCTCTCATGCTAGCTTTATAGACCTCAAACTTGTTGTGAGATTTGCAGTGGCTTTGCCTACGCTGTGCTCCCTGGAAAGGACATCATGGGGTCTCTTGACATGAATCAACTGACTGAAAACAGAAAATCACATTAGCAAACTGTTCACATTTGGTCAAATTAATCAGGCTGAGCTGAGGTCGATTAGTTCCGTATGATTGGGTGGGAACAAAGAATAATATTGTTGCATATTATTTTATATTGTTGATGAATCCTTGTCTATATGATGCACTTCAACATGAGCATTCTACTTAGAACTGAAGCACATTGCAGGAGAATCACAGTATATGATAAAAACAAAGCTTGCAAAAGTGAAAGACTTACGCAGTTTCATTTCGATCTGAGGTCACCTTAAAATGCTCAGTTGTTCCAGCAAAATTTGTTCTTTGTAAATAAACACAGTCTTAACATTCTAGTAGTTTTCAGCATTTTCCAGATTCTGTGATGAGGCTTGCAGTGATATCTGTTTGGATAAAGCATACAATATCAAATCTAGGAAATGTGCAAAATGACCACAACATCAAAGTAAAGAGAAGTAAAAATGCAGATATTTAGGTTGTAAATATTAGTTGAGTCCAGTCGCCTTTTTTCCGATTCGTCCTTAGTTTAGGATTACCATGATTTTAATAGATTTCAAAGCACCACCTATGAAACAGGTCTTTGTGCTGTGCAGCAATAAGACAGGAAATTAGTCATTCGTGGAAGTATTATGATATCCTTGAAGAAAAAAGGGGCAAAGTTAATGTGAGTCATTTATTATTAACTCTACAGATGGGGGTCTTTATTGATTTTCCTTTTTGACAAACAAACCCGCCATAACGTGTTTTTGTGAGCAGAATCTAGATGAAGATGAGCAAAAGATTTTTCTTTCTTTCTCCTTACTGAGGATTAGCGAAAGCCTCTGATCACTAGGTGTGACGCAGGTACCAGTCTAGCGTAGAAAAATCTTAGACATAGTGTTATAAGACAGGTTTTCAGGGTTATATTTTCCACTGACAACATAACCATTAATGACACTCAGGCTTTGAAAATGTGAAACTGCAGTTATTGAAATGAGTCTATATTGGCTGGTTGAATGTGGTAAGAAAAACAACACAGGGCAGATCACATGTTCTGAAAGCAGAAAAAAAAGACCGGAACTATGAGCAAATTACTCTAATGGCAAAATCATTAAGCACCTCTCAGCTCTTACCTTGAGAAAATGACAGCTGAAAAGGAGTCTAATCTCATCCAAAAAGTGTGCCTCTGGTGCCTCATTCAGCTCCACCTTCTTTGTTTTTATGTTTGTGTCTTCAATCATGTCTTTGTGCGTCGCTCTGACGTCTGGCTAATGCTATTTTATCACTCATGTTAGAGTAGGTGTTTACGAGTGTTTTTGTTCTAGCCTGACGTATTTCTTTTTCCTAGTTTCCATCTCTAGGTACTAGATATCTCGGATCACGTTTTAAATTAGGGATTTTTTGACATGATGTGAGCTTTGCAGCAAGGGTAATGCTACATATACACAGAGTCGTTTTGTCCAAAACACACTGCGCATATCATACATCACATACAACGTACATCTAATGCACGAAGCAGTGACGTAGGTATCAGATGTGGGAAAAGAATACACCGTGTGGCCAAGAGCTGTTCATCTGAGGACAATTTTGAACATATTTTTCTTGGACTCTTGAACCGAATGCAAACCAGCTCCAGTGTTTTGCTGTTTTAACCCCAGGGCAGGGGAATGATTTTTAACCGGGGTGGCCTGCGGAAATCCCTCAGAGCTTAGCGCTGCTAGTAGACTGTGTGGTGCCTCCGTAAGTGTCTTACTTTCTGATCCCCACAGGATCGGTGTGACCGACTGTCTCCTTCTGCTTCATCTGGAAATCCACTGAAGATTTGGGGTGTATTAATATTCTGTTTGGGTTTGGAGAAACAGGTGGAAGAGTTACTCTATCCAAGGTTGTCGCTAAATCATTTGGTCAGATGCTCTTATCCAGAGTGACTTACTTTCCTATTCATAGGGAGTAACTTGTGGTTAAAGGTCTTACTTAGAGGCCCAAATGTGGGTTTTTTAAAGGCTCTCATGGGATTTGAACCCTGACTAATACTAGTCACTCAGACCATTGCACCAGATGAAACAAGTAGGCATTAACAAACAGTGTTGGGGAGTTACGGAATACATGTACCGGCGTTACATATTTAGAATACAAAATATGAGTAACTGTATTCCGTTACAGTTACCGTTTAAATAGGTGATAATTAGAATAGTTACTTTGTTGAAATAAATGGATTACACGGCGGTCTTTTCCTGTTTCATATGTTAGGCTATCCCCTCTCTATCCCATCTCTAATTTTGGCAATTCCACGCATTGCCGGAAACCCAAACAAAACACGCAATAAGAGGCTCTAATGTAAGCGTCCTGTTAATGTTGGTAAATATATTGTCTATTCAGGGAGATTTGGGCTTAACAGCCAATTGGTAGAGAAAAACAAATAAGAATTTGCAGGATGTGATTGCTACATTCATGTAGTTGTAAAAAGCATGACAATATATTAAGTAATCCAAAGTATTCAGAATACGTTACTCGCATTGAGTAACTTAACGGAATACGGTACAAACTACATTTTGGGGCATGTATTCTGTAATCTGTAGTGGAATACATTTTAAAAGTAACCTTCCCAACACTGTTAACAAATAACAAATATACTTGGGTAATATTGATATAATGAGCACTTTATCCATGATCTCACACCCAAGAGTATTTCATTGCATTTGAAGTTATATCATGGCATAGAGGCAGATCATTGGGGCAAGAAGAAATTTGTTCTGAAAACCCAGTTTAACAAAGATTCTGACATTCACCAATGTTTTCCTATTTAAGATTTGCTCCTAGGCAAAAGCAGAATGTGCTGAAGAGTGCTTTTACACTAATTTTATTGATGCCTCTTTTGTGCAAAACATTAAGTGAGTGATTATTTGACTTTATGAACACAGCACAGCAGCACACAGTGCACCACAACCAAATGTGACCTCTGCATTTGACCTATCCGTGAAGGAGCAGTGGGCAATTTTTTGGCCATGCCTGGGGAGAAGTTCATGGATATAGCACCCTGCTCACGAGGACCTCAGTGATACCTTTACTGGTTGAGTACTTGTACCAGAGACCTTCCAATCGCTACCAACTACCCCATTAACTTATTGAGTTAAAGGTCCCATATTATGAAAAATTCACCTTTTCTGTTCTTTGGACATCCATTTGGGTCTGTGCTGCCTCTACACACCCTGTAAGTTTGCAACAAAAAGGTCAATTGTGTTAGTATTAACTCATGCTGTTATCCATGAATTATCTTATGAATGTGAGAAATTGTGTGCTTAAACAAGCCGTTTAGATTCCTCCCCTATTTCTACGTCACAGTAGGGGACATTTGAATAACTCCACCCTCTTATCTGAGAACCTCCGCCCACCAGGTAGAACTGCTAGCGCTTCCTGATCCGCCATGTTTTCTTGCAAGTGGTAGTATAGGAATCGCAAGGAAGAAGTCTACCGGCGGAGCGTTGTGTTGAACATGTACTGTATGGCTGTATGGATGGTCTGTTAGCAGCAGCCATGATGATTATTTTCACGTGAGGTAAACTCTTGCCGTGCTCTAGTTACCATGACCTGTTAAAATGAAATATATGAAGGACATACATGCATCATGTTATAGATCTGGGCATAAAACTTTTTAAAATGGTCAATCATTTTGACTTAATAGTTTAAAAATTTATAGCAAAAAGTAGGTCCTAAAAGCGTTGTATAAAGATGCTAAAAGTTACTTTCAGCAAAATCTAAGCCTTATCCCCTAAGCGCTGACAGAGCCAGCACTTAAGTGTTGTGAAATGAGGACTACAAATAAAATCCCGCCCCAACTACTGAGTTCAACCAATAGAGAAGCTGCACGGTGAATATATTAGTGACATCAAATCGTTCATCTAGGGCTTTATACAACACATCTTTTTGTGATTATACCTTTAATTAGTTGTAATAAAATCCACCTAGCACATCTCCAACCAGTTTCCACTAATAGATGCATATGTTGTGTATATTACGGTTCAAAGGCAGAAGTCATAGCATAACAATGGATTGTAAAATGAAACCAAACTGGACTACAAACTAAACACTTCTCTTGGCAGAATTGGTGATCATTCTGCTTAAATAAGGCAGCGAGTCCACCTTCTGACAGAACGTGTGCATCATGTGTGGACCCTGTCCACTTTGGCACATGGTCCAAAATTGTATAATCACTACCGAACACAACTTGAACATTGATACTGTGATGTCTTTTTTCTATTTACATAGATTTCCAAGCCTGTTTCTTTTGATCAACACATTATAGTCGTATATCCGCAGGACGTCCTTTCTTTCACAGAAAGTATGCGGTCTCTGCGTTCTGGTGCACATAGTGCTACATAGTTCCATCGTGGAACTCCTAACTGGTTCAGGAGTCCTCTCCAGCTATCCTAAATAATTTGGAAAATTAGAGGAAATTGTATGCATGCCACTTATTCTTAAGTCTGAGAGTAAGAGCAAAATCATGTCACTCTTAGAATTGTGACGCATTTAAGAGTAAAACTTTATTCTGAGACGTTTCATGCGTGTTCAGGTGTGAGCACTTCCAGAACTGGAGGGCAGATATCCTGGCTGTTTTTCGTCCTTCCTAGTGACTCACTTCTGTTAAGTATCAGCCTGAGACCCAGTGTGAATGTTCTGAAGTCAAGTATGTTGGAAAACCTGCTGGATATCTGCCATCCATCACTGCAATTGCCTACCCCTACCCCTACTAGGCTACGCTCAAACCATTGCTTGACCCGTAGCATCATGGAAAAAGATATCAACACGTTAAGTATGGCCATTACGTTGACCAGTACCAGAGTGCGGACCTTGTGTAATTATTTACAGTTTATGTAACGCGATGGACGCTGAGCAAATAGTCTGGTGCTTTTAAGGCGTTTCACCAGTATCATCTGAGGTGAGGCCGGCAGTGATTTACAGACTGTCTGAAGCAAGCCGCTCAAAGAATAGCTGGGGGTTGCCGAGTAATTGGGTTAAATGATTGAATTAGTGCATTCTAATAACAGTCATAGGTTCTTGTTTAACAGGCTCCCTTGGCTCTCTTGGCTCACTTTAACAGGGGGACGTTTATGTAGTAGTGGGTGGGGATAAGGATCTCCTAAGTGTGTTAAATGGAATGATAGTCATTAGGATTGGGGCAGTTGCAGCATGCAGATTGTTTTCTTCTCAGTTGTAGTCCTCAGAGTCAAGCTGTGTTTGCTTAGCAGCTGAGCTCAGAGCACAGGTTAATGGATCTGATACCGTGTACACACACACAGTGGCTATGGGGTGTTACTAGATTATTAACACTTGACCAGGTGAGTTGTTAAAGTGGCTTTTCCAGTTGTGTCTCTTAAGTTACATTCTTTTGAACTGTGTGGCCAGTCTGCTTAGCCTTAAATACATTTTATGTATTTCCTGTTGGTTTTTTCGCATTTAATTTGATTCACATCACCTGTAGTGTACTTTTCCATGCCATCTGCTACTTCTAAGCCTCAACCACTTTTGAACTTCTATTTTCGAACTCATGTTTTGTTAGTTTTTTTCCTAGAAGGGTGGTGTCCACATTTGTGTTTGCCTAGAGTGTTTAAGGTGAGGAAGCAAGGCTTTCTGGTCGTAGTGTGACAATTTCTGTCATTTTTGCAGGGTGTGGGCTGTACCTCCAACCCTGGCTCATAATCTCCAGTTAAACAGGTTATAATTAGGTACCCTTAAGGCTGGCTTAGCAACTCAATTTCTGGCTAAGGGTCATCTTATCATTAACAGCTTAAAGGAGCCTTAGAGAGTAGGCATTGTCTGTTATATTTAAGACTTAAATGTAGTGTTGTTAGTTTATATATAATCTATGTGCCTTCTTTGTACTCTGTAAAAACCGGAGTCATTGTCTCTCTGTATACTTATACATAGCTGAGATGACAATACAGTTTACTTTGACTTTTGAGAGAGTGGACTTGACTCACGGATCAAGATTCTTTATTTGTCACATGCATAGTTATAGGGGCGGCCGGTGGCACAGGTTAGTGCTGCCGCAGTGGTTAGCGCTGTCGTCTCACAGTGAGAAGGTCCTGGGTTCGATCCCCGGGTCGTCCGTAGGGCCATTCTGTGTGGAGTTTGCATGCTCTCCCCGTTGTTCTCAGGGGTTTTCTTCGGTGCTCCAATTTCCTCCCACAATCCAAAAGCATGTTTTATAGGTTGTATTTTGGACTTGAAATTGGTGTGAATAGGAGTGTGCGTGTGTGATTGTGTGCCCTGTGGTGTGTTGGTGTCTGCCCAGGGTTGGTCTCCACCTTGCGCCCATAGTTTCTGGGATAGGCTCCGGTCCCCCCGCGACCCCAGTTGGCATTAAGTGGTTTGGATAATCAATAAATAATGCATAGTTATACAACATGCAGTGAAATGTATCCTTAACTGCTCTTTCTTTTGACTGTGCAGTTTAAGCAAAGAATACAAGTTAAGATAAAAATATGGGCAAAAAAATAAAGAAACAAAAATTAACTTTATAATATAAATAAACATATTTACAGATTATTGGTTTAAAGATAAACTATGAAAAAATGGGGCAGTTGGTGGCGTAACGGTAAGGTGTTCCCCCCATGGTCAGAAGGTCACAGGTTCTAATCCAGGACCGGTAAAGTTACCACTGAGGTACTCATGAGTAAGGTACAGTCCCCAAGCACTGCTCCCCGGGTGCTGCCCTTGTTAGGGCTTGCTTTATTGCAAAAACTTCCTATTCCTATTCTATCTTAAAGAGATATACATGTTAATCAGTGAATCACAAATAAACCAATAACTATTTTACATGTCGCTAAATGAAATTATAAATCATTTATGTGTCAATCATTTGTTTATATGACACATCCAGCACATCCATTTTCTTTTTAATACCTGGAACTTTTCTTTCTCACCAAAGTGTTTAGTCTCTGTTTGTGCCAAGTCTGTAGACTTTTGTACGGCTCTTATTTTGCTGAATCCAAGCTGCAATAGTAAAATGAGAGTGATGAGGGGAAAGACAGTGAACCCTGATGCAATGCAGGAATATAAAAAGATCCAGCTCAGCATGGAAACCTTTTTTATATGGCAGCCCATTTCCATCACATGCTCCAGTCTCTCTCTTTCCCATACTGAAATAGACACGGCTCAACTGGCGTGGCGCATGCTTACGGTGCATTGCAAACCTTCAGGGAGGAATATTCAATATGAGACAGATGGACAAACCTCAAATGTGGCCTGATAACGGATTTACCTCAGCTGAATGCTAAAGTAAAAGATGTGTAATGGTGATGGGCTCTCTGGTGAGTAAGTAGTAGAGTTCTGACATGGGAATTGTAAAGCACGTCCCGGGAGGAGTGCTAATGCCACTTCAAATCCATTAGCATCGACCAAAGCTGATGGTCAAACCACACAGCTTTGTTTTTCTCAGCTTGGGTTAAAAAAACACATTTGAAATTGGCATGGCTCTGCTAGGAAAATGCTATGCTTCCTCTACAGCTTAATTTTGTTTTGCTTAGTTAACGATAAGATTTATCCCCTTGTTTTGCTCCAACACAAATCAAGATGGTACAAAAAAATAGCTTTCTGTTTATCCGCCCCGACAAATGAAGAGTCAAGATGTCATGGAGTGCATCAGATGCTTTTTTATTAGGTACAAAAGCCATAACACTTGTATGTCATAAATACCACAGGACAACGAACAATTTAGAAATACTTCATTAGTTAAACGAAACATGAATAAATCTTGTGCGATAGTAGCTCAAAGGAGAAACGTAAGTAACAGTTGAATGGTGCATTCTCAAATATTCTACACATACCATGAATTAAGCAGACTTGGAAAGATTTCTGGAACATGATGAGAGAAGATTCAACTGTAGTTTGTGTTTAGGGCTTTAATATCTGTAGATTTTTGCCATTCAGATGAAGTGATCTGCAGACTGGAATCTGTACATTCAAGACTGTTAAATTACCCATTTAGTATGTTTTGCCAATAGAACATTTAAGAAGTACATTTAAAGAATTGTGTCATCTTACTAGATGGGATTCAGTGTCACATTAATTGTTGTAAACTTTGTAGTTCTTGCACAAAGTCTTCAATTCCATGTTATTTTGTGACTGACCGAAAATGCCAAATAAGGTTGATCTCCTTTTTAAAAACTTCTAATGTGGCCAACTTTATTTGTGATCAAAATGGGGTGGAAACGCTAGAATGAAATGATTCATCTGATATCAAACAGCCCAGAATTTCCCTGCATGATTATCAACAGAATGTGTGAAGACTTGTTGCTGAACACATATCTTTTATACAAAGATTGCACACAGATCATGTTGAGTTAGCGAGTTCTAACACGGTTTTACACACTATCTTGAAAGCTTCAGTCACACCCATAAGATATACTTCATTAGTGATGTTACACAGACACAGGCCTGGCGTTTAATGTCAGCTGTTGCAGATCTGCAGAGAACAACATTGCCAGAAGGGTGCAGTGCGAGCTGCTTCATCCACTCTCTAAAACATCACTTGGGAAATCTGCACATATCACACAATACATGCACACTATGTGCGGTACAGTGAAGTCTCCAGAGAAAGAGTTTTTGTAGTTTAATAAACACAATGCATTCTGTCAGTTTGGGCAATAATGAATTTGGCAAGAACCACAGACACTATTTGATCACAAGGGATGAGCCTGGGTAGAAATGCACAAAAACCCCGGTGACACTCGTTGGCAAGGTGCAAAAGGTGCAACATTCAAACATAAAACTATTTTCACATGAACGTGAACACAAAACAAGGACACAAACTATACACAAGGATTATCAGGAAAAAAGTTCACAGTTTTAACACCGTCGTCATCTCATTCAGTCTCATCCAAACAGACAGGCATGGTTTTTTGTTGTTGTAAAAGCACACAAATACAGACTTTAGAATGGCACTATTATATATATATATATATTTCTCTTTTCTTCAGGTAAAGTACATTCAGATAAACATTTTCGGTAATTCCGTTAGGGACCTTAAGGGAAATGTTCAGTGCTCCGTCTGGGTTTAGTTAAACCCATCATCACCTGCCGACAGCAAACTCAGTACCTCCTAATTCAGTTATCTTTCCAGATAATATTTGGGCAGTTCTTAAATAAACACACCATTTCTGGGATTTATATGTTGTTTTGTTGGACCTTTCCTAACTGTAGAGGGTCCAGCAAATTCCCAGGGGGGAAATAGTCAAAATTTGGCAGCCTCTATAAAATTCTGCCCACTGAGAGGTTGGAGAAAAGACGTGGGATTAAAGAAAAAAGGCAGCTAGTATCAAAAGGGTATTAGCAAATGGAATAATATGACCCAAAAGATATCGAAGAACAGATGACATAAGTAGTTGGACATTGACTATTTTGTTGTTTTTGTCTGGATTATGTATCTCAGCATATTGAATCCATGAAATAAGATCCCTTTGATGATAATCAGTGAATGTATGAAGTGAACCATGAATGTTTATGGCCGTTTTATGGACAAAAATTAATTTAACTATTTGTTTCTTAGTAACTCTGCATGAAACCTTATTTTGAATATATCTAAAATATAATCAATCTATAGGTATTAAACCGTACATTGTGTGACATGAAAGATGAGCTTATTTCATAATAAAATAATCTAGAAGACCACAGGAGATTGTCTTAGAGTGATTAATAAAAAATACATCCAGGATTTATGCATAGATGAGTTAAGGTCTGCTTTAAATGGAAATTCACATCAGCAAAACCAGAAGATTGATATCACAAAGAAACCTTGAAAATGACACAGGTCAAGATAAAACTTGATGAAGAGTCATAGACAGATAAGACAAAAATGATCTGGGACCTTTTTATGGAGGGTGAAAACTGAAGTGACAAGACAATAAAAAATTCAGTAAATCATATTACCTCGTTTGGGAGGAATGTAAGTTCAATTTTTAAAAGTTAATAAATTAATTAATTTTAAACACAAATCCAATTCAATGCCCCCAAATCTCACTGTTGAATGTTGTTACTTAAGGACTATGACCATAAATACTGCCAAAGGTATGCTTTTTTCAGAGCCAAAAAGTTCAACAACCTTAGCTGATCATGTAATCCACCTGGTCCTAAACATTATAGAGCATACTTTACACTTAAAGAAGACAAGACTGCAAAAAGCCCCTGAAAGAAGTGCAAACTGAAAATGGCTGCATAGCCTAGAAATGTCTTTTCTTACTTCAGTATTATTATACAGGCAGCAGGTAATAAAAATAACAATTGAAATTAAGATTGCACTGTCATCTTTTCATTTAGGCCCCCTTGAATGCCTGAATCGCTGTATTTGAGTTGCTGATGCGTTAAGAGTATAGAACAAAACCAACAAAAACAGTGCCAATGTCCAACGCTGTCTGTGTTCGCACAGTTAAAGATCTGTTCATAAGACAATTATCTAAACAGAAGAGCTGACCTCAGTCAACTGGTCCTCAGTATCACCAAGATCTGCATAAGCAGTTGGCGTGTTTCACGAACAGAGTGCTGTAACAGCTTTAATTTTTTCTTTCCTCTTTCACTTTGTTGGCAGTGTTACATTTCTAAAAGTGAGATGAAGTCAGGATGTTTCCAAATGAAGAAACAAAAGAAAGAAAACTATGTCTAGAAGAAAATGTGCCTCAGTGTAGTTTATTTAAGTTCTAACTTTCAATATTAAATGATAAAATGTATATTTCTTTCCTGCAGCGGTAAGGGAGTTTTGCATTTTAAATGATTTTTAAATGAGGTCTTTCTAAAGTACACACAATGTTTCAAAAAGGAACATATGCAAATAAATAAGGAACAGCTTTGAATGACAACTTTCGCAACATTCAGTGTTTTTCTTGATAAAAGCAGATTTATTATTAGGTTTGTTTTTGGTATTGTGTATATTGAATATTGGATCAGATTGCGGTGTATTTTTTTTTCTTTCTTTTTTTGGAGTACACTACAGTTTTTTCATAGCTATTCTCATTTTTGTATGGGTGGAGTGATGTAATAAAACAGCTCAAAATAAACCACAAAACAAATTGAGGAATATAAAAAAACAGCAAACACTGTGAGGTAGATGTGGATGAAAAAACAAAATAAGTGTAAGGAAATTAAATGATGAAAATGTATACTCTCTCCATCTCCTGAGAGCACTCAGCAGAGGGAGAGAGCATTGTCTATACCTTACCTCTTTGGCCTATCAGTCACATTGGATTGTGTTGGGGCTCCCACTGGTGAGATTTTTATTACAGTTCCCATTTGAGTCAGTTCTTTCTATGGTCACGCAACCCTTCTCACAGTTTCCTTCAGTGGGGTCACTGTCCTCCGAGCTGCCCTTACTCCGGCCCTGTTGCTCGCTCTGCCAACTGTGCCCACTGTATTTATATCCATTGAACGACTTGAGGTTGGGATAACGTGACCTCTTCATGCACAGGATTTCCTTAAAGGCGTATCTGAACTCGGGGCTCCTGCAGTAGATGAGCGGGTTGAAGGCCGAGTTGGCATAGCCGATCCAGTTTAAGATTCGGAATAGGACGTTGATGCTCTCCGCGTCACGGTTGGTCACTAGCACGTTAAGCAAAAAATAGGGAAGCCAGCACAGGGTGAAGATACCCATAATGATACCCAGGGTTTTCAAAGCCTTGTGGTCCTTCAAGCAGAACTTGTGCTTTTTCACGTTGCGGACCTCGCCGCCCCCGACCTCGTGCGGAGCCCCGTTTTGGTTGAAACGGCCTTCGCTTCGGTAAATCTTCTCCAGCTGCTTCTTGGCCTCCTTGAAGACACGGCTGTAGACAAAGACCATGATGACCAGAGGGATGTAGAAGGAGATGATGGAGGAGATGATGGCGTAAACCTGGTTGGTGTGGAACTCGCAGCAGTAGATGTTGTTCATGCACTCATAGGCCACTGTGCTGTTTTCCAGCCATAGCTTCATGTGAATGGGCGGGTAGGAGATGAGACCGCCGATTATCCACACCAGCAGGATCACGATCCGAGCCTTGCATTTGGTCAGCATGGACTGGTAGCGGAATGGTGAGGTGATGGCAAGGTAGCGATCCAGCGCAATCACGCAGAGCGTCTCGATGCTGGCCGTCACGCACAGCACGTCGGTGGCCAGCCAGAAGTCGCACCAGAACTTTCCGAAGTTCCACGTTTGGAGCATGATGTGAATGGCGCCGAAGGGCACCACCACCAGTCCCATGACCAGATCGGCGCACGCAAGGGACATGATGAAGCAGTTGGTGACATTCTGGAGCCTCTGGAAGCGGGCGATAGCCGTGATCACCAGTACGTTGCCAAAGACGATGGCCAGAACCAGGAGGGACATGGTTACGCCCAGCAGAACCATGTGTAGTTCATTGGTTGCATTGGCAGTGACGTTCATTGCCGCAGATGAGTTTGTAGCAACAGTGGTTTCTATGCCTCCCATGATCTAAGAGAAGGTGAGAGAGAGAATCCATTAACATGCATAAATGTTCAGTTAGTTTTTCTCATTTCAAATGTATAGATCAAAATGTTAAAAAGCCAAGCAAGAATAACAAAATTTTAACCAGCTCTTCTGTGCTATTTCTTGAATTTCTCATCATGGAAATAAAGAACCACAAAGAAGAGAAATAGAACTGGACTAATGGGAATGAAAGAAAGCAAAATATTAAGAAGGCAAGCAGAAATAAAAACCGTTAACCAGTTATTCTGATCTACTTCTCAAATTACTCATTTTGTAATTAAAGAACTCTGAAGAAGAGAGGTAGAACTAAATCACTTGCAAACGAAGAAAGCAAGAGACAAAATGAAGGCAGAATATTTGAAAGGCAGGCAGGAATAAGACAACTACTTAAGCGTACAGGGGAATCAAGCTTTAAAAAAGTTAATCATTTACAAACCTCCAGAAATAGATTTCCACGTCACCACCCCATGCAACGTCAGAAACAACTTGAGCTTTACAGATTTCCACTTGCCCTTACATTTCCCTCTATTGCGCTCTTATGTGCCTTCTTTCTCTCTCACTCACTGTTGCTCTCATTTGTACTCTCTGTTTCTGTGGTTCGCTCTCTTCCCCTCCCTCTCATATGCACACACTCCGCTGGGCTGTGCTCCATTGAATGTGGCTCTTTGGCTATTTGTCAGCGCCCTTATAACATCCCCTGATGACATCATAACCAATGAGCTGCCTAGTACAGAGAGAGAGGTGACGGCTGTTCTGCATTCGAACAACTCGGCTATAATAACATCCAGCCTAATACAAGGAACCTTCGTAACAGACTTTCAAATATATTTTCAGCTTATTTAAATTAGTTTGGAATGTTTCCTTCTGCGTGTGAAAGTTTGACATTTTCACACTAAGGTTTTAATACAGAGCAGTAATACATTCCTGCTTGTTACGGCTTGACATTTAAATGTAAGGTTTGCCGCACAAGGCTTATATTCCCACTCCTACAAATGCAACAGTTTAATTTAAAACCACCGCCTCTTGTGCTCCGTATCTTAATAACATCAAGAAATGAACTTTTGCAGCACCTTTTAGCTTTAGGTTATTTTGGCTTCTCTTAGCTCATTTTGCTATGTATACTTTCTCCCTCTTCCTTCATATATTATATTATTCTAATGATTTTTACAGATTCTCATTAAAAGTTTTTCCTGAGCTCTTCTTGTGGAAGGCAAGATATGTTAATCGTCTTCCCACTGGCGAGGGATAAAAACACTGTTTTGAATCCTAATCTTTTAAAAACCTTTCATTCTTACTCCCTTTGCTAGAAGCATTTAAACCCTTCAGGTGAGTTCATTTCTAAACTTTAAGACATTTATCGAGCAACACTTTGAGAGAGAAAGGCTGTATGCATGGCGAAATGGTTACCTAATTGTTGTAGCTGTATTTCCTGATAATTTCTCTCGACTCAGTCGGACAAACTAGTTTAAAAAGTTGCATTCACCATTATCGGATGAGTTTAGTACGGAATGAGCATGTCTCCCTTTTAACTATGTCAAGGAGGTACAAAAGGTTCTATCTGTAAGAACAATCTGAACTAACGTTAGCGCCATTCCGAATGCCATTCCATCCGAGGGGCGTCTTGCCGTAATGCAAAGTATTATGCTCTGTCGAGTGAAGAGCGTGGAGCAACGCACAAGTGGACACAATAACCTCTTTCAAGGGAAATTTGCATAGTGGTGCACTTGCTCGACTATGCAAACCTGAAACGCAATTTAAATAAGCTGAGTAAAATAGTAAATGAAGTCGCTTATTTAAGTGGCATGCGGTGGAACTTTCCCGCTCTGCTCTTTTTCTTAATCAAACTAGCAGCGAGCGTGTGGTGTCTAGGCTCAGGTCAGCGATCCTCTTTGTCATTATCGTAGCCGGCTTTATTCCCTGCAGATCAAAAAGGCGCGACACTGTCCGACAGTCCTTCATCAAGCTGAAGCGTGACTGCCGTTCTTATCACAGACCTCGTTTACTGGACCACACATGTGGCTGGCACCATAAGAAAAGTGTGCTTATTGCCCTCTTATCTCTACCGTGTTCCAGCCTAAAATATAACTTGACACCCCTTGTATGCTCGGTCATGGGACAGCTGCCATCGCCAGTGCAGGGTTGCAGGGGTGGAAAAAAACAACAGAAGGCCTTGAAATGTCCAGATAGGGCCACCCATTAATGGCAGAGCTGCTGCTGACATGCTAGGTGTGTAATTGCCTTGGTAGTGACAGTTGCGCTGGCTCGAAATCACAGGGGTGCCGCCATTCGTTGTAAGAGCTCCGGCCTTCAGTTTGGCCTTTCGAGGGTGTGTTCACAACTCTTTAGGAGGTGGAAAGAGGTGAGAGCAAGTCCAGACCTTATATCTGTATAGCACAAGATGTACTTTTTCTCTCTTTCTCTATCTCTCTCTCTCTCTCTCTCACACACACACACACAGTTTCCTCTGTCTCTCTCTTGGTCCAGTTTGTGTGAAGAGTGGAAGGGAATGTATGTAGCAGCAGACAGATTGGACAATCTCCAGAGCTGCACTCACGCTCCAAATCCTGCTGGAACACAACCTGCCTCTCTCTCTTTTCTAGCTCAAGTAGTTGAGTGCAGAATGTAGTCGTACTGCAGAACTTCACTTTGATTCCACTTGCGTCAAATCTGCACTTTGCATTGTTGTCATCAGTATATTCAATTACGTCTGACAATCTCTGAGATCAGCAATTTCCCACTTCATCTCTGAGCCCCTCTTGGGATGTCCATGTCAGTATTTTTCTTTCTGTCGTTTTATAGAGTTCCAGTTGCCCTGTCAGGCTTGGGGAAATCTATTTTAAATCGGTCGCCGTGATTCTGCTTTCAATTTCTCGCGCTGGGCCCTGAATTACTTTCCTCTTCCAAAATATGGGCGATGGACATTCACAAGCAGGATGCCTGGAGTCTTTTGGTGATCTTGGTATCGAAGGCTAAGTTTACCTGCATAAATTCTTTTCAACCAGGCACCTGCAGTATTGAATTGTGATTCATGCGTATTGCACAAGCATCATTTCTTGCCATGAAAATATGGCTATGATTGATAGTTTTTGCATGTCACATGGAATGGAGTTTGACGGTCATAAAACTGCAGCCAATGCTCTCAAAAACCCTGGCAGGTATGAGTGTCTCCATACCTTGGCAAGATTCATCCCTGACATTTTCCTTCATCCCATCCGTTCTCATACAATATTGTTAATATTGCTTTGCTGGTAAAGTCTGCAATAGGTAAAATATGAGCACAGAGAGGAACAATGTAAGTGGCCCACCCACCACCCTTTTACTGTGAAATAACATTCCCACCCTCTCCCCCACTGCAGCACTTTGCTTGTTACAGATGCTTTGGGTCGGCAAATCTATAGCTGCCAGACTTTCAGTCTTACAGATACAAATTCATTCAAACTGTTAATTTCTGAGGTTTGACACACCATTTCATGGAGTCTTGACAGTGGCCCAGAAAAACTAGTGTCCAATGCATTTACAACATATATGTGTAAAAAAACATTTAGTAAGATTTATGATGGTACATTTATTGCTCGTTTAATGCACGTCAAGCTGTCCAACAAAATAAAGTTAGGAACTATTAAAATATCTGACATTTTCATTTAGATTTACTGGCTTCCATTAAGGTTTAATAGGTTTTTAAAAACAGTTTCCATTAACTTCATTCATCATCTGAATCGCTTAATCAGAACTGAGGTTCCGGGGGGGGACCGGAGCCTATCCCAGGAAGTACAGGTGCAAAGCGGGGACCAACTGTCGGCAGGTGCCAACACATCACAGGGCACACACTCTCACGTGTTCACACTCCCATTCAGACCTTATGGGCCCAATTTAGATTCGCCAGTTAACCTATAACATATGCCTTTGGACTGTGGAAGCCGGAGCACCTGAAGGAAACCCGCATGAACATGGGGAGAGCATGCAAACTCCACACAGAAAGGCCCTACGGTTGACCCGGGGATTAAACCCAGAACCTTCTCGTTGTGAGGCGGCAGCGCTAACCACTGCTCCACCGTGCCGTCCATGACCATTAAGTTGTCATTGTAAAACATGAGCAAGAAAAATTCAAGAGGATCAACTAACGGCCATTTAGGTTAATTATGATGTTTAGCAGATTGGTCAACTGAAACCAACAACTTAAGGTCACCATAAATAAAGTTATTTTTATGGTTTATTATTTTTGTGGTTGTTGAACATTTTAACAACTTTTGAACTACTCTAAATTATGTTAATAGTTTCCTTCTACTTTTCGCTGTTGAATTCATGAACAGTGCTTCCAAGCAAAAGTCTTATTTCTTAGTTTCCTGTGAACAAAGGCATTCCAGAGAAGCTTAGACCTCAGTCTTTGATTACCACAAAATCCTTAAGTACAGCTGAGAGAATTGTGTTTGTATTAATAAATTGGCGGGTACAGAGGTAGAAGGGGGTAAAACAGAAGTAGAACAGAGGGTCACATGGAAGGAGGCAGTTAAAAACAACAGTTATAAAGAGCAACACAAAAAAGAAAACGACTGCTGAGGTAGATTACGTGAGAGGAGTGCGTGTTCCAGGTTTGCCCTAGTTTCTCTAACTGTCCCCTGAAGATCTATGTGTGTGTATATCAGCCAGAGCAGCAGACAGATGGTCAAGCCATTTCCTCCTGCCTTCATTTATACCTGGGAAATATCCGCTCATGCTGTAGGCAGTCATGGAGTCGCACCATTCACACATTGTATACAGTCGCTTACTTCATCCTGGCATACTTATGCTTGCTTGTTCCTCTGACTAGCCCAAAGAGAAGTAATAATACTTCATCATGCCATTGTTCTTTATGATATACAATTATTATAGTTACTAATAGATCAACCTGTGTTTTCCTAAGCTGTATATATTAACAGCATTCTTATAGCTTAAGGAGTTCACAGTGTGGGGGAAGCCAGGCTAATTTAAACGTTAGCTTTGCAAGCTACAAGCTACTTATGATTAAAAGTAGCTAAGCTAAAGTCAGCTGTTTTAATATACTAGTTAACTACACTACAGGCTATAGAGAAAAATTAGCTAACTACATTAAAGCCACATTACTAGCTAACTAAATTATACAGCTTTCTGCTAATGCCATGGTTTCTTGCTTCCAATATCGCCAAGGTTGACCTCTAACTCCATCTCATAGCTGACAAGAGTGCCCTGTGATCCCATGACTGTGCACCACATGAGCACAGTGGCTTATCATTTGCCATTTCTGCCAATTCAATGTCCTGCAAAAACATCTGTAAGCTGAAAATACCTTTGTTAAAACTTTTTTAAAAATACATTCTTTAACTATGTAATGTTTTTCCATGATACATCATTGTTTGTTAAAAAAGGTACTTCCTAAAATAGCTCGTTTTAAAAGCATTGCTGCTAACAAGCTACTAAAAAAGTAGTTAGTAGCATCGCTAAATGTTGTGATGTTACGTAACCTACAGCGTGTTTGAGATTCTTCAAAATCCTTCAGCAACTTGCTGTAGGCTATGAACACTTCATCATAACTTGGCATTCCTGTGTGCAGAATTTGAGTCAACAAACAGCACCTGTATTGAGTCCTTCTTTATGAGCATTTTTGACTGGGCCCAAATAGGACACTAAGTGAACGTGCCTGGGGTAAAAGCCATTTTTAGAATAAACCTCAACACCCTCTCCACAATAAGTATGCTATGTACTGTATGCCAGCTAGCGTCATTTAATGATGAGTCTCACCCCATCACTTGTGGTACTGTGTTACTGTTTGGAGTCTACAAAACAGCAACCACTCACACAGTTAAATCATAAACTCTATTAAGAGCTTTTTAGATACTGTGTAAATACATTTCCATTCAGAGTAAACACTGTTCATAAAAAAAGTAAAAATTTTAGTCCAAATAAAAATTAAATTGATGTAGATAGCAAACTTTTTCTCTGTACCTTGTAGTGTAGCTATATGACAACAGCAGCTTCGCTGTAGCTTGTCTAGTTTTAATCATAGGTAGCGTGTAGCATGAAGAGTTTCCACAACACTGGTTAAATCTCATGTTCATGGATGATACAACATGCTCAGATGTAAAAGCGTTACACCTAAAGATGAGCTGATTTTCCCTGGAAGGGTTTGCTGAAAGATAGACTGGCAGGATGATCATCTAGTTTTAATGCAATCTAGAATCTAGTTCTCAAGAACGATGGAGGATTTCTGATAACACACTTTAACTAACTGCTGAGAAACAAAATGGAAAATCAATAAATAAGCAGGTCCTAACAACTCCACATCTCGTGGAAGGCAAATCCTGATAAAGAGGTTCACCCATAATTCGCCCTGCTCTGCTTTCCCAACCGTATTCGTCACACATAAGTGCATGAGAGAGGAATAAACGTTCGGTATTTGCATTGATGAGAATGGGTTTCATAGGAGCAGGGGGGGTATTGATGGCATACATTATTCATGCTGCCATCCCCAGGCTCTCATCTTCCCTCCTTTTTTTGATTTTCATTATTTATGCCAGGGTGTCACACCTCCACAAAGCCGCAGCTCGAGTAAGCGTTCACCCGGCAGGACAGATTGAGTGGTAATCCTCTCGGCCTGTCTCTGTTAATAGTCATGCACCCAGTTCAAACCTATGAAATAATGTATAGACCAGAGAAAATATAAAATACTTGCAGATGTCTAGAATGGACCACCACAAAGGAATGGGAGTGGTGACTGTAAGAGAGATATATGTAGAAACACAGCCATTAATGAGCCTGTTTCCAGGGTGGGTTAATGAACAGAAATTAGCAACTAACTTTGCTGTTGTTTCCATTCTTCTGTCTTGTTAAACGGAAGATCAGACTTCCTGCTTCCCAGAGGACCCCTCCCTCTTTCAGCTCCCATGCTCGACCACACGCTTTCCAGACGATAGTTTGGCTCCTGACCCTTTCACGACACTCCTGTCTCGCCGTTGACCACTCAAAAGTTATAGTTGTATTGTGGGCATGTGTCCAGTGTTAAAAAATAGCTGCGAGTCAATTCATAGGGTTCAACTCTGGTGAAGTTGAACAGCACGAGTGCACTATGCATATTCAGGAAAGTCAGAGCATGGTTGTGCAATTGCATTTGCACACCTGATTAAAAACATTACAACAAAATCTTTTCATTTAACAGGATTAAGCAAAATGCAATGCTTTTTTTTTAGCCATCACATATAATGGAAGTGTAAAATGCAAACATCAACAATTTGGTTGAATCCAGTCTTGCTTCTCTGTCTAATGCACTTTTAATATTACCAGTATAACAAAGAGACTCATTCACATCAAGCATAGCAAGTGATAGTGTTGCTAGCCCGGGCTGGAAATTTCAGAGACAGAAAGACCTCAGTCTACAAAAAGCTCCAATTAATCTTAAACTTGTATAACATTCACAGTCATCCAAAGGTTAATGGAGAGATTTCAGAGGTTCACAGAAAATTCTCCTTTAAGGTCATCCAGACTTTTCAAAAAATTTGTTCAACCCACCGAACATGAGAACAAAGGACCCCCATTAAAAAGCAAGAAATTTACAATATCCGAAGGGATGTCAGGAAGTGCTGGCGTCTCCTGTACTCGGCCAACTAAAGTGATGCACTCCAGGCCTGTCGTCTGAAGACAGTTTTATAAGACCTACAGCAATTCTAAGGTCAATGATTAAGGTCCTACAGTGGTCAGTGATTGGTGGTGATGATTCAGTGTTGTTTTGCAGATCATGCCATTGAAGCTTAGGTGCATTAAAGAGCTTCACTGAATTCCTAAAACAAACAAATCCAGAAAATAACAGTAGCTTTTTTACAAACCCCAACATGCCCCTAAAACCTCTCGACCTGTTCCAAGGTTGCGGGGCATAAAAAGCCAGACACTGCAGTTGCTCTAGCTGTTAGGCAAGCCGCTAAAATGTTATCACTGCTTAAATTCGGATTTGCCTGCAAATTCAACAATAAGCTATGGCCTATGGGTAAAGAATAAATCTCATTGACTAGAAGTAGAGAAGCTTATATCTGGATCAGTTAGAAAGCCTGAGTGCTTTCAAACATATTTTAATTTTTTTCTTCTGGCTATAGATGTCTTTGACTGGCATTTTAACAATAATAGAATATAACCTTTGAAGTGCTTGAAGTGAAGCTTTAAAGTACATGAATATAATTGCAGTTTTCATTCAAATATATACATTTTGGTTCAATCAATAGACCAAGACATGAGAGCATCTCTCTAGTTGCTTCCATAATCTGTGTGAAAGTTCATATGAGGTCTTGGTAGGAGACAGATCTTAAACTGATTACTCACTGGACACGGAACATTTAGCAGGAATGACAGAATGTCACAAAATCAGCCCCAAACCATCAGATTGTGCACTCTGCATTCTGCAAACATGACTGTATACCCAGGAAGTGTTTCTCTATTTTGCTCTATTTTTAGAATTCCGATAGGGTTTATCATACCACACTAGATTAAAGAGATTTATCTTGAGGGTATGCTAAACCTGGGTTTGAAAAATAGCTTAATGTAATCAAAGTGAAAGGACTATAGCACTGTTTTTAGAACTGAGTGAACTCTTATCCATATTACAGGCACGTCAGCAGTTTTAACAAGTCATGTCAGAAGTTCATAAGAAAGGACTAAAGGAGTATGTTGGTAGCAGTGTGGACCTGAATGTAATCCTTGTGCTTTATTTGCATGGTTTAGGGAAGGGGCATGATGTTTTACTTCCCCCACCATCACAAAAACCTTAATGTTTATGTAGACTGTGTTTCCAATACAGGATGGCGAGAGCTCCTCTGATGGCTTTATCATGTTGGAATGTCAGATGGCACTCAGGAGCTGAAATGGGTGGATCGGTTTTTACGACCGCACTGTGGGTCTCAGGCCTGCCTGTGGATGGCATTGTGTTATTGTTGGATAAAGTCCAGCACCACAAAAGCAGACTACTGGACAGAGAATCATGGAGAGAGTGGTCAGTATTGAAAGGTATAAGCTGTGTTCAGTGGGGTGCCCATTCTGAAGTCAAAGAGGAAAAGACAAATGAGTTCAGGGCCCGGAGATTGCTGAAGAGCTATTGCTGGGCTGCATGCCAGACAAGGAGGTTCTACATCAAAAAAAAAATTAACTGCAAATTTCATGCACTAGAAAGAAATGCACACACTGTGTATGAATAATGATATTATAATCTCCCACAAAAGGTTCTATTAGATTAAGAATAACTGACCTCACTATGTTCTCTACTTCTCATTTTTTCACACACAGTTAATAATATTAAGAGGGATAGGTTTTGCTGCAGGGCTATGGGAGTACTGTGGTCTGGAGGGCTGTAACACTGTGCTGGTGACCAGAAAACCTGAGTTTTGAATCCAGGGAAATCCATTGTTGGGCCTCTGAGCAAGGCCCTAACCCCAAGCCGCTCCAGTGAAACTGTTAATGTAATTAGGAAATGTACGTCACACTGGATAAGAGAGTCTGATAAATGTAAATGCATTACAGAGACAAATACTGTGATAAAGAGGTTTTAAATAGAGTTCGGTCTTTGGCTCAAAATTTGCATCTGGTGAAGTAAATCAATATCATGTAACATATTATACAAGACACAATGTATTTGTATTATTTCTGTGCTATCTGTAAAGAGGTTTGTGGATTGAAACACTTGCATTTTCTTTATCACCACATCTATGTTTTTACTTCCTCTTTCCCTTTGCTGACTAATTTCTGCAAGATCTCTGCAGAGACTAAGCTTAAGTTTTCTGCCATGGAGCACAAATTCTCATATCAAATTATCTAGAGCAAAGAACCACAAACAAAGTCGGTTACATAGAACTTAATCACTTACATTGTCATGTAATACAATTACCGCTTACAGTCCATGTTTGAGTATTCTACTTTATTGACATTTTTGGTCAATAAAGGTCATGTTTAAAACTGTAATGTTAGCATCAATTAGAATTTATTAAGTGTGACGTTGTGTTTCAATAATATCACATGACAAATGCTATATCAAGTATCAATAGGGGTCAGAAGATGAGAACCAAAAGTCATGTGATACTGCTTACAGTAAACATGCAGCTTTATCTAAAATGATATCTGTAATCAAAATATTGTTTATGATGTACATGTGTTTTCTTCACTTTGATGGAGCCACATAACAAAATCCATATAATCCATAAGTCATGATGGTAGGTATTATGAGAACTGTGTAATAGGAAATACATAAACCGATGCAGTTTTTTTTCTGTATTTCACTTTCAGTACGTCTATGTGTCACACAAGCATTTAGTGTCTGGAGTGCATGGGAGTTCATAGCAGTACGGTCACTTCCCTGTTGCCAGACTCTTAGCCAAAATGTGCTGGAAAATAAAACACAATGAAACTGGTCTGTCACAGGTTTCCGTTTAGCATTGATGGAAGAAAGAGAGGCTAAATCAGACAAGTTTACAGTGATCAGAGTTTGTTTTTTCTAGAACAATTGTACAATTGTTTAGCTTATTTATTTTATTAACATGCATGCATATGGAAAAGAAATGATAAATTAGACAGGCTACTATAGCCTGTAGTTTACTATAACACCTTTTATATACTGTATACAAATTGGGAAAAAAATCCTCAGCTCCTCTTTGAATTTTCATCTGGTTCTTTTCATCAGGCTGTCCTTAAAGGCTAGAAATGCCCCAGCTGTTCTACAGTACCAATGGAGATAGAAATGTAATGCTAAACTGAAAAGATTATCAGCAATCAGCAACCATTGCTAAAACCCAGTTCACTGCCATGGTAAACAACATAGCTGATTTCACCCCAGACCTAGACAATCACTTTTTTAGACCTTTTTAGAAAGAGAATCCATTGGCTTAACTTGTAATCTCTACTGCCTCTTTCTTTATTACCATTGTATTCTTCAGTTCGTTATATTATCTGTTTTGTCCCATGATACTGCTGTTTTTTTAAACTTCAGAGTGAAGACTAAATGTCACAATAAGGTAAAGCAAAAAAAGGCTGAAGGCAGGATGCAGGCGTGAGGTGAATACTCTGCATGACTTTATTAACAAAATAGAATCAAACACTAACCAAGGCACCAGGCAATGCCCCAAACAGAGAAACCAATGCTTGTTAAACAAAGAGAAACAACAGGAGTAGGTATGGGAACCGATCACACACCATCAAAACAGTAGAGGTGTGAATCTTCACTGGTCTCATGATTCGATTATCAGGTCAACGATTCAATTCGATTCTGTATTTTAGATTGATTCATTATTCATTGAATTCATTCTTTTTATTAATTTCATTATTTATAAACATGGTCAAATCATCTGGAAATGTTTTGAAAAATAAATAAAATGAAATAATTTTAAAAAGTGATTTCAGTAGTAAAACTGGATTGCATGTCACAAACCACCTGCAATGTGCACCTGGGGGCAGGTGATCACTAGGGGGCAGCGGACCAACGGCTGAAAACCCCAATAAAATCGATTATGGTCTGCCACTGCATCTATACAGAATCATGCACAGCTGCATCACAATGCATCAATTATGTGATTAATTTCAACACCACTACAAAACAGCTTGATACAAACAGGAACAATGCCAAGACAAGAGGCCGGGCTTACATACAGACCTATTATGAGTATACAGTGTCTTCTGTTTCAGAACAAGAAACAAACTGTGTTCAGATTCTCTCATAAAGAGTCAGAATTGAGAACAGATTAATATTTCATTTTTGCTAGGCAGTAGACATGTTTGGGCAAAGTACCCAAACAGTAGTTGCTTTGTACTGTCAGTGTGTTCAATACTACATGCAGACACTAAGTATAACCTGGGGTAATTAAAATTAGCAACGCTTCTAAGTTAAAAACTTTATTCAGTAGCTGTAATAAAGTACACTGTAAGCCTGAGATGTCCTAATGTTGTAACACAATAGCTATTTTTTTCAAATAGCAATGCAGTGCGGCCAAATACTACATTCTTATGAAAAGTAGCATTAATTTTCTCTTACAAAGTTGGGTATTTTCATCTACTAAGGTACAGGTCATGTGTGACGCATAGTCATGCACTATTGGCAGCTGCAAAGTGGACTCAGATGATGGCAAACCTTGGCAAAGATAGAAGCAAGAATCTGACTGTGGAGTAGCTTCGGTGTAATTAGCAACATTTTCGTAGCTTGTAGTGTAGCTAATTACTATATTAACACAGTAGCTTAACAGGAGCCTAGCAACTTTTAATCATATCTAGCTTGAAAAACAACAGTTTAGAGTAGCTTTCCCAGCACTGTGCAGTACACATTTTGAGAAGATATACTTCTAAAGGAACCTACTCATACAAAGCTAACAGAGACGTTATGTAATAAATTAAATTCTCTTTAATACATATGGCACAAGGAAAATCAATGCTTCCTCTTGACCTCTCAGTTTGAGAGTGACCCAAGCTCAGTTCTTCTTATGTACTTATGCTTCTCTACATTCTCTAGGCCTGGGCTGTCCTCTTTCCACATGCGACAGTGCTTAAATTTACGACCTGCGGTGCGAAGCTTCCGTAGTGCCTATCAGACGCTATGTTCCCTGGCACAGTGGCATGCAGCCTGTCTGGGAAAAGTTTCCAGCTCTCTGCCTAAGCATTATACTATTCTTATCAATGCTGTGTTACCCATTAGGCAAGGCGGGCACGTGTTTCTTCTCAGTTATCAATGGCAGAGTGGAAGCCCGAGTTCTGTAATGAGCCTAACACCAGAACAGAAGTCAGTCACAAGGTCTGTATATATACAGAATAAGAGTTGCAAATCAAGTCATCGTCACCTGTCTCACTCTTACAAACAAGGCACAAAGCTACGATCCTCCATTTAGGGCTTGGGCACGTTGCGGACCTTGATATATGGAAAATTGATGCATGTACACATAGAAGGGCTTGCCAGGCTATTTCTGCTCGAGCGAAGGGTGTCAGAGGGCGTGATATGTGGCACTAAGCCTTGGGATGAGTTCACTGGCTCGCGTAATTGGAAAAGCCTGAGAAGAGAGGCACTGTAAAGTTTCTGCACTGACGTACAGCCCGTGTGATCACAAAAGCTCCTCTATACAATTCTCTGCCAATGTCAGCCGGCGACAATGGCAAATTCAATCACATATAAACACATTGATTGATGCCAAGGTTGTGGATGTTGTGTTGCACAATGCAAAAAAGTGAAAAATAACTGGGAATTGAACTCCGAGAAACTCACATGGAGAGGGGAGGAGCTCCACATATATATATATTGTGGTGCACTGTGTGCTGTGCTGTGGTGCATTCACAATGACAAATAATCTTTTATTTTAAATCAAGATATACCATGTGTAAATTCAAATAGTTGATTGGAAGTGGTGGATTTGGAAATGCACTCCCAAAGGGATAGATAGACATGACTCAGTCTGGGGGTAGGCAGTGACATAACACTTGGCAGGGCTTGTCCTCTTCACTTAGCACACTTAAATACACTTAAAGCTATTCTTATTTTAAATTAAAGTAGCTATGACTCCACTGACCAAATGCCTCACTGTTGAAATTTTTTTTTATCAAACATTGCCACTTTCAGAAAATGAGTTCTAACTCAACCCTTTGGCTTTTTTTTAGGGAACGAATTTTTGAATTACCCTGATGTTTAGCTACTCACCTGTTTAACCCAAGGCATGCGTGAGAAAACAGCAGTTAGCACCTGAATTCAACCTATTTTTGACATTCCTGAAGAGCTTTCAGCTGCTTTCTTTTTTCGCTTAACTTGGGTGAGTGCATTCACATCAGAGGCTACTTGACATCCACATGATCTTTTGAACATTTATTTAATTTTAATGCCTGATTTTATACCAAATTTAGGCATATTCAATAAAATATAACCATATTAGAGTTAAGTATGCATATGCAGAAATAACCCACTGCCTCAGATTTATCAAGAAGATTTTATCTAGGTACTTTGCACTTTGGAGCTGTAGTTTCAACATGTACTGCATAAATTATGACTTGCTGGAGATCCACAAAAGTTAAAATCTCCTCTGGTGGGAAATCAGATGCTGGTGTTATGTTTTAAATTCCTGTCAGAACGTTTTGAACAAAGAATTTTAATAAAAGGTCACACCAGTTTGTGACCTTTGGGCGGGAAAAAACGCTGTCATCTGGCCAATTTAATGCAGGTTTTATGATTTGAGGGC
The DNA here is from genome assembly GCA_032718565.1 of Distichodus sexfasciatus. Taxonomy (NCBI): domain Eukaryota; kingdom Metazoa; phylum Chordata; class Actinopteri; order Characiformes; family Distichodontidae; genus Distichodus; species Distichodus sexfasciatus. Next base: position 2,277,437 of record JAVGVS010000028.1, on the reverse strand, counting down.
TTGGTCTGTTTAGCTCCATGGTAAACAATGGCTCATTGATGTGACTTTTTAACTACAAAGGGCATCCTTAATTAAGATAATCTCAGGCTGATCCTCCACATCCCAGCATCCATCTGAGCCCAGTGTTAACAAATTATTACGATTCTGTTAGGTCCTTCCTGTTATCATTGTTCATTATTGATCCACTTGCGGGTTAAAAAAGGGCTAAATTGCATTACGTTGATAGGGTGAATGAGAACTTCATTAGGGAAGTTATATGGAGCACTTTAATGTAAATGGGTTGCAATTATGAACATCAAGAACGCAGACAGACAAATGTTGCCGGGGTGTTCAAATATTGATTTGCATCTCAAATGAAAAAATCTAAAGACGACCATTAACATTAATGACACAAAACTCCATCTCATAAATTAAACTGTGGTACATTGTCTTGTCTGTTCTAATAGCATCTGCAAAACACTATTTCAGTGGCTGGCTCTGTTTATTTGCTGTTGCAACGTGACCCAGTTAATGTGCGTCATAGATAAAGATGCATTCTGAATCCAAGAATCATTAAGTTGAAAAACTTGATGCTAATAAAATCTGAATCACAAGTTTGTCAACCCTCTGCTCTGGTGATCTTTTGAATAAACACCTTTGTGAAGGCAAACTGATAAAGTTGAGTGATATCCCGAGGCAGGGCTTCAGGTGGTGGTCTTATCAGTCATCTGAATTACACAAGACAAATAGACCTTTACATTCTCTTATGATCCAGCTGCAGTAGCACTGTAGAAGTTTGGCCAGAATTATGTTAAACTCGTCACTCTCGGATTTCATTTGGCCGATTTACAGCGATGTTCTTGTTTTCTCTAATGAATCAGTCAATATCATAATCAATATCTGTACCACATTGTGGTTACTCTTTGAATCCTTGGAAAAAAATTCTTGCATAGAAAAGACTGATCAAGTCTCAGAATAGATAAAAGGGCATTCACATTCTTGTGCCATGCTTCTGTGCCAGTCTTTTTTTTCTGGGATTCAATTTCAAGTGTTCTCTCAGGTTATCTGCATAAAATTCTTTAGGATTACCTCTCTTGGATTACTTTTTGGATAACTGTGCTCTAATTATGACCTGCTGCTTGTCTGCTCTGTTGTACTGTGTTTGATATTATGGGCATTGATTGTTCTAAATTTTTTAACAAGTCCACTCATGTCTTTATTTGATTGCATTAGTGACGATATGCAGTTAGCGGGAAGTTACATGTGTTCCAAACAGTTTGGAATTCATTATTTGATTACAAGACGAGAAATCTGGGGAAATAAGACCTCTAATATTTTGGTATATAACTATATTCTCCCTCTTCACTTTCTGTGGCTGTGACTTTCATCAGAATTATGACATCATTTTTCTTACTTTCTAATGTTACCTTTTCACTCTCTCCTTACCACTTGCTGTTTCATTCCAATTTTCTTGTTTGCCTCAACATCAACAACCCGCTAATTTGCATGCTTTTAGTCCACACCCAAAAGCATGAAGGCGGGGAAGATCACTTCCTGCTTTCTGCAGGCAAATAGATAAACTGCATCTTTCAGACTTTCAGATTAGTGAGGTGAACGAGAGTGCAAAGGCTGTAAGGTTGAGAATTTGGTTATGCCATAGAGGAGTATGATACAGCCAATTCCCTTTCCCTGTCCTCGCCAGCTCGCTTATTAGCAGCCGATTAGATGGGCCACTTTCATTTCACACTTGGTTGACTGTATGAAAGAGGTGATTTCACTTGCTGTTTTCTGTTATTTTATGTCCCTCTTGCTTTGTTTTGCTGCTGTGTCTTGCTGTGTACGTGCTCGACTTCAACAAGAATGACTTCACCACTTATTTATCTATCAGTTTCTCCAGTGTGTGTGACCAAACAAATCAAAAGCTGAGACAATTTTTGCAGCATGAAGACAATAAGTATGTATCTCTTTTCTTTCAGTGTTGGCACATTTGCCAAGGAATCCTCATGTGGTGAGATAAAGTAGTGATATAGGTCTCCTGGAATACCACATTAGCCAGCCAGTGCTAACTGATTACTGCAGTCATTTAGATCCCATAAAGGGTCAGTCAACACAAAGGCTATTGATTGGTCATCACAAATACCAGAGGTATGGTTAATGTCTTCTCATTTACAGCAAAGTTTAGCTAGTGCTTCATATGGTTGACCTTCAATTAGCTCTTTCTAAATGTCAGGCGGTCCAGAAGTGTTTGACTGCAACTTTGGTTAATTTCTCATTGATCTTTATTTATGACTCAGCAGGGACCGATGAGCATGTTGCAACCACTTCCTTTTTCACTGTTGTCTTGTTAAACAGTAATGACGACAAAATGTTTGCAATGATAGCTGGATTAACTGTTGTTTAATTAATGAAAAAATTGCGTAACTGAATTTTTTTCCTCAAATTAAAGACGCCTTACTCTCTAACATGATAAATTGATTATTCCTACAATAATTAAGCAGAAAAAATAGTCATTGAAGATATGCTTGTTATCTCTTGTGAACCGTTTTAAGTTGAAGCTCAGTAATCACAAAAGTTTATGATTGTGGTTAATTGTAAGAACCCATCAATACGGCCATTACTAGTTTTTGGTTTCCTGTCCTCAAACAGATGTGCTCAAATGAACAGTAACAGCCTGTAGGATTCTGCATTCTGACACAGAGGAATGGTGAGTGTAGAAAATCTTCAAATCAAATAAGCACATGACGAAAACGGTTGTGGAACAAATACCCATATCATCAGACAACAATGTTGGAACATCTAAGCAATAGGCGTTAATAGAAGTAAACTTCCACAGTGGCACACTGGCCACTGTACAAATGACAGTTACTCAAATACCTTAACCCCAAGAATGTTTTTCTTGATTCTGCTTCTGGGGACAGGCTTGTCATATATCAATATATATCGGCTCTAGACAGACGCTTTTTTAACAACTGCTGAGCTGTTCCTGTAGAAGCATGCAGTCTTCGTTCTTTTAAAAGTTCACTGTGTTTTTCACTTGCTGTGTTTCTGCACAACACCGAGATTAAGCTACTAACACTCGTTAAAACAACCAGGTGTGCACTCCATGCTCCATTGCTGCAAGCGACAAAACATATCACCACATTTTCTTCTCTCCCACCTCACTTCTACATCAACACTTTGGTGTTTGTGACACATAATACATTGGGACAATATATACCTGTATTTCATCAGTTATGTCTATACTTTCCCAGAAGTCCGTTGCTGTTGCCTTTTTTGGCCCCAGGCAAAATAACTAATATGCTAAGTGGTGGAACAAAAAACACACACTTGTGTCTGGGCATGTAACTCGTAGAATTTCATGATTCACTGTCATTCCTTCCTTCTTGGGGAACAGACCACCAAGAACTGTTAGCTTATATTTTGCCGACAATGGGCACAACATCCTGCATCTCCTTGGCTAGTCTCAAATAAATTGCACACTACATTTATAGGATTAAGATCAATTGACTGATTTTGAGTAGTTTTTAGACCAGCTCACCACTGAAGACCAACTACAATATTTTTCTTTCCTCTGAGAACGACAGCAGGCTTCAAGTGTCTCTCGAAAAACTAGAACAGGCATCATCTTCAAAGCTCTTATTCATCTCTCCCAGGGAATACATTAGCAGTAGTTTTCTGTTCCACATCTTACCAATGCTTGAGTCTTTTTCAAGAGCGCAACAACGCCTGGCCTAGAACGCCTGTGTTACAAGTTGCCACTTGCACAGGAATATATATGACGGTGTTGACGATGAAGGGCATCTTGACATTGGTAGATGGATAACTGGTGGACCCATCACCCAAAGGTATTCACCTTAGATGAACTGTAACCTCGAAAGTATGAACTCTGCTCCAACTGCTCCATTTGCTGCATCCCACATTCACTTCTGTCTTCTCTAAAAATGCGGTCAAATCCCAACCCAGAGGGCGATGAATAGGGAAATAAATAATTTGTCATTTAATAACTGTGTTTGTAGAGAAGATAAACTAGATTCTACTAATCTCCATCTGTATCTGCTCTCATATTTTATTGGAAACATTTCCTACCCCTGACGAGCTGAACTTGCCAATAGTCTTAACAACTTGTCCCCTTAATTCAGAGACTTTAACACAAAACATAAAGATTTATAAAGATTTGCCTCTGCACAAGGTGGGTCACGTTGGCACAGTGGTTAGTGCTGCCGCCCCACAGTGAGAACGTCCTGGGTTCGTTTGGTGCAGAGTTTGCATGCTCTCCCTGTGTTCACATGGGTTTCTGTCGGGGCTCCAGTTTCCTCCCACAGTCTAAAAGCATGCAATATAGGTTAATTGGAGACTCTAAATTGGCCCTGTAAGATGTGAATGGGAGTGTGAAGGTGTGTGCCCTGCGGTGTGTTGCTGCCTGCACAGGGTCGGTCCCTGCCTTGCCCGTAGTTCCCGGGATAGGCTTGGGATTAAGCGGTTCAGATAAGTAATGAATGAATGAATGAATGAATGGCACTGCACAAACTCCCATGTCACAGTGTTAAAATTGCTTGATAATTCACTGTTAAATGGAATCCACGACGTTATGTTGAACAATGTTTTACACCTGAAAACGGACAAAAAAAGGTCTGTTGCACAGCCAAAACATTTCGCAATGGCCAGTTCTTTGAGTGCAGTTAAGAATGCTGGATAAAAAAAGAACAGGAAATGTACAATGGGGAAGTTAGCCTGCATGTTATGATGTTCTCATCTCCATGGATAAGTATTTTTTTTAGAATACTTTCATGTGCAGGACATATTTGCAAAACAGATATCATTTATCAGGTTGCAGGGACACTTGATATAGGTCTCATAATCCCATCTCATTTCTATTGAAAGGGTACAGTGTGTATGTATTTGTTTAGCAGATCTGGTGTCTGCCATAGCAAAAAGGGATGCATGATGTTGCTTTTTCTGAAATGATGAAGTGAATGTAGAGTTTTAAGTGTATTTTAGGGAACATGAACAGTTCTGGGAAAAGGGTGTGTGACTAGATATGTATTTTAAAGTCCCATATTATACATTTTTTCTAGCGGTTAAAATAGCTCCACTAAACATGTCTCTGAAGTAGTTTCCTGAAAACACCTCTCAGATTAGGGATTTTCGCTTGCCTTTTTACCCCTCTATTTCAGTCCCTTTCAGAACAGGCAGTTTCTCATTAGTATTCCTAAATGCAAATAAGCTGCTGCTGCCCACTCCAGTGCTGGGGTGTAGACACTCCGGAACTGGGGTGTAGACATCACAGCGAGTGTTTACCTCACGTGAAAGTAATCGACATGGCTGCTAACAGACCATCCATACGGCCACACATGTTCAAAACAACACTCCGCCGGTAGACTTCTTCATTGCGATTCCTACGCTAGTGCTTGCAAGAAAACATGGCGGATCAGGAAGCGCTAGCAGTTCTACCTGGTGGGCGGGGCTTCTCAGATAGGAGGGTGGAGTTATTTAAATGTCCCCTACTGTGACGGAGAAGCAGGGGAGAAATCTAAACAGCTCATTTAAGCATGTGATTTCATTAGCAAATTAATACTAACACAATTGACATTTTTATCAACCTTAAGGGGTGTGTAGAGGCAGTACAGACCCAAAGGGATGTCCAATATGGGACCTTTATAATTTGAAGATAGTGTAAGAATAGACATTACTATTATTAGGAAGACCAGAAAACTGACAACGTGACTTAAGAGCATACAGCTGTCACTCAGATGTTTTCCTGCTTCTTCTCTTGGATGGAACATCTTTCATTCCATTATCCTTCCAAATATGATTCAGACAGTAATAAACATGGCAGTTAAAATATAGACATTGATCATATCTGCTTTCATGCCTTATGAAACTGTTATATATTTAAACTCAGAATTATTTTAAATTACAAAGTTTTTGTTTGTGTAAATTGTTTTCTGTTTATGAACCAAAGCCATTTGTCACGTAGGGAGCTCAGCAACAGTGCCTGTCTCTATGTCTACTCTCTGAACTCAAGGAAATGACCTTCTTTCATGCCACGTGCTCTGTTACGGCCTGCAGAAGAGCTCTGCAAGGCAGCTCAAGTGGTCTACTGAACGCTGTCTCTTGTCTCAACAACATATTACCAAACTGCGCGATTACATAACCATAGCATGATAAATCTCTTTTCTGATATCAGTTTTTATTGCGTTTCAAGAGCTCGCTGAGCATGGACATTTTACGTTTCATTCTTTTTGAAAACAATGAGCTTTTTTGGACGAATGTTCATCACCTTGCTTTTTGCATTAAATAAATTATTTCAATTGCTTAAAAGACTGTTACTACAGTAAAAGAATCAATGAACAATGAACAGCTGGAGGGATGAATAAAAGAGAGGAGACAAACTGTGCTGCTTGTTTGTCAAGCTGCAGAGCCAGCACCATTCCGGCATCATGATGGCATGGTGCTGGCAATGCTTCCAACACAGAGGACAGATTGGGTACTGAAAATGTACAAAGGGGCAGATGGGTGCTTCCAGTGGGTGATATTGTAAATAGAGTTGCAGTGGAATGAATCTACTGAGGAAGATGTTTATGGATCTGCTCAGACCATGTGAATAGAGCTATGAACTCGGGCTGTTATGCAGATACACAGTGCAACTTGAGGAGAGTCTTTTGGAACAATGGTCATACATGGGGGCCTTTGATTAAACGTTTTAAGTGAAAGCCATGCAATTTTTTTCATCTACTTTGTGTAAAAGGGAACTTGAATGCTAATATGGCCAATAATGAATGGAGGGTAAAGGGAATTTAGCATAAAAGTCACTATTATTTTCCTTTTTTCATCTGGTTTGTTTAAGGCCCCTTAAAACAGAACTAAGTTACTCCATGCACATTTCAGAGTGCTAAATGGACAACAGACAAGGCATCACATATATACTGTTCTTAAAGTAGAAAGTAGACTACTTTTGACAAACTGCGGATTTGTGAACACATAGTTGTGGTCCACACATATAACAGTGTCTTCACAAAGGTACACTATCAAATCTATCAAGTCTCAGGTTTCTATCATTTAACTGGCAATCAGGTCCTCATAACCTCCTACAAACTGCCCCCAACCTAACAAACTGTTGTATAACTCAGTATCCTGGCAGTTGAAAGCGTAATGGTTTGGGAGTTGGCCACCAACTCTGTGATAGGAGGGCAACCAGTTCTGTACCGGGCCGGTAAAGGTACCACTGAGGTACACATGAGCAAGGTACTGTTTATTATTAAACTCCCATTGATTCAGTACAACACTTAAAGGCCACATTGCATTATAAATCACATGACCTACACTGACAGCACAAACATTCTAGCCACAGTAAGAGAATATTATGACACACCTGTCACGTCTGTTCAAAAACCGAATCATAAACACAAACCATCTGTTGTAGCAGTTGAAAATGAGGCAACTGCTTTTTCTCAGCACATACTCTGCTTTCCCACTAGTGGATCAAACAGTTTTATGGTGCTGAGTGTCCACTCCCTTACATTTTTCTTCTCATTCTATGATGTTACAAAGTTCAAATTAGGACTTTTTTCCATTTGCTGCTTTTTAAAATTGTACATGTAAGCATTTTTCGACGGAATGAAGCTTCCACAATTTGTATCTTGTCATGGTTCTCCTCACTGAAGAAAGAAAAAACCAAAGTAAAATGAACATCAAATTATAGAAGAAATTAGCATTTTGGGAGTTTGTTATCTACTGTAAATTCATTATACATGTTAGCGTTTTTCCCCTGTCACATATGGTGATCATATGTCTGGTGTGAACTGTTTTTGGGAACACAATCCTGGAACAGATTTGTCACCGCATAACCATTTGTCCCTCAGTGTTACATCATGCAGTCTCGATACTCGTTACTATGTACTGCAACTAGCTGACTGGATCGTGAAACCGGAATAACAGCGACTTGCAATCAACAATACAAAACTTGAATCACTGTATCATTTGTACTGTTGAGCCTTGAATGCCAAAGAACCCATGGACACTTTGATAATAAAGTCACCATTGTTTTTTTTATATAATAAGGGGTTAGTTGTACTCACCAGCCAAGCAGACATTTTGTGATCAACAGAACTGAATGCAAATGTTTACGGGTAGCTAAGAAAAGCAGGATTAAAATATTATGTTTACATATTACATAACATTTAGGTAATAGTCCTGACCCATGTTATACCAGGTCTAGCATTATTCAGAGAACAAATAGTCCCAGCATGAAAGTAACATTTTGTCCTTTCATTTCATTCCTTTGTATTCCATTTACTACATTATTCATGTTAATGTCCCACTGTAATGTAGCTTGTAATTTATGGATTCATAAATTTAAAGAAAGGTTGCACAATTATCTAATTAAATAATTTTACACGCAATGAAATAAATGAGGAACAAGTGCAAAATCAGTGGAATGACTTTTAGTTGTTTTGATGTTTGGTAAATATTTGTGCCACTTTCAACCAGGTAACTAAAATCATTATATCTTTTCCTGTCTCATTTAGAAAACTGATTATTAAAAGATAAAGATAAAGTCCACATGATTTTGGAATATGTATTACTTGTGTTCAAACAATTGTACCAATTTAGGTTGTCAGTAGCCTTGAAATAGCATCTACTAAATGCAAAGTACAATTTGCATGAATTGTAAATGAAATAAACATGCAAGGGAAAATACTGTGTCCAGGAAAGTACTGCATTGAATGATGGGTAGGAAAACGAACTGGCACTAAAATCACAGGAACAATGAAGATGGCAGTAACTAAGTTACTGTATTGTTTGCACTGTTCAGTCTTGTAATTTGGAGTTTGAACTGGTTTGAGCCAGTTTGAGCTGTTTTGGGTCTGTTTTAACTGGTCTGAATCTGAAGAAATGTGGGCCAATTTGAAAGGATTTGGTTCTGTTTAAACTGGTATGAAACAGTTTGGGGCAGTTTGGACTGTTTTGGGAAAGTTTTAACTGCTTTGGGTCAGTTTGACCCAGTTTGAACCGGATTTGTTCAGTTTCAACTATTAGTCTAAATCAGGGGCAACAAAATTAATAGTACTTGCAGATTCTGTTGCCATCCACACCGAGCACATACCCTCAACTCAATTTATCACCCCCCATAAACAACACTGTCCATTCCCCCTATTTCAAATGGTACCACCCTCTGAATTGCTACTCCCCCACCTTCCCCGTCTCACATGCAGCACAAGGCTCCCATTCCAAATGGTATTAACCTCCCTACACTATTGCTCTATTAACCTCCATACTCAACACACATGCACTCATTCTCGAATTTCATTACCTTCAATACCCAATATGCACCTGATTTCAAATGGTTTTTCCCGACATATTCAGCACTCCCCGTGAATTCCAAATGGTATTGCCCTTCTTATTCATCACACCTCCATTTCAAATGGTGTTAACCTCTCCCTACCATTCCTCCCATTCCAAATGATATTGTCCTCACTGTCCCACTCAGTCTTTCATTGCAAATGGTATCACTCTCCATACTAATACACCTTATTTCAAAAGGTATCAACCATCCCATCCAGCACACCCCCTTCTTTTCAAATAATACTGCCTTCCATGGCAACATAACCCCTCACTTTTCAAATGCCTTTGCCCTCCATACTCAACAAACCCTCCAATTTTGTTGCCCCCAATAGATACATGACTATGATTTATAAACCGATACTTAGTTCCAACTGTACTATAGTAAATAAAGGAACGCTTCAGATTTCTGATTCTAGTTGTTAGATTTAAAAGCTGTTTCTGAACCAAAATTATTTTAATGGATTATTTTCACTGATGTCTCCCTTCACCTTGCTCAGATAGTCCCTTCCAATGAAAATCTCAGGGAAGGTTGAAGGAAGGGTGTTTGGCCAAGATCCCATTCCAAATCCCAAATGCATGGGATGAGACCACAAAGAAGCCATAACCTGGTGTCAGAGTCTTCACAGCACTAACAATCAGTGATAGAAGCAAGAGATTGGTTAGTCCAGCAATAAAGCAGGTGTGAAAAGTCTCAGCAGCACTTCTAAAAAGGGGGAGCATTGGCAGTTATAGCTGACCTTGTTAGCAGCAGATGAAACATCTGACTCACAGGGAATTGCTGTTTGGCCCATCGTTACTTCAAAAGGAAGTAAAAGAAGCAGAAATACAACATTTGACCAGAGGATCTGAAACAAAGCTTTGCCCCTGATCTGCATTGCATTGGATCGTTAAATAATCTAATAGGTCTGAGGGTTATTCGAATTCAAAATGAAAGATAATGTAATGTAATCTGTATATGAGATTAACCATCGGTGCATCCATCTGCTCCATGACCAACAGAGGGGAAAAATATAAAGTGCTTTGATAAGTGATGCATTTCCAGAACATGCTGTACAGGATCTTAGGCACCTGACTTTATCTGCAATTTGTAATGGTTTTGCATCACTGCAGAGAACCTCCTCAAAACCTTCTGATGCCATCTTCACTAATACAGTAGTAAATATCTTGAGCGTGAATTGGCATGAACGGAAGCCTGCTGGAGGGAGCTAATAGCTCTGAATGAACAGAAGTACAGTAAGGTATCATTTGCAGACAGTCGGTAATTGTAGATAAGAAGGCTTAAGTAGTAAAATGCTTTTATAAAAATAGGGAAAAACATAATAGATTCTTCTGACACTACGTTTACTAATTACACCTGTACAGGTCATATGGTCATTCATATCATCATCTGTGAAAGGACTGACTCTCCATTTTCTATAAATATATGGAGTGCATGAACAATGCCAGAATATTAGATAAACTGAGAATTACGAGCTAACCATGTCTTTATTTAAATAAATGTCATGTAAAACTAAAATTGGTCGTATAATCACAACTTGGTAAGCCTTGATAAGATCTATGGGTTTGGCTCACAGTTTTATTTAATGTGCCATATACGACTGCGATATTAAAAGGGGAAAATGTCATTCATGCAACATAAATATTCTTCTTGTCTGTACTTGTTTTTCTTTCTTGTCTATGTGTTTTGTGTCCTGCATGTACTTATAGTCATTAGGGTACTGATGAATGTCTGCAAGATATAATCTAATAATGTCTAAAATAAGGGTGATTTGCTTTCATGTAGCTGTTTTGATCAACATGCTGCTGTGTCTGGACACATGCACGGTTACTAAAATGATCCAGAATGAAATGTTTTGCTGGTATTCTAGTATTGTTAAGCATAAATAATGAAAGAGGCTGTGTTTTTTAAGGCGTTTTTATATCTGATTCTATTTTTTCTTTAATTGCAGTTTGAAGCCTATTAAATGTGAATAAATAGGTAACTAATGTCATGACTGCTTTTTTCTGCCTTCCAATGATATGAATATCACCACAGAATAATTCACCACTAAACAATATTCTGATGTTCATAATGCTGAATGTTCTCATTAAAATTAAGATCTAGCATAGGATTCATTTCAATAAATCTGCATCTTTACATCAGTTCTGACGTACTGTTTTCAAGATATGAATAGAATTATAATGAACTCACCTCCATCTCTCTTTTCTCTTTTCCTGAATGTGAGAAGACTTTTAGAGGCAGGAGCCTACAACATTTATCACTTTTATCAATAGAGTAGCAGAAGACCAACAGAAAGCAACGCAAAGCGCTTTCACACCTCTGCCGAAGAGATAAAAAGTGATGAACCTCAATGCGGGTTTACTATTTGAAGGGACACATTCTGTTTTTAGCTTTAGTAAGCCATGTGTGTGCATTTGACCATTTTAATGTATGAGATTATGCACATTCATTTTACTGCTGTCCTTCTTTATAGTCATTGCACAACATTAGAGCCCACTATCTAATAAAGGGCACTTACGTTGATGCCACATTCATTCCATGGTACCATCCACCAAAACAAGAAAACCAAGTTTAAAATGACATTTTGCTATAATAGGACCATGATAGGGAAGTAATGTCTTTAATTTCTAGGATGTTCTTTTGGCAAGGGCACTTCTTATTTTTCTATAGAAGTACAGATGAGATTTCTATTGTTTGTCAGAACAGAGGGGAGGCTTAAAACTGAGCACCACGAGTGTAATGAGCAAATATGAAGACCATGGCCTACTTTTCAGAATGATGGAGTGATCAGTGTCAATGATATATCTATGCCATAAACCATTAGATGGTGTGCATTATGGCAAATTGCAGCGTTCTTTGCAATGCAATACATTGCGTATTCTATTGCTATAAGTAATGAAATATAGATAACTAATTTTAATGTAATTTTATGTTTATTACCTAAAATATACAAATTAAAGCATTGTTGTGCTAAGCTTCAGCTTCCAACATCCTCTTAGACTCAGCAGAAGAACATTTTAATTGGGTAAATTCTAATAATAATTAAGACAAACCAACTTGTCGTATGCAAAACAAACTTGCATGCCATTTTGAATAGCAATCCATGACTCATTAGTTAGTTTCCTCTTTTTTCCTACTTGTAAAATCCATCCCAAGAAATGTCTCATTACGAAGCATAAAGTATCCAAATTAAAAGCAAGGTTTGTTTAAAACCTCCAAGAGCCTATTACCTACAGCTTTTAGCAAACCTTACACAAAGCAAATTGATTTGTTGAGGGTTTTGTTTTTGCAAAGCTGGTAGTCGGTGTACGTAAATTACATACTTAAGAAGCTTTAGCAAATCCCCTTCTTTAAGACTGCAGTGCTTTTTTCAGACGGCACTGCCTGAAACAGGTTCTTTTTTGCAAAAAAAGATGAATTCACTCTTTTTCTTTCAATCTCTTGTGCCACACAAACATGCAAGATTGTTTAATGTGGGATCAAAATGTCTTAAAGAATTATATTTTTAACTTTTACTTCCAGAGAAAAAAAACGTCGGGCCATGAGCCAGAACTGGCAGACTTGAAAGCACAAGACAATTGGGCTGTTTATTTATTTTCCAAAGTCATTTGCTCTTTTCCGACTTAAGAGGGTCGAAAACTTGGCTTAGATCCCAGTATTTGAAGATAGCCTTTCTACCAGTGTGCATCGCAGGCCAAAGGTGGAAACAATTTAATATCAAGTGGAAGTGCCTGCCAGATGTCTATATAAGGATTTCTTACTTCTTATGGCCAACAGTGTGGATTCTTGATAATGAGGACTTTGCTAGGCTTTAAACCAGTAAAATGTGTAAGGAAAACCCATACATTATTTCACCGGCTGTCCCTTAAAGCCATGCAGTGTCATCATTATGGCTAAACAATAACAAGCAATTCCTCAATGTACCACCCTTGACTTCTTTTGATGTTTTGTGATTGCCTCTGAGCCCCGAGGAGGTACTTCCTCTTGAAAGACTCATTAGTCAACACATGAAGCCGCTCACTAGACAGCAAAGATACAGAGTTAGCTGATGAAGTTATTCTCATCAAAGAAAACCCCAGACCTGAACCAATCAAAAACAGTTTATGGATTTGAATTACATTCGAACCTTTTAAAACTGTCTTTCGCACCACACACTTGTGTCAATGTCCGGTTGTCACTTTAATATACTTCTATCAGTTTAATAGTGAGACAGCAAAACACAACCCTTCCATAAAACGCAACACTTTGGAATGTCAATTTTCCAAACTGTAAAGCACAAAGTTTGCTGATATACTGAAATGCCCTGCATAAGCTTCATGCCATAGTTGTAGTGTTTAAAGTTATCCCTCAAGGACTATAAGAGCAATTCTTTACTCAATAACATTATTACTCAAGTAGAAATGTAGTCTTTTGCTGGCCTCATTAAATGTTTACACTATGTTTGCAATTAATACAGACATTTCATGTCAAAATATTTGATGCTGTTGGTCTACTATGAATGACACCTTGTTATGTACCAAGAGGATGATGCTAGGGATGTAATAATACAATTCATTTACATTGATATAACAATTCAATCATTATCTGAACTGCTTAATCCCTATCAGGGTCGCTGGGACCTGAGCATTTCCCAGAACTACGGGTGCGAGGCAGGGACCAACAATGGGCGGGTACCAACACACCACAGGGCACGCACACGCACACACACATCCTATGAGACCAATTTTGAGTAACCAATCAACCTGTGGGAGGAAACCGGAGCACCCAGAGAAAACCCACGCTAACACAGGGAGAGCACAAAAAAGCCACACAGAAACGCCCTACGGCCGAGCCGGCGATCGAACCCAGAACCTTCTCACCGTGAGGTGACAGTGCTGTGCCATCCTATTACAATTCAGAAACTAACAAACACTTTGCATTGACCGCAAATGAACACATCAATCAGACATCATACATATTGGTAACATCACTTTAACAATAGATTAAATTTGTATTAAAAGGCACATAGAATAACCAATATATAAATAGAATCTAAAATATACACTTTAAACTTTAAAAAGAAGTAGAAAGAAATTTGGATGCAGTACTCAGCCTACAATTATGATCTTGGAGTCGTCTTTTACACTGAATGTGCATGAGGTCAGTAACAGTTTCAATATGAAAAAATTCTTTACACTCGATGAAATAAAACCGTATCTTTGATAAAGTCTGAGCTAACATTTAAGTTGTGCAAATATGTAGCAGCAGTGCAAAAATTGTGCAAATATTTTAGCAGTAGTCAAGAGCATTACAATTTCGATCGTCTGGCAATAATGTATGCCAGATCAGCAGCATCCAGATCATGCCAGTGCATCCAAAGAAATTCTAAAAGAAACAAGGTATTCAATGCTGTTTTTACTGTTATTTATTGTCTAACCCCTTTATGAAAACATATGGGATCTGTATTGGACTCTTTTGAGAACTGTGGTCTCTTAATTTGTGAAGTCTGTGTTACTCGTGTGTGACAAATCATAGACGTATTTGAATGCATTTTGTTTTTCGTTTTGTGGTTTCAAACATTAAGAAACATTGCATGTCCCAGGTAGAATATGTCCTCTGTTGTAATGGCACACTTTGGTTTTTAGCAATGCGCTGCAGTAATGCATTCAGAATGCATCCATATTCAAAGCTCATTTGCAAATGGGCCACTTTGGAATGGGTACGTTAATGCACAGGGCACCATGTGATGCTGTTTTCTCTCCCTTCATGACTGCAGCATCCGGCTCGGTTGCACGGGGAACCGGCAAATAGACAGAGATGTGGCTTGTACCGTCATGGCGGGAGAGCCGTCAGAAGCTCTAATGACACTTAATGCACTACAAGCGAGAGGGCAGTGCTGTTCCCTTCATTAAAAGCCCTCCTCGATTTTGTGCTTATGCTCTGTGATGGAAAGTATGATGGGGGTATTTGGATGGAGAACAGGGTAAAATGAAGTCCACATGTGTTCACAGGCTTGAGTATGTTACATGCCCGGCTGACGGACAATTTATTTTTTCTGATCTGGATCCGAAAAGCTTAAGGCAGCTGCACATAAAACAGTTCTTTGAAGATCTCACATTTCTATAAAAAAATTCTTCCTTCAAACATAAGCAAAATAATTTGCTTTTTTTACTCAAGCAAAAAGTAAGTCTTGTAACATTATAAACGTGCATCAGTGCAACACATGCCATCAAGTCAATACAATTTTTTGGAGAGATCTGTTTGAAAGAATGTCAGAGACTGTCAGATCATGTATGGCAGATGGTTCACAGTTTATGATTGTATATCGGAAAGTGCCTAAATATAGGTTTTGTTCTAAAGTGTACATAGACTATAGATCTTTACAATTAAGTGGACATTGAGTGTTGAAAACTGATAGACAGGATGAAATCAAAGTGTCCATATGTTGTAAAGTCCAGCACAAAATGAAATGTCCAGTTCCAGCAGGTGAGATCAGAAAAAAATGTCCACATGAGAGCTGTGACTCTGGGAATTACACCGCGTAGGTGTCAGAGCTTTTTCCAGATTCAGCTTAAATGTCAAGGACTTGTTTAGCTGGCGGATGCGGCTCTGAAGCCTATGGCTCATTTTGGCTGGAAAGGCATATTGATTTTGAAACAGGCTCCCCTGCTGTACATGGCTTTGAAGTCGCCTGGCCTCTACAAGGTAATAGACTGCGATGGTCACTGAATGCACCACTGATAAGAGCAAATAAGAGAGCTAATCAATGTCCAACACAAAGCTAGAAAGGGATTATGATCTATGCTGTTTTTTCATGTTACATCATCATACATCATTTACTTAAAAACCCTTGTATGTTTTTACTGGTAATGCACTAATTACAGAGGGGGGAAAAGTTCAGCTTCAGGAAGAATAAATCTTTCCAGGTTTTCTTCCTTGTCCATTAAATTGAAGAGGTACCAAGCCAAAACATTATGAGGTGCTAATGTTGCTAGCAATTAATTAAAACGTATGGGGACTTTTGTGACTCCAGCCTAATGTTCTCATTAGTTTTCATTATCGCTAACAATATTAACACCTCAGATATTTTCCTTTTGTTCAAGTTCTTCTTTTGATGAATGGATTTGGAGGAGAAGCTGGCAGCTGTAGTTAATTAAAAGGATATCGTGCTCATGTCCACCAATTAGATGATGAATTAATAGCTTAGCATCGGCATCTCCGTGTGTGATCATTTGTTGTACTTTACTATGAACTAATACTCAATGCTAAAAACTGGGCTAAATTTAAAACCCAATATCCCAAAGTTTCATACTACTGTCAGTCTGGGAACGTGTGATATATCCTTCTCTCACATTCGCAGCTTAATTAGGTGTCACACCTCAACAGTTCTAAGCCTGGGCGAGAAAGATTAAGGCAGGAAATTAACACATGCACATATATACAGTAGCTGCTCCTAAACTTCGGGCTGAAACAAGTTGACAATTAATATTCAAATGAAGTGCTCCATATCCCGTCTCTTCTGCTCTCACTTTCTTTCTTCTTCCTTCTCCCCTTTCTTGCTTTCAAACTGCTAACTTGCTGAGGTCAAAGCTGCCGTTCTCGCAAGATGCTTTATCAAACCGCCATGACAGTCATGGCTAATGAAAACATGGTATGTGCCATAAGACTCTGCACTTCATTATCGCAGCCAAAGTCTAATTATAAGGAGTAATTGTAAACCCTGAATGATGGATTGTCTACAGTGCTTATAGTATAGGCATAAATAAAATGGGAGAAGACAGAAAACGTAGATCAATATGCACACTTTGAGGTCACTGATAAGATCATTCGACAGATCAAAAGCTTCTCTTTGGTGTTCTTGTGTAAATATTATCAGCGAGGTAAAGATATTTAATTCTCTTACCAACAGTTCGATTTTAACAGCCATTTCTTACTTTTTTGTGCAGTTCTTGGCCAACATTTCTGAACTGAATGCTTAAGCAAGTCATGCAACAAGTGTCTCTTTGCTTAGCTGCACCGACTGACACCTGACACCTTATGTCATTACAATAACATTTTCGGGCATAGATTAAGGTCAGTGATGAAATGTCTTTTTACTGACTTGCAGTTAGATTACTCTGTGAATTTTCTGTTCTCTGCTCTCTTTCCTTATGCTGCAAAACGGGATCACAGATACACCCACACACTCAAACACATACATAATGAAGGTCTAGAATGACACAACAGGTGTCGGGAACCAGAAAAGGCCCCAGTTCAGTCATTTGAGATTTTCATTCGCTTTCTGCTTCTGGTGAGATCATCTTGATGATTTCATTATAGCGCTGGCTGCCTCTGCAAAACAGAACGTGCTCTTGAGACTCTTCAGCTGTTTACTAACAAAACTCCTGTTGGAGACTTTAGAGAATATTTGAACATTGATAAAGAATTGGATGAAAATTCAAGATTCAGTATTCTTCTTTTGTCACATACAAGCACAACCTGTAGTGAAATGTAATCTGTTTTGTTCCTTCTTAGTATGTCACTGTAAAAAAAAAGAAAAGTAAAGCAAATATATATTTCAACCAAGGAGACCATCCAGTTTAGATTGACAATTTTTTATCTGGCAAAACAATATTGTCTTTAATGTGTATGTGATAAGTTTTGGAGGAAGCCCGTCGCTTGGTCGTTGGTTCACTCATCTGAAGCCGGCAAATCTGGCTGGGAGACCAGGCAGGAAGGTGAAGGAGCCTTCCGCCGGACCAAGACGGGGAGCCGAAGGTGGTGGAGGCGGGCGAAATCGAACAGCTGTAATGACAGAGAAGAAGGCCAGATTTACTGCTTATTTATATATATATCTACACACACAAATAAAGATAAATATAAAAAGCCAACCTTTCTTGTCTATAGTCTTGAGGAATAGTATTTACATTTATGTTTGCTCTTGTTATAATAAACCATTGCACCTAATGCGTCGTTTTAGCAAAAAAAAAACAAGGAGTAGCTTACGGCTTTTTCACAGTACTGCATATTGCTAAATTCATTTTTTTAAATAGAAAAAATATTTCTCAAAATGAAACATTAATAACATTAGACAACATCGTGTGAGTGACATTACTGCATTAGAACAGGCCATGTTCTAACGCACCAGTTCTTGAGTTATTAGCGCCCTCTAGTGCAGTGATGCCAGACACACAAGAAACGATGCCGCAAACCGTGCAGAGGAAAAATCATAAAAAAAAGCAAAAGTAAAGAACAATACTCTGCGATGTGACCCTAGGAAAGGCATGATCATGGCAACACACTTCGTAAATGAAATGACTAGCGAAAGTAATTTTCTTAACCAATTTATAACAATTAGGATAAAAAGATTCTTAACCAAATCTGTTGCAGTCTTAATATCTAATTTATTTATACTCATTAATACCAATAAGTGTATAACCAATGCAGTCACAGGTCAGACAAGACACGCTTGTTGAAACAGGCTTTTGAATAGAGATGAGTGGTCTCTGTTTGGATTGATTATTGTTATTGTTGCTGCTCCTGCATTTTGATGGCATATACTTGTTAGACAGCGCCAATTGTGACCTCTTGTGAAAGGCCCTTTAAAAATGTACCTTTACTCACTGGTAAATGCCTTTGCTATTTGGTGCTAACAGACGCTCATTCAGCTCCAAAAGCTCGTAGGGCCAATTTCGTAGTCAAGGAGTAAGCCTAGTCCTAGACTAACTTTGAGTTTTTAATGGTAAATGTCAATTTCTATTACAACTTAGTTCAAGACTAGGCTTAATCCACAAAAAAGAAACCAGAGTCTAGTCTAAGACCTAAACAATGCTGCTGCTGTTCTCAGGTCAGCTCTATGGTATTCACACACAGGCTCCTGCTCGCGTCTCCACAGAGCTCAGTTCACACAGAATAATACGGAGCAGCGGTTATTGTTGTCTTTATTAGACATGTTTTATTAAGATTTAAGCTCTGCTTCATGTTACTGTGGACCTCTGGCTTCACGTACGAAGTGCAGATGAAGTTTGCATGAGAAAGTTGTCTGTTTTTGCAGTTTTTTGTTTGGCGTGTGTTTAGATTGAGTTCTTGTGAACTACCGTGTAAATTTTGCGTCCTGTGGGAGCCTTAAGTCAAGTCAAGTCAAGTCAAGTGAACTTTATTGTCATCTTTCCATACACAAGTATACAGAACAAACGAAATGGCGAAGCTCAGAAACCACAGATTATACATATAATGATATATATATAAAAGACAATTCCAACAAGAGTGCAAATAAGCTGAGAAGTATTTTAAGTCAAGTGGCAGTAGACGCTAGCAGCTTTTCTGGTGCAAAAGCACAGTATGCAGATACAGTATAAATAAATACAATGATATCTGTGTGCAGGTACAAATACAGTGCTAATACAGTATGGTATCTGTGTTGCAAATACAGTATAAGTACATTATGCAGATATGCTGTAAGTGCAGAATGATATGTGTGCAAATACAGTATAAATAACATATGATACAGTATGAGAAACAGTATAGGTCAGATAGGTTAAGAGAGGGTTAAGGTAGATTGAAGGCCCCTAGGGGACAACATGGTGTTGAGAAGCCTGACAGCCTGGGGGTAAAAACTGTCATGCAGCCTGGCCAATCTCCTCCTGGATGGTCAGGGTAAACAGTTCATGTGAGGGGTGTGAGAGGTCCTGTACAATGCTGCAGGCTTTTCGAACAGTCCTTGTAGTGAAAATGTTTTGTAGTGATGGGAGAGGCACCCCTATGATCTTCTCGGCTGTTCTAACTATCCTCTGCAGGTGTTTGCGATCGGAAACATTGCTGTTTCCATACCAGACGGTAATGCAGCTGGTTAGAATGCTCTCAATGGTGCCTCTGTAGAACGTGGTGAGAATGGGAGGGGGAAGACTTGCTTGTTTCAGCCGCCGCAGAAAGTGAAGTCTTTGCTGGGCTTTCTTGGTTAAGGAGGTGGTGTTGGTCGTCCATGTAAGGTCCTTGGTGATGTACACCCCAAGGAACTTGATACTCTCCACAATCTCCACTGCTGAGCCACTGATGTTGAGTGGAGAATGTGCAGGACGTGTCTTCCTAAAGTCGACAATCATCTCCTTTGTCTTGTCCACATTAAGGGAAAGGTTGTTGTGCCTGCACCATTCAGTCAGCCGTTCCACCTCCTCTCTGTAAGCAAACTCATCATCCCTGCTTATCAATCCCAGCACAGTCTTAAGCCTTAAGCTACATAAACCAGAGTTGTGCTGCTCTGTTGTTGAGTTGGACTTTGAGTCTAGTCTCTGGCTTTAATTATGATGCTATAAATATTTGTTTTGCATTAGAATTTCACAACGCCTACCATCAGTCCTTTTGAGAATGCTTGTGCTTTTTGCCTTTATATTGAAGTTTTTATGGTTTGTTTATGTGCGTGTGAGCGTTTGTGCGTTTATGACAGTAATATTGGTACATGCACGAGAGTTATAAATAATGTACAATATAGCAGTGTAATAACAAACGTAGTGGCTAAAATGCGTGTCAAGGTTTTTAAGGGAGTGAGTGATTATTTGTCATTGCGAACACACCTCAACAAAGTGTGATCTCTGCATTTTACCCCTCAGTGAAGGAGCAGTGGGCAGCTTATATGGGCAGCGTCCAGGGAGCAGTGCTTGGAGATGGTACACTGAGCATGAGTACCTTAGTGGCTGTGGCTTGTAAGATTTTTGGCCATTGTGAGAACATTTTTATATTTGAGGATCAGTCCTCTTTGTGAGCTTCTTCCTCTGCCTCCAATCATTACTCAATTCATATCTTTTAGCAAAAGTACTTTTTACAGAAAAGTTTCAGTTTTGTCGCTTTGGGTTGAATTAGGTGTTGTAATTTATTAGTATTGTTTAAAGCTAGAAATTATGGGAGAACCTGTGTTTTCTTTTTTCATGCGACTAAAAGGATGATGCTGCATGTATTAGATGCGTGCAAAGATTTTTCTTGCTGTGACTTATGTTTCTGAACTAAACTGATTATTCAGTATTAAATTATTGTTTATCCTGCAGTTCTCCACATTACAACATAGTGAAGATCAGGATTTGTCCAGTAAACAAAGCAGGGCTGATTGTAGATTCTTCACAAAAATTATCTTTTTCTGCATTACTTTGCTTAACATAATGGGTAGAGAGTTGGCTCTGTGATTGGAAGGTCGCCGATTCAAGTCCCGGACTGGTAAAAAATACCACTGAAGTACTCATGACCTTCCCCAAGCACTGCTCCTCAGGTGCTGCCCATGTCAACTGGCAACTGCTCCTTCACGGATGGGCCAAATGCAGAGTTCACATTTTGTTTGGTGCACAGTGTGCTGTGCTGTGGTGTGTTCAATGACAAATAATCACGCACTTAAATTCACTTTGACATTTCATGGCTAATGATCTCTCACTGCTCCTCTCACGTTTCTGGTAAAGACAGAGCTCGTCTCAAAATTGCCTTACTATGTTTAACAACTGATGTGAGCAGACAAGTGGTTCATTATCTTCCTTTTTGTCTGGAGTTGAGCCTCACTTCAAAAATGATTAGTATTGTGAATATTCATGAAGACAACGTTGTATGACGTATGTGCTCCAATGTCAGTGGGGGGGGAACCCATCTCTGGTATAACCAAGGACTAGATGCAGTTTAAAGAATGAAAAGGAAAATAAGGAATGAACAAATTTTTGGCATGAATGTAATAAAAAACAGGAACAAAATAAATGATTGCAGTCATTATTTTCTTTACTATGCCAAAGGCCAAAGAAAGTTTTCCTGTCTATTAGGGGGCAGTAATAACTTCACAAATACCTGAAAAAAACTGTCCACACACACACAGTACTACCATATTTTGCTTTTAATCCCTGAGCACACCACACATTATGGGCATGCATGTTTTGCCTGGCTGTTATTGCATGAATTGATATACTGTTGAAATATTTTAGGCCTCAGATTATAAGGGCAGCAGCATAAGTTAATAAAAGCTATAAATTTGCCACTCTAATTAGTTAATTGCAAAAGGCCACAATTTATGAACCACCCTCTCTGGAAGGACAGACCCAAACAGAAAGGTAAATACTCAATGACACATGTCCAGCTGCAGAACAAGAGAGACGAGTCCCGGGACGCTGGTTTGTCTTTTGATGACCGCAAGTAGATTTGGGATGAGCTCTGAGTGAACAGTGGGAACCATGATTTGGCCCAAGCCGTTCTAGATGGGAGAGCATCACCTTACCACTATTGGGGAGTAGTTAGTAGGTGATGCTGCTGACTTTTTTCAGTAGATTGTGATTAGTGAGTAACACTGTAGCTTTAAAGGTAACTAGCTACTTTTGTTACAAACAGCAATCTCACATGGCCAAATGCTACACTGTTTGAAGAGAAAAAGTATCTCTTAACAAAGTTGGATGTTTCCAACTACTAGGTGCTTCTAAAAGCAGCTTCTTCAACACTGCATCTTACTTCTCAATAAAACAGCTGGTGCTTATGGTGCATGTGCATAGTATGTGTATTGTCAGTAATTATCCCTTTACATTTACCAGCAGGCATACAAGCTGCAATTCAAACATGGTAATCCTTCTCAAGCTAAGCTGACCTGGCCAGTACTTGGAAGAGAGACCAGCTAGGAATGCTGGGTAGAGGTGTTGGTAGGACCAACAGGAGGCGCCATCCTGTGGTCTGTGTTGATCTCAAAGCCCCAGGACAGGGATAGGGACACTACGGTAAAACCAAGGTCCTGACTGTCTGAGGTCATGAAAGATCCCTTAGCATCTTTCTTTTAGAGCAGGGATGGAACCACGATGTCCTGCTTAAAATTGCCCACAATAGCTCTTTTATATGAGGCTGTTTGTAGCGTAACAGTTAGGGAGTTGACCCCGTGATCAACGGGTTGTCGGATCAAGTACCAGACCGGAAAAAGTACCATTGAGGTACTCATGAGAAAGGTACCGTCCCCAAGCACTGCTCCCCAGGCGCTGCACGTCAGTTGCCCACTGCTTCAACATGAATTGGTCAAATGTAGAGGTCACATTTCATTGTGGTGCACTGTGTGCTGTGCTGTAATCACAATGACAAATAATCACTCACTTTTAAGAAAATAGGGCTTTGATTCATGAGAATTTTCCTCTGCAATTTGCAAACAAGAATAGTTCGCTTAACTGATGCAAAAATCTATTTCTTCAATCAAATCTGTTTACCCACATTTAACTTTAAAAGGACATGAAGTAAGCCTCTTTAGGCCTAAATCACAAGATCTGTAAATAAGCTTTGGCTGTTGCTTTGGTTAAATCTAACACTTCGGCTTTAGGTTCAGTTACATCTTATCATGAACTTCCAATCCTGCCGTGCGCAGCCATGTTTTTTGCTGTCCCATTCTTATCTGTTCCTTAAAGGCAGATTGATGTGGAAAGATCTAACTGATTCAAGCTATTTTTGCTAATTTTTAGGAACGCAACATATGAATTGGGATAAAGGGAGTTCAAGGATGTGTGAAGTGGTTTTCTTAAAATAGCCAGTCTCCCCACAAACACAACTGCTCCCCCTTTTATCTCTCCCAGAGGTGAAATATACGAAGGGAGGGACAGGGTTACACATCACTTGCTAACCCAGATTCTCACGCTGTGTGTGTTTGTTATCACTGTTAATTTCCTGTGAACTGAGGTGAGGAGACTTGTTTTAGCATTTCTTAACACTGAGGAAAGCTATTAGGATGGCATGCGTTTAGACGAGAGCCTGATTGCTTGCTGGAGGCTTGTCATAATGGGACTGTTCTTCAGATCAAAATTTGTACAACATCCCGCCCATAAAGGCAGGCGTAAATATTGTACTCACATGAAGTGTGCTTCAAGGGGACGCTGGTGGTGGTTCAGTGGCCTGAGTGGCTGAAACTGTGTGTTGGTGATCGAAAGATTGGTGGTTGGAAATGTGCCCAAAAGCTGGTGCCGGAAAAATAACACTGCTGCTGCTATTGAGCTTCTGAGCAAGGCCGTTAACCACAGGTTGCTCCAGAGAGACGGTCAAGCTGAAATATATGTCAGTCAGGAATAGAGCATCTGACAAATTTCATAAATGAGATGACGTTTGTGTGCATGTATGTATCCATGCCCATGACATAGTAAGTTATACAGTACTGTGCAAACGTTTTAGGCAGGTGTGAAAAAATGCTGTAAACAAAGAATGCTTTCAGAAATATAAATAATGATTGTTTTTTTTTCAATTTACAAAATGCAAAGTGAGTGAACAAAAGAAAAATCTAAATCAAATCAATATTTGGTGTTACTACCTTTTGCCTTCAAACCAGCATCAATTTTTATAGGTACACTTGCACAAAGTCGGGGATTTTGTAGGATTATACTGATTATATTATTTTGTAGTCATTATATTATTTTGTAGGATTATCTGTGGTTAGTTCTCCAAGATGTTTGGAACAACCTACCAGCCGAGTTCCTTCAAAAACTGTGTGCAAGTGTACCTAGAAGAATTGATGCTGTTGTGAAGGCAAAGGGTGGTCACACCAAATATTGATTTGATTTAGATTTCTCTTTTGTTCATTCACTGCATTTTGTTGATTGATGAAAATAAAAGATTAACACTTCCATTTTTGAAAGCATTCTTTGTTTACAGCGTTTTTCACACCTGCCTAAAACTTCTGCACAGTACTATACATTAAATTGCCATTCTCTATTCTATATAATTGCCAGAACACATTTTCTATTTCAGCAAGGACCCTGAATGCTTGAATATGTTAGAGTAAGATTGGAGATGCTACAAATATTAATGGTTCTCGGTCCTATCAAAGATAATAATATTAGTAAAAACTGAGAATAGAACACTTTTTTCATTTCATGAAGAAGAAATTTAGTTATAACAGCTAAAACATTTCACTTTGGTTAGACCTGGTTTATAAAGGTTAATAAAGATCTTCTTGAATATTCAGCTACACAAAAGATTACACATCTTGATTGTGACAAAGATGTGTAACTTAGTCCATGGTGATCTAGTATAAGTGTGTGTGTGGTTGTTCATTAAAATTGCATGCTATCACCACCCTACCCTTTGCTAGCAGGTTTGTTTTACACACACACACACTCACACACAAAATATCTCTCTCTCTCTCATACACACACACACAAAATACACCAGAAGACACATATATAATGAATGTACAGCCAGTATCATTTATCTGACATCCTTTCTGTCCTTTAAGCAGTTTGAGTCTTCACTTCAAACAATTGAGAGGTATCCGACAGGAACCTTACTGTCCATTGCAGGGTTGTGTGATTGCCGAAATATATTGGATGACGAAATTAAAATATCTGTTGTTTCATATTATACTCTATCGTTTATTTTGTGGTGTCACAAAATACACTGTTTACCGCAATATTTTGATGGTATGGATAACGGTCACCACGGCGCCACGTGGATGTAGGTACAGACAGTGCTATGGCATTATATTTGTGTGTTGATTCTGAGCACACAGTGGAACTTTTGCAAACAAAATCTGTGCACGCTCAATCTATACCCACACATGAAACACTCAGAGCTGCCTGCCCTCATGCTCAGATCAATGGAGTGCCAAAAGGTGCCACAGGTCGCCTTAAAGGCATCTTACTAGAACGCTGTAAAAAGCACCACCTTTTACAGCCATTTTATGGGCTAAAAAGCGTGGATATATAAGAGCAACACAAAAATGGCATTTTTGATGAATAATGAATGGGTAAATATAGGCGAATTGTGGCACGTTTGCTGTTCCACTTGAGCAAATTGGTCTTTGTTGTATAGAATGGGTAAGACACACACACGCACATACTGTACACACATACACATTTTGTGTGGATTTGATTTAGAAGAGACGGCACCTCTTTTTGATTTACACCCTTTGCTCTAATAGTATATACCCAATCGATGCTTATGTGAGTTGTGAAGACGCAGAGACAATAAAGTCGGCCATGTTCAATTACTCTGTTCCTCTCTTATCAAGGCCTGAATGATGCCCAAGTTACATGAATGTCAGATAAGTTATTTTGGCTTGAACATGCACTGTGGGTGCCAGGACAGTGTATTTTCCCCTGTGGATTGACTGCTGGCTAAGCATTGTGGGAATTGACGATTGTTTTTCGATTTTAGGGAAACTGTGGGAATAATGTTCTTTTTCTTGTCTGGAAAAGCTTCAGTGGAAGAAGGAAGGCAAATTTTTCAACATTTCTCATGTAAAAATAATGGCCTATAGCCCCCGTCTTTAATTCAGCTCCCACCAGCCCTTTAGAAGACGCTTGTAAAATTGGTTTCTGATGCTCTGATGATCCATCCCCACGCAAGAGGAACTACCTTCCTCCACAACACTGCATTTCCCCCGCCGCTCTCGCTTTCTGTGGTCATCACATCTCATACATTTTCCATTTGAACTTATAGCTTTGTGTGTTTGTGGGAAGCTGTGGTTAGGAGGCGGTGACGTTACTTCATTACGGCAGACAAGAAAAAATGACACTTTTTGCATATCACATTTAATCTTGATATTCTGCCTTTTTTGACTACATAATATTTTTGAACAATATCTGTACTTGAGTAGTTCCTTTCTTATGCTCAAATATCTAAATGTGTGTAACAATACCTGCTTCAAACAACAAAACATTGCACTGCCACCTAGTGAGTGTTTGATTCCACTTTTGTTGCTTCCCAGAAGTGATGATGCTGAATGTTTGGTCTGATGTTATTTAAGGGAGGTTCCAGGATTTTTATTTTGAACAAAGTTTTACAAACACGCAGCATTTTAAAAGTTCACTGGGGAAGGAGGCCAAATGGTTAAATGTCAGTGTAGTATGTCAGAGTGGTATTTCTTCCCCTTTTTTCAGCACTACCGGTTACCAAGACTGTGGTCGGCTGTGAGGTTTCGTTTTTTTTTTTTTAAATAATGTAAGTCCGGTGCCTAAAACTGGTGCAGTATTAGAACCCTTTTTTACCCTTTATTTATGATTGGGTCAGTATGTATTAATCAGGTTTGTAAATGATCAGTAATTGTATTGTGCTTAACAACCTTTATTCAATTGGTCTCATTGTGTCTAAACAAAAGTGAAGATTATTTGTCATTGTGAACACACCACGACAAAATGTGACCTCTCCATTTGACCCATCCATGAAGGAGCAGTGGGCAGCTTTTTTAGCAGCGCCCGGGGAGCAGTGCTTGGGGACGGTACCTTGCTCATGAGTACCACTTCCCTAACTGTTACGCTACCAACTGACCCATTAAAGGGGGAATTACAATACTTTTCATTAGAGTTAATACTATGACAAAGATGGTGTACAATTTATACTCATTTTTTCTAATAGAAAAAATCTGCTATAGAACAAAAGCACATGTTTTGATGGTCCAATTGGATTTGTGTGTTTTCAGCAGAGGCACCTCATCCTAAAATCAATTTGCTGCAAGTGAAAGTGTCAGATTTGCACACAATGCACCCTTATCAATAGTACTGACAGATCCAGGTACTGACCAGACATATGAGCTATAACAATCTCTCTTACTTTCTCTTTAACCTTCTTCTTAGGAGCCCTTTCCAAGTGCAAAATGGCAAGTTTGGGAATTGGTACCAGTTCCCAGTCTACTGCCCCTCCCAGCCTGTCACCATGATCAAGCAATAGATCAGCAACATTCTCAAGAGCCCTGAGACTCCAGAGGCCTTGACCGATGCAGGCCAAGAATGCCAGCTGCACTTGCATCTCTCAACGGGCCGGGGCCATCGGATGAATGTGTGAAGCGGGAATTCTATGAACCATATGAAGATCATCCTGTGATCAGAGGACAACTTGCCCATTTCTGTCTAGCTCTGGTTCTTTTTGGCACAGCCACTGACTGACACGAACATGGTTCAAGGAGCTGTGCATACTACTTTCTCTTAACCAAATTTCACTTTCAAACTAACCGTATCTACACAAATTATTG
Source organism: Distichodus sexfasciatus (assembly GCA_032718565.1). Classification (NCBI taxonomy): domain Eukaryota; kingdom Metazoa; phylum Chordata; class Actinopteri; order Characiformes; family Distichodontidae; genus Distichodus; species Distichodus sexfasciatus. Next base: position 2,249,214 of record JAVGVS010000028.1, on the reverse strand, counting down.
AAAAAAATTGCACAGACGCTAGCTCTCCACTACTGTTATAATATCTGCACAAACTTAAATGTTAGTCATACTTTTTAAGAGATACTGTTTATTAATAGACTGGATATAGAATTTTTCATATTGGAACTGTTTCTATTCTCTTCCACATCCAGTGTAAAAGTCAATTTCCACTTTTGTAGGTTAATACTGCATCCAAATTCTCTCTTTCCACTTCTATTTCTAGTTCTAGTTTAGAGTACTCCATTCCTAGTTTAAAATGTATATTTTGTATTCTATTTATATATTGTTTATTTCATGTGCCTTATTTGTTCTTTGTTCCCTCTTTCTTATTGCACTGTAAAAACTGGAGCCACGTCATCTCGTTTCTCTGTATATCTGTAAAGTATATAGCAGAGATGACAAAGTTTACTTTGACTTTGACTACATGAAGCGATGAGTACAGAAGCAGTGATGAGACTTCATGAAGCAGTGATGCTAAAAACCATAGTGATCTCTTTGTACAAAAATATATAAACCTTAATGCTAAGTGAAGTTAAAACATCTCTCTTTTGTTTATACAAAGAAACTGTGGTTAAACTGTGCACTCTGATCCTGAGCGTGGGGTGTGTGCGTGCGTATAACAGGCCAAAATGTAAACACCACAGGTTTGACAATGGACGAGAAGGGACTGTCCTCATAACAGAATATCCCAAGCATTCCACCAACCACAAGAATATATTATACTTAAACACATGTTGTTGTGTAATTTCTAACCTGTATCAGAGTACATCACATGTCATCAAGCTCATGCTAAATAATAGCTGAGATGAGCACAAGATCAGACGTTAGTGAGACCAAAAAAAGCTGTCAAACCACATCATTGGATAGAGAGAGAGAGTGACGGAAAAATGTCGGTGACTTCCTTCTCCAAGGTAGAGTGAAAATTAGGAAGTGACTAAAGCAGCCAAAGACCACATCTCTCACTCTAAAGGCAAGAGTTTCATTCGTATGCTCGTATTTTACCGTGGTAACACTTAGAGCTTCGGAATGTGCAAAAGTGATGTGGGCATATTGTAACATTTTTTTAGCCTGAGGTCCTAAGAGAGGAAAGGAAGCTCCCTAGAGTTTCTGCTATTTCATGCCACATTTGTGAGTCACTCTTACATTAGGTGCAGTCACCAGAAAATGTATTTATTCCTTTTCAATCATGTTTACATATGAGGACACTTGAACAGAAAGGATGCTCTTTTGTTCTTCATATGCTGGACCAGGCCATTCCTACAAGGGGATGGTGTCTATGTTGTGGCAGTTAAACTTCTTCTTCTTCTTTTGACAAACTGTCCTTTCATTAATGAAGATCCCTAAGTAGATGTGATGCTGGGAATAAGGTGAGGTTCTACCTGGTTGAAGCCCATGCAGATTAGTCAAGTCACTCATACACCTCTTCCTCTGCCTTCTTTTGCATGTCGAAGCAGGCAAGGGTGAACATCTTAAACTCCTTATAGCTGAGACGCTGGTGGAAATAAATTCTGGGTTAAAGCTTTCTGTACGTCTATTACAGGCATGATAATAATCCTTTGATAACAAAAAAATCCTACTAGTGCTACAGCAATAGCAAATTGCTCTTGATTTTTTTCAAGTATGTTACCTCGTCTCCAGAGAGGTCAAACTCCTGGAAGACATTTTTGATGCCATAGTCCTTCAGGTTGAACAGAAAGCCAATGGTCTTAAACTCTGCTAAGCTGACTGTTTCGCTACCGTCCATGTCTAGAAGCTCAAAAATGGTCTGGGAGTAGCGCAAAATGAAGTTTTTCTCTACACTGAACTGTGTTGGAAAGCAGAACAAATACATAATGTCAACAGTGTTGAACTTCTTACAACAAAGATGTCAGTATACTATATTAAGCTGATATAAACTACTTGTAATTCTCTAACTACTTCAAAGTTCTGAATGCAGAAGTTCACATCAAGTGTAAGGATCTGAGTGGTCTGGATAAGGCCGAAAGGATTTTGGGGTTCTCATGGTTAGCCACAGTGTCTACACACAGTGCACTGAGGAGGGGGAGACCACAAATCACAGACAGGGATGTTGGGTGGTCAAGACTCACTTCAAAAGATCAGTAAAAGCTATTCTGTCTGGTACAACGTTGGTACAACACAAGAGCTACTGTGGCACAAAACAGTTAACTGTAATTATGCTGATGTTACTCCAGGAAGACTGTCCCTATATTTAGATAATTAAATCGCCATGGATAAGAGCTTAATGCCATGAATGTTAATGTAATATAGATAGGATAATGATTTGTGGATCCTGGAAATTAATGAGTATTGACCTCCTAACACCACCAGTCTGTCAGCAGATACGAGTCTGGTGTTGCCCCAACTAACAAGATCAACTAGGGTCTTGGCATCACATGGAGCATCCACATATTAAGCGTTTGGCTGTAATGTCTTGGCTCATCAGTATCTATACAATGCTATAATGCCAGGCGTTCTGTTGAGGATGGTCATTATTCATTTGTAAATGACAAATTCACATATAAACAATGGAATGGAAATGAAAACTCAGTGATGTCACTGTGATGAAAAGTCTGTGATGTCATTGTTTTGTTTGTGGGCAGGTTTTCTGGGTAAGGCCATGCTTGTGCCCCAAAAGACAGGAAAACCTGAGCTTTGTCATAATTTTGAGTCACTGTCATATTTTTTGAGTCACTTTGAGGTCACCATTTGTATTTTGTATGTGAAGCCAGGTTCTTCTAGGGAAGAAATTATTTTTTACAGAACAGTTGTTTTGTTTGACAAAAAGTGTGTGCGCGTTTGTGTATTTGCTGACCTCGCTGCACAGCAACATGCACACTAGCATGTAGAACTCGTTAAAATTGATCTTCCCGGACGCGTCCCGATCCAGCATATCGAACACCAGCATGATATCCTTCTTCCCCAAATCTGTCGTGTTCTTCATGAAAGCACAAAACTGGACGTCTGAGAAAAGTCAAATACATCACTGAAAAATGTAAAATAACAGTCCGAGAAGCGCAAACCCCAATCACACAGATTACTGACTGCATAAAAATAATGCGTGTTAAATAATGGGTACACTTGTTTTTGTAAGCAAAAACAAATTCAACCTTTTAAAAACAAACACTAATTTGCAGCATTTGAACGCACAGATTCGAACGATCTTACCGTTTAAAGTGCCTTTATTAAAAATATCCAACATTTTGAAAAGTTCATGCAAAATCTTTGCATTTCGTACTGAGAGAAGACAGTACACACTATCAAAATCCAAGAATTTCAGCAAAGATCCTTTTTTCAGTTTCATCTTTGCCGTGATAAACGCTGCCTCTTACTCTGATTAATAAGAAATCACACCTATAATTACTTTATGAGAAAGTACATGTATAATAACATTATTTCGTCACAAAACGTTAACCGTGCAAATTGAAACACTTCTCGTGTGCTTCGCAGGTAATCCGCCAGTAACCACTATGGACAAATAAACGGGACAAACGAATAGTTTGAATAGTGCTCATCGCATTCGTCGCATCTCTGATGGGGGTGGAAAAGGTTAGCGAGTCAACGATAGCTAGCCCCGTGCGCATGCGCGCCGTTTTAGCCCGACTTCGTGTGACGTCATTGCGTGACTTGTTGCGTTAACACTATTAAACGCTACGTAACGATTTATTTGAGCTAAAGTAATACAAAGACAATTCAGTTAATTTACCCATCTGAATATTACAACATATTATACTTAATTCAAGTTTCTCACATTGTAATGTTTAGCTAAATGAATGTTACAGCAGGTACACGTCACCTCTCCTTTTTAATAAACCAAATTCCCCCTAAAATCCAAAATAAACAAAAAGCCAAAAATGTTTCGTATTATACATTGCATTCTTTCTGTTACTATGAGTGGAGAACTTTAATTAGAAGGTGGTGTATGATGACCAGTGACAATGACACGTTTACATAATTACATAATTCGTTTGAAAAATGAAAAGTTCCCTTAGTATACTTAAGGCCATTGATTTGGAAAATCCTGAAATCAAGGGAAAGAACATGTATTAATATAACACAAAACCAATACTGCCAGGTCAATAGCTGGCCATTTGTGAAAAATGATATCTTGTCTAGAATATCACTGATACAGCACGTGAAATGTCTTTCTTATGCTCTCTATTATCTGAAAGCCATTGGGACGCCCAGCAAAAGCACCTTTTGATCACAAACTTCTGTCATCATATTTGCTCTAAATGACATCTTATGGCCTGTGTAAACAAGTGTGAGATCCGGGGAGTGTCCCTTCAGGCCTGTTGTTCCTGTAGGTGGAAGTGAGAGATAATCATATTGGAAGGAATCCTTTTGCCTAGTGGACCAGGAGCCTTGCTACTTCCTTTAACCTGCTTGGTCTGTATTTTCCTCGGTGGGGAAATTTTGAACCCTGGCCTCCATGTTTGAGTTTAAAAGCACATGCATAATATAGAAGGAAAGTTACAGTCTAGCTTACAACATTCAGGAGAGGTAAGTGTAGACATGTTTTCTTCTATTGTCCTCAAAGTTCTTTTTTATGAAAAAGTCATTATCAATCTGCCATTCCAAAATGATTTTAGCTCAAAACCTTATCCCATCTCTATAATTGAAATTTTATGATATTTCAGGCTAAAGATAAGCATGAGTGGCTATTTTGTTTGAACAAATTTGCCATGTTCATGTTTTTCCCCAACAGATGATTGTTCTCATACTTGGACTACTTTATGTTCATTTACATGCCACAATGGGATCTGTCAAAGTGGCAGAAAGTTTCTGGACTCTTCAACCAAATGGTTTGTCTGAACTCTTATATATAAATTAATCAAGTATCATATATTTATCCCTCACAGGTTAATAAACTGGTACATTTTTGTAATGACTGCTAACTTAAAATTAAATGTTAGTAAATTGACATTTACTTAGAAGTATAATCAATGAGCAAAACTTACATAAATGATATGTAAAATCTTTAAAGCAAATTTAAGTCTAGCAATTTTCTATATAAAGTCACTCTATTTGTATATAATGTGTTCTCTTTGTCATCTTGACAACTGAGGAGATTAATTTGTGCTAATGATATGATGTGAGCAGGGAAATACTTTTGTCTAAGAATGACTGTGCTAACTGATTATCACTTCTGTCTTCCCTTGATGACAGAGCTGGTGGTGGATGAAGACACGGCCAAATATGGCAACAAGATGCTGGTGCCACTGGTGTGCGGGAAGGCGTTTGAAGGACAGAACATTGTGTGGAGGAGAGACAGTGGAGAGGAGCTCCAGCAGAAGGGAAACCGAATTCTCATTATGGTTCAGGAGAGGCAAGGAGGCACATACAAATGTTACAATGAGGAGGGAACTTACCTGAACCATACGCTGGTATTGGTGCAGTGGCCCTACAGGAAGATTATTAAGGGGACACCTGAAGCAGGTAAGGCCCCTATCAGAAAATAAGAGTTTAAACAACTATTGCAATATTAAGTTGAAATGTCAAATGTACTAGTGATCTGTGTCAGACTCTCTCTGACAGATGAATAGAAGTATTGAAATAAACATTGAAAAACAAGACAATCAATAAATACAAAAATCTAAATCTGCATATGTAATGAAGCTGACAAAAGACAATACACATGTCTTTTTATCTTTTAACAAGGTTATGTCCATTGTTCAACAAACAACTATGGTGGCTCCTTTCAATGCTCCTGGACCTGGGATGAAAAAAGGGCTGGAAAAGTTGTTCTTATAAAAGCAACACGGTAAGCATTTTCAAACCCTGCCAACGTTTCCTGCATCATATACCTACACTTTATACACTGCTATAATAAACACATCTTAATGCAGGCACTGCAGGCCAGGAGACAAACTGCCCTCTTTAAATTATTCCCACCCAGCACATGTAACCATTTTTTATAAACAACTTTTTGTTAGCTGATGAGGTAAAACAGATGTGATCATGAGCTTTGAAGCTGTGCAGAACAGTAGATCCCCACTGCTCACTCCGGAAAGCTAGTGGTTTGAGGTCTTGCAGTGGTTCTCAAAAAAAATCCAGTGTATAATTTCCTAACCCAACACACATGATTTTAAACAGCTAATGTAACCCTTCATGGATCAGAGGTGTTAATCACACTGTTTATCAGGGTACCATTATTATATTGAATAAATGGACAACAATTTGAAGTCTCCTGCTATCACGAAGTCTTCTATAATACAATTTCAATAAGATTCAGTTCAGAAGTCGATATGAGACAATTTGATATGATGATTTAACACAGTCACATTCATTCATATCAAATCTCAAAAAGCAGCTAAAATTTAATTTGACCTTTTTTTAAATTAATAAGACATTTCAATGAAAAACAATCTGTATGATGATGTTTGATTGACTGTTTCATTTTGGATTAATACTATGAACACTGAATCAAGGTGTCAATATAGAACTATGTATCATTACAACCCTAGTAAATGTAGGTGAAATATCTGATACTGACTCAAGCTAAGGAGCTTTGGTTTAAAGCAGACTATTGTATGGAAACAGTGTGTCTTTTTATGTGCTTTTGAATGCAGCTCTCACAATGCAGGAAACATTAGCTGCAGCTTCAGTTCCAATGGACACAGCATCTCATGCCAAGACCATGGCTACTGTCCATACAGAGAGGAGCTGGATTACATCGAATTGACCCTTTACTTCCGAAGTAACTATGTAATTGAGACATACTATCTCCGGTTTCAAATCTCTGACATAGGTATTTTCTTATTGTTAATATCCTTAAGAATGGACATACAAGCCAAATAAGGATCTGGTAATAACCGTGGGTCTCTTTTTCCCCAGTGAGGCCAGACTTGGTGCGTGTCAATAAGAGGAATAACTCTCTTGAGCTGCAGTACCCAGACACCTGGAGCACTCCCTTTTCTTATTTCCCACTCACCTTCCAAGTGAAGGAGATTCGCTGCCGGGGGAGAAGTGAGTGCGACTGCTCAAGCCACAAATCACTGCAGGTATGAGGAAGCAGCGCATAAGAGAGTTACAGTTATTGAAATGTGGAAAATTTATTGACAGGTTTTAGGGGAACCCTTATTCCTGTTGTATAATCCTACTTGAGCAATGGTTTGTATGTCCTCAGGTAAACCTGACTCAGGTGAAGGAGTGGCCATTGAAAAATGGAGTGACGGTGTGTGTGAGAGCACAGGACGACCTGTGCGACTCCTCCTGGAGTGAATGGACCCAGTATAAGTGAGTAAGTCTGAAAAACACTTTGCATTTTTACAGGCCTTAATTTAACAGTTAATGAACTGTATCCTTCCTGAAATCTTTAAATTGTGTCTTGTATTTGTCTTTTTTTAGATGTATGAAGAAGAAAAATAAGAGAAATACTGAGAAAAGAAGACACAGAAAAGAAGAGTAAAGTGGCCATTTTCCAAATTAGCACTCAGTAACATCATATTGAAAATCATTTTTGTCATGTTAAATTATAAACAATATTTATATCAACATACAGTTTCTACAGAAAAAAAATTATATTTTTTATTTATCATGTATAATCAGATACTACTGATTTATTTAGATGTAGAATTGTAAGTTTTATTTTATATGGGCCTGTAATTTATGAGTAAACATTTGTCGTAACTTTGTCTTATTTATCTATAATATTTTAACCTTTTTATTTAATAAATATTTGAATAACAGTACTGAACAAAGTTCAGTTTCCTCTTTGTAGTTACTCATTCTTTCATTAAATACAGTATAACTTAAAGTTTTCCAAAGACTTCCAAAGCTTTTTTATACTACTCATTTTTGTTGTATAAAAATGTATGGTCAGCAGATACATCGTGTACACACTGTAAGTCACTGTGTGTTGTATGTTGTGTACTACAGACCACACAAGACTGCTCCAGGCACTCGCAGTGGGGATTACTGTCACAGACCTGGTTGTAGCATGATGAAGTGCTTTCCCTCAAGAAATAAATGGTGTCACGGTGCAGAACTCTGACATAATTTTCAGTTACTCATATGTTACAGAAAGGTATAAATAAGTATAAGTAATAATAAACCCATCACACAGAAAATTAATATTGAATGTGCTTTGAGTGTATTTCCGAATGTGCTTGGATTATTAAAGAATAGGACTCAATTCTAACAGAATTAAAATAACCGAATCTCTTAGCTGTAGCACAGATGTTAGTGTCTAACAACTGTAATTCATGGTATGAATAGGGCTGTTTTGGTTTTATAATGGAAATCTGTACATAAAAATAGCATTTTATTCCTATAAAATTAAATGGCTTAGGATAAGATGTTTTCATGAATGTATTTTGATTAATGAATGGAAAAATTCTAATCTATTTCTCCCTAATAATACTTAATATCTGTGTATTTTAAAGCGAATTAATAAAAAATATCTGAAATATGTTAAAAGTAGTGTTAAAATATATTTTTAACAATGTCAACTCACAAAGTTTCAGTTAAATTTTTTGAGGTAGACAATGTTTTGATTGTTTGTCTTGCAAAAGTTACAATCAAATGTTTAAGTTCTGTCTGTTATGTCTTTCGGAGTCATACATTTTGATAAAATTGGCCACAGATTCATGGTTCCATCTTTGCAAAGGTGGACAACATCCCCGACTCCACCTCACAGCTACCAACAATGTGCTGTGATGCTTATTGCTTCTGCAAATTCAACACCAATCAGAAATGCCTGTATTGCTTTGTAAAGAGCAAAAAATAACAGTATTCTTGTCACATTTTGCCACAATACAAAATGTTACTGGAAAAGCTGGAGCATTTTATAAGTACTAATAATCTACTGATAACAGTAATAATAAGTAGCATCACTCATTTTACATAACTGCTTCCCTGCACTGCCTATTGTATGTTGCCAGGAAGTGGTCTCACAATGTCTCACAATGGCATGCTTCATCCTTCGATGACATCACCTGCCTCGACCGCTGACTTTAATTTGAAGTGAATTACCATTGACTTTGCTGACTCACTGTAATACCCTGCTCCACAAAGACGTCAGGCCTCTTTCTTTGAATTTCAACCATCCCACATATTTAAGACTTCAGGCCAGCATGGGAACCATTTGTTAAAGGTCATCATCCTTCTCCTCCTCCTCCTCATCATCAATGGTTGAGAGGCAGGCATGTGTGGGCAATGTACTGACCCATTTTAATCAAGTATGAGATTCAGAGTTGCCTCCCTCTACTCTCTATTCCTCAGGAGATTTGTTCTCAGCAGGGTCTAAGGCAGATATGCAGATACTAATGATTAATTGATAAATCAGTCTATATCTAGAACTTGTGTGTTTCCTTTTGATATTTATGCCATCACATGGCAAACTACTACTTTGGGGAAGTAGACCAAGCCACACGCCAACAAAAATCCTGAAAATCTGTGCCCCAATGTCTTATGATGAGGAGGTTACATGGGGAAGTTTTAATGAAAATATGAATGAATGAACGAACGAACAAATGAATGAAAAATAATGACCAGGTCAGGTTGTGACAGCATACCCACAGTACATGGAATGGAATTGCCATATGATGTTATCTTTATACAAATTCCTTAGAATTAAGAAGTGTTTGTGTAAATTCTGAAGGTAGACCACAGAACAAATACCCTCTGTTCCAAAAATTTTACTGAGTGTGATAGTGTAAAGTCCTGTCTTTTTTCTTATGATTGCCCACTGAACTGTTATATTTACAGCTGAATATTTATTGGTGCAAATTTCAGAGTATATATATATGTATATATATATATATATATATATATATATATATATATATATATATATATATATATATATATATATATATTCATTAGTGAGTTATTGGAACACACCTGCTCTCAGGTCTCCCAAAAATGAAAAGATACATGAGGTCTGGGTTGTGCTTTTCCGGATCATGATAATTGCCCAACAAAAACAAGGGAAGCTATGTGAATCAGGTGTTTCTCAGTGATTTGGTGTGAACATAGGGTTTATATGTGTGTGTGTGTGTGTTATATCATGGGTCATTTAGAAAGACAAAGGAAAACAGTCATTCACACAGTTCACCCAAACACTAGTACTACACACTCACTGGGAAGGATGCACAACATATTCCCTCCTCTCTCTCTCTCCTATTTTTTTTCTCCCCTCTGTCTCAAGCTCCATTCTACTTCTTTTCTTATTCCTTTCTCCTCTTTTCTTTCTTTCTTTCTTTTCTTTCTCTCCCTTGTTCATACAAAACACACAAATACACACACAATAAACACACACACACAATCTCTCCTTGTCATCTCTCTCTCTCTCTCTCTCTCTCTCTCTCTCTCTCTCTCTCTCTCTCTCTCTCCATCTCTCTCTCTCTCAGTAATCCCCGTGTGTGTGCGTGTGTGTGTGTGTGTGTGTGTCTCCGCCGCCGCGCACATGCTCAGTACGGCTCGCTGTAATGGCCGCGGGTTGAAGCGATCCGCCTCTCCTCGGTAGTGATGCCTCTTCCTCCTCCTGTGCCGCTGCTACCGTCTCCCTCCCTCCGCCTCGAAGCGCATTTCTCCGCCGGCATGGCCGCCGTCCGAGCGGACAGACCCTGTGAATCGTAGGGCAGAGGAGCGGCGCAGGTTTCGCTTCTGTAAGTGCGCTTGTTTTCCTTCTGCAAACGTGCGCTTCGCCTGCTTCAGCAGGGACCAGCGGCGCTGCCATGTATAGGTTCATTATCCGAGCCGCAGGGGTTACTAGAGTTCAAACGAGCATCTCGGCTGATATCCGGTGCAGAGACGTTATTATTAGACGTTACGGTTATTTATGCGGGCTGGACGTGCAGTCTGGGGCTAGGACTAGTTATATTAGCCATCACACAGTCGTAGAATTGGGAATACGCAAATAACTCGACATTAACGGCTGTCACGACAACGTGCTCGTTAATTTCTCGTTTACTGTAAAATCTGCTGGATTTAAAACCTCGTCCACATGCTTTATGGTTTGTGCTTCAGCCAGCAGTTACATCTTTGGGAGTGTTGCTGCCCCTCACAGGGGTTTTGTCTATAATATTGCAACAGGCTTATTCGGGTTCAGATGGCCATGTGATTGGACAGACGCACACAATGAATTTAAAATGATCCCGACGGGGTTATTAGAGTTCATTCAGCTCCGTGGCTTATCCCTTACCGTCCTTTTTTCAATCCTCAAATCTCAGAATTGAGGATTTTGTTTTCACTAACCTGCTAAATAGCTGCCATCAGACGCAGGTTTACAGCTTGTGAAAGTAGCATCAAAAAGTAGTTTTACTATAAAAATGGTTTGATCAGTCTATGATCAAATTTTCCTTATGGGAAGCCGAGTTTATTTTACACAAAGGTAATTCCAAGTGGTCTGCAGAAATAAAACCAGAATAAATGAAAGTCAGAATAAAAACTAATGGTAACCGTTGAAAATAAATCTTGAGAAGTATAATAGATTATTTTAAATAATTTAAAAACTGCTACACAAAACATAGAAATGCAAATAATGTATTACGTAAAGGAACTAAAGTAAAATTGCAAATATTACAAAAATGAATATCTTACTACTTGAGGCCTCCATCCTCCTCTGGATAACACACGATTGAACTCATGTTCTCTGTGTGTGTACATGTAGAATCAAACATTGTGAAAGTGATTATTTGGCATTGTGAACACAGCACAGCCCCACATTTCACTACAACGAAATGTGACCTCTGTAGCACCCGAGAAGCGGTGCTTGGGCACGGTACCTTGCTCATGAGCACCTCAGTGGTAACTTTACCAGTTAAGGATTCAAACCGGTGAACTTCCGCTCACATGGCGAATTCCTTATCCCTTATGCTACCAACTGGTTTTTACTGTACAGAAGAGGTCTTCTAGATAACAAGGCCCCTGTAAATTCAGCATCCTGGTGATCATGCAGTTCAATTCATCTGGTGGATTATTTGTTGGGTATCATTGAATTTTAGTTGAAGCTCTGGTCACAGCTGTCCACCTTCTATAGATGAAAGAAATCGACAAGGTTTATATTCCACAAACAGGGAGAAACCTAGAAACTCCAAACCATTGAGTGACTTGTAAAAATGCTGTTTCAAAACTCAGCTCAAGTTGTGTTTTGAACCCTTGAGCAGCCTCAGACTAAAAATAACTAGCAAATGACCATCATCAGCAAGCTTAAAATCTATGATGGTCTTTTCGGCAGGGAGATTGGCCTTACTGGCATTATTCTAATGTGATTGCATATTCTTTATTGTTTTTATTGCTGTGACATGGAGGCCTAAATAAACCATGGCAATGCACCTGGTCTGTTACATAATATCAAGAGTATCATTGTTTCCTCCAGCCTTATGCATATCCTTCTACATGTGCAATGTGTTACCTGAGTGTGGCATTTTCTAGATTCTACTACTAATTACATTGTTCCCCAGTGTTTTTTTTTAAAAAAAAAATTTTTAATATGTTGCTCCTCAGCGTATTGGGGTAATTACCGTCTTGCATTTCTGTAATGTCCTTTCAACAATTTTACATCCTGTTTTTTTTTTTAGATGGGTTAAATGAGATTTGTGGACAACATTTCTTACCCTCTCTCTCTCTCCTGTTTCTGTTCTACCTTCGTGGAGCAGTTTGCTCGAGTTGCAGAAACCGTGTGCTCTACTGGTGTGTGCTCGACCCAAGCGAGGCAGCATGGCGCTGAAAGAGCGTCTTGAAGCTGTTCTGAACGTGGGCTTGCGCGTGCCCAGCATCATGCTTCTGGAGGTGCTGTACCGCTGGGATGTGAGCTCCTTCTTCCAGAAGATCCAGAGAAGCAGCCTCAACAACAACCCACTCTTTCAGTACAAGTACCTGGCTCTCTACCTGCACTACGTGGGTGAGTCTTTTCTTTTTACCATTCTGCTGGGGTGACGTCAAGTCTCAGCACTGCACAGATCAGTGGCTTCTCAACCTTAATCACTCAAGTGATTAATAATCGTCTGATGAGTGGGCAAGAATTCTTGGAGTGCTGTCCCCTAGGGCTGGGCAATTATTTGCGAAATAATCAATAATGGACATTGAGAACCCATGGCTGTTATTTCAGTTATTTTTAAAATTTTGCTAATACTTTCCCCAGTGCGTGTTTGTGTGCTGCCATGTGTGTGGTCAAGTGACTCCGTCCTGTTGAGTCTGTGACTACATTTGTAAGCTTCCTTAAGTTATTTTAAAAGGCATTGGTTTGAGTGACTGAAACCAAACTGGGGGTTTGAATCCTGGGAGAACCTCTAAAAAATCCTTGTTTGGCCCTTAACCCTAAGTTCTAGAGTTCTTCCCTTCTGCACAATGATGGGAATTTGTCTAAGTGACTTTGTCATTTCTCTCCTCTGAATCTGTGTCCCTGTAGGACAAAAATGACTGAGCATTCTCCCGTTTAAGCTCTATTGAAGAATGTGGGATGTGTGGTATGATCTGAAGGATTTAGTGGGAAGGCTTTGGAAATATGAGACAAGCCTGAACGATCAAGGTCAACAAGCCGACAGTCACCTTATCATGTTACCTGTCTCTCATTGTGATGTGACGGAGCTCTGTTTGGGAATGCCGGCAATAGAGATGCAGACAGAGACAGGCCATTGAGCAGGAAAAGAGAGAAGTTAAATGGCAGGATTCTGGCATAAGTGGGAAAAATCCTATAATCTGAGGTCACTGCATAATTTTTTTCTGTGGATTTTACAGAGATATATCTCTCTCTTTCATTGTTTCTGTCTGTAGCTTGGGAAGAATATTGCTTATTCAGACACATACTTCTTGCTGCATTGCTGTTAAGGGTCAGGGATGAGATTTGCGGAAGTTCTAGATGTGTCTTTCAAGAATGCCTACGTCAGTCAATGTTGGGTGTAGCTGACTAAAATTAGTGACGCTACTAACTACTTTACTCTTACTCTTGACTGTTAGTGTAGGTCTGCCACTTTGTGGTTTTAGGGGTTTTGTTTACATTGACTCTCTGCTGACTGGAGACTCACTCAGGCTCACTGAGGTTCACTCATGTCTCCCAGACTCCTGTCCTGAGCTCTAAAAGGGCCCACCGGAGCGTAGCTTCCACTGCCATTCATCTGCTGGCCAAACAGACAGCCACGGCTCATGGCTTATTCACTGGCTGTGTGTGTGTGTGTGTATGTGGCACTGAACTGTTTGGGTGAACTGTGTGAATGACTGTTTTCCCTTGTCTTTCTAAATGGCCCATGATAATTGTGTATGTGTGTGTTCGTTCCACTCTCTCAATTCAGACAGTTGTAGAACAGGGTGGAAAGTGTGTTGTTGGTCTCAGGCTTGTTTGCTCCTCTGTTTTTTCTACCTGATAGCAGCAGTTTTGCAGTTTGGACAATATATTGAGTACCGTGAAATAAATGAAATGTTTTATGCATTGCTTGAAAATAAAAATAGCACAATATATTAATTTAATAGGCTCCACTGTGATTTGATAAGAATGGGAAGGATTGTGTTAAATCAGCATATGATATTTTCTCATATTGATTGCTGGGTGCTGAACTGAATTGAATCCTAATTGTATCGTAGCGGACTTTGTGATATCAACAGATATTGAATCGATGTGCGTTAAATCAATATAATTGTCTTTCACTTGACTGCTGCTGCAGTACTTTGAACACTGCATGTAAATAAATTGTACATTTTCTTTTCCTACCACTAGGTTAGAGTTTATATTTTATGGTCTACTTATGTATGCATATTGTATGTGCCTTCTTTGTTCTTTGTACTGTAGAAAAACTGGAGCTACGTCGTCTTGTCTCTCTGTATACTTGTATATAGCTGAGATGGCAATGTTTACTTTAACTTGATAATATGGTATACAGTAATTAATATGTAATTAACAACCCTATTAAGCACAGTCATAAAGCATAATTGGCATTCATTCATCGATTGGCTTTCATCAATTCATAAACACATGTTAATGTGCATTTCTTGCATTAATGTGTAAAAACGTTTTGTGTCTATAAGTAGGGATGAGCGATATAGGAATTATTTTTCGATGCCAATATTCAATATTTTCATGCTTATATCTGTCGATGCTGATAAATGAGGAAGGCAGAGTCAAGTGCGAGCGCATACAGAGTTGAGTTCATAAAGGCATTTTCCTGAGGTGCATACTAGCACATAGAAAAGTATGATAAGAGCGCCTTACCAACCATACTATTAAGTGTGGCAGAGTTGAGCGTGTCAAGAGATTTTGCTCACGAACATTTCACTGCATACTCAGAATTTTGGCACAAAATAATGCCATACGTTTTAAGACAGAAGGCGTGTGTTGTATAAAATCCTGCTACCTTTCTGATATACAATAAATGTCATAAAACACCAACTGAAAATATTGGGCAAATCTAAGTCTGATGGCGATGACAAAAAAGCAGTTATCGGACGATTCTGATATTTTCGTGCCTCTCTACTGTAATTAAACTAAGGTATGGTAAGCTATAGCCATGCGACTGTTTTAATATAGTACACTGCGTGCTATTTTATTTCTAAATTATTAAGAAAAGTGTACTCAATTTGTAACATAAATAGTAATCCAAATATTAATTCAGCTAAATACAGTTTAAATCAGTGTAGTGGATTGCACGGCCACATCCAGACGTACTGGGGCTTGCATCGGACAGCCGTTTTTGTTTTTTTTAAAGCACTGATTGCCTGTCCGCCTCCCCTGACTCATCTTGAGAGAGTCTCTTGTTTTTCGTTTCGTTAACATTTTTTTGCATTTCTACTAGTATGTTTCAGAGAATTCCATATATTTAATTTTAACCTAATTATTGTTTGTAATGTTTGCGTCTCGGCCGAGAAAGACAGGCCGACGGCCGCCGTGCATCGGACAGCCGTTTTTTTTCCCCAGAGATACAGATTGCCAGTCCGTCCCTGACTCATCTTGAGTGTTTTTTAAACCCCAATAGTTTTATTACTGTACTGTAAATTAAATTAAAAGAGGCGGTTAAGCTCAGTCGCCGCCCAATGTCTGTGTCTCTACAATAAGACGCGCCGCTGATGAACAGTAAATTATTGAACTGTAAAAAATATTGGTCATTACACCTACATTTTACTGTTTTTTTTTTTTTTTTTACTAAAAACTACACTAATTTATTACTGTATTTACCTGTTTATACCAAAGAAAGTGCCCTTGCATGAATTACAGTACACACCTGTATGGGCATACCTAATATTTTCGTTAAGAGTAATGTATTAAACTGAGTTTAAAATGAAATTAAAGTGTTCTGGGAGCAGATTTGGGGGCATATTTAGGGTTTACACTATAAAAATAGGCATTTTTAGGCATTTTTTTAACCAAAACACAATAACGCGGTTTTTCATTATATGCGGGTGTTCTTGGAACGTAACCCCCTCGAATAACGAGGGATTACTGTATTTTTAACAATGTAAAGTCAAATCACATTTTAATGTTCAGTGTCGTTTTGGAGGTAGAAAATATGTTGCACTCAGACGTGCCTTTCAGAATCATAAATTGATATCTTGATTTCATCTTTGCCAAGGTGGACTCCACCCTCCTACTAATCTTCAACACCAATTGGTGGTCCCCAGGTATTTGAAAATAGCTACCTTTTGTAACAGTGTAGCTTTTTGCCATGCTGCATCACTATTTAAAAAAAACAGTAACTGGAAAAGCTACAGCATTTTAAAAGTAGCTTCACTACTGAGAAACTGTAGTTATTTAGCTACTCCCCAACACCGCTAATGTACGTCTTTATAAGCTAGGGGTTTCCAGTTCCTGTACCGGAGGGCCAAAATTCTGGAGATTTTCCATCATACTTCAGAACATTTGCACCTTGTCTCAGGTAGAAGGTCACCAGAAATGACTCCACTGGGTTTGATGGAAATCCTTCATGATACCGGCCCTCCAAGACTAGAACTGGACACCCCTGTTAGAAGCGAATGCTCGCGTTGGATGCTCTCAGTGCAGCATGAGTCTAGATGAGGGGCAGTGGTAGCGCAGCGGTTAGGGGGGTGGCCCTGTGATCGGAGGTTCGCTGGTTCAACTCTTGGACCCATGTCAGCAGCCCACTGACCCTTAACGGATGGGTCAAATGCAGAGGTCACATTTTGTTGTGGTGCACCATGTGCTTTTTAACTTTTTAACCCTTCGGTTATGTTCGTTTCTCAGGAACACCAATGTTGACCCGGGGCATGTTTAATTATCCAAAAGTGTCAGAAACCAGAGTCCCAGTAATCAATGTTTATATCTCATTACTAACCGTTTCAATCAATATTTGGTGTAATGGTGTTATTTACCTCTCACAGATCATGGTTTAATGAGGATAATTCACTTGGTTTTCATAAAAAATGCATTTAAGGACTTTTTTAATGTACATAGAAAAAACCTACATATAAAACACAATAGTTTTACATGACATTGATTATTTTAAATTCAAATTGACCCGAACAGCATCTATGTAATATAAACATGCAAGGGAGGCGGGAACCATTTTTATTTTATATGCTGATTACCCTTATTAAGCCAAGCTCAAGTTTCATACTGAAAAAATACTTTAAACTATTTCTTTAAAAGGGGTCAATTTGATCCGCAACGTAACAGGAGGGTTAAAGCCCCATTGAGGCCAAATCTCACCCATATAAGCAAGAGGAAGACAAAACTAGCAGCTCTCCTCACAGTCCTCGACTAGTCTGCCTTTCTCCGTCTCAGTGGCCTTTCTGTTAATGGTGAGACAAATCACCTGCCATGTTCTCGAGACCTTTGCCTTATAATAATAGCCCAGTTAGCAGAGTTTCTTTCTCCTCTGCTGAACATGGACTACAGAGCACAGGGGGCAGCAATGCTAATGAAGACGGCCTTAACTTCACTCCAGCGGCCGTTAATATCAATGTTCTCTCAATTCGTGCCCTATTACGTGGACAGGTCACATTAGAGACTTTCCTTCCTGGATTTGGAACACCACTCTACTCTGGTGAGTCTAGAGGATGTGGACCGATATGGAGGCATGAAGAACGTCTCTAGTCAGCGTATTCGCCAGCACTCTCTAGTTTTATTGCTTGTGGTGAATGGAAACGATCTCTCCTCATTCTGGCTGGCCACTGGTGATCCACTGGCATTTTTTCAAGCAGCTGAATCTCGAGGACTCCCTCCTTATTTCGTCCAGGTAGCCGAGATTTATTTATCCTGTTTTTTTTTTCTCCTAGTACATGTTCTTTCTTTCTTATTTTCCTCCTTTTCTTTCTTTCAGAAACATACAGACATGACCGTAAAGTATTAAAAGTATCAAAAATATCACTAGAAAAAATATCAATATATTTTCATCTTTCTTTCTTTCTTTCTTTCTTTCTTTCTTACTTTTCTACTTTCCTTTATTGTTTAATTTAACATAAACTGACAGCCAGAAAAGTCTTTCTTTCTTTCTTTTGCTCATTTCTGTCTTTCTTTTATCCTTTCTTTCCTTCCTTCCTTTCTTTCGTCATTTCGTCCTTTCTTTCCTTCCTTCCTTCATTCCTTTCTTTCGTCATTTCTTTCCTTCATTCCTTTCTTTCGTCATTTCGTCCTTTCCTTCTTTCGTTCCTTTCTTTCGTCATTTCGTCCTTTCCTTCCTTCATTCCTTCCTTTCGTCATTTCGTCTTTTCTTTCTTTCTTTCTTTCTTCCTTTGTTCTTTTTTATTTCCTTTAACAGAAACTGGCATAGCCTGATAAGTCTTTCTTTCTTTTGCATCTTTTTTCCCTTCCTTCCTTTCTTTCTTTCTTTTGTCCTTTCTTTCTTTCTTTCTTATGTCCTTTATTCCTTCCAGTCTTTCCTTCTTTCTTCCTTCCTTCTTTCCTTGTCTGTTTATTTACCTTTCCTAGGACACTATCCGCCTCACCTGGCTTATGTGCCGTTACATGATGCAGAAGTGTTTGCTGACATAGAATCAATTTCTTGTTCTGTCTATTTTTGGCGGTGTGTTTCTGTCCTGCCAGCAGCTTTCTCTGCCTTCCAGGCCGCGCTGTCCTCTTCCCATAATCCATCGCTGTAAGAATATGATACAGCGATGTCATCATGTTTTCCCTTCTCCGTGTTTTTGTCTGTTTTCCGTTCTCATGTTGCCTTCTCTTTAACCGCTTGACGTGCTGTGCGTAAGTGTGTGTGGAGAGAACTTGTGAATGACAGAAGCCGGGGCGAGTGGAGAGGGTGAGAGCTGGAGCAGTGGCAGGCAGATAAAGCTCTTCAGAGTTGCGTAATGTGACAGATCAAGCAGGCATGGCGCTGGAGTAACGAGAGCTTAATCTGTGCCTGGGAAAGCCGTAATCTCTTGCCCACAGCTTATAGCACAGACACGTGTTCATTCATTAGGTTTAGTCTCTCATACACACAGTAGATGAGATGCACTTGGATGCATGCAGGGAATGTGTGAAAATGTGCTCAGCCTCTCAGACGACATTCATTCATCAACACACACACACACACACACACACACACAGAAACACATAAACACCCTCCTGCAGTGATAAATACTTCTCTAATTTTCCTGTGGACGAGAATACACTGGTTCATCTATACAGGTGTATATATAGTAGACATTGCTCAAATAATCAGAATTTTTTTTCATCTGCTTTCTTTCTTTCGCCCATTTATATGTTCTATCTTTCATTCTTTTATAAGTTAAAGACGTCTTTCCAACTTTTCTTTCTTTCGCTCATTCATTTGTTCTGTCTGTCTTTCTTTCTTGTTCTCTTTCTTTTTCTTGTTGTCTTTCTTTCGTTTGCTTGTTCTTTCTTTCTTTAATAATATAAAGCCATTGGCAAAAGGAATGTAAAATATGTTTTTTGGCTTCTTTTTTTTTTCTTTCTTTTGTTCGTTTGTTCGTTTGTTCTTCTTTTTTAAAAATAAAGAAATGTTTTCAACTTTTCTTTCTTTCGCTCATTCATTTGTTCTTTCTTTCTTTTAAAATATACAGACATGGGCAAAATGAAAGAAAAATATAAATAAGGTTGTCATCTTACATTTGTTTTCTTTCTTTCTTTTAAATTTTCCATAGTTTTCTTTCTTTCATTTCTTGTTTTAATTTTTCTCTTAACTTGCATGACAATACAAGTATATAAAAAAAGTATTTCTGAACATAAAACGTGCATGCATTGCCCTCATTGCGCCAATGTGATCCATTCTAAAACCTTCTTGGATACCAAAGCCCATAAAATATACAAACAAAGAGACTTTATTAAGTGTAATACCACATTTGTCATTTGTCATGTCCATGTCCATTTATGTTGGCTGTACAAAAAGAAGCTCGAGGGGACCGTTTGGCAGAACTAAAGTATGCAACAAGAGTGAGTAACGCAGATTACCCGTTGGCAAGGCATTTCAGTGAATGCTATGACAAAAATGCTTCCCTTCTACGCATACAGGGTGTGGAACATGTCAAACATCTGGCAAGGGCTGGTGATAGGCTAAAAAATCTATACCAAAGAAAGATCTTTAGGATACATTGCCTAGACGCTATGCAGTGTCCGGGTCTCAATGAGGAGATTGATTCCACTTGTTTTTTGTTATTGATTTGGTTAGGGTGTGTTTGTATATTTTACTCAAATTTAGTTTTTTTTCATTTTGTTGTTGAGGCCTGTAGCTTGTGTGTCTTTTGGTTTTATGCCGTTGACACATTAAAACTTATTATAGTTGCATTTGTATTTATTATGTAAATACATGTATATTCAAAGTACTCTTAATATGTACAAGACATCTAAAATTCTTTATTATATTTCTAAGGGAAACATTCTGGTGCTTCAACATTATTGTAAGTAGTGCATTTGAAAGTCCAGCAGTAATCAAATAAGTCTTAGTCTAAAATGAATAAAGCTATTTTTTCATATATCAGTGTCAGTATATTCATATCACTTGTGTGTTCCCTTCAGTTATTTTAAAATGACAGAGATAAGGCATGTATTTCATTTGGAAAAAATATGGCAACTTTGAGTATATTTACAGTACAAACCTTGTGAACTATAAACTGTGAACTATAGTGAACTATAAAATTAAATTGTGAGTTTTCTCAGTTTGTGTACGTGCACATATTTCGCTCAGTGTCAGTAGCGTTATTGCGGTAAAGTTGGTTTAATGTAAAGATGGGTGCGATTCAATAGGTGTATCGAATATCGGTCCATTAATGACCCAAATAGCTGGATCGTGTATCGGTGACATTGGGCCGATCTATGGAGCCGATCTGTAAATGTGAGCGCTCACGGTTGGTTATGCACCAGAAGTGGTACTGCGGTAAAGCTGGTTTATTGTCGTGCTAATTTGTACGTATTGATATGATAATGTGCAGAACAAGCAACACCACACTACAACCCCAAAAGTAAATCATGTGATACTGTTTACTTTCCTTAGGGACCGTCACAAAAGTACAGAACTGTATTTAAACGTATGAATTTTGAGGTGTTATTTTAATAATAAATAATTAAGCATGTACATATGGGTGTGTAATTATTACGTTCCAAAAACAGTATTTAAGTCAAGTATTTACTTAAGCATAACACAGTAATCTCAGTCATGTATTCAGACATTTTTAAAGCAGAATCTTTTCTTTTACAAATGAGACTCAGAGACTGCGTTGGGTATCGGCAGATATACAAATTTACAATATCGGTATCAGACGTAAAAAAGTGGTATCGTGTCATCTTTACTTGAAGCTGGATCGTGACTAAACCAAGCCTTTTATACCAGGCTTCATCATGCGTTGGCACTGGTACTGCGGCAAAGTTGACTTAATGTTTGACATTCGAACTAAACAGTAAAATATACACTAAACGAAGCGTACAAATTCCAACATATTGATCGGATTGCGAGCAGAACATGCAAGTCACCGACCTACAACCCCAACATCTTAGCAAATTACATATCTTTACTCTTTCATTTCCTGTAGTACACCAGGTCTTGTTGGCGATCTCGGTGTTCTTGATGGTTATAGCACAGTTGGGGGCCATCACAAAATTAGAGAAGTGTGTTTGAACAAATCCATTATGCCAAGGCTCCTCAGTAGTGATGCGCGGGTTGACCCGTGACCCGTGGGGTGCGGGCGGTTTGGGGCAGACATTTTTAAAATATCGTGGGTGTGGGCGGGCGGGTCAAAAAGTTACAAAACGCATTTCATTATCAACGCCTTTCGAATTACCTCTCCTCTCGATGCTGGCAAGAGCGGTGCTTTACGAACATGTGTTACCAGCGCATCGAGCGAGCGCACGTTCAGTTCAGCAGGTCGCGTGCTGGAAGCGCGTCGAAATAGGCTAAACCCCGGCACGGTGGATTCCATCCTCTTTCTCCACAGTGCTTCCAAACAGCTGACATTAATGCAGTCAGATCTGATGTTACATCAGATGTTACAGTTTTGACAACTAGCGTGTTTTGCATACATGCGCGCTTGTGTGTGTTTGTGTGTGCGAGAGAGATGTCTTTCGTGCAATTTTCCGCAACCCTTCAATAAATAACGACGTAAAAATCGATCTTTCGGTTTCTTTGTTGTTTGGTACACAGTTAATCTGGCATAAAATTGTGTCATCATCTTCAATGCGAATCTAGCACAAATCTATGTCATCTATGGGCTACAGTGTCACAAATGACACTTCATTGGTAGGTTCCATGGCAATACAGGCTCACTGCTGTTTTTTTTTTTTTCCTCGGGTCGGGTCGGGTTTTGGGTCATTATCCATGCGTATTTTTGCGGGTCGGTTTGGGGCGGGTTTTAAAAAAAAACCGACCCGCGCAACACTAGTCCTCAGGCTCCTCTTCACAGAGTGAGAGTGGAAAGGGAAAGTGAGTAATTATTTGTCATTGTGAACACAGCACAGCATACTGTCCACCACAACAAAATGTGACCTCTGCATTTGACCCATCCCTGAAGGAGCACTGGCCAGCTAACTTGGGCAGTGCCTGGGGAGTAGTGCTTGGGGACGGTACCTTGCTCATGAGTACCTCATTGAGACCTGTTTCAATTCGAGCTGTATAGAGAAATATACAACTTATTAATTAAGCCCTGGTGTCGGGCCGTACTCAAACCAGATGTTGGTATCCGGACTGAAGTTCGGCTCGATGCATCCCTAGTGAACTATGAGCACAAAAAACTAAATAATGGTTAGTGAATCATATTTGGGGTAAAATCGTGATGTCGATTTGAGGTCATATCGCCGGGTCCCACCAAGCAGCTTCTCTCAGAGCCTGAGATATTTCCCCAGCCTTTTTTTTTTGAGAGAGAGAGAGATTAACTCTGAATGTGCTCCCTGACACATAATGAGAGACAGTTACCCCGAGAGACGCCGCTCTCTCTCTATCTTCCCCCTCTTTTTGTATCTTTACACTGTCCTCGCTCTCTCCTTTTCTCCTTTCCTGACCTACACAAATATTTTTTTCTCTCCAACACCATGATCCATCTTTCTTCTTCTGTAGTCCTTTCTTCTCCATTTTTTCTTTATCACACTTTGACTCCCTCAATGTTAACATTTCATCCCATCCACCTTTCAGACCTTACTTTGATTCTCTCCACAATTTTTAACCAGCTGTGTCTTCTGTCTCTCTCTCTTTCTCCTCCCCCTTCTCTCGATCTCTTTACTCTCTTCTCTAAAGATGGATCCACACTTTCAGCGCAGTTCACTTCCCTCCATGCACTCGTCTTGCGTCTTTATATCTGTCTGCCTCTCTTGTGCTCCTTCATCTGATTCTCTCCAAAACTTTGAATATGTTCTGTCTTCCTCTTTTGTGTCTCTCCTTGTCTTTTTTTCAAAAACCTATCCCCCTCCTCTTGTTCTGTTTACACGATCCTCTTTTCTACTTTTTCATCCATATTTTTTTCTGTCTACCATTCTGACTCTCTTCTCTTCTGTTGTCTTGTCTTCGCTTCTCTTGTCTTGTCTTCTTTTTTCTTCTCTTCTCCCCTCGTCTTGTCTCTTCTCTTCTCTTGACGTCTTGTTTTAAGTCCTCTTTTCTTCTGTTGTCTTGTCTTCTTTTTTCTTCTCTTCTGTCTTCTCTTGTCCTCTTTTCTGTTGTCTTCTCATCTGTTGTCTTCTCTTCTATTCTCTTCTCTTGTCTTGTCTTGTTTTTAGTCTTCTTTTCTTCAGTTGTCTTGTCTTCTCTTCTTTTCTCTTATCTTTTTTCTCTCCTCTTGTCCTCTTTTCTGTTCTCCTCATCTGTTGTCTCCTCTTCTCTTGTCTTTTCTTCTATTCTCTTGTCTTGTTTTTAGTACTCTTTTATTCTCATCTTGACTTCTTTTCTCTTCTCTTTTCCTCTGCTCTCGTCTCTTGCCTTGTCTTTTTCTCTTCTCTTGCCTCTTCTTCTTTTGTGTTCTCCTTACATCTGTTGTCTTCTCTTCTCTTGTCTTTTCTTCTATTCTCTTGTCTTGTTTTTAGTCCTCTTTTCTTCTCGTCTTGACTTCTTTTCTCTTCTCTTTTCCACTTCTCTTGTCTCTTGCCTTGTCTTTTTTGCCTCTTCTTCCCTTATGTTCTCCTTACATCTGTTGTCTTCTCTTCTCTTGTCTTGTCTTCTCTTCTCCTCTGTTCTCTTCTATCTTTCTTTGCCTCCTATATGGAAAAATGTATATAGTAGATGTAATTTATAATGGGTCTTGCCTAAATGGTGCAAAATCAGTTTAAGACAAGCACAAAATATATACAGTCTTATGAAAAAGTTTGGGAACCCCTCTCAGCCTGCATAATAATTTACTCTACTTTCAACAAAAAAGATAACAGTTGTGTGTCTTTCATTTCCTAGGAAGAGTACTGGGGTGTTTCCCGAACAAAGATTTTTAGTGAAGCAGTATTTAGTTGTGTGAAATTAAATAAAATGTGAAAAACTGGCTGTGCAAAAATTTGGGTACCCTTGTAATTTTGCTGATTTGAATGGATGTAACTGCTCAATACTGATTACTCGCAACACCAAATTGGTAGGATTAGCTCGTTAAGCCTTGAACTTCATAGACAGATGTGTCCAATCATGAGAAAAGGTATTTAAGGGGGCCAATTGCAAGTTGTGCTTTGACTCTTCTCTGAAGAGTGACAGCATATGATCCTCAAAGCAACTCTCAAAAGATCTGAAAACAAAGATTGTTTAGTATCATGGTTTAGGGGAAGGCTACAAAAGCTATCTCAGAGGTTTAAATGGTCGGTTTCAACTGTGAGGAATGTAATCAGAAAATGGAAGGCCACAGGCACAGTTGCTGTTAAACCCAGGTGTGGCAGGTCAAGAAAAATACATGAGTGGCATATGCGGAGGATTGTGAGAATGTTTACAGAAAACCCACAGATCACCTCCAAAATCCTGCAAGAACATCCTGTTGCAAATGGTGTATCGGTACATCGTTCTAGAATTCAGCGCAGTTTTGCACAAAGAACATCTGTATTGCAGGGTGATGAGAAAGAAACTCTTTCTGCACTCACATCACAGAGTCACTTGTTGTATGCAAAAGCTCATTTAGACAAGCCAGATTCATTTTGGGACAGTGCTTTGGACTGATGAGACAAATATTTAGCGCCTTGCATGGTGAAAGAAGAACACTGCATTCCAAAAAAACACCTGCTACCTACTGTCAAATTTGGTAGAGGTTCCATCATGCTGTGTGGCTAGTACAGTGACTGGGGCCCTTGTTAAAGTCGAGGGTCGGATGAATTCAACCCAATATCAACAAGTTCTTCAGGATAATGTTCAAGCATCAGTCACAAAGTTGAAGTTACGAAGGGGTTGGATATTCCAACAAGACAATGACCCAAAACACAGTTCGAAATCTACAAAGGCATTCATGCAGAGGGAGAAGTACAGTGTTGGGGGCAGTTGGTAGGGTGTTCGCCCCGTGATCAGAAGGTCGCAGGTTCGAATCCAGGGCCGGTAAAGTTACCACTGAGGTACTCATGAGCAAGGTACCGTCCCCAAGCACTGCTCCCCGGGAGCTGCCCTTGCTAGCTGCCCGCTGCTCCTTCACGGATGGGTCAAATGCAGAGGTCACATTTTGTTGTGGTTCACTGTGTGCTGTGCTGTGGTGTTCACAATGACAAATAATCACTCACTTTCACTTTCACTTTCACTTCTAGAATGGTCATCACAGTCCCCTCACTTAAATGTGACCCTCCACGGCAAAACCAGTCGCTTGTCGCAACGGAGGTTTCCGAGAAAAATGACCATTTATGTTGCGTGGGGTAAAATTTTGGATTTTTTGTTTTGAAACAGTGGAAGGTCTACACTGTACTGTTGTGAATAAATTTTGCTGAAAAACTTACCCTTTCCATCCTAAAAACGTGACTTTCTTGAGGCAAGGAATTCAATTCCAGCAGAATGTTAAAAGTTTCTGTTTTGACCGCTCTACTTCAATATTTACGCTAAATTCACTGGTTGACTAGTGTGAAGATATTTCTCCGGAATCCATCTTCGTCTTCCGAGTTCAGTTAACCTAACGCAGGTAGGCTATCCGTGTGGCTGTGAATGCAGCGTAGGCTACCGTAAATACAAACATAGCCGCGACCGCACCAAGCGTCTGTGAGTGCTACATCGGTAGTCAACTTCAAAGGCAGATTTCTCCGTTTCTCACTTGGCGTGACAGGAGAAACCCGACTCCCTTGAATGTTGATATCTCAGTCATATGTTGTCCGAAAATTGTTGTCATTGAAAATCTTTGGGATGATTTGAAGCAGGCTGTCCATGCTTAGCTCGGCATTAAATTTAACTGAACTAGAGAGATTTTGTATGGAAGAACGGTCAAAAATACCTCCATCCAGAATCCAGACACTCATCAAAGGCTATGGGAGGCGTCTAAAGGCTGTTATATTTACAAAATGAGGCTCAACTAACTATTGATGTAATATCTCTGTTGGGGTACCCAAATTTTTGCACCTGTCTACTTTTGTTATGATGGATTTTGCATATTTTCTGTTAATCCAATAAACTTAATGTCACTGCTGAAATACTACTCTTGCCAAACATCATGACACATATTAAATGGAAGATGCTACTTTGAAAGCTCAGCCAATGATAAACAAAAATTCAAAAAATTAAGAGGGGTTCCCAGACTTTTTCATATGACTGTAAAATGTATTCTAAAAAATAGGCTTTATGTATAATAAGACATGCGTGTGTATGAGGGGCCATTAGGGACTTTATTCAGAATTACCATGCATACACGTACGGTATGTGAACTACACTAAAAACAGCACACACTTACAAGTGAAAGTATTTACATACACTACTGAAACACTCCCACGTAAACAACTGAAAATTTATAACTTCACACACACTACTGAAAAGCTCTTTCACACACACAAGTGAAACTTTTTACACACACTACTGAAAAGCATTCACACACACTAGGAAAAATGAAATTGTGTATGTAAGCACACTAGTGTGTCTGTGAGAGCTTTTCAGTTGTGTGTGTGTCTGAGAGCTTTTCACTTGAAACGAAAGTTGTTGATTTTTTTTTTTAAGTCACCACCAATAGCTGAGGTTATGCTGGTTTAATGTTAGTCATTCGTTAGTACTGAAAAGCTCTTGCGCACCCACACACAAGTGAAAAGCTGTCACACTCACTAATAAAAAGCTCTCACACACACTAGTAAAAGGTGCTTACATACATAATCTAAAATGTCATTTTTACTACTGTGTGTGAATGCTTCTCAGTAGTGTGTGTGAGAGGTTTTCGCTTGTGTGTGTGTGAGAGGTTTTCACTTGTGTGTGTGAGAGGTTTTCACTTGTGTGTGTGTGAGAGGTTTTCACTTGTGTGTGTGAGAGGTTTTCACTTGTGTGTGTGTGAGAGGTTTTCACTTGTGTGTGTGAGAGGTTTTCACTTGTGTGTGTGTGAGAGGTTTTCACTTGTGTGTGTGAGAGGTTTTCACTTGTGTGTGTGTGAGAGGTTTTCACTTGTGTGTGTGTGAGAGGTTTTTACTTGTGTGTGTGAGAGGTTTTCACTTGTGTGTGTGAGAGGTTTTCACTTGTGTGTGGGAGGTTTTCAGTAGTGTATGTGAGAGCTTTTCAGTTGTGTGTGAGGTTTTCAGTTGTTTGTGTGAGAGTGTTTCAGTAGTGTATGTAAACACTTTCACTTGTAAGCGTGTGCCGTTTTTAGTGTAGTATGTAATGGTTTTGGTTTCACATATGTGTATGCATGGTAATTCTGAATAAAGTCCCTAACGGGACAACAAATACAAATACTGGAGACTTTCTTCTATGTTTATGCAAGCACAAAAATTTCATGGGCTCCAAAGCTCAGATTTTTTCATTACTCTAATCAATTCTGTCCGGCTTTTTCCCTCTCGGTCATTCCCTTCTAGTTCGCTCTCAAATTAACTTTGCTTCCCCCTTGTACTCTCACCCTCCTTCTTCTCAGTCTCTTTCTCTCTGCCTTTCTGTCACTCTGACTCTTTCTTTTCCTGCCTTGTGGCACTTCTTCTAAACCCTTTTCTCTTTCTCCCTCCCTCCCTCTCTCTCAGGCTACATCTTGAGTCTGGTGTTGCTGACGTTGCCGCGCCAGCGCCTGGTGCAGCTCTACCTGTATGTCCTCACCGCTCTGCTGCTCTTCGCTGGCCACCAGATCTCCAGGTGAGCCTTTGGAACCTCCACCTACTGTACAACTCCTGTTGTCAGTCAAAAACCATTTTAGCAAATCCAACATTACAGCATCCCTGTTGTGCCATGGCCGGGACCGCAGAAACGGCATTTGCAAATCAAATGTGGCCTTCATGCGTCATGGAAATTAAATAGAATTTGACACTGATGACTGTCGTAGCTTTCCATGATGTTATAGTTCTGAACAAATAAAATGCAAATAAATATTACAAATAGTGCAGTTGGTCCTTACTTCATCATTACTTGGCTTTGGTTCTGTAAATACCTAAAGACTTATGTAAATACTTTCCCCAGTGTTTGCTCATGTACAGTTTTTTTATTTGATGAAACACTTATTGATATTTTTTTTATTGTTACTTTTCATGAACAGCACTTTGGACAGTGGAAATTGTGTAGATACATGCTCTATGCATTATGCTTAATTCCTAGACTACATATCTATACAGTTTGCATGAACGTTAAATACTGCAATTCCACTTAGGGGCGGCACGGCGGTGCAGTGGTTAGCACTGCCGACATACAGCAAGAAGGTCCTGGGCTCGAACCCCGGGGACGGCCGTAGGGTCTTTCTGTGTGGAGTTTGCATGCTCTCTCCGTGTTCTTGTGGGTTTTCTCCGGGTGCTCCGGTTTCCTCCCACAGTCCAAAGGCATGTGTTATAGGTTAACTGGCGACTCTAAATTGGCCCCATAAGGTGTGGAAGTGTGTGTGAGTGTGTGTGCCCTGCGGTGTGTTGGCGCCTGCCCAGGGTTGTTCCCTGCCTCGGTCGCCGATTTGAATCCCAAACCGGTAAAGGTACCACTGAAGCACTCATGAGCACGGTACCGTCCCAAATACGGTTCCCCGCATGCTGCCCATGTCAGCTGCCCACTGCTCCTTTGTGGATGGGTCAAATGCAGAGGTCACATTGCGCTGTGGTGTGTTCACAATGACAAATAATCACTTACTTTCACTTAATCAATGATTAACTCAAAGAACATTCAGTTCTTTTGCTTATTTCTGAAATTCTGTCAGTACTTCCCAAGTCTATGTTCATGTACTGTCCCCTTAAAATCATGTGATCGTGTTCCGTCCAGTGCACGACCACATCTGTGGATGTTACTTTTAGTTATTTTACAGAGATGCACTCTTTCAATAGAAGAGTTAATCCCAGCTTTAACAGTTGAGCATATTTACAGTACAAACCTTGTCAGTGAACGATGAGGGCAAAAAATGTTGAGGTCAAATTTTCAATTAATCGTGATATTGATTTGTAGTCATATCTCCCAGCCCTAGTTTAGAAAGGTTTGGATTAGTTTTTGGATTTATACAGCGAGACAGCACTGAGAGCAGCTCCTGCGTGAATGAGTTTTTTACCCCTGTGTGAAAAGTGTGATTATGGAGTGGTGTTTCACTCCTGACAGGTGGCTGTTTAGTGTCAGATTAAGAGAGAGCTTTTAGCGCTGCTCTCCCCGTAATGTGCGTGTGTGTAGCGAGAGGCAACAGACGCTCAAATTAAGAGCACTCGAGTGTGGCAGAGCCATTACAGCTGGATCATAACTTACCCCTCTGCCTCTGTCTACTGTAGTTTCAGCCTCTCTGTGTGTGTGTGTGTGTGTGTGTTTGTGTGGAGGAGCAACTTTTAAACTAGAGTTGTCCAGTTTGGTCAAAAGTGATCATCATGATGTATTTTTCTGTATTGATCGATCTTGATATTTATAGCCATATAAAATGTAACTTATTTTACTAATTCACGTTGAGTAAGTACAATGAAGGCACGTATATAAATTAACCATTAATATAAAGGCTAAACTAGAGGTAGAAAATACTGGAATGTACTTTTGCTCATGAAATGTGTGAGATTTGCAGAAGATTAATATAAATATACTGCACAGACAATCTATTGAATATTTTGGTAATGTTAGCTAATTTGTTTAATAAATCAGTAAATTATTGGAGTTGCTTAGCTCTCTTATTCTCGTCTCTGTTTTTTACTTGCGTCAATATTGATGTTCATTTTGTAAACCTCCTCCACCTAATGTTATGTTATTACTCTGTGTGTTGATGATCAGTAATGCAGTTATAAGATATTTAATCAGTTAAATGGTTTCTCTGGCATTAGGCTGTGCACAGTCTGTGATAAACTATGATATATAGCCTCTAACTTGCGATAAATTCTTACATTTCATTAAGCTATCAAGCTCAAGTTTCAGATTCATTTGTTTCAACGGTCCTTATTTTAATTACCTATGCATACTTATGACTCTTAAGGCAGAGGCTGGACAACACGGTTACATTCAATTGTAGAGAGTTGAGCAAATGAGTACAGGAGCCACGCCCACAAAGCTGGAAGGTGTGACAGAAATAATCGTTGACTAAACGAAAAAAACAAACCAACAGATTAGTCGTCTACCAGAGTAATCTTTCATTGCAGCCCTACTCCTAGAAACGGAATCTGAATCAAATTTATTCGCCATGTTTGTTTCTTGTTGTTAGTGACCCAAATATAGACAATGTGAATACATGGAAAAAATACAGTATAAATACTAAAACAGATCAGTATACAATACACTATGAGCACTGGAAATGGACAATATACAATACAAAATACACAACACAGTCCATCACAACCAAAATCTCATACCAGTTTATCCCCCACTGCAGCAGGCCTCATGACTCTTATATATCTGGGGATGCACCGATACAATTTTTTCAGTTCCGATACCGATTCCCATACTTGGGCTTTTGGTATCGGCTGGTCCAGTTTACCGATCCGATACCAGTTTTTGATTAATAAGGAGACTGAGATTATTCTGCTATGCTTAGGTAAGTACTTGACTTAAATACTGTTTTCCTAACTAAAACAGTAATAATTATACACCCATATGTATATGCTAAATTATTATTATTATTATTATTATTATTATTATTATTATTATTATTATTATTATTATTATTATTATTATTTAAATTACATCTCAAGAATGATTTGTTTTAACCCAGTTGTGTAATTTTGAGATGGCCCCTAATCCTGCAGTGCTAAAACTGTCAGGAACACAGAGATTGCCTGTGAGAGTTGGTGATGTTAAGGAAATGAAACAGTTTAATTTCGTGATTGGCTTTTGGGCTTGTAGTTGCGTTGCTTGCTCTGCTCATTGTCATATCAATATGTACAATGTGTCGAACAATAAACCAGCTTTACCGCAGTGTCATACGAATTGTGCGTGCGCACATACACGAACATAGAAAAACCTACAATGTAATTGAACAGATCGGCTCCGGGCGGCACGGTGGCGCAGTGGTTAGCGCTGCCGCCTCACAGCACAAAGGTCCTGGGTTCGATCCCCGGGGACGGCCGTAGGGCCTTTCTGTCTTTCTGTGTGGAGTTTGCATGCTCTCTCCCTGTTCGCGTGGGTTTTCTCCGGGTGCTCCGGTTTCCTCCCACAGTCCAGCGGCATGCAATATAGGTTAATTGTTGACGGTTCAGATAATGACTGACTGACCGATCGGCTCCATTGGTCGTCCCAAAGCCACTGATACCCAATCCATCTATATCCATCCATCTATTTGAGTTGTTATCGGATCAATATCCGATCCACGTATCAGACCGCTGCATCTCCCACGCTGTACTGCATTATTGCACCCCTGTATAGTCTATATCCCCCTATATCATGCTTCTCATAATGTGAATATTGCACATCCTTGTTTCAGATCGTACAGTCGGTTATTTATTCAAATCCAAAGTACCTTCTGTACTTTGTCATGCTCATAACTACTGCTTATCCTTGCACTCCATTTAAAATTGTCTTTTTTAAAATTTGTACAGCAATATCCGTGCTCATCTATTTATGTTAGTATCTTTTACATAAAAACATATCGTGTTGCCCTTTAGTAATTTAGAGCAACACCAACCACCAAAGCACGTCCATGTATGTGACAACATTCTTGGCAATCAACACTTATTCTGCTTTACAACAAAATAATATCTATAAGTATTACATAAACATCCGTTCCTTTTAAAGATACTATTCTATTACGATACTATTCGCAGTTCCATGCTCTTACATTTGCATGTACATTCTTACATGCAAATCAGTATCACATCAATTAATAAAAGTGCTTTGATTTCGAAGGTTGGAATTTTTTTTCTCTGTTTGACACAACAATTTGACCTATTGTACCCCCGTTCCAAATCTCACTTCTTGAACCGTGGCATTTGGGTCACAACTCCCGTGAGCGCCACAGTCAGACTGAAAGCTGAAGTCAGGCTCAGCTGACACTTATATAAGAGAAGTTTGTGTTCTCCAAGGAATGCAGTCAGCACAAATCCCCTCCGTTAGTCAGATGACAGCAGAATCCCTGTCTTCTCTTCCTGAGCCGCCTGGTTACGGCTCGGAGTTGTCACGTTGTGGCTCTGTGGCCTATTTCTTGTCGCTTGATGGCGTCTCCTTGCTGCTTGTCACACTGCCTGTTCTTTGTTTGCAGGGATTACGTGCAAGGAGAGCTGGAATCTGGCTACGAGGGTCCGCTTTACCTGGAGCCTCTGTCCATGAACCGCTTCACTACAGCCCTCGTCTGTAAGCTTCTCTATCTTCTCAACCCAGTCTTGACAAATAGAACCGTCTAACTCCCCAAGTCCACATGTCCTGATGATGAAGCAAAGCCCCTTGCTAGAAAAGTGTTTACTCTGCAGACGCCCAGCGCTTCAGTCTCACGTCTCATTTGTGATCTCATCGCCGCTCCTTCTCTCTTTTCACTTTCACATCACTTCCCTTTAATCTAGACAAAATCTTTCTCGTTGAAATCCCGGCTGGACTCAGCATTTAAGGGGGAGAATGCCAGGTTCTATGTGAAGAGTTAAGTCTCTCTCTAAGGGAAATAAAATTCAGGGTTAGAGAATTGCAAGACAAAGGGGTTAAGCTAGAGCTGGGCAATTAATCAAAAATGAATCAAAAACTAGGGATGCGCTGATCCAACCTTTTCAGTTCTGATACCGATGCCGCTGTTTGGGCTTTGGGCATCGGCCGTTCCTGAGTGCCGATCCGATACCAAGTTAAATACTGTTTTCCTAACTAAAACAATGTAATAATTACACACCCATATGTATATACTAAATTATTTATTATTAAAATAACATCTCAAAAATCTTCTGTTTAAACACAGTTCTGTAATTTTGTGATGGTCCCTAATCCTGTGGCGCTAACACAATCAGGAACACAAGAGATTGCGAGCGAGAGTTGGTGTTATTAGGGAAATTAAACAGTTAATTTTTAATTATTAATTATTAATTAATAATTGTGTGATTTGCTTTTGGGGTTGTAGTGTGTTTTGTTGCTTGTTCTGCTCATTGTCATATTGTCAATTTTTGTGTGCGCACATATGCAAACATAGAAAAACCCTACAATTTACAGATCGCCTCCATAGACCTGCTTAATCCCCAGTCCAGCTATTTGAGTCGTTGAGTCGACCAATATCTGATCCATGTGTCAGATCGGTGGCATCCATAATCTAAAACTGTTCAATTAATAGTTTATTGATTTGAGGTCATATCACCAAGCCCTAGGTTATGAGTTTTGCTCAGGGGCTCAAAGGTGGTGGTGGTGGTGTTGGAAGAAGGACAGAGCTGGACTCAAACCCACGACTTCTTGGACTTAGTGAGTAAAAGCTCATGGGGCTAATGCATGACAAAATTGGTGGTGGTCTAGTGATTACAATACTTGCCTCTGGAACAAGTGGCCGTGGGTTTGAATCCCAACTCCGGCATTACTACCACTGGGCTCCTGAGCAAAGCCCTTAGCCAACCCCAAGCTGCTCCAGGGACACAGGAAGTTGGATGTTGCTCTGGATAAGAGCGTCTGCTAAGTGCCGTTTATGTAAACGGTTTATTGTAAAAGTCCTGGCCTGTATGAGACTTTGATGAAAAATGAATCTTAAATAAAAGAAACTGTTTCATGATATGAATATAAAGTGTTAAAAATCTAATTTCGTACTGTAGTTGGACTGTTCATGCTACTCAACTTCGAGACTCTCCATCCAAGTCAGACCATGGTGTAGCATGAACGTAATGGCCACAGGGGATCACCAAATACACCATCCTTCAGCACAACCAGTTCCTCTGGTCTATAAAACAACATTCGTCCATAGGGCAGTTAGTAGTGTGACAGTTAGGAAGTTGTCCTTGTGATCGGACGCTTGCCAGTTCAAATCCCACCGAGTACCACTCAGGTACTCATGAGCAAGGTACTGTCCCCAAGCACTGCAGCCCAGGTGCTGGCAAAAAGCTTTCAAACTTTCAAAGGTTACACAGGAATTGACACCACCCTTGTGCGAAACAAGGTTCCGAATGGACGTCCACTACAACTTGTTACGTGAGATGATTATAAAATGTGAATTTTAAAACTTTTGCTGTTTTTGAAACCGCAATTTTTTTTTTCCAAATTATGGTATACCTTGAAGCTTAGAAGCATTCGCTTCATTGTTAGCCACATATTTGAACGAAGAGGCGGTTGATGACAGGTAAATGAATGAGCTGTCAGAATGTTGTACTTTTCGAAGCTGTACTTTCCGACCCACCTATCAGCTACTCTCTGCATCGAATAGTTCCTATGCACGGCCTGCACGTAAAACCACAGGGACGTGAGGCTTTCATATCCCCCTCCGTCAACATTCTCACTCTTTCAGATTTATTCTTGGCTTCTCGGGGCTAAGGACATGAACACACTCACTCTTTCTCTCCCTCTTTCTCCCTGCTATGCTGTATTATGAGAGTTCACCCGGTCTGTCTCTGACAGCTTATCCTCAGGTCTTTAGGGCCTAATTAAATAGGCACAAAGGAGCAGGTACATTTATTTAGTGGCAGTGTGTTTGGTGCAGTTGGAAAGCTCACTGGGCCTTGTTCACCCATATCTTTGGTAGAACTGAAGAAAACAATAACCTAATGTTTCACACAAGCTGGGATGCAATAAAGTTTACATGAGAGTGCTCCTCATCGTTTGTAGATTCTGTTCTTACCTTTGAATAAATCTCAGAAAGAAAAAGAACATTGAGGAATGTCAGAATCTTCGTAACAACAAATTTCTTCTTCTATCAGGCCCATTATGGGTCTTGACTAAACTATTTTTTCTTGTTAATTTTTAAATGGATGTGTTTTTCTGGTAATTTGATGACTATATATATTATGTCATCCCCTTCTTGTGTGTGTGTGTGTGTGTGATTGCATAGGCCAGTTGGTGGTGTGCACACTGTGCTCGTGTGTCATGCAGACCAAGCGGATCTGGCTCTTCTCGGCCCACTTGCTCCCTCTGGTGGCCCGACTGTGCCTTGTCCCTCTTGAGACCATCGTCTTCGTCAATCGCTTTGCTATGATCTTCACTGGTCTGGAGGTCATTTACTTTCTGGCCACTAACCTGCTGGTGCCCTTCAATCTGGCCAAGACAGCCTACAGGGAGCTGGCACAGGTCAGCACATTTATCATCGCATTCACTGCAAAAATAAATGACTATACTTATATTAATAGTATCTATAGTTGTAGTTAATATTGTATTATATGTTATGTTATATTAACCATCTTACAATAAGAGCTGAGTGATTTGGTTAAAAATGATCGCACTATTTTTTTAAAAAATTAATGATCAGTATAAAACAATATGCAAAAAACTTATCACCACAGTTCTAATAGCAAAAAATCATGGTATCTTATTAGGTAATGTTAACGGTAGCACATCTTGCACCTTCAGCTTTTTGCACAAAAGATGAAATGACATCTTTGAAGCTGTGTTTTTTTCACTTCTACCTGGACCTTCTGCTTATTTTCTGCAGAATGGACTTTTAACACATTTGCCACTTTTGACTTCAGTGTGTATATGTAGTAAAAGAGTGTCAGGCCTGATAACGTGGAGTGGAGCCAAGCCCAGCTGCTGAAGTGCAGACACTTGAAATCCCATGTATTTAGTCAGCGGAAACAATTTGCTAACCACAGTCTCACCTCTTCGTTATTTTATTGCTGTAGGTGGTGGAGGTGTACGGTCTCCTGGCCCTGGGCATGTCTCTGTGGAACCAACTGGTTCTGCCAGTGCTCTTCATGTGTTTCTGGCTGGTGCTGTTCGCCCTGCAGATCTACACCTACTTCAGCACACGAGACCAGCCCACCTCCAGGGAGAGGCTCCTCTTCCTCTTCCTCACCAGGTATGGTGGCTGTTTCTTGTCGTGAGTTCTTCAGTTGAGGGCAGCTAAACTTCTTTTTGGGTCTTTAAAGCATTGTCTTCTTTTGAGTGCTTGAGTTGAAGGCAAGTAAACCTCTTTGAGGTTCTTGAGGAATTGTTTTGACTTGAATGCTTAAGTCAAAGGCAACTAAAATTATTATAGGTTTGTGAAAAAGTTTTTTTT
Organism: Distichodus sexfasciatus; assembly: GCA_032718565.1. Taxonomy (NCBI): domain Eukaryota; kingdom Metazoa; phylum Chordata; class Actinopteri; order Characiformes; family Distichodontidae; genus Distichodus; species Distichodus sexfasciatus. The sequence continues at coordinate 2,212,317 of JAVGVS010000028.1, read as the reverse complement.
TGTCCTGAGAGCTTGAAGGCAACTGAACATTTTTTAGGTTCTTGAAGTTTCTCATTTAGGGCGCCTCAGTTGAAGGGAACTAAACGTTTTTAGGTTCTTGAAGTTTCTTGTCTTGAGTGTTTGAGTTAAATGCAACTAGACTTTATTGAGGTTCTTGAAGAGTTGTCTTGAATGCTTGATTCGAAGGCAAATAAACCTTTGGTTCTTGAAGAAGTTTCTTGTCTTGAGTGCTTGAGTTAAAGGCAGCTTGACTTCTTTAGGTTTTTGAAAAAGTTTTTTTGAGTGCTTAAGTCGAAGTCATCTAACCTTGTCTTGTCTTGAGTGCTTGAGTTGAAGACAAACTTTTGGGTTCTTGAAGACGTTTTTTCTCTTGACTGCTTCAGTTGAAGGCAACTAAACTTATTTCAGGTACTTAAAGTTTTTTGTCTAGGGTGCCTCAGTCGAAGGGAACTTGAAATTTCATAAGTTGTTGAAGATGTTTCTTGTCCTAAGTGTTTGAGTGGAAGGCAACTAAACTTCTTTAGGTTCTTGAAGACGTTTCATGTCTTGACTGAAATGTTTTACTTCTCATCCTTTAGTTCAGTTCTAAAAGCTTGTGGAGAGTACCATTTAGAAGATATGAAGGTCATGTGTAGCCTAGGCCTTATTTTTGTTAGTTGGTTTTAGCTGACCAGTTTAAGCTCTGATTTGGCTTTATATTGACTTTCATGCCAGTAATCAATGAGGCCTGAATAGAACAATATAAACCAATTGTAGTAATGTGAATGTGATTGTTGAGTTATGACTTAAGATGCTATATTTATTGAGTGTTTTTAAGCTTGTTGTGGAGCATGTGAGCTTAATGTGTGTGTGTGTGTCTTTGCAGCATTGCCGAATGTTGCAGTACTCCATACTCTTTGCTGGGGCTGGTTTTCACCGTGTCATTTGTGGCTTTGGGAGTTCTCACTCTCTGCAAGTTCTACCTGCAGGGCTACAGAGCGTTCATGAATGACAACACTATGCACAGGTAAAATACTCTCGTGTTGCTTTCTGCAATAACATTCAAGCACTGTTCTCAACCAGGATTCTCCCTAGAGCCTGACCAATTTTTTAGACTGATACCAATTTTCTATATTTAAAGAAAGAAAATGATATATTGTCATGTATTCTGTAAACGCATGTTTACATATTTAGGAGTCCTCACTAAAGTCATGACACTGTGTAGTTAATAAAAATTATAAATACAAATAAAAACAAACTTGATTAGCAGTGTAAATTGCACCTTGGCAACAAACCTTTTTTGCACTCATAATCAGGGGTCATTGTCTGTCTTTTTGTTACTTTTTAAATGGTCATTTATCTGGTGTCTTTCTGAATCCAGTTTATCTGTAAATAGCTTATATCAGATAATATCAGTGTGATGATTTGTCAGGATCTAAAACACCAGGGGTTTTCAACCAGTGGTCAGCAGCACCCTGCTGGTCCGCGACTGCAATGTCGGTGGTCCGTGACATGTAATCCAGTTTCACTACTGGAGTTACTTTTAAAAAATTATTTCATTTTGTTTAATTTTCAGGATGAAATTTCCAGATGATTTGGGCATCTTAATACACACACACACACACACACACACAGTGGACTGCAGACTACTGATTAGTCTGAATGGTGGTTCTTGGGACAGAACCAGTTGAAAAACCCTGCTATACTGTACACTATAGTAGCATTCAGAAGTTTGGACAGGCCTTAAATCTTTGAGCTTATGTTTAAATGCTAGGGCCCAGTTTGCCAGACAACGATTAAGCCTAGACTATCTTTCAATTTCAGTGGTGAATCTTCGTTGTATCTGCAATTTTGTCCAAGACTAGGCTTAAACCACATTCAGGAAACCAGCCCTAAATGTTCTTCTTTGACAAAGACTTAAATTACATAAACATAAACTAAAAGATGGGCTTATAAAATGTTTTAATAAATGTACCCTAAAGTTGGCAGAGCATATCTAAGAAATCTTGTCTGACAGGTGTCTCGTAATTCATCTTGAAGGTGAGTGAATGAGTCCTCGGACCGTGTAAAGCCTCTACCAAGGCAAAAGACGGATAGACAAATAAAAAATGTAAAAGCCATTTTATTTAAAATCTTTTACAGGTTCCACGATTCCTATTGTTTTATTTGCCCGTTTGATTTACTTTATTCCTATTAGTAAAACAGGGCACATAAGGAATAGGTAGATGCATCCAAAATTTTGGGTCAAAATAAGTTGGCTAGGTTGTGTCTTTGCAACACAAGGGCAGATGGAAAAGCAACATTAATTCTGACATTTTTTCTGACCTCCCTCTTTCTATGACTCCCTCACTTTTCATTTTCCCTCCATCATATTAGATCTATTTGCTTGTCATTCAGCCTCCAGGCGTTATGAATCATCACCTGATGGAAATGATAAATACCGTCAGTCTTCTGAGAGTGTGATGATTTGTAATTACCTTCATGAAAGACAGACCACGCCATGAACTCCTTTCACATCTGTTCTTAACCAGCTTCTTGCCCATATTGAACTTCTTACACACCGTCTTGCGTCATATGCAGTATTTCTTACACTCACGGTTACTTCATCACAAGAGCTCGGCGGTATGACTTGAAATCAGCTTCGAGATGAATTGAACATTTTGCCTTAATTACGATTGTTTTTGTCCTCACCGTTCATTGTAAAGATTTGAACTGTAAGGTATTAAAAAGGGCATGTATTATTTAATGAAAAGGTCTTTTTTTTCCCCCCCTCGTCCTGTCCCGACGCAGTAGACAAACAGAATGTGTGATCTGATTGCCTTGTGTAGTGTGGAAATCTCCTCATATTGCACATAGATTTATTCCGACAGACAAAGCACATTAAGAATAGACAGGAAAGTGAACAATATGTGAGAGAAAAGTGGGGGAGGTCAACTGGTCACTTTTAACATATCTGAAGGAACCACACAGATAGACTCACATGAAAACACACTGTAGAATGTTTTAAGGGGACAGTACATGAACACACTCTGGAGAAAGTATTAATAGATTTTAAAAAATGTTAATAGAATTTTAAAAATAAGCAAAATTACTGACACGGCAAGATTATTTTGTCTTATTGTTATTTTTTCCCATACACTAACACGGTGCTCAAATTGTATTGCTTCACTGCATGGCCGCCGTTCTTGACAATGCCACCAAATTGGACGTGATTTCGAGGGCCCATTGGGCCTCTTCGCGTATCTGTAACCATCATGACCCGCACTTTTTCACCCTTTTTCTCCAAAGGAACCCATACATTTTTTCCATTAAGAATACATGGAAATTGGGATTCGAAAGCTTCCCTCGGCCTTTTCACACGACAGTTAACACAGTTCTTATGCACCCTCAGGCCACCTTACTGAACGCACATCTGAAGCTGTTTTGAGCCGCACTCGTCTTTTTCTTACTTTTATCATCCCTCGTTTGGACCTGGATGTCTGTAATGCTGTGTACATTAATTTAAGCTTCACATTATTTTTCTCTCTCTCTCTCTCTGATAGGGGAATGACAGAGGGCATCACTCTGTTGATCTTAGCAGTACAGACAGGTTTGATCGAGCTGCAGGTGATCCACCGAGCTTTCCTCCTCAGCATCATCCTCTTCATCGTGGTGGCTTCCATCCTGCAGTCCATGCTGGAGATCGCTGACCCCATAGTGCTGGCACTGGGGGCCTCCAGGGACAAGTAAGGCCAGATTAGCTTTCAAACCTCATTATATCACTTAACGGCAGGAATGAAATCCACTTAAGAAATGAACTTGAACATAAGCTGTGCCAAATTTTTTTCTTGTGCATTTACTTTCAGTTTTGCCTTAAATTGAATCTTTTTATTCATTTTTAGCCACATAATCGTCTCATTTTCCCCTGCTGTAAAAATGATTTAGTTCAAGAATGACGGTTCAATTTCACTTAATGCAGGGACGTGAAGTGCAAGCAGTTGTATTATTTTAATGGTTATAAAAATATTAAAAACCACCCGTATTGCCTTCTCCCTGGTTCACCATTTCCCTGTGCTGATCTGCTTTATTAAATGTCCATTATTTTTCCTCTTTGCTGTTGTGTATTTCATAGATGTAGCCCCACAGCTCTACAGCTTAGCATCTCCTGATGGTCTGCTTTCTCGTCTCCTTCATGCAGGAGTTTGTGGAAGCATTTCCGGGCGGTCAGTCTGTGCGTGTTCTTGCTGGTTTTCCCTGCCTACATGTCCTACATGATCTGCCAGTTCTTCCATATGGACTTCTGGCTCCTGATCATCATCTCCTCCAGCATCCTCACCTCGTTGCAGGTATATCACACACAGACACACTAGGTTCAACTTGCCTGACTGTCTGTGCCAATATTTAGTAGGGGTGCACGATACGGGAATTTTTCATGCATATGTCTGCTGATGAATGAAGAAGACTGAGGTGACTGCAAACTCAGTTGCGCTTGTAAAGCCAAGATATTTTGCTCACCAGAGTTCCATTCCAGGAATTTTGGCAAAAAATAGTGGCATTACTCTGACATTTCTAATACAGTGCCAAGTCAAGCGAGCATGAAAGCAGAGCATGTCGAGCGTAGTGCACAACATTTAAAGAAAAAGTCATTCCCGCCCTATGTAGCGTCCCAAGTCAAATAGGGCATGTGTGACACTCCACGTAAAGAGCCGTTTAGCTACCAAACCAGCTATTTCCTAAGATGCACACTACCATATAAGAAAGTATGATAAGAGTGCTTTATCTACCATACTATTCTGTGCGGTAGTACGCGGCTCAGGACACAGCCCATTTGTGAGTTCATGTTCACTAAGTGAGACAATTTTTTCACGTGTGCAGGCAGAGTTGCAAGATTTTGCTTGCGAACATTCCACTGCATGCTCAGAATTTTGGCGGCTAAAAAAATCAGACAGATCTAGGCACCGGACTAATGCCAGTGACTTAAAAAAAGGCAGTTAACGGCCAATTCCAATATGATTCCAATATTATTGTGAATTCCCAATATTTAGTTATTGACATTGCCCATTTTTAAGCCAATATTCCTTTTTAAAAAAGAATTTAAAAATATGGAAATTTGCCACCCTGAGTTTAGCTTATCTGCACAGAAAGTTCATGTTCAGTTTGGGAACAATTCTTGCACAGTTAAGAACATTAAGAAAAGTTCTCATAATTTGAACATAGCAATTGGTACTGAAATGATTAGGGAGTTGGCCTATGATTGGAAGGTCGCTGGACTGGTAAAGGTACCACTGAGGTACTCATGAGCTAGGTACCGCCTTCAAGCACTGCTCCCTGGGCAATCTAATTACTGCTCGTTCACAGATGGGTCAAATGCAGAGGTCACATTGTGGTGCACTGTGCTATGGTGTGGTGTGTTCACTATAACAATTACGCACTTAAATTATCTTTCACAGTTTTGTGTTGGTATATTTGTTATAGTAATTTTTGTCATTTTTACAGCAGAAATATATTGGTTCGGAATAACAACACACACACACCCCACCTTTATTTTGGTGCCTGCATTGACACAAAATCTAAAAACCTGACCACATACACACACACTATATTGCAACTGGACGTCTTTTCTAAATTCTTGAAGACATTTCACATCCCAAAGGCATCTTGAGTTCTCAGCAGGTTTAGAAAAAAATAGGAATCGTTTCAATCACTGCTTCTGTGCATATATTTAAAACATTTGACATCTCCCAGTATGTATATTAATTCTTGATGTAGTGAAAAGCATTTGCTTGGTAAATTTGAAGCCGCTTTCTCTCCTCCTCTGCCTCTCTCAGGTGCTGGGCACTCTGCTGATCTATGTGCTCTTCATGGTGGAGGAGCTGAGCAAGGCTCCGGTGGAGAACATGGACGACGTGATCTACTGCGTGAACGGCACGTACCGGCTGCTGGAGTTCTTAGTGGCGCTGTGTGTGGTGGCGTACGGCGTGTCTGAGACGGTGTTTGGAGAGTGGACGGTGATGGGCTCCACCATCGTGCTGGTGCACTCCTATTACAACGTGTGGCTGCGGGCTCAGCTGGGCTGGCAAAGCTTCCTGCTGCGCCGTGATGCCGTCAACAAGATCAAGAGCCTGCCCACCGCCTCACGCCAGCAGCTCCGGCTGCACAATGACATCTGCTCCATCTGCTACCAGGTGAGTAAGTGTGAGTGTGTGTGTGTGTCTTCTGGGAGGTTTGAGTCATTTAAAGGTAGACTCAACATAACCTGGTACCACTTTACTCAACCGAATCAGTTAAGTCTTGATGTAGTGCAAAAAAAATTTTTCTTAGAAACTAGAAACTAAACCTAGATGATGTTTACAAATGCTGATCCATGATTCATTTAATGATGTGGCCTAGAAGTAGTAGTAGTAATAATAGTAGTAGTCATAATAATAATAATAACAATAACATATTTAGGAGGATAAATGGCTGTGACAGTCTCTGAATGAAAAAAAAAATGAATAAAATTAATGAAACCATTCCTATGATGAAATGGATATTTTTGGATTGTTGGGTTAACGTAAAATGTTCATATTATAGGTCGACCGTTTTTCAGGGCTGATATTGATTCCAATTATTGATGGTTAACGGGGCCGATAACTAAGATTTGGAACCAATATGCAAAAAACCGAAAGTCAATTTTGAATCTTACAAACGTCAAGCTCAGCTGAAACTCTCCTCTCTCATCTTCCTGCTGCGCTTGTGTGTGAGTGTGGTGTGAGTGACAACAAGGCTTCAGCGTTGAATGGCTACTACTTGTGTGACACATAGCCGAGCGGAGACTGTTGTGGGCGGAACATTAAACAAAGCAGCAAGTCGAGAGCAAACGGCACAGAGAGAAGAGACGGCAGTGGAGCCACAGTAGCACACCTTGTAATTACGTAAAATATCTGTGATGGTCAAAATTAAACACTGATACCCATAATTGGCAAAATGCTTAATATCGGCCCCTAACAATCAATGATCAATAATCGGTCTAATAATAGTTATAATAGTTGTTGTTAATATTTTAAACACAGCAAACTGAATACCACAAGAATGATTTCATTGTAATTTACATTGATTGATCTTTGCATAGTCTATGTATGTGGCCAAATAGTTTTGATAATACTAATACTAATAATAATAATAATACATTAGAATTTTATATTAACATTTTATATTAAATAAATACTGCAAGTATTTTGAAATCATATTAAGCATAACTTAAAGATCATATATAATACTTTGAACAAAAGTACAATTTTTAAACGTTTTTCTTTTAATTGCAGTAAATCAGCCGAAACTTTCTGCAGTTAACCCATATCATTCATAAATATCGGTATATAAAATCGGTCGGAACAAATATCATTGTTTTTGAATAGTAAAAACTGCAGTCTGCAAATACTTGTTGATAAAGTCATAAAGTCAAGTTGTCCTGCTAAGTTTTAACATCCCTCTTCCCTTTGTGCCCGCAAGGACATGACCTCAGCCGTGATCACGCCGTGCAGTCACTTCTTCCACGCCAACTGCCTGAAGAAGTGGCTCTACGTGCAGGAGACGTGCCCTCTGTGCCATGGACAGCTGAAAGTCTCTGTCCAGTCCGGATCCACCACCCAGGACCCAGTAGCCCAAGGAGGAGCTCCCATACAACCACAGCCGGAAGGAGGCCAGGACGTGCCCCCTCATCAGGAACCCAACCGGCAGGAGGTGACGGATCAGGCCTCAGCCTCAACCACAGCCTCCATCCTCCCGGAAGAGGTGGAGGAGAGCGGCGAGGAAAAACATATCCTGCCCTCTGCCACTGGCTAATGTCCGTCACACCAGCTACGAACCCCACTCCTGTGATGTCATACACCCACAACATCCACGATGCTGGCCAATGCAAGGCGAATCCATCTGAATGTGGGCTTCAGTTAGGGTTGCCGTGGTTACTCTCCGAGTGATGTAAATCCCAATTTGGGAACTACATTCCCATCACCTTGCACCTTTACAATCAACTGCACCCCAGTGCGAACCTTTTCTTTTCTTGCAACCCGCCGTCAACTGCTCGTTTTCGTCGCGTCCGTTTCTGTGAGTTAGAAAGGCTTTCCGCTAATGGGAAGGCCTGACCTACACCAGGCTACTTTGAGCCTCTCATGCCAGCTTTATCCTCGCTCATGCCCACCAGCAGCCTAAAACTTTCCGTTCACCATCAGAACTTATCGGTCAGCATCTAACAGACCGCACCAACCTGAATGTGATCATGTGACCCTTAAAGACAGCGCTCCGGAGCTCTATACGCACGTCTTCGCTAGCACGCCTTCAGAGTCTTCAAATAAGCGTAGCCAATTTTATTTTTCCTCCGCTTATTATTAATATTTCCGTTTTCCTTAGACAACGTATATGTATATGCCACTGCGTTTGCACTAATGTAACATTAAGCAATGCTCCAAAGTTGTCTTGTCAGGTACCAAATATTTTGGTGTGTATGCATTGAAACAAGTCCTAGATAATGAACTATTAGCTGTGTACGAAAAAGAAATGTCCATGTAAAAAGGTTTTGATATGCAGAAGTGCAGTTGCTGGTCAGCGCCAGGTGATGACGAGACGTGGCCCGGAAGCTTATATGAGCACTTTAGTGACCTCTAGTGGTAAAAGTGGGAATAGCAGAGGGCCACGGAGATGAACTTGGCGCAAGAAGTCGGACTCCCTCTTGTCAGTATTATTTGGCATTTATTGCATTTGTGAGCATGAATACATTCAACAATGTATGAGCAAACTTGACAAATGCCACTTTTTTTAATTAATTTATTTGTTTTTGCAACTTAACTCCTTTTTCCACCTTTTCCTCAAAGGAAAAAAAGCATTTGGCTTAAATGGAAAAGTAGTGTTTACTTTTATTGTGGGGCGAGGGCAGGGAATGGTATTTTTTTAAGATGAATGTTTGCGACGTATTTTGCCGTTTGAAATCAAACTTTGTGAATGGAGAGCCTGAACCTTACAGCATTCTACCTTTCTTCTCTTCTTCGCTGTTTTACTACATGAACGTGTGAAACGATGTCTACTGCTGTTCGAACCACCGCTAAGCTCAGTTAAATTATGCCTGAGGTTTGATATTGCTGAACTTGAATGTCGGAATAAATCAGAACCTACTGAATGAAACCCTCCCCCGTGGTCAGCCGTTCACTGTGCATCTTTTAGACAGATGGTTTCACGAGTATAACCCAACCTTGAGGACGCTTTAACACGTGTGATGAATTGAGCAGACACTCACACACACACACACACACACACTTGTAAGTTCTACACCTGACTGGTGAGGTAATGTCAGGCTGCAGAAACCATCAGAACTTTGGAGATGGTGAAGAGTAGACAGGATATATGTCCTCATTTCCTGACCAGACCAGTCATCGTCTTTCAAACAGCAGGTTTCTCCCTTCTCTTTTTCTGTCTTGCTTTTTTTCCCCACATATTTTATCTTCCCTTCAAATAGGAAAGGCTTCATGAAAGAAAAAAGCCTACTGATGGCATCTTGTTACACACAAAAATATATATAATCTGACTGATGGCAAGTACTATTTGTGTGTGTGAGTGATGGGGGGGGACTGTGTTTTAGAGTGAGAAGGAATGTGTGTGTTTGAGAATAGGAGAGGTGTGTGGGTGGTGTGGAGAAGTTTTAAGATACTTTTGAGGCCCTGGTTGCCTTTTAACAAATATTTGTCAGACTTTTCTGGCTTTGTGATGACTGACTTTAAAACACGTATACTGTAGAAAAGTAAAAAGTAATGTCAGTTGTAGCTGTAGTATTATTTAGATAATAATATAGTCAATGGAATGACAGACAGCTAGGCGTATGAACGAGGAGGTAAGTGTGTATGTTAGAGAGGTCTGTTTGTGTGTAGGAGAGAGGGAGAAAGTGTAGGTGTGTGTTTGTCCATGTGAGAGGATATGTAATCCGCGTATGTGGGTGACGGTGTATGTGAGGAAGTGAGAGTGAGTGTGTGAGGTGTGATAGAGAGGGTTCATGTATTTAGAGGTTGGTTAGGGTTAGATGTAGCTGTGTAATTATTCGTATCAAGTCAGTATGAGAGTCGATGGAAGGACCTCACAAAGATCGTCGTGGTCATACAGGAGTGTGGGAGCGTGTAGATGGATGTGTGTGTGTGTGTGTGTGTGTGTGAGAGACCTGTGAGGGGGAGGGTGTGAGAGAGCAGGCCTGTGAGGGGGAGGGTGTGTGTGTGTGTGTGTGTGAAGAGAGGCAGGCCTGTGGGGGGAGAAGTGTGTGTGTGTAAATGTGTGTGTGAGAGAGAGAGAGAGATAGAAGAGCAGACCTGTGAGGGGCAGGGAGTGTGTGTGTGTGTGTGTGTGTGTGTGTGTGTGTGTGTGTGTGTGTGTGTGTGTGTGTGTGTGTGTGAAAGGAGAAGTGATAGACCTGTGAGGGAGAGGGGTGTGTGTGTGTGTGTGTGTGTGTGAGAGAGAGAGAGAGTAGACCTGTGAGGGAGGGTGTGTGTGTGTAGGGTGTGTGTGTGAGAGAGAGAGCAGACCTGTGAGGGCAGAAGTGTGTGTGTGTGCGCGTGCGTGCGTGCGTGCGTGTGTGTGTGTGAGAGAGAGAGAGAGTAGACCTGTGAGGGGAGAAGTGTGTGTGTGTGTGTGTGGAGAGAGAGTAGACCTGTGAGGGTGTGTGTGTGTGGGGAGAATGGAGCCTGTGAGGGGGGAGGGTGTGTGTGTGTAGAGATGTGTGTGTGAGAGAGAGAGAGAGAGAGCAGACCTGTGAGGGCAGGGGGTGTGTGTGTGTGTAGCGTCGCGTGCGATGCGTCGTGTGTGTGTGTGAGAGAGAAAGTATTAGACCTGTGAGGGTGTGTGTGTGTGAGAGAGAGTGGGCCTGTGGGGGGGTGTGTGTGTGTAGAGTGTGTGTGTGTGAGAGAGAGAGAGCAGACCTGTGAGGGGCAGAGTATGTGTGTGTGTCTTGGCGTGCGTGCGTGCGTGTGTGTGTGTGAGAGAGAGTAGACCTGTGAGGGGAGAGATGTGTGTGTGTGTGTGTGTGTGTGTGAAGTAGACCTGTGAGGGGAGGTGTGTGTGTGTAGGGTGTGTGTGTGTGTGAGAGAGCAGACCTGTGAGGGCAGAGTGTGTGTGTGTGTGTCGCGTGCGTGCGTGCGTGCGTGTGTGTGTGTGAGAGAGAGAGAGAGTAGACCTGTGAGGAGAAGTGTGTGTGTGTGTGTGTGGCCAGGGGAGAGAGAGTAGACCTGTGAGGGGGGGAGGGGGTGTGTGTGTGTGAGAGAAATGAACGCGTGAGGGGAGGGTGGCTGTGTGTGTGTGTGTGCAGCGTGTGTGTGTGTGCGTGTGTGTGTGTGTGTGCATTGTGTGTGTGTGTGTGCGTGTGTGTGTGTGTGTGTGTGTGTGTGTGAGAGTAGACCTGTGTGAGGGGCAGGGGGTGTGTGTGTGTGTGAGAGACAGAGAGAGTGGGCCTGTGAGGGAGGGTGTGTGTGTGTGTGTGAGAGTGGGGCCTGTGAGGGGAGGGGTGTGTGTGTGTGTGAGAGTAGACCTGTGAGGGGCAGAAGTGTGTGTGTGTGTGAGAGAGACAGAGACCTGTGGGGAGGGTGTGTGTGTGTGTGTGTGAGAGAGTGGAGCCTGTGAGGGGGGGAGGGTGTGTGTGTGTGTGTGAGAGAGAGTAGACCTGTGAGGGGGAGAAGTGTGTGTGTGTGTGAGAGAGAGGTGGAGCCTGTGAGGGTGTGTGTGTGTGTGGGAGAGAAAGAAAGTGGGCCAATGGGGAGGGGGTGTGTGTGTGTGCGTGTGTGCGTGTGTGTGTGTGTGTGAGAGAGTGGAGCCTGTGAGGGGAGAAGTGTGTGTGTGTGTGTGTGTGTGTGAGAGAGAGAGAGTGGAGCCTGTGGGGGGTGTGTGTGTGTGTGTGTGTGTGTGTGTGTGTGTGTGAGAGAGAGAGAGTAGACCCGTGGGGGAGGGGGGGTGTGTGTGTGTGTGTGAGAGAGAGAGAGTAGACCCGTGGGGGGAGGGTGTGTGTGTGTGTGTGTGTGTGTGTGTGTGTGTGTGTGTGTGTGTGTGTGTGTGTGTGTGTAAGAGAGAGAGAGAGAGACAGAGCGCGAGCGCATGGAGGTGGTCCTCTTCTCTTCCTGTGTGAGAGCACTGGGGTCCCTTTAGTGCGCCAGCAGGAAGACAGAATGGAGGAAACATTAGCGAATCAAAGCCCCCCCCCATCACCCGACTCCATCCGTCTGATCAAAGGTGGCCGTGAACTCCGACCTCTCTTAAAAAATGTAAAAATATGTGCAGGAGACGAACAAAGCGCTCTCTCAGCGCGCCTCGGACACACATCCCTGATCTCTGTTATTTTCTCACGGAACTCGCATATGAATTATGTCCTGCTCACAGTCGGGTCCCTACGCGCCATTCATACGGACTCAGTCAGAAGCAGCACGCCTCATGTTCTCTAGTGACTTTTTGGCACTTAACAAAACCTTTAATACAACACTGACGATCTTATTTCAATTTAAAGGAAGAGACGACGAGATGTTTGTCATTTAAATCTATTATTCATTAAAATGCGACATTTGTGCGACAATTTGGCAACTTTTTAAAACTTTACATAATCTCTGCAAACCTCTGTAAGCTCTGTAATGTCACAACCTCGCTCAAACAAATACAAACTGAAATCCATTTGAAAAGAATTTAACTACACGCCATCCCTGCGTACGCTGCGCACGTTATCTACTTTTATTGCAATTTATTGTAATTCCCCAGCAATGGCCACAAGATGACGTGTGGTCTTATTCCCAGAGTTTACTTATAGTTTGAACTCGTTCCCATCAAGCAGCTTTTTCGTCTTTTATCGGAGAAAGGCAGTGTTTGTTTGACAGTTCTGATATTTTTAGATGCGAGTAAGTGTTTTGTATAGGTTACAAAGCAGCGTCCCACATAAACATTTTTTTAAAAACAAGCTAGGTTATGATAAGTCAAACAACGTTTAAATTCGAGAACAGAGTAGCGGATAACAACTTGGTGCATTCGTGTATATTTAAAGTGCTCTAGAATGTACTCTATAATTTCAAAACTTTTTTTAAATAGCTAAAGAAATCAAAAGTTAGTCTTTAGAATACCGACTTCTTTTACAGGATTATTTTTGCTTCCATCGCAAGCAAAATTCTAGATGTTAAAAAGTTTATTGTAGCTCACATTTTTTTATTTGAGCTTACGTAAATGATTTTTTTAAACAAACAAACTACGACAACCGTATATTTTTCTGTAGCATTATATTAATTTTTGTAAGATTAACATATTTTGTCAGTCAGTTATAACGTCCAGGTATGCTTATGTTCAAATATTCTAATAAAATAAAATATTCTATACACCGTCTGTTTTTCTAAATCAGTCTGAATGTAACGAGATCAGATTTCGTGTTGTTTTTAAACTGAAACACCATTTAGAAACTCTAGCGCCTAAAGGAAAAAGGAGGCTTCGAGTTATGAGAGAGAGAGAGAGAGATGTACTATGTCTTGTGTGTCCTTTACAGTATACATAATTTTATATTTACACAAACATGCGAAAAATATTTTGTGAAGTTTTATAAGACTTTATGTATTAAATTATATATATAAGATTAAATGGAATATATATGTATTTATGTTCATACTGTGATAATACGGTTGTAAACTTATGGATAACAACCTTTTTTGTGGTATCATAAATTGTTTGTTCTGGTATTGTAAGATTAGTGGCTTGTTAGCATAGCAAGAAAGATAATTTAGTTTTATAAACATTATCGAGGCACATATGACGAAGACGCGTACCGAATTTGAAGTCTCTGCATTTCCCCGAAATATTGTACGTACTGATTTTTGTTTTGTTTTGTAATTAGCATTTTTATGCTGTGCGTATCATAGCGAATGCATTTTTTATGACAAATATATTGCCCATGTTGTTCAGCATAAGAAAACAGTATTTACGCATGGATATTTTTTAAGTAAAATATTTTCACTGCACATTTGCATTGTGTTCTTCTTCATAATACACACTTATTTTCCCGCAAATCCCTCCTTTATAAAATATTTTGCGAAATAGCGTTATGCACCGTTTCAAAAGTAGCTAAAACTAAATGTGTGCAATAGTGTGCATTTGCTACTTTTAAATAAAAGTGTATAGTCAGAAAATAAACTTTTTAAATATGAAAACTGTAAAGTGTTTCTATTTAAGTTTGTGTTTTCCAGGTAAAAGCCATATGGAAAAGATTTAAAAGAATCCTTGAAAGAGTAAGGTTCTAGGAATAAAATCGATTTGGAAAACCTTTTCTAACATGAATATGTCAGAATAGTAATACTGTATATGTCAAGGTAATAAAATTCTAATTCGGTAATATTATGATAACTAGTTACTTTTACTTTAGCTTTCAAAAGATAAATACTGGAAATATAAGAAAACCATACAATATGACATCCTATTTAGGTTCTATATAAGTTATATTATTGTTTAGTGTGTAAGGCGTGTAGTACTGCGTCCAGTGTGAGCGTTCGCGCGGTCTGAGCTTGAGTTTACGCGGGAAGTATAAATAGGGTGTAAATGGAGAGGGCGGGGCGTGACGCGCAATCAGCCTCCGCGGTTGGGTGGAGAGCTGATGGCTGTGTGTGTGTTAGGAGGAGGAGGGGGGCGGCCCTGTCTACACAGTCACTCCCTCCTTCCTTCCCTCTGGGCTTAGTTTTGCTTGTGTTTAGTTCCCAGAGAGCTGGTCAAAATCAGTTCCTTTGGAAGGAACACAAATCCTCCCGTTTGCGAACGAGGGAGCAGCGAGGGGATCCGCCGTTTGAACGAGGTCCACCTCCAACTTCTCCCATTTCCTAGTGATCCTTGTTTGATTTGATCCAGAAGAATACGCATTGTGCACGAAAAAAGAAAGAGCCAAATAAAGAGAGAGAAAGAAAAAAAAAAAGAAATCTTTGGACTAATGACGTGCAGTCTAGCCCACACCGCAAGGCTGTTGTTGATCCAATTGAAGTGACACTAGACTTTTTCTCTCTACCAAGCCAAAGTGATCGTCTCACCGTTTCGCTCTCTTCCTTTCTCTCTCTCTCTCTCTCTCTCTCTCTGTCCCTCGATCTCTCTTTCTCCCCGCCGTGTGTGTGTTGTCGCGCGGCGATCGCAAAGTCTGGATGCTGACAGCCCGCGATTCCTTTTTCTTTCTTTTTTTGTTTTCCATTTCACAGAGGACGTGGTAATAGAGACAAACGCGGAGGCACCTGCCCACCCGCACACTTCAGTGCGGCTTTCTTCTTTTTTTTAACGCCGCGATCAAAGAGGACTTGAGACAAAGTGCCACAGCGGCCATGGGGAGGAAAAAAAAGTCTGTTTTCATGTTTGGGATTCAAGAGAGCATTCAAAGGAGTGGGAGTAGTATGAAGGAGGAGCCCATCGGCGGCGGGATGAACGCGGTCCGGACGTGGATGCAGGGCGCCGGGGTGCTGGATGCGAGTACAGCCGCGCAGAGGTAAGACGGAGGCAGCATCCTGCTCACCGACACCCGCCTTATAACGCGTCGTGGCGCCGCAGGGACTCGAAACTGTCCTAAATACTCCATTGGCATCTCAATCTGCACGTTAGTCCCCGTCTGCCTAATTCTCGGTGATAAAACAAAGAGCTAGAAATGTAGATTGGAGATTTGGGATCCCTTAACCATGCCTGCGAAGACAAATCTCTGTGCAGTTAGCCCTCGATTCAAGTTCGGAAATGGAAACACTTTACATACAGATTAATGGTGGAAAATGGCTTTCGGAGTGCAAACGGATCTTAGTAAATTATGCACGTTGATTTGATTTTAATCTTATTTAAAAACTTAAGCCAAATTTCAAGATTTAATGGAGGAGGCAAACTCCTAAATCTTTTAAAATTGCTCCTCATTCAAAGATGCTCTTTGCAGATTTAGAATTTGGAGGCCCATTTTCTAAATAAAAGAACCGTTTTTGTAACGCAATGTAGCTAGATAAGATGCTATGTTTTCTAAAACACTAGGAAATAATTATATAAATAGACTTTTGAGAGAGTTGTGGATACATTGTTTAAAACTGCTGTTACTGTATGTGTTACTGTAAATACGTGATAGAAAACGAAGTAATTAAATAAGTTGCGGTGATAAATTGGGGCAGAAAAAGTATTTAATACGTGCAAAACAAATTACAAATGTTAAAATTTACTTGCCTCTTAAATATACAGTACCTCAGCTCTTATCGCTGAATTGTGCATTTATACATTTAATTTTATTTAGAGTTACCTTTCAGTTTTGAAATTATGGGTGTCTCTCTCTGTCTCTTTCTCTCCGTAGTGGTGTCGGTCTTGCCCGGGCTCACTTTGAGAAACAGCCGCCTTCAAATCTTCGGAAATCCAATTTCTTTCATTTCGTTTTGGCTCTATACGACAGACAAGGACAACCGGTGGAAATCGAAAGAACATCTTTCGTTGGATTTGTCGAAAAAGAAAAGGCAAGTGATATTTCCGCAACAAGCCGGCGGCAAAACACAGGCCTTGACCATATTTCAATTTATAATTATTATCATTGTCATTTTATTATATATATTTTAAGTAGGTAAAGCGGCTAAAAAACCGTTTGCATTAATCAAATTAAATGTTTGTTTTAAAGGAGCTGAATCTGTCCATAGACACTGCTGTAGGAAGCAGCCTGCCCAAATCATGTTATTCGCCAAGATGGAGATTTTCTGCCGGAGCTGTAATTTGATTCTTTTTGCCATATTAATGATTTATTAGCCAAGTGCAAAGTAGTTTTCATAAAAGCTGTTTCAGCTGCTTTCCAAACACGGGCCCGGTTTGCTGTAAATTGACAAAGTTTCAGGGCGGGTTAGTTATGGGTCAGTGTTAGAAATCACGCGTGTCCACTGTTTAATTATGGAAATAACAGGATGTGTTTTCCTTCAACAAATTGTGTAGAATAACATTATCTTGTGATCATGTAATTATTCTGTTACTAGTATAGCGCATGTCAATTACCTTTATAGTCTAACCGGGTAATTTAAAGCCATTAGAACTATTAAAATTAATCGAGCTTTCCTCTTATGTAAAACGTTTCTTAACGAATTCTACAAAATATAAGTGGCTGTAAATAATTAGTACCATGCTGTACTATTGGTTTAGCCTAAAATGCGTTTATTTACAGAAGAAGATGAGAGTGGTCCTGATTTAGTTTTCCCCTGTGTTACATTTAGACTTTAACTCTGGCCGCACAGTATTCCACATGGGAATTGCCCACAGAAGTGGAATACGGGGATTTTGCTAACGTGCCGACATTTATTTATTTTTGGCAAGGAACCTACGGGAAAAAAACCAAACAATGGGATACATTACAAACTACAACTTCTCTACGGCAACGGTAAGCAACAAGACAAGCGTTTAAATGTTGTTTGACAACAAAAAGTGTCAAAACGTATGGTGTTTGCAAAAAAGTTCTTTTTTTAATAAGTTGCGTTAAGATTTCGCTGGTTTTGGAGACTTAATTAATTCATGGTTGCAGTATTTTTACTAACAAAATTATTATTATTATTATTATTATTATTATTATTATTATTATTATTATTATTATTATTATTATTATTATTGCGCTTTTTGTATATCCAAACGGTTTGATTAGAACTACTAAATTCGCCCAGATACATTAAATAATTATCAGAACAGAACGTATTAATTCTCATAGATGTTTGGGTAAGAGTTTAAAAGCACAGGTTTCCGGTGTGGAGCCTGTACGAAAACGAGCCTCTGTGTCTGATTCTGATGCGGAAGTTAATTGTCTGATCCTGTTATTATTGCTGCTTCCTGAGGCAGTCCGATCAGCCACATGCGTTGTTTTATTGCAGCAGATCCTCGCACAAAGTGCACTAACTTGGTGACCGTAAAAGCGATCGGCAGATTTTAAAATTCAAAAAGACGCGGTTGTTTGCGTTCATAATTACGCAGGAACTTTATTAGTTATTAATTTTTGCGCCTTTCGCTTATTTTAACATTTAAAAAATATAGCGACTGTTGCTTTGCTTTTTGAACTACTTCGCTGCTTTCCCAGAGTTTGTTATTATTTCAGTGTTTTTCGACAAAAGAAATTCCACTTGGTCGGTCGATTAAACTAATAGACAGTTTTTCAACATTTAAAAAATGTTTATCCAAAATAGGTGTCGTGCTTTATATTTATTTAATTAAAACTATATTTTTCATGACAAAGTAATGATAAATTTGAATATACATGATAAATAGTAAGCAGAGATTTGTATGATAGCATTGCACGTTTTGATATTTATTTTAGACATTTGTTTCTATATTATTTTGATTTGTCCTTACATTAATTAAGTAAAAATCAAGATAATATTAATAATACAATCTTCTAAGATATAAGATAATATACATTCATTATACGACATGTAATTTTTATTTTCCACAGGTATTAGGACAGAGCAAGACTTTTATGTACGGCTGATAGACTCTATGACCAAACAGGTAAGGCCTTAAAAAGGGTATGTGAGTGGAAATTGACGAAGCAGGCAATATCAATATTGTGTGTGTGTTTGCGGGGGTGTGATATAGTATGTGTGTTATCATGCACCCTAGTGTGTTTGGGGTTGTGCTGAATAAAGTGCCCTAGGGGTATGAGGAATTAATAGTGTCTAAATATGACATCCCCTCTCTGGGAAAGCATTTAAGATGACTGATGTGTGTGTGTCTATGTGGGTGGGTGTGTGTGCATATAAGTGCATGTGTTTGCATGTGTTCGTGCGTGTATGTGTGTGTATGCGTATGCGTATGCTTGCAGGTGTGTGTATGTGAACATGCACACACACTTTTGAAACTCTAACACAGAGTCATGACTTGTTGGTGCTCCCTTTTTGCTGGTTTGCTCGTGTACAAATGTGCAAAATGCGCAAAAGTACAAATGTGTTTATTCAAGAGAAATCTGTCGAAAAGTTGTTGCATGTTGCCGCGTTCTTTACTGTAGAACGATGGTGGCTTTTGAACTGCACAGCGTTGACTCTCCCATCCCTCTACCAGCAGCATGTGTGTGTGTGTGTGTGTATAAATGTGTGTGTTCTGCTGGAAACCGGAGCACTGGGGAAAAGCGAGGCCCTAAACCGCCAAACAGCTGAATGTGACCGTGTTTCACAACATTATTTAGGCAAGAGGATTTCTCAGTTATTTTTTCCATCCGATTGCTGTGGGACGCCTTCCTTTTCTTATTGCTTTCCATGTTGTGGTTTTTCCAGTTCTGAAAGGCTGTCTGGAAAAATTCAAAGGCTTGTGGGTGTAAAAGAGATTTATTAGAACATCAGAATTCGGTTTTACACTGACACGAGAAAAGAGCGAAAGCTTAACCGTACTGATAAATTACACACATTCCTTTCAGTGTACAGTAAAATAGGTATTAGATTGCTGATCTAAAGATACTGTACACATTTGTGTGTGTAAGTTTGTGTGTTCTTGGAGACATACATAAATGAGGTCCTCAAAGACCCGATTGTACTCTAAAGGATAGAAGATCCTGAGATTTTGGTTTTTTTTTTGTGGATCGGTCTTAATATTGGGCAGATTTATTTTAAAAAATTGTTACAAGTTTTCATCTTGTTTTGTGAGGTTAACGTTAGGGTTAGAGTTAATTGTTGCTATATTACACTTTAAAATGGGAGTCGATGGAAGCACTTCACTAAGATAGCAAAATGTGTGTGTGTGTGTGTGTGTTCTAGCTGGAAGTGCAGTGTGTGAAGATGTCAGGTGATTAGCGAGTCTTACTGCCCCAGTATCACCGCGCTGTGGTACTCTCAGGGAGCAACAGTATAAACACTTAGCAAATCACTCGCTGTCAATATGCCAGCAAGTGTGTGTTAGATGTGTGTGTGTGTGTGTGTTTGTATCTGTGTGTGCGTGCTAGGTCACAGCTGACAATGATAACCCACTGCCCGTGGCTCATTATTGTTACTACTAAACATGTGTTTTAATGACTTAAATCTATGATACATTTGAACATTTTCACTATAACCTTAATGTGGGTTCACTGTAAGCCTTCAATCATGCTTACAGACCATAATTGGAGGTTTACACACTGCGGTCCCCGAGTCTTAAAACAAGGTTGGTGGTGGATACACACTTAAGTTGTGTGCACGTGATCCTGCGAAGTTGGCAAAGGCCGGGTCGGTTTGGGAAACACGTAGGCAGATTTATACGTGTTGGGGAAAGGCAGAGGCGTTCCACGGGAGGAGTAAATGTGGCGGCTGCAGGACGGCTCCTCCGTTCACTTTTTCACAGCGTTGCCTCAATAAAAAGCCGTTTATCTCGCCGCCGCTGTCCTCCCTCCTCAAACGCATATTTCACTGCCTTGATTTACGGCCTGTTTCTGTGGACCGCAGCAAAGGCCACTGCAGTACCTGTTAATGATGTGGCGGCCAGAGTGCGTGTGAGTGTGCGTGTGTGAGAGAGAGAGAGAGAGAGAGAGAGAGAGCAGTTTGGCATGCAAGTGGACACGCTGGCATAATATAGCACTGCCCCGTTCTCCCTGAGTTATGGAGCCTCAGGTCCCTTGGGGGCCTTCACAACAAAGAGCCTTTCACTACATTTCCCAGAATCCAATTCTCTGATCAGAAGCTCGCCAAATCGTCGGGAAATTTGCATACAGCACGGTGTAAAAAAGATTTGATCAATTAGTCATGTTAACATACTTTTTGTCCTTTATTTCAGTTTACTTTTCTGCTTTTTCAACTTCCTGAGTTGTCAGTGTTGGAAGTTATGTCAGTTGACAGAAATGAGCATTTGAAGATGTCAGATTAACTTAAAAATCTACGTTGTGACTACGTCTATGTTTAAGAGTGAGTTAATGAGCAACACACACTGTTAAAAAACCCCTTCTGGTTCAACTCAAAATCTTAAGTTTAGTTGCTTAGAATTTCAAGTAAAATTTCACTGGATGCACTAATTACTTCAACTCATTGTTTAAGTCTAGTATTAACTTGATATTGCTCTCTGTGAGAATTACCCAATTGGTGTTTCACTTAGAACTTTACATTCTAGGACGGCACGGTGGCGCAGTGGTTAGCACAGCCTCCTCACAGCGAAAAAAGCATGCATTATAGTTTGATTGTCGAATCTACAAATTGGCACCGTAAGGTGAGACTGAGAGTGTGATTGTGTGAGTGTGTGTGCCCTGCAGTGTGTTGGTGCCCGTCCAGGGTTGGTCCCTACCTTGCGTCCTCTGAGGCTACTCGCGACCCGATAGGGAAACTTTACATTCTACATGAACATTGAGTCTGGTTTATCTTTTGTAAGACATTGTATGTTAATGGGAAGAAACACAATATATTACTGTTTTACAAATATCAATAAATGAAGTCTCCGTGTGGCATATTAAAATATTAACTCATAAACATAGCCAGGAAATCTCATAAAAGTTGAAATTGCACAAATCATTGTTTTATGTTGAAGTAAATGAAAGAAGTATGTTAACGAGACTGACT
This sequence comes from Distichodus sexfasciatus, assembly GCA_032718565.1. Taxonomy (NCBI): domain Eukaryota; kingdom Metazoa; phylum Chordata; class Actinopteri; order Characiformes; family Distichodontidae; genus Distichodus; species Distichodus sexfasciatus. The sequence goes on along the minus strand of JAVGVS010000028.1, from coordinate 2,190,877 downwards.
GATCAAATCAATTTCTCTAAGACATCTTTATACATATCTGTAGTCACTGTTGTTTTTGACAGTGAAGCCTTTCCACGTGCGCCTAAACAGCTGAACTGCTTCAGATTATGGCTGAGCGCTAGCTGGTCCTTTAGCCAGTGTTACCGAGCCGTCTCCAAACCGCGCTGTGGTCCGAGGAAGCGCTCACGACGTGTTTAAGGTTTCCCATTAAAAGCCCATAACTCGGTGCAGAAGCGCTGCAGGACTGGCTCCAGCCCAGATTTCGGGAGCAGGTTTATGGAGCTGTTGGACACACACTTCTCATTAGCAGCTGGCCGAGAACTGGCTCGCCTACGTTGTGACGGGAGTGTGTGGGCCGCATGTGGAAGTTGGGAAGGAAAGGGGCTAAAAATGGAGGAGGACTAGGAGGAGGAAGAGGAGAATGGATGGATATGACAGAAAGAGTAAAAAGAGGAAGCTGGAATGATAGTGCATTTAATAGATCGGTGAAAACGTTTGCTCGCTTTTTGCTCTGAAGCTGTGTCTGAGGTATTATAGGAGAGGATGGTAGGAGAAGGAAAAGAGAAAAGGGGAGAAAAGAAGAGAGGAGTGGAGATGGGAGGAGTGAAAGGAGAGGCAAAGTGATGGTGAAGTGGATGACAAGTCGGATTTGCAGGGAAGTTGGAAAAGTAATGCATTTGATTAATAGTGTAAAGATGAACTAGCTTTTCGCTGTAACTCGCAGGAAAGGAGGAGAAGAGAGCGAGGGAGTGAAAGGAGAGGGAAAGAGATGTTGAGCTAGACGTCGAGTTGGAGTTGCAGCGAAGTTGGTGTCGATACATCTGATAAATCGGTGTAAGGATTTGCTCACTTGTCAGTGATGCCATGTAAAGAGGAGTGATGAAACGAGAGACGAGAGGAGGGGAGAAATAAAAGGAGAGGAAAAGTGATGAAGTAGAAGGCTAGTTTGTTCTGGACTAAAGCTGCATGGAAAAATAATGCATTTGATAAATCGGTGGAAAGATTTACTTGTAAAGAGGAAAAAAGGGGAGAAGAGAAGAAGAAAGGAAGAGGGAGAAGAGAGAAGAGGATATGGGAGGAGTAAACTGAGAGAGAAAGTGATGAAGTGGGAGGCAAGAGGGAGTCGCAGGAAAGTTGGAATATTAATGCATCTGATTGATCGGGGTAAGGATTGCTCCCTGATGCTGTAAAAATGAGAGGTAGAAAGAGATAAACTGGGAGAAAAGAGAAAAGGAAAGAAAAGGAGAAGGGAGGAGTTAAAGTAGAATGAAAGTTGAAGGTAAGTCGGAGTCTTAGTGAAGTTGGAATAATAATTGGTGTAGTAAAGATTGCTCATACAGTCTGATGAGGTATAAAGAGGAGAGGGGAAAAAAGAGGGGAGGAGCAGAGAACGGAGCGGAGAACAGAGAAGGGAGGAGTTAAAGGAGAAGAAAAGTGATAAAGTAGAAGGCAAGTTGGAGTTGTTGCAAAGTTGGAATAATCGTGCGTCTGTTAAATCGGTATAAAGATTGCTTGCACAGTCGGATGCCGTGCAAAGAGGTGAAGAGAAAGAGGGAGGAAAGTGGAGAGGAGAAGGAAAGTAGAGAAAAGGAGAGGGAGAGGAGAGGGGGAAAGTGGGTGTCAGGCTGACAAGCCATATCTGTGATCAGTGCGTTAGTCAGACGTATCTGATGAAGTGAAAAAGAGTGCCTTCATTCTCTCTCTCACTCTCTCTCTCTCTCGCTCTCTCTCTCTCTCTTTCACACAAACACACACATACACACACTTACCGCTCCACATCAGCTGAGCTACTGAACAAAGGCAAATCACTCCTGCGCCGCCCGCAGCCCCGTGCGGCAGCTGATGCGTCGGGCGCGCTGACACTAACAAAGAGAGAAATCTGTTTTCATGTATTTATAGTGGATTGTTTACATGCCTCAGATGCGGTTGTCACTTCAAGGCGGCGGAGGCAGCTCTCCAAACCCCGATATGAAGCGTGGCGCGTGCAAAATGAAATATGTATTAAAAGCGGCGTCGGGGGCCTAATGAAGGCTTCAGAGGGGCCGGGCCGAGGAGGCGTCATGCATGTTTCATGGCCTCCCTGGCCTTCCTTAAGCAGCTCTTTGTTCAAACAGCTCTGGGCTGGAGCTGGCAGGTAGAAGTCCCACTCCCCTGTTGCTCGTAGATGTGTGTGGTGTGCGTGTTCTGCATGTGGGAGTATGTTTTTTGCAGTGCCGTTAACCACAAGTAGTGACTAGTTACTCGACTTGTCAGGAGCGAAACTACTTTAAAGACGCTGTCGCTTTAAAGGTAAGAAATGGCAATATAATGTGACAAAATGCGCCAGGTAAAACACAGGTATTTTCGACTAGCAGGTGTTAGGTGATTGGTGCTGAATTTTCAGAAGTGCCATCTGATGGGCTACAGGCCGACTACTCTATTAAAACAGTAGCTTGGCTGTAGTCTCGCTTGTAGCTTGAAAGGCGAGCTAAAGGAGAGCTAAACTACACATGCTAAGTACTTGTGTGCTTGAGAGGAAGTGAAAAGTGCTTTCTCTCTACGGAAATGTCTCCAAAACGCACCGGTCATTCAATCCCCTCCCAGGCCGGACTTAGCGCTCTTAATTACGTCGATTTGGGCGCTAGCGTATTTGCGGGGCGCGTTTGCCGCGACGCTGGCACGCCAGAAACACTTCCCCAAAGTCAACAAAAAAAAAAACGCAACAAAGTGACACGTCTCCTGTATTAGACGTTTCCTGCAATCTGAGGCTGCCCAGAGCCGCTGGTGATGTCAGATAGGACATGAATGGCCTTCTGTGCTTAGCCCGTGACCACCTAAAGACTTAATAACACTCATATGCAAATATTTAGACACACACACAAACACATACATGCACACACACTTACGGGCCTTAAAAACACAGGGCAATTAGGATTGCTTCGTGACATGGCAAAAAAGTCAGTGGGAGTGTGTGTGTGTGAGTGTGTGTGTGTGTGTGAGCATGTGTGTTGGTTTTAAGGCTTTTCTGAGGACCTGGTTGTCCCCTAAAACATGATATAAAAATGTGGTATGAAAACCACTTTTGTCTTCAGGGAAAATTTGCTTTTATAGAACAGTTTCAGATTTTATTTGAAAAATCATTGCTTTTGGCTACTCAGGTTAAAGCCGGTGTTAGGTGGAGTAATAATGGAGTCAATGAAAGGACACCGCAAAGACAACAGAACCTGATTGTCGGTGTGTGCTGTGAAAGAAGGCTCTGTTGCTTTTTCTAACCATGAGAAAAAGGAGTATATTCAAGTGTGCTATAAGTGGACATCTTTTAAACTAAAAATAAGTAAACTCTCGGTTGTACTTAACAGAGATGTATGAAACACAGTTTTACTTACATCAGCCATGTCCTTAAAGTTTAAGAATACTAGCCTTGTAGTTGTAAATTAGGGCTAAAAACATTGATACATCAATGTATCGTGATATTTCCTTTCACAATATACTATATCGATTTCTAGCTACAAAAATTGATATTTCTGAGGGGGAGAATCATGCACAACAAACAGCCTCAGATAACTGACTGGGCACTTTAATTTCTTATTTTCAGTCTCATGCACTTTATCTTAACGTTTTTGGTGTCCATTAGTTCAGTGTATTAAAAATACAATAAAGTTCAAATTCAGGTCTGAGTTATTGTTGTTTTGGCATTAAGACCACCCAGATCGTACACAGCAACTTGCATTTCAGCTCTGTTTTTACATTTTCAGTGAGCTATAGAATATCGCAACATGTATAGTATCGCAATAAATCGTGATGTAATCGTATCGTGACCCATGTATCGTGATACGTATCGTATTGTAAGGTCCTTGCCAATATCCACCTCCATTATCAATACTCTTGATGAGCGTTTACGAGCGTTTACCCATACTGGCTTCTTTGCTATCCTTTAAACTCTCCTGTTCTAGTTTATAGTAAAACATCAGCCTTAGGTAGGACAAGTTGGTACACAGGCAGTTGGTAGCGTAATGGTTAGGGAGTTGACTCAATAATCGGAGGACCGACGCTTGATGTCCTGGTGGTAAAGGTATTAATGGTAAAGGTACCCCTGAGGTACTCATGAGCAAGGTACCATCCCCGGACACTGCCCAGGTCAGCTGCCCACTGCTCCTTCATGGATGGGTCAAATACAGAGCTCACATTTGGTTGTGGTGCACTGTGCACTGTGCTGTGGTGTGTTCACAATGACAAATGATAACTTAAATTCACTTCATTATTTCTTTAAGGTGTGAGTTTATTGTTACAGACTTGACTCATTCTGGCTGACACGAACTGCCACTACCACACACACACACACACACACACACACACACACACACCCCTATATGGACACATTAAAACTTATTACCAAACATCAAGTGCAGTTTCAGGTCTATTTCAAGCATAGAAATAATCCCTTTTAAATAAAACCTAGTAGTAAACTTTAAATAAACAGGAAGTATGATTTTTCCTTGAAGAAAACCTATAACTATGATTACCGTGTAAAAATTATTAAACTCAGTTTACCAAGAGTATAAATAAAAGAGCTGTAATTAACTGAAAAAGTTGCCTATTTAGAAGTAAGTAGTATTGAAATTGAAGTACCCTTGCTTGATAACACTTGATAACAGCATACTCACTACCTGAAGTGTACTTGGAAGATATATATGAACTTTGAGTGTTTATTTGTCATTGTGAACACAGCACAGCACACAGTGCACCAAAACCAAATGTGACCTCTGCATTTGTCCCATCCGTGAACTAGCAGTGGGCAGCTTTTTTGGCAGCGCTCATGGAGCAGTGCTTGGAACAGTGCCTTGCTCATGAGTAACGCAGTGGTACCTTTACCAGTTCGGGACTTGAACCGACGACCCTCTGATCACGGGGCCGTTACGCTACCGTTACGCTACCAACTGCCCCATGTACCAACTTACCTTAATTTTACTTAAACTTTCAGTTTGATGTAAACTTCTTAGGTGCAAGTATAACGATGAATACATTTTTTGGTAAGAGTCCTTCTTAAATTCAGGTACCTTTAAAGTATCACCTAGCCACCGCCAGGCCATTTTGTCAGGTCTGGTTCTGGTTGGTAAAGACGTGGCTTGCATTGCAGGAGAGCGCTAGAGATTTCTCCTCCTACCGAAGGTTGTATAGCCAAAGTTCTGGTGGCCCGAGCTGGACCTCGGAGGAAAAATTGAAGCACTATTTTTGGGCACTAGAGCACCGCGAGCTGGCCGGCGTTATTCAGAGTCCCGTAGATGCTGCTGGTGTGATGAATAGCAGACCTTACATACGAAATGAATGTGTGGAGTGGTAGAGGACATTTCTGCTCGGCCTGTCCTACTCTCCCTCTCTCTCTCTCTCCCTCTCTCTCCCTCTCTCTTAGAGCCTGAGGGTCGAAGCTCTGGGCTCAGACAGTGATGCATGCTGGTACACTTTTAGAGGACCTTGACCCTCATTTCCGCAATGGGAAACCAAACAAACACATGTTCCTGATCACCGGGGTCCTGCAGCCATAGCAATGGCCTATGGGTACATGGGAAAAAAGGGAATCAGACACAAATCATGTTTTTTATTTGTTCTTTTCTCTTTTTTGACGATTAAAACATTTGCAGGCCGACTGTTTTCAAAACAAGTGGTTAATTGGAAAAGGCCTCAGCGCTTGTGACTGTTCGTCACTGGTGTATGTGTGGATTTGAGGGAGTGTGTGTGTGTGCGTGTGTATGTGTGTTTTGGGGAGGGGGGGTGGTGGGTCCTGGTCTAATGGGCTGTGTTTGTGAGTGTGTGTGTGTGTGTGTGTATGTGTGTGTGTATGTTCAGGCCGGGGTAAGTGATTCACGGCTGTGGAGGACATGTTGTGTGGAAGGGGAGGGTGGAAACAAAGCTGAGGTTTTTTGGATAAAGTGTTGACTTAGCCAGATGGCTTGCAATACTCCAGTCTGGCAACCCAACTGCTCGCCACATGCACTTGCACACACGCACGCACACGCACACGCACACGCATCAACACGCATGTATACACATTTACACATACACATAGACTCCCAGACATGTAGTCATGCCTTGGTATCTTTGTGAGGTCCTTCTATTGTCTCCCGTAGTACTAGATGTAAATAATACTACACTTAACCTTAATATTAACCTGAACCTTAATATTAGTAAGCAAATGCAAATCTTTTACCTCTTTTAGTTTTCAAAATAAAACGTGAAGTTTCCCTCTAAAAGCATGTTCTTTATATTTGCTTATTTTACAGTATATACAATTTCTATTTGAATATTCATCTTCATTTGTAATAATGTCTCCTATAAACCATCAGTCAAATCAAATATGCTATCTGAGGGAGCAGTCAGGTCCTCATAACCCCTTAAATGCATGGCTATAAACACACACACACACACACGCAGGTTTTTCTGTCTTCTTGTGGACAGTCAGGTCCTCACAACCACCTGAAAATTTGCTTACATGCACACACTCAAGAACACACCACTATGCATATGCAGATCCACGTTAGCTAATAAACACACATATACAAACACTTCACTTCATTCCACTAGCTAAAAATGACTTCAGCTATAAAGCATCAAAGTGTGTTCATGCTCACACACTTTACAGTCCTCCCAACGCATTCACATTCACATTCTCAAACACACACACACGCCTGCGCAAACATTAATCACCACATTAAATAGGGTGTGGTGCGCAAGCGCTTTTTTGGCATCATACAAAACGACATTCTCCATGTCGCAATATCATTAGACAATATTCCGACATGTTTTCCTGTCAAATCCAAACTCTTCCCAGATGCCTGTGTAGGGTGGCCGCTATGACACAGCTGCTCCGCCATGACGTAGCCCGACAGCAATCCGCACGGCCCCTCCACCGAAGCATCGCGCGCTCATGACTTGGGATGCCTGGCTTTAATTAGTCCTAACAAGAACGGCATGAGGAGATAAAACAGCACCAGTGATTTGTTTCCCAAACAGGTTCTTGTGAAAATGACCTCAACTACTGTTGCTATGGCTTGCTGCCAAACAACGCGGCGATCGGTATCCGTACCACCACGCAAATTCAGATACAGGATGGGTTTAGGGGGAGAAAAAAGTCACATTTACACCAATTTATTTTTCTTTTTCAAATAAATTGACATCCCATGCAAGCATTAGTCTTGTTTTCCTTATGTTTTTACCTAATGTTAACTCTACATTTGCATGAAAAAGCTAAGTTGGATTTGTTTAAAATTACTGGCTGTTTGACCACTTTTGAGGTAAGAGGAAAATTTGTCTAAATGAAAATTTTCCCCAAAACCATTAGCTTAAGCGTTTTAAATCCTACGCAGTAAAAAGCGAGACTTTAAATATGATCTGATATGAAGCATGTTGGACCCTCGCTCTTTTTGGCACGTCTCGCGCTGGAGTGGTTTACCACAGCCATAGTAAAGTAGCCATTAAATGGCCCGCTTTTAAAAAGGTCCGACAAGGCCAGGAACGGACCACCATGCTTACCAGTAAGCGCTTCGGACCTTCCCACAGTGCACCGCTGCTACCGCCGTTGATTGATCGGTTGTAATAAAGAGAGATCTCTGTAATTCTGCGCACACGGAACGTACGGGGAGAGGAGAGACGGAACACGGCGTCCTGAGCCAGAGACGCTGGAAGCCTCCGGACCGTTCCCATGACACATGCGGTCATTCAGCGAAAGCCTCTAGCCAGATGGAATAAGGTTCACATTAAGCTCCGAAGAGTAGCCTAGTTGTGCGGGAGAGTGTGTGTGTGTGTGTGTGTGAGTGTGAGAGAGTGAAAGAGAGCGTGGAGAGATGCGGTTTTGGACTCGGTGTGATGTATCGTCTAATGTTTTGGTTTCAAGGGGAGCCCTGCCAGAGCGAGTCCAGTTTGTCTCTCATTGTCTGTCTTTTTTTATCCCAAAGCATTAATCATCCAGACCTTTCTGCAGGCTCACGAGCGGAGCGTCAAAGTTTGCAGCAGGAAGAGAGAAGTACGCAGTCCCTGAGTGACGGTTTTGTCTCTCTCTTCTTTTTCCTTCCTTCAGGCCATCATTTACGAAGGTCAGGACAAGAACCCCGAGATGTGCCGAGTGCTGCTAACGCACGAGATCATGTGCAGGTAAGAAACACACACACGCACGCATTTTTTTAGGGAACCCACATGCACGAAAGCACACTCTCACACTCTCTCCATCACTATTACACAATCAGGCTCTTGAACCCGGGAGCCTGCTCTCGGGCCCCGCTCCCTGTCTCAGCTTTGCTTTGGCTGGCATGAGCGCTTGGCACTGCCACAGGGACTCAAGAGCCAGTGTTAGCATAGGTCTGGACTGCTGTATCGCTCTCTTTCTCTCGCCCATATTTCTTCCCATTTTTTCTCTTTCTCACCATACACTACAACTTTCCTACACTGGGCCTATCGGTCAGGAGAGCGGGGAATCCACACCATGAACACCAAGTGTTTCTCTCTCTCTGTGTCTCTCTCTACATTCCCATTCCTTATATATACACATATGTAAGCGGCAGCTGGTAGTGTAACGGTTAGGACGTTTGCCCCATGATCGGAAGGTCACTGGTTTGAATCCCAGACTGAAAACGGTATTACTGAGGTACTCATGAGCAAGGTACCGTCCCCAAGCACTGCTACCTGGATGCTCACCGCTCCTTCATGGATGGGTCACATTTGGCTGTGGTGTACTGTGTGCTGTGCTGTGTTCACAATGACAATTAATCACTCGCTTCTTTACCTACCTATCTCTGTCTATATATATATTTCTATCTATATCTACCTGTCTCTCTGGATTCGATTCGATTCTGATTCTTGGGCTCACGATACGATTCATGATTCATAGGCAATTCACGACTCATAAGCAGTTCACAATTCAGATGAATTCGTTTCCAGATTGGTGTTTAGAGTTACTTTTCATACTGACTGCGTTTCCTTCATGCTCACGCAAAGGAGATCTATCAGGGCGGATTTCGCCATTAGCCATCTATAGGACTGGCGAGTTGAACTCGTAAAAGTAACCTACTGCCAGTATGTTAGTTGAAAAATATCATGCCATGAATCGATTTTGAATCGACAGAGAAAGAATCACGATTCAGTTTGATTTTTTTGCACACCCCTAGTGATCACCTCTAGTGAGCTTAGTTAGAAGTGACTGTCTTTTTCTCAGGTGGCTTTATGCTAGGGTTTGAGCCATGCCAACGTGAGGCACATGCTTCGCTGATTTCTGAGCGTGCTGACTGCGCTGGGATGGTGCTGTTTTCTCTCAGCGGCTCTGGCAGGCCTCTCTTCCCACACAGCGTTTAGAGCTTCCTCTTCATCAAAGACGCAGCTCTGTCTAAGAAGATGCCAACATGCCAGCCAGCCATTCTAATTTTGGAGGCTGCTGTTTTAACGTGCCAGTGATGGGCGTGTTTATTTTCTTCCTCTTATGGGAAAAAATACACACACACACACACACACACACACACACTTACACCTGAAATAGTGCATTCACCTCAAGGATGAAGAATGAGCTGGAGGGATGGAGAAAAAGGAACCTTAATAGAGACAAGTCTGTCTTTCCTTCTCTCTTTCTTTCTCTCTCTCTCTCTCTCTCTCTCTCTCTCTCTCTCTCCCTCTCCTTCTCTGTCTCTTGCACTCTCTCCTTGCCAGTTTATCAATCCAGCTTTTTCTTCTTTCATCTCATCTTCACCTCTTTCTCCTTTTCTACCTCTCTTCCTCTTTCTTTGTCACCCTGTCTCCCTACCTTCATCTTTCGTCCTCTCTTTTTCTCTGTCTCTCTCTCGTGTTCTTTCCCTTGCACTCTCTCTCCTTCTCTCCCCCTACCCCTTTATCTCGCCAGCCGTTTCTCCCTTCGTTTTTTCATCTTCATTTTTTCTCTCTCTCTCTCTCTCTCTCTCTCTCTCTCTTTCATTTTCTGCCTCTCTCGCTCTTTCTTCCAACCCCTTTATCTCTCCAGCTTCAACTCTTTCTTTCTCTCTTTTCTGCCTTCGTCTCTCTGCGCTCCCTGTTCACATCACTCTCTCTTTCTCTAATCATGTTCAACTCTTTCTCTCTTCTTTTATCTCTCCATCTTCATCGTCTTATCATTTCCCCCCACTTCTCCCTGCCTTTTTTCCTCAATATTTATCTCTCTTTCTCTCTCCCATATTAATTTCTCCCATAATGACTAAAGTACATAATTTTACACCTACACCTAATCCTAACCCTAACCTTAACCTCACTAACCAAAAGCACATCTTTTACCTCTTTTAGTTTCTCAAATAAAACAAACACATTTTCTATAAAGTCATTTTTCCTCATGGGGACGTCTCTAATGTCCCCACAAAGCCCAAAAAACAGATAAAAGTGATTTTAGGGGACAAAAAGGTCCCCACAATGCGATAAATACATGAACGCACGCACAAACACACACACACACACACCCCTCCACAGTTTCTTATTCCTCTCTTTCTAGCCTATCTCTTCCTTTCTTTTTCTCTCCCTCCCTCTATCCAGGTCATCCGCTCTCTGCTCCGGGAGGAAGAACGAGAGAGAGAGAAAGGCGCGCACCTTTAATTAAAATCAAAAGATGAATCCCTTGCACTTAAAACTGGGTTGTGGAGATGGGCTCTCATCTATTCTGGGTTGAAGTGGGGAAGCATTTGAACAGTTTTTCCTCCTAAAAATATCTCACTCATGCTTGGTTAATTAGGACAAGGAAAAACTCATTACTCAATAAGAATCGTCTTGTTATTCCACCATTAATGAATGCGGGCTGCTTTGAGTTTTGACAGTGAAATATGTGCAGGCAAGCAGGATCGTTCTCTCTCTCTCTCTCTCTCCCTCTCTATTTACTCCTCTCTCTTTTCCTCTTCCATTACCCCATCCCTCTTTTCTTGTCAGCATCTTTTTTACGTATGCACGCAGTGTTGGTGATGCTCCTTTTAAACGGTACTTTTTCAAGCCACGCACTACTTACGAGTAAAAGTACAGTATCAAAGCTACATCCAAGCTTCTCTTTAATATAGTAGTTGCCTACACTACAAGCCCACTACATCATGGGGCAGTTGGTAGCGTAACCGTTAGGGCCGTGGGCCGTGATCAGAAGGTTGCCAGTTCGAATCCGGACCGGTAAAGGTACAGCTGAGGTTGTAGCAAGGTACCCTCCTTAAGCTCTGCTCCCTGGGCACTGTCCACGCCAGCTGCCCACTGCTCTTTCACGGATGGGTCAAACGCAGATGTCCTATTTGGTTGTGGTGCACGGTGTGCTTTGCTGTGGTGTGTTCACAATGACAAATAATCATTCTTTTTCATCAAAACTATCAAAGGTGGACTCCTCCATCCCCCCATTCCATCAGGCAGCTTCTGAAAACGCATTGTGATACATTAAACATCTGGCGCATCGTCACAATAACTAATCAGATGCCACTTAAGTGAAATCAACACCAAGATTCAAGATTGTTTAGTTGTCAACATGTAGTGGAATGTGCCTTAATCGATCCTAAGAGTTGACAAATCAAGAGTACAATTTTATATTTAAATTTACGGCATTTAGCAGAGCAACTTCCATTTTCCTAATTTCAGAAACTTGGGGTTAAGGATCTTGCTCAGGGACACAATGATGCTAGCGCTTGAGGTGGGATTCAAGCCCACAAGCTCCAGAGGCAAGTGTCCTAAACACTAGACCAGCGTTTCTCAATCCCAGTCCTCGCGGCCCACCGCTCTGCACATACTCGGTATTTCCTGCACTGTCGCACGCTGGTCCTACGTTGCTTATTAGCTAATCAGTAGCATCAGCTGTACTGTGGGTCGGGAAAGTTTAATCTGTGCAGAATGGTAGTCCGTGAGGACTGGGATTGAGAATCGCTGCACTAGACCATCACAACCCCAGAAAGTAGAAAGTAAACAGATGAAGTTAAAGAAACTACCAGAAAGCAGAACTAAAGAATGAAAATAACTATAAAGGAAGCATGTACAATAATATGGTAATAAATACAGATAGAGAGTTATACTATAATCAGTTACTGTGCATGAGCATATTATGATGGTACTGAGTTTGCGGCATTTAGCAGACACTCTTATCCAGAGCGACTTCCGTTTTCCTAACTTCAGGGACAGTTTCTTAATTTGGGGTTAAGGCTCACGCTCAGCCACCCACTGAGGGCAGTGCTGGAGGTAGGATTTGAACCCATGACCTCTTGATCCAGAGGTGAGCATCCTAAACACTAGACCACCAGCACCACCCCACATGTTAAGTGCAGTGTTCCTTTGTTGTGAGATGGACAACAAACTGTGAAATCAAAAAACGATCAGAAACACCTAAAAATTGAAAATACCTCTTTGTAAAGAAAGAAAACGATAATGTTTCCTTTTATAATGATGCAGTGTTTCACTACCGCAAAAAGAGTAGGTTTACCACTTTTACTTTGCTCTTAAAGTGAGTCATTATTTGCCAACGAAATGTGACCTCTGCGTTTGACCCATCCGTGAAGGAGCAGTGGGCAGCTGTTTGGCAGTTCCCGGGGAGCAGTGCTTGGGAACGCTACCTTGCTCACGGTACCTTTACCGGTCTGGCATTTGTACTGGTGAACCTTCTGATCATGGGGCCAATTCCCTAACTGCTACGCTACCAAATGGTCCAACTGGTCGTAGTGGGGTGAAAAGTGGGACTGACTTAACCGGGCCCCACTTTTATTTTTATTTTATTTTATTACGGGTTGGGGGGCCCAGAATTTAGTACTACGCCTCTGGCTTCAATTTTGTAATGATTAGAACAACAAAATTTTCTGTAACATCATTTTGATCTACTGACACCGGTCCACACATACAGAAATGTCCCCACAAAGCCATAACAAATCTACAATTGTAATAGTGTCTTGCTTTTAGGGGACAGCCATGTCCTCGCAAGATCCTAACTACACACACACACCCACTCACACACACGCACACACATCCACATCCACCCACACACAGTGTACAGTAAGCTGCTGTTGACCGCTTCTCGTTAAAGAGGAATATTGACCCAGGCTGGCAGTGCCATACGCTCCTTTAGAAGTGAACGCTGCCAGCTTTGATGCCATCTCTTCAGCGAACACGCTGTGTATCTGAGACGCGCCACTCAAGCCACACACACACACCAAACTCGCTCGCCTCTCTCTCTCTCTCTCTCACTCTCACTCTCGTGCTCTCTCTCTCTCTCTCTCTCTCTCTCTCACTCTCGTGCTCGCTCTCTCTCTCTCTCTCTCTCTCTCTCTCTCTCTCTCTTACCTCCTTCTTTTGTCTTTGACACATTATCTATCTATTCATCTATTCATCTATATCTATCTATCTATCTATCTATCTATCTATCTATCTATCTATCTATCTATCTATCTATCTATCTGTCTGTCTGTCTGTCTGTCTGTCTGTCTGTCCATCCCTCCCTCTGACTCTCCACCATCTCTGTTTCTGTCTGTCTGTCTGTCCGTCTGTCTGTCTGTCTCTCTCTCTCTCTGTCTCTCTCTCTCTCTCTCTCTCTCACTTTTCCTCTCTCTGACCCTCTGATACATTTCTCACCATCTTTTTATCTTTTTTTCCTTCTCTCTCTCACCTCTCTTTCTTTGTTTTTGACACATTATCTATCTATCTCTGTTTCTGTCTGTCTGTCTCTCTCTCTCTCTCGCTTTCTCTCTCTCTCCATCTCTCTCGTGCTCTCTCTCTCTCCATCTCTCTCGCTCTCTCCATCTCTCCACTGTCTCTACTTCTCTCTCTTCCCTCCCTCCCTCCCCCCTCCTCCCAACTCCGTCTGTCTGCTGCTCTGCTGCTGAGGCTGCAGTGTGATGGAGGTGTAGTTTCCAGTCTGCCATTAGGCTGCTGTTCTTCATTAATCAGGGCTGTTAATTGCGGCGCGCGTTTGCCATTAGCCATATGGCGCTGTGCCGGTCCTCAGCCGCCTCGCCTCCTCCCATCCAGCACCGCTGACACGCACAACAACACCAACAAATTCACCAAAAATGAAAACCAAAATAACAGGCACGCTAAAAGCAACAGCAGGATCTTCATGCACTGAAGCAGAAAAGACAGATCACATTCTTTTGGGCAAAAAACAGAGCTTCCGAAAACGTGGTGGTCCGAGAGTGGCAGAGAGGAGGCTCACTGTTGATCTGTTCTCTCTTTCAGTCTCTCCCTCTCCCTCTTTTTCTCTTCTTCTCTTTCTTTCTGACCCTCTGACTCTCTTTCTCCCATTTCGCTCTCTCTCTCTCCCACTATTCAGGCCTGTCAAAAACGTTGCTCAAAAAGCAACAGTGTTTTTTTGTCACACTAAAGCAGAACGACAGATCGCTTTCTTTTATACAACAAAAGAGCTTCCCAAAATCACACACGGTGGTCGACAGCAAAGTTCCTAAGACAGTTTGTGGTTGATTTGTTGTTTTATTTGTTTTTATAGAGTAGTTACCGGTTCTGATATCGGAGGGTCGTCTCGGTCTTAATGGCATCGGCTCGGGCCACATCCTGGTAATTACGCTTCAGCAATTTGGCCTTAATTTCTTCCAGTGGCTTGGGCTTCGGCAGGAGGAAACGCTGGAGATGAAAGATACGACGCGACAGGGTCCGCTGGGACGACGCGGCGAGAAAAAGCCCCGAACAAAGCCACGGCGCGCGCCCAGGCTAATTAGCATAGTTTTTTAGGGGGTGGGGGGAGAGTTTGGGTGGTAAGACGAAGGAGGGAGAAGGAGGAGGAGGGGGTTGAGATTGGGGGGGTTGGGATTGCTAGTAGGGGCTCCCATGGGTGCTCCTTGATGATTGGATTATTTGGATGTGGAAAGTCACAGCAATCTGAAACAACCCCCCCTCAAACACACACACACGTCAAGATTCAAGATTCTGAATTTGTCACAGACATAGTTATACACGTACAACATGTGGTGAATTGTGCCCTGGTCGTTCCCAAGTCTGCACAAATTTAAACTGAAATTAGTTCAGTTTATACTGTCACCGCTAACTGTCCATGTGCATATAATGGTTGAAAAAACTTTATATGTAAAGTGCAGTGCGCCTTTTGGCACAGAGACTCCTTTCCCAGCATGCTTTGCTTCGGCGATCCGGGGGGACCTCGCCGTGACCCACTTCTGAGTGAAACGCCGATAAAGACGAGAGCATGCTGAGAGGAGAGACGGAAAGATGGAAGGAGGGATGTGGAGAACAAAGCGAGAGACTGTGGTTTATGAGACCCCCGTAACACCACTTTTTCACTAGTTTCTCGTAGTGAAGCTGCTTTTAAAATACTGTAGCTTTAAAAGTAACTAACTACGTGGTTTTTTTTTACAAATAGTATCACAAAACGCTGCATTGTTACAAAAGAAAACAAAATGTCGTTCTCTCTTTACAAAGACGGATATCTTCAACAACCAGGTGTTTGTTTAAGAATCAAGATTCTTTATTTGTTACATACATCGTTATACAAGTACAACATGTAGTGAAACGATTCCCTGAACAAACCGAAGGGAAATTTTTTTTTAGAAATTAAAAGTTTACAGGTTAAGAATCTTACAATAAACTAAAGAGTAAAAATAAAATATATACATAAAATATAGAAAACATAGGAAATCTTCTTATAAGGCTTGTATTGTAGACATTTACCGTACATGTGCATATTACAGTAGAAACTACGTATTTTAAAGTGCAGGGTTCGTCGTTGTGTATTATTTTTCGTTATAAAAGAATCAACACTCCATCTTCCATCCAACTCACCTACAGTTGCTAATATCTCAGCTCTCACATTCATTGTATTGTTTAACAAACCCCTTACAATATTCCCTTTCTTGTACAGTACATAGCCAGTGCTGGGTAGTAGCTAGCTAACATTGGTGATGCAACTAAATTTTTTTTTTCTGTATATAATTAGTAGCTACCTTCACAACGCGGCTTTTCCAGTAACTTTTTTTGTTTTTTTACAAACAGCAATGTGGGAGGGAAATGCGTTACTTCGTTACCAAAAATACTATTATTTTTCATGTATCATTAAAGACCAGGTCTTTCTGATTGGTGTTGAATTGCCAGAAGCGGCATCTGATAGTAGCAGACCTACACGTCATGGAGTCGGAGGATGGAGTCCACCTTGGCGAAGATGGAAGCAAGAACGTGTGGCCGTGAAGTAGCTTCAGTTTAGTTAGCTACTTTTTTGCTCTGTAATTTGTAGAGTAGCTAGCTGCTATTTTAAGTCCATCGTTTATAAATCCAGTTTTGTAAAACCGGCTTTTTAAAACGGGGGATTCAGTGATTCGGGCTTGAGTCTCAGTCCTGTTTCCCCCTTACTTTTGATATTTGTTATTTTAAATTTACTGTATATGTATTTTCAAATTTTAACTATTTGTAAAGTTTTAGTTTCTAATCGGTCACTTATTTATAATCATTTTATTATCTTTGATTTTTTCAAATTTATTTATTTCTCTAATTTGATCTTTTTACCGTCTTACACATTAGCTGTTGGGATCGAGGTTGGGGGGTTTGCTAGTAGAGGCCACTCAATACTTTTTTTCTCTGTAACTTGTAGTGTAGCTAGCATTTGAGCATGAAGCAGGACAATCAGATCTTCTGTGCCTAATGACGAGGTCAGATAAGGTCAGCTGGGGGTCCAGGTGAGGTCCGTATTATTTGGCCATGTGAGTCAGGTCCGTAGAGCTTCGTTCGCACTCCGTCGGCTCCCACAATGCCTCAGATATTGCATGGCGCCGGTGAAGGGGCTGTCTCTCTTTTTCTCTCTCGCTCTCTCCATCCCTATGCCATCTGTGGGGGAAACTTGAGACCCGAACCAGACCCGGACCTCATCCCCTGAAAACAAGAGTCACCACCCAACTCTTCTCCTCTCCTTTCTTCTGTCTCTTTTTCACTCCCTCACTCTCTTTCTCTGTCTCTGGGCCTCATCCACCAATATTTATGAGTTTGACATTTAAGCAGTATAACATTAAAGAGCTAAAGAACTCAAGAAATTTGCTCTTCAAATTCCGTTCTTACGTAGAAACTTATTTTAAAAGATTGGTGAAAGTCGGAATCTTTGTGAAAACTGCGTAAGTGGGTTTTAAGAAGGAATTTCTTCGTAAGAAGGTTTTTGAATGAGGCTCACTTTTCCTTGTTTCTCTCTTGTTCTCTTCATATCTTTTTTCCTACCTCTCTCTCTCTCAGACTGTTGCCTCAATATTTCACAGTTTTTTAGACACACACATGTTTGTAAGGTACTTCAGCTGTCTCCCATAATTTCTGAAGCCAAGTACTACTAACCCCAACCCTTACTTTCACCTCGGTAACCAAAAGTCACAAACTTTTTAGATTGTTTTTCAAATAAAACTCGTAACACTTTCATGCACATGATCCAGCTCAGCAGAGAATTGTAAATCCAACTATTGTAAATCTGGTCTTGTAAAATCTGGCTTTTTAAAATGGGGGATTCAGTAATTCAGGCTTGAATAAACCAAACCCGAGTCACTGAATCTCTTTTAAAAGCATATCTCCTTCCCCATTTCTTTTGATATTTATTATTATACATTTACTGTATTTGCATTTTCAATTTTTTAACTATTTGTAAAGTTTTCATTTTTAGTTGGTCCCTTATTTTTAATCATTTCATTGTGTTTGATTTTTTTTTCGTTTTTATCACCTTACACTTACTAGCTGTTAGAAGTAAAGCGTTACAAAAGTAATGCAATTACAGTACTTTTTGCTGTAATTACTAATACATTTCCAGTAACATTATAATCGTTAGGGTGGCACGGTGGCGTAGTAGTTAGCGCTGCTGCCTCACAGCGAGAACGTCATGGGTTCGATCCCTGGGTCGGCCATAGGGCCTTTGTGTGTGGAGTTTGCATGCTCTCCCCATGTTCGTGTGGGTTTCCTCCGGGTGCTCCGGCTTCCTCCCACAGTCCAGAAGCGTGCAATATAGGTTAATTGGTGAATCTGTATTGGCCCAATAAGGTGTGAATGAGCGTGTGATTGTGTAAGTGTGTGCCCTGCAGTGTGTTGGTGCCTGCCCGGGGTTGGTCCCCGCCTTGCGCCCCTTGGTTTCTGGGATAGGGTCCGGTCCCCCAGTGACCCCAGTTGGGATTCAGCGGTTGGGATAACGAATGAATGACTAAATTATACTCGTTACATATTTCAGTAACACGCATTACAACACACTTTTGTTTTTATTTTAAAAAATCACCAAAATGCTGAGAGGAAAAGAGCTATTTCCTACAGATTGTCTGCCTACAGTCATTATGCTACAGCACATCGCCCTCCACTGGATGTAGAATGAACTGCAGTAAACTACATTTAGAACGCCAAGTCCTACTTCCGCAGTTATTTCGGTGTAAGTAACTCAAAGGAAAGCAGGAGTCGTGTAAAGCACTACTATTCAGAAACTATTCATTTTGCCCGACACTGATTATTAGCACTCCGAGCATTGGTTAATGATATGTGACCCCATCTGCCGTAATGAGTCGGAAGTCGGCGTTCTATTTATTTAGATACGGGCGATTATGTTGAAAACATCACAAAAATATAGATTTTTCTTTTTTGGAGACCAGATTAATTTTGACCTTTTCTTTCATATAAGACCAAAAAAGAAAAGTCGATATTTTTGATGTTTGTCAACATAATCGGCCCGTATCTACATCAATAGACCGCCGACTTCCGACTCATTACGGCAGATCGGGTCACAAATCTTTTCTTGATTTTATATTTCATGTAAAACACTTTGGGCTGCATTTTGGTTGCATGACAGATGTTACATAAGATGCTATTATGTGTGGTGGTGGTCTTGTGGTTAGGACACTTGCCTCTGGACCAAGGTTCGAATCCTACCTCCACTACTACGACAACTGGGTCCCTGAGCAAGACCCAGACTCCTGGCTGACTTTCCCTGAAATGATTTGATGGATGTTGCTCTTGTTGAATGTGCAACATGTCGTAAATATAAATGTAAACATACAAAAATGATGCAATAAAAATTGGGGCATCCCGGGGTGATTCTAGCTTTTAGAAGTCCTCAGCTTCTCACCGGTCACCTACACCTACAGTCTCTTCTTCCCCACTCCTCTTCCTCCTCTACATTCCTTTTCTTCTCCCACCTGTTTCCATCCTGCCACCCTCTGCCACCCCAGTTCCACCGTTAAGACTAATGATGGGCTGGAGGTTGGAAGGCAGCATCCCCCGTGGTGTGTGTGTGTGTATGTTTGTGTGGGAGACCAGCCCTGTAATTACTACCTCTGTGCTTGAGGTCAGCCCAGACATATGTACAACAGCATTCGGGTTAATTCTCTGTTTTTCTCTTCCCCCTCTTCAGCCGTTGCTGTGACAAGAAGAGTTGTGGCAACCGTAACGAGACGCCCTCTGACCCCGTCATCATCGACAGGTAAGAGGCGGACTTACAGTACATCCTACGTTTGTGTGTGTGTGTTGATCTTAGTGTGCGCATCTGTGTCTGAGAGAGCGAGAAACATAGTTAACTGTTATTCCCAATTTGTCGCCAGTTTTGCATGGTTGACGGATGAGTTCAAGACAAGAAACTCGAGAGAGTGTGTGAGGGGGTTTATATGTGAGTGTGTGTGTGTTTGTGATGTGTGGATGCTTAGATGCACCGAGATAAAAGCTCCAGCTGCCTCTAGAGATGACGAGCCGATGCCCTTCTCAGTGGCTCTCCGCTTCAGATGGAACCCAAGTGCTCTGAAGTGTCATATTTATTTATATGAAGCGGTATTACAGCTTATGAGAGTATACAACACCCAATTCTACCTCTCACACGCACACACACTCCTGAGTTCTGCATCATTCAGACATGAAGTTTTTCTGGCTACGGAAGGCACCTTTCTTGTGCGTTCATAGCCAGACCTCGTGCTCTACCTCCCACGATTTTAGCAGAAAGCATCTGAACATTCAGACAGACGTTCAAAGCTAGAAGCTTCAGACAAGATGGAGAAAAGAAGGGTTTTTTTATTCGCCTGGTAGAAAAAGGCGTTTGTTTACGCTACAGTAGACTCAGATGAAAACGAAACCGGCCTCTGGATGCAGCGGTGTGTATCTCCCCTTCCAGTTTTTCGATACAGAGTTCAAGACGTTTGAACGATGGAGAAAGAACGGCCATCGTTTTTCAGGTTACTTTTCATATCAGAAATTTGAGGGGTGAAGATTTTGTTGAACTTTGAAAGTGGACAGAAGGGAAAGACGTGACAGAGAAGTTTACAGAGTTGAAGTTAAGGGATGGTGTGTGTGTGTGTTGGTGTGTGTGGGTGTGGGAGTTTGCGTGTGTGCGTTAATGAGTCACTGACCTGTGCTATCAGATGAACACAGCTGTCGTGGGCTTGCTAGGGCTCGGTCGGCAGTACTGTGGAGTGTGTGTGTGTGTGTGTGTGTGTGTGTGTGAGTGAGAAAGGAGGTTCTACCTGGCTGCTGTGTCTGTGTGGCGAGCTTGTTTCCGCTTCACTGGACCAGAACGCTTCACAGCTCACAGAGACAGCTGCACCCCCACTATACCACATGGCCTCCACCCAACTCTCTCTCACACACACACACACACACACACTGCCGATCTCTGTCCACTTTCCTCAACTGTCTCCGTCCATCCGCTTCTTTACCGGACTGCTTTCTGGAAGGTGCGTCCGAAGCACTCTCCTTGTCAAGCACTCCCATCTCCACTCGGATGCGGTAACCGTGGTCTGGGTTGTCGTAACAATGGAGGTGGAGCTCGTTGCTAGGCTGTAAGGCTGGATTCCCCCATCTGCGTTCTGGCCCGGCATGGTCGCCCCGGGCTCAGGTGCGAGGGCATCGTTAATTGAAGGCAAAACAGAAAAAGGGAATTAAACAACACCTTTCTCCTCGGTCACGTGGTCCGTGCAGGACGGGAAAATAGGTCATATAAATGAGAGAGAGAGAAAATCTCACCATTTGATTCGATTCCGATTCTTGGGTTCACGATTCGATTCAAAATCGATTCACGATTCATAAACGATTCACAATTCAGTACATAGATGGATTTGTTTCCAGATTGCTGTTTTGAGTTACTTTTTCCATTTGACTGTGGCAGATCAACATGAAAATCACACTGAGTCAAATGTAGTTCAGGGTTAGGGTTAGGGCTAGGCTAGGGGTCGGCCGATATTGGTTTTTCAGGGCCGATATCGATACCGAGTATTGCTAGTTAACAGGGATGAGAACCGATATTTGGAACTGATATGCAAAAAGAGAAAGTCTCGGTCAAAATTTTGAATTTTACAAGCACCAAGCACAGCTGAAACTCTCCTCGCTACTGCTTGTGTGACATATAGTCAATCAGAGACTGTTGTGGGTGGGACATTAGATGAAGCAGCGAGTCAGGAGCAGATGGCACAGAGAGAAAAGACGGCAGTGGAGCCACAGTAGCGCACCTTGTAATTACTTAATATCAGTGAGGGTTCAAATTAAACACAGATACCGATAATCAGTAAAACCCTAATATCAGCCCATCGGCTGATGATCGCCCGACCCTTAGTTAGGGTTAGGGTTATGAATCAATTTTTGGTACGCATGAATCAATTTTGATTGAATCAACAGAGAAAGAATCATGTTTCGATTCAATTTGTTTATTTTACACACCTCTAAAAAGTGATTAAAAACTGATTGAGAGGAAGAGAGTGTGAGAGAGAGAAAAAGTGAGAGAGTGAAAGAGGAAGAGAAAAAAAACGATTAAAAAGAGTAAGAGAGGGAGAAAAGAAAGGAGATTATTGGATCTCTTTCTTTTTTTGACCAGTACTTTCTTGGCAAGGCTTCGAATTCTGGGGTTCTCCAACAAACAAGAAGCAAGCTGGAACAGAATCAATTACACACACACACACACACACACCCATATGCGCACAAATGCATCAAAAATATGATTTCCAGCCTCTGTCTCCCCTTGAAGTTCTTTAGTTGAATAAATAAGAGCTCATTAGCGCGCTCTTGTTTCAAAGAGCTGATTAGGTTTTACAGCAGTAATTAGCCAGGCTAGCGCTAATTCCTCGGGAAGAGTAATGAGAGTGATTTCCTAATTAGGTCCCTCTCATAAGACGCTGCAGCCGCCGCAAAAAAAAGGTAATATAGTGTCGAGAAAAATAAAGCCAACTAACCATGCCTTATTGGAGTGTTAAAAGAACTAATCTTACCCTCGCCCAGGCCGGGATGACGTTTCAGAGACACGGGCGAACGAGTGGAGAGAAGAATGTGACACGGTGAAGGGCCCGAAGGAGGAGACTTGAATACCTAGACATGAAGGGCTGAAGTGGTGGAGCGAGACAGGTGTTTAAATGAAGAACAGCCATTTGAGAGAGAGAGAGAGAGAGAGAGAGAGAGAGAGAGAGGGATCGACTGAGATTGAAAGGGGGAGCCAAAGAGTAGAAGGGAAAAGAGAGGGAAGTGAGGTAGAGAAGGAGAGACATTGGAGTCATGGAGACTTAGAAGGGAAAGAGAGAAAGGGAGTGAAAACAGAAGGAGAGAGAGATTAGAGAAAGAGGAGGGGGAAGAGCCACAGAAGTGAAGAAGTGAAGAGAGAGAGGGGAAATGAAAGAGAGAGAGAGTGGAGAGAGAAAAGTGGGCAAGAGACACATAGAGCAGGAAACAGAGAAATAGAGAGTGTGAGAGAGACAATGAGTGAGAGAATATGAGAGAGACAGTGAGTGAGAGAGAGTGTGAGAGAGACAATGAGTGAGAGAGGGAGTGAGACAGAAAGTGTGAGAGACTGTGAGTGAGAGAGGGAGAGAGAGGGGGGAGTGAGAGACACAGTGAGTGAGAGGGAGTGTGTGAGAGAGAGAAGGAGTGAGAGAGTGAGATAGAGAGAAGGAGTGAGAGAGCGTGAGAGAGACAGTGAGTGAGAGAATGAGAGTGAGAGAGTGTGAGAGAGACAGTAAGTGAGAGCATGTGAGAGACAGTGAGTGAGAGTGTGTGAGAGAGACAGTGAGAGAGAGAGAGAGAGAGAGAGAGAGAGAGAGTGAGAGTGAGATACAGACAGTGAGAGAGAGAGGGAGTGAGAGAGAGGGAGTGAGAGAGAGACAGTGAGTGAGAGAATAAGAGAGAGAGTGTGAGAGAGACAGTGAGTGAGAGAGAGGGAGTGAGAGAGTGTGAGAGACAGTGAGTGAGAGAATGAGAGAGAGAGAGTGAGAGAGTGAGATACAGACAGTGAGTGAGAGAGGGAGTGAGAGAGAGACAATGAGTGAGAGAATAAGAGAGAGAGAGAGAGTGTGAGAGAGACAGTGAGTGAGAGAGAGAGGGAGTGAGAGAGTGTGAGAGAGACAGTGAGTGAGAGAATGAGAGAGCGAGCGAGTGAGTGAGTGAGTGAGAGAGAGGGAGTGAGTGAGAGAGAGAGAGAGTGAGAGAGAGACAGTGAGTGAGAGAATGAGAGAGAGAGAGTGTGAGAGACAGTGAGTGAGAGAGAGAGGGAGTGAGAGAATGAGAGAGAGAGTGTGTGAGAGAGACAGTGAGTGAGAGAGAGAGTGTGAGAGAGACAGTGAGTGAGAGAGAGAGGGAGTGAGAGAGTGTGAGAGAGACAGTGAGTGAGAGAATGAGAGAGCGAGCGAGTGAGTGAGTGAGAGAGAGGGAGTGAGTGAGAGAGAGAGGGAGTGAGAGAGTGTGAGAGAGACAGTGAGTGAGAGAGAGTGAGAGAGAGAGAGAGCGAGCGAGCAGCTGACACTCCTTCACATTTAGTCTGTTCTCCTCTTGCCTGTTAAGTGCCTTTAATGGCCCAGTAAGATTATTTCAGAGACTTTAATCTGCCCCCATTGACTCGGACACAAAGACCACTGACATCTAATAGAAGCCCTTTAACTCTGCCTTTCACTCCCTTCTGTTTCATCTCTGTCAGGATCACCTCCTCTCTCCCTCCCTCTCTCTCTCTCTCTCTCTCTTTCTCTCTCTCGCTCTCTCTTTCTCTCTCCACCGGAGTAACAGAAGCTCAGCAAAGCGTACAGTAACGGTTTGAGCTGTTGTTCTATCTCCCTGGGAACTAGACAGCACCACCGAGGCATTGACTTAAACAGTATTTTGGGGAATCTTGCAGAGTGTGTGTGTGCGTGTTGAGGTTGGGGGGGCGCTGGGCGTCCGGTTTCCCGCGGTAACCGTGGGAGTCGAGTGGCTTTGCGCCTTTGCGTGACCCGCGACCCCGACGCTGACGTGTCAAACATCTGGATTGGAAACGTTTTCGGAAGGGACGAGGGTCGCATCGTGAAAAAAAAAAAAAAGTAAAGTGGGTCACTGCAACACCCCCTCGTCTAAATATTTCATGGACATTTTTGGATTCCGGCCCACAGCGCCCTGCTCTGAGATACTGGCCAAAACATTGAACGAGGGAGAAAAAAATAGACCTTCTACTGCGATAAAAGTGGAAAAAAGGGGAAGTGATGTCATGCGTTCCGTTCCCAGACTGTGTTTAATCCGTCCGTCCGGGAAGAAGATTCGATTAGTTAGTCATGTTTACGTAGTTCTTTGGTTTACTTCAACTTCAAAATCATTTATGCAATTGGCAACTTTTATTCGCAGCTACAAGTGAGTGATTATTTGTCATTATGAACACAGCACACAGTGCACCATAATGAAATGCGACCTCTGCATTTGACCCATCTGTGAAACAGCAGTGGGCAGCTGATATGGGCAGCGTCCAGGGAGCAGTGCTTGGGTGTCGGTACTTTGCTCATGAGTACCTCAGTGGTACGTTTACCGGTCCAGGACTTGAACCAGTGACCTTCCGATCATGGGGCTGACTCTCTAAGCGTTCATGTATTTATCGCATTGTGGGGACCTTTTTGTCCCCTAAAATCACTTTTATCTGTTTTTTTGGGCTTTGTGGGGACATTTGAGAGGTCCCCCTGAGGAAAAATGACTTTATAGAAAATGTGCTTGTTTTATTTGAGAAACTAAAAGAGGTAAAAGATGTGCTTTTGGTTACTGAGGTTAAGGTTAGGATTAGGTGTCGGTGTAGGTGTAATATTATGTACTTTAGTCATTATGGGAGTCTATGGAAGGACCTCACAAAGATAGTAATACAAGACTGTGCGTTCTGCTACCGACTAACCTTTAAGTCAGTTTGTGAAAATTTCAGGGCTACAGAATTTGCAGGGACACAGTTTAGTTTTAGTCAAGTTCGTGAAAAGATGCCAGATTAACTTAAAAGTGTAAGTTGTAGCTACGGCTATGTTTAAGAGTAAATACAGTATGTGTTGGCGCCTGCCCAGGGTTGGTCCCCGCCTTGCGCCTGTAAGTTCCCGGCAGAGGCTCCGGTCCCCACGACCCCGGTTGGGATTAAGTGGTTCAAATAATGATTGAATGAACGCCACACACTCTAAAAATATATACAGTATATCTTAAAAACTGCTGGTCAATGGTTTAAGAGTTAATGATTCGGCCCTGTGATCAGAAGGTCGCCGGTTCAAGTCCCGGACCAGTAAAAGGTACCACCAAGGTACTCATGAGCAAGACACCATCCCCAAGCACTGCTCCCCGGGTTCTGCCCAAAAAAGCTGCCCACTGCTCCTTCACAGATGGATCCAATGCAGAGGTCACATTTCATTATGGTACACTATGTGTTATTCTGTGGTGTGTTCACAATGACAAATAATCACTTAATTATTTGGACCCATTATTTTAAGTCTAGTTTTAACTTTGTATCGCTCTCTGCAAGAAATCCTCATTTTGCGTTTGACTTAGAACTTTACATTTGAACATTTCAGACGACCGATACTGGTTTTTCAGGGTCGATATCGATACCGATTGTTGCTAGTGAACGGGGTCAATAACTGATATTTGAAACCGATATGCAAAAAAAAAAAGAAAATCAGTCAAAATTTGGTATTTTACAAACACAAAGCTCAGCTGAAACTTTCCTCTTTCTTCTTCTCCTTCTGGGAGCTTTACGCTGCGCTTGTGTGTGAGAGTGGTGTGAGTGACAACAAGGCTTCGGCACAGAGACAAGAGACGGCAGTGGAGCCACAGTAGCGCACCATGTAATTACTTAATATCGGTGACGGTCAAGATTAAACACTGATACAGATAATCGGCAAAATGCTTAATATCGGCCCCCGATAATCAGTCGACCCTTAGTAAGAACTGCCATATTTTGCTCTTTCAGTTTTGTAGATTAACACAGTCCTCCTTAAACACAGCCATGAAAACTGGTAACAGCTGTCTTAAGTTGAAGTAAAAGTAAGACGTTTGTTAACATGACTAATGACTGATGAATGAATAATTCAATCATTTTGGTTTTTACAGTGCAATATTTACACAAACTGTGAGAATGAATACTAATGCGATGCTGTAGCATAGGAGGAGGAAGAAGAGAGGGAGGGAGGGCGCGAGGGATGAAGGGAAGGAGGGAGAAAGCGAGTGAGGGTGGACAGGGAGGAGTGTGTATTACATTACTGGATTAGGCGGATCGCTTGCACCGAGCTTTTCTCTGGCTGAGCGGCGAGAGAGTGATCTTAACTCGCTGAAGGAGCCATTGTAGGAGTAATCCTGTCCGGACTGCGGCCCCATTGTGAGGCAATTAAAGGCTGTGAGAGTGTGGAAAGCCCTGTGTGTGTGTGTGTATGTGTGTGTGTGTGTGTTGGAGAGTGTGTGTGTGTGTGTGTGTATGTGTGTGTGCTTACCACAGTGGGAGGATGTACGTTTTGTGACGAGGTAGAAATTCGTGTCGCCTGTTGGTGTTAAGGGCTTGTCTTTGAGAGACGGAGATGTCGCAGGAGTGTTTGTGAGTTCCACAGAAAGACGGGGGGAAGGAAAACGGTGCAGCGCTCAATGTGTGTGTGTGTGTGTGTGTTGGACTGCGAGCTTCTTGTGCGTGACTCTTCAGGCTGGAAGGCAGGGCTGTCACAGCTGTTGAAAGGTGACGTGCTCCCGTGCAAAGACAGTGCCTCCTCCTGGTGTGTGTGTGTGTGTCCTACTTAAGCCCAAGCAGTGAAAGAATAATAAAAGGCCAACCTCTGCCTTTCCGAGTTAATATAGGGTTAACGATATGCAGCTCACTGTCAACAATCCTATCATCCGCCTGGATGATTTCCAAAGAGGTGCATGCAATCCACTCCAATGGCCCGTGCCTCTGCCAGTGTGTGTGGGTGTGTTTTGGCGTGCGAGAGTGTGTGTGTCCTGCTCTGTCACATACCACCCTGTCTTTCTTACATCTTCTTCTCCCTGCTGCTAAGTTCAGTCTCTTTACACACTTCATATCATCTTGCTCTTCGGCTCCCAGCCTCTGTCCTTTTATAACACACACACACACACACACACACATTCAGGCTGGCATTGACCGTCGCCCCTCAGGCTGCTCTGGGTCAGCGCTGGCAGGTTCAGGAGGTTGTGTGTGTGTGTGTTTGTGCAGATAAAGAGTCCCGAACCTCCCATTAAACACATCACTGCCCACTCTCATCGACATCAGAGGAGTGAGAAGGACGGTGACCTCCAGCATGACAAATCAGCCACTTAACGTTGATTTACTCTGCGTTCGACGATCAGCAGCGCTGGGGAGTAGCTTAGTTAAATTAGCTACTATATTTGTCAGTAGCTTTTAAAACGCTGTAGCTTTTGATATCACTTTCTCGTTATTTTTTATTACGAAAAGTGACAAAAATAGGTCTAATAAGCGCTATAATTTTTCCACCAGCGATTTTCAACTACCCGTTGTCTCTGATTGGCTGCCGTGCCTCTGCAGCGCATGCTCATTGCATCACAGTGTGCTCTCGGCAGCTGCGAGATGGAGTCAGACAATGGAGCAAGCCGAAAATGAAAACACACACTCTCTATATTCAAAACGTCATCGAAACCTTATTGTGATTTGTTGTTACATTAAAAATATAGATGGCCATGTTGCTGTTAACTTTTAGTCATAAGTAACCTTACGTTGTGGTTTGGAAGAGAAGTGAGAGAAAGCGAGAGTCTGGAAGGAAATAGAGAAAGACTAAAAGAGAGAGAGAGAGAGAGAGAAGACTAAAAGAGAGAGAGAGAGAGAGAGAGAGAGAAGACTAAGAGAGAATATGTAGAGACATAGAGACAGTCTGTATGTGAGAGAGAGTTTGGAAAAGATGGAGAGAGTGTGTGAGAGATAGAGTTTGGGAGAGAGAGAGTGAGGGAGAGATAGAGTTTGGGAGAGAGAGAGTGAGGGAGAGATAGAGTGAGGGAGAAAGAGAGAGCGTTTGGATGAAAGGTTACATACTGTATTGTGTAAGAAATGGGTGTGTGACAGACTAGATGGAAAGAAAGAGTGAGGAGGGAGAGAGAGAGAGAGAGAAGAGCTGGTAAGTGAGAGAAAGAGAAAGTCTGGAAGAGAGAGAGCTTGTGAGAGAGTGCGTGGATGAGAAAGAGAGCGAAGACTAAAAGAGAGTGACTGCAGGAGAGAGAGAGGGAGGAAGAGATAGATTACGTAGAGGCTGTATGCTGTAAGAAACAGGTGTGTGACGGACAAGACAGATAGAAAGAGTGAGCACAAGAGAGAGAGAGAGAGTGAGAGAGAAGAACTTGTGAAAAAGAGAGAGTCTGGAAGAGAGATATAACGTACAGAGTGTCTGCTGTAAGAAACAGGTGTGTGACGGACTTCGTTTTCTGCACTTTTTTGTTTATTTGTGGAGCCAATCGGCGTTGATGAATACCATTTCCTGGCGTGTGTGTGTGTGGATTGAAGAATGTCAGACAGGAAGTGCTCCTCCCAGGGAAGGTGATGTCACCGCTAACTTGGCTGCGACTTCCTGTTTGACTCTGAAACACTCTTCATTTCTTCTTTCAGATTTCCCGCTCACACTTTCCCTCACTTTTCTCATGTAAGGACTCCCGGTCAGTTTACACACTCTCCCAAGTCCATCTGTAAGTGTAGCGTAACTCCACGTGAGAAAGAAAGCGAGGCGGTGCACTGTAATCTGATCTCCGTCGCGCTTCGTTGAAATTTGACGGAATCGTTTGTTTCTGTCATCAGAACAGATCCATAGATATGTACAGTATGTCATATATCTATATTTAGCTTTTCCGTGTGTGTGTGTGTGTGTGTGTGTGTGAGTATGCAAATAAACGTGTGTGTGCTGAGACTGCGGACTCCAGAGAGAGGAATCTCCAGCGTCTGAAGTCCATTGTTGTGGTTTTTGTTGTGTGTTTTCTGCGATGCACTTCCTGCGGTGAGAGGTCAGCGGCGCACAGCCTCGGCCCCCGGCTCCTGAATAATTCATGGCATTGACTTTGTGTCAGCTTTCGCGGGCCGGCCCACCGATGTTTTATTCATTTATCTCATTTAGGGGCCCTGGCTGCACCTGTTCCACCATTAAGCGCCCGCTCATTTGCATTTGATGCTAATTCCCTTTACTGGCAGGGGCCCGACTCGCAACGCTTAATTTTATTTTCCTATGGACCGATATCTATTAGCGTATACACATTACCGGGAGGGCTTTTTTCACGAGAGTGTGTGTGTGTGTGTACATTGTGAGAGAAAGAGAGATACCTAGGGAGGTAGAGACCGAGAAATAAAAATTCCATTTATCCAAACCTGGCTTGTGTGTGTGTGTGTGTGTTCATGAGAGTGAGAGAGGTGCCTAGAGAGGGTGAGAGACATAGACTCAGTAAATATTCAATTTAATATTTTTCTAAGAAAAATAAAAACTCCTCTTAACGAACCCCAGCGTGTGTGTCTATGTGTGTGTGTGTGTGTGTGTTTAGCCTGTACTAGAGAGCACACACTAGCCCCAGGGCATGTTTAGCACAGATGTGCCCCTCTCTCTTCCTCCTCTTAGCCTCCTCATTCTGTTCCCTCACCCCGCATGAAGATCACCTTCCCATCAAACACAAGCACACACACACACACACACACACACACACACACTTTTACACACATGAGACCATATACACACATGCATGCACACACAAATATACTCGCTTGGACGCACGCTCTGTCGCTTCCTCAGCCTCTTCTGCTGCTTGTGCTATATTTATCATCGTCCCAGGTGAATACGTTTATAAACGCTCCCTAATGTGTCGGGATAGACACGAATTTTGTAGCCTCGTAAGGCCTACCGGGAGTGAGGAGATTGAGACTATACACGCATACATATTTTAAGTGAATGCATGTCGTTGTGAACACAGCACAGCGGCACACAGTGCACCACAACCAAATGTGACCTCTGCATTTGACCCATCCGTGAAGGAGCAGTGGGCAGCTTTTTTGGCAGTGCCCATGGAAGCAGTGTTTGGGGACGGTACCTTGCTCATACCTCGCTACCTTGCTCGTGGCAGTTAACGATAGGGTGTTCGCCCAGTGATCAGGGCCGGTAAAGTTACCACTGAAGTGGTCATGAGCAAGGTACCGCCTCCAAGCACTGCTCCCCAGGCGCTTGTTAGCTTCCCACTGCTCCTTCACCGATGGGTTAAATGCAGAGGTCTCATTTCACTGTAGTGCACTGTGTGCTGTACTGTGGTGTGTTCACAATGACAAATAATCACTCGCTTTCACTTTCACCTCAGTGGTACCTTAACTGGTCTGGGACTTGAACCAGCCGCACTCCGATCACATGCCAACCGCCTAAGCCTGACACGTCAGTTAGGCTGGTTCTCCTTGATGATTGTTTTCAGGGTTATGTTTATTCATTTTCGAATGATATTCCTCACATACATAAATTCATTTTCTGGTAGTTACTGTAGTATTATTTACTAGGGGTGTAGTAATACATCGATCTACATCGATATATCAGTTCAGTGATTCAGTGAACATAGCATCGATCAGACATTGTACGTATTGTAATGTCACTGTTGAACTGTTTTTATTGAAAAAGAGGCCAGTTATATGTAAAGCGCTTTGTGAGAATGTCTGTCGTAAGGAGACATAAATTGAATCCTATCAATGTCTATTTGAGCTCCGGAATAAAAATGTCAAATGATATTTTAGTCGCTTTTTGTGATTTAATAAGAATGGAAGTGATGGTGTTAAATCAGCATATGATTTTGTCTCATAGCTTTCACTGACGTATCGTAGCAGACTTTCTGATATCGACAGTCATCAAATCATTGTCTGTTGTATTGTGATGACTTTCGAGGTGGAAAGTAATGAATTACATTTACTCATGTTACTGTAATTGAGTAGTTTTTGTGAGTAATTAGTAATTTTTTAAGTAGTTTTTGAAATAGGTCATTTTACTTTTACTCAAGTACATTTTGATCAAGTATTTTACTTCGCTACATTGGAAAGCCCTCCCATTACTCCGTAAAAAATTAAATGCGGGAACAAAAACAATCCTCCTGAACTGAAAGGAAATTGCGCAGGCGTTCGAGCGCGGCATTCCCACTATTTTAATGTAGCCTATCGTTGGATGATGGCTGGTGCCGAGCAAGAGGTAATTTCCACATTATACCTCTCGACAGGTAGTAAACATTATGCAATTAATTTGTCAATTATATTTTCTATAAAAGTGTTACACAGTGTTACTATGGAATCGCTCAGTTGTCTTTAAAATGTGAGTGTCCCGGACACTTTTGTGTTGGTTTGGTTCTGCAACTTATGCCACTTGTACTTGAACATGTTTTATGGGGTGGTCTGAAGAAAGTTTGCACATTATACTGCCTAAAAGTTGATTAAAAACAACTAGTGCTGGATTGGATTTATTACTAGTCCTTTTTTAACATCAAGTAATTGAAAGTAACTAAGTAAGTTTACTCAAAGTAAATTTTAAATTAAGTACTTTTTTACTTTTACTCAAGTTGCTTTTTAGATGGGTACTTTTACTTTTACTTGAGTAGAATTTAAGCAAAGATACTTTTAGTTAATTACAATTTTTCAGTACTTTGTCCACCTCTGGTGACACGTGACTCCTCTATTGTTTAAATCTTGTCATCTTGGGAGTAAATAGAAGGACCTCACAAATTTTGCTTGGCCAAGTTCCACTGCGTGCACAGAATTAATAACGCCATACATTTTAAGACAGAAGGTGCGGGCCGTATAAAATCCCACCTCAGACTTTGGACATTCCTGGCATAAGCTCTTCCTTTCCGGTGAACAATAAGTGTGTCAAAATTGAAATATTGGGCAAATCTAAGCATCGGTCCAATCCTGATGACTTTTTAAAAAAGGAATTATCATCCGATTCGATTCCAATATCATCGTGCATCCCTAATAAAAATATACACCATATAAACTACATTAAGAACAGATATTTTAACTTCTCATTTCGATTTGAGGATAACTGTACTCTAAGCCAACTGAGGTGATTCATCGATGCACCTTGCTTCAGGCGCCACCAATCTTGTGTTTTGGCGCCGGGCATTGTGGGAGTTGTAGTGAAAAGGGAGTAAGGTGGGCCGCAGGCTGCAGAGTTGCTGAGTAGCGGATCATTATGCAGCCCCCAGGTGTTGGCGGCTTCGCTGGGCTGGCCCGGAGCTGCCTGCCTGGTTTTTTTTTTTTTGTTCCTGATCTTTTTTTTTTCTTTTTCTCTCTCTCTCTCTCTCTCTCTCTCTTTTTTTTTTCCTCGGCTGGGCGAAACTGCCCCAGGGGACTGTGGGTAACCGTGATTGACAGGCAGATGCATGCGGAGGTCGAAGCTGCTTTAAAACGTCAATGGGCTTTCATCTGGCTGCGGACACAGCTCTCTTTATGTACACACTAACGCACACACACATACGCCTCTCCTTTTTCTCACTCCTACAACCCAAACCATGTGAAATATAATACGATGGGGAGAAAAATGGAAAAATAATTTGTATTCTGATCTTCCTCAATGGAAATCTGGTGTAATCAGATTTTTAGTGGCTTCATATTTTCAGATTTTAAGCAGACTCGCACCGTGCCGACCACACTCGTTTCTTACAAGCCAAACGAAGCAGCTGTAACCCTAATTGCTGCTATAGAATTTCTCTCATGCAAAGATGTTCTACTAAAGCAACTCAATCATAATAACATCTGACTCGGCTGTTCTTACAGTGTGTGGGACTTGCGTTTCTGAACAGTGGGACCTTCCAACTTTCATAGAAAAATGGAAAAATAAAGATTCTGACAAACACCAATGTTTTCTCATTTGAAATTTGCACCTAGATAAGAAGACAATAACTGCTGAAGAGCACACGCAACAAATTTTATCGCGTGCAAGTTTGTGCAGAACATAACCTTATTGGGTTTGCTTCAATTCTAAAGTTGCATAATATTATAGTATCTAAATGTCTTAACTTTCTTAAGAACAACTTAACAACAAAACCTAAATGTTGCTGATATCAGCAGAGGAGGCAGCACCAGCAGCAGCAGCAGCCGAGGTTGGGAGTGGTTTGAGGAGAGGATTTTTGCTCAGTTCTATTATTAATGCCCATGATGTTCTTAAAATCACAAAGCTGTCCAGTTTAACAGCTGAACTCTTGCACATTCTGGGCACAATGACTGCGAACTCTCGTAACACATACTGCACCCGTGTTGCTATTCAACGTGTTGTGAGTATAGAGCAGAACAGCATTTATGTCCATGCTCTCTCTCTCTCACACACACACCCTCAACACACACTCACGGACTCACAGAAACGCTATGAGAGGTTAGAGAGAGGGAGAGCGACGGCCCCTGGCAAAGCAGATCAATGGCTCAGGTTACAGGCTGCTGAGTGCAGCATGGGGATGGAGAGAGAGAGAGAGAGAGAGAGAGAGAGAATGGGTGAGACTCCTTCTGAAGGTGCAGTGAGGTCTGGAGATGAAAAATACACACACACACACACTCTCCTCCTCGGCACCCGGCTGAATTTCAAGATGCGACCCGAACCTTTTGCCTTTGTCCAGACCGCAGGAGGCTTCGCTCTTTCCCCCCCGACTGAAGGAGGAGGTGGGGGAATTTTGGGTCTCTTTCTGCCTTAACTACGGATGGAGGAGTTAACTGTGTTTTTCCACTGAGACCCACACACACTCATACATACACCTACTCAGAAAGTCAAACCAGCATCCAGTCTCACTTTTCGCCTCTTTTCTCTCATTCATAAACTCGAGCCTTCTTCTTCTTCTTCTTCTTCTCCTTCTTCCTGTCTTCCTGTTTCCTCTGCCGTTCTATGGCCATGTTTGTTCTCTCCCAGAAAGACGGGGGCTCTGGGAGACTCGCTGACCCAAATGAATTATATCCCAGTTCCCCAGAGGCTGGCCGTGAGCTATTTAGGCCACTCTGCTGAGGAGATTAGAGGACTGAGTGAGAGAGACGGCGAGAAAGACAGAGAGAGAGAGAAGAGAGAGAGAGAAAAGAGAGAACGGAACCTGCCCTCTCCATCCCAAGGAGCACCATGTTACACACACTCGGCTAAAAGTAGGATGCCTCTCACTGTGTGTGTATGTAAGTCCGTGTGTGAGTGTGAGTGTGAGTGCATGCATGCACTGTGAGCGTTCTGAACATTTCCCAGTGTGCACTGCACAGGAAGAGGAGTCCTGCCTCCCACTGAGCATTGAATTGTTATTCTACCTTCCCCCTCCACCCAGAAGCCCGGACAGCACAGCAACACCAGCACCCAAAAACAACACACACACACACACACAACTCCACGCAAACTCCATTTCTGGACCACCGATGTCAAATAATGGACTTTAATAGTGGACACTGTCAAATAATGACTTTGAAAAGGAAGACATCTTTAACCTGGTCTTTCTTTCAGAAGCCTCTTGCTGTCTACCACAGTCACCTTGCACTTACACACATGCTCAACACAAGCGATCTATACCAGAAGATTTAGGCTTAATTCTTCAAAGACGCACATCCACACGTCAGACTCTAAGATTAAAGGTTGGGCGTCAGGGTCAGACCTTCAGCCCTGGCTTTAGTTGCAGAAAATGAGGGTTAATCTCACTCTCATCTCAAGTACAGCAAGTCTTGAGATACCTGGGTCCAAGTACAGACGCTTCTGGCATTGTTTTATTGTATCGTTCCTCGTCTTATAAATCTCAAACACGGAACTCGAATAAGACTATAAGCTGCTCTGGTGAGGAGTTTTAAGCTGGATCTTAACTTGGCTCTTCAAACATGTAGATGGATTTGTCTGAAGAACGAAGTATTTCTGTGACTGGTTGTTCTCATATGACCAACACAATATTAAGGTTTGTGTGTGATTATTTGTCATTGTGAACACAGCACAGCACACAGTGCACCACAATGAAATGTGACCTCTACATTTGACCAATTCATGAAGGAGCAGTGGGCAGCTTTTTGGCAGCACCTGGGGAACATTGCTTGGTGTTTGGGGTTTGGGCTTGGGGTTGCTCATAAGTACTTCAGTGGTCTGGGACTTGAACCAACGACTCTCTGATCACGGGGGCAACTCCCTAACAGTTATGCCACTGCTGTTGCATTCTAAAAATAGACATTCATCCACTGATTTCTGTTCATTTCTATTCTGATTTCTATACCATTCAGACTAGGCATTAGTCTGTGACCCACTGTGTGTCCATGTGTTTGCGGGAGGATAGTGTTTTCTATTATTTTTTCGATATTTGCATTAAAATCATGAAGATTATTCATAAAGATACCCAAATCATTTGGAAATGCCGGCTTGAAAAAAAAATAAAAAAGAAGTGATTTCAGTAGTAAAACTGGATTGCACATCACAGACCACACGCATTGCCGCCACAGACCACCGGGGCCCACTGGGCACCGGTTGAAAACCTCTGGTGTATAGATAATAAAGTATATCCATATACTTGTACCATATTGACACAGGTACTTGAAAATTGCACTGAAGTACAGTACTCAAGTATTTTTTACTCATCCGATGTTTATCCTCACACGCATGAAAAGGCAAAACGTACGAACAGCTGGCTGCGTTTTGACGTGACGATTTAACTCTGTTTCAGACAGGTGGGAGGATTATCACCGGAGCCGATTGCAGATTGAATGTTTACCTCAACAGGGCGAGAATGGCGTGAAAAAAAACATCAACAAAAACACATTAGGCTCTCCAGCGTCAAGCACTTTCGCTGGAGCGGAGTGAGGCGTTTTCTCCTAGCATCGATGGTGGTTTAGCATTTTGCCTCTCATATTCGATCGACATTTTTTCTGTTCTAGAGATGACAGGGTGATTCCCTCTCTCTCATTTCTCTCTCTGCCTTGCTCGGGGTAACAATGGAACGGGTGCAATTTTCTAATTCAGTCAAATAAAGCGCTCCTTTTGTCAGCTGTCAGGCGCCTGGCTTACGGGGGTCAGAGGTCACGACGCAGCTTTCAGGAGAGTGCTAATCGATTAGCCGTCAAGCCGCTGCCGCCTTGTCCGCCAGGCGAGAGGGAGGGAGTGAGACAGAGAGAGAGAGAGAGAGAGAGACGGCCGGCCCCCCATTTCCATAATTGCTCGCGGCCTTAAGTGCTTCTGCCTTTAGGAACGAGGAAGGAAGGAGGTGAGGGAGAAGAAGGAAAGGAAAGAAATGATCAGGCAAATAAAGTGAATGAATAACCAACACGTGGGGCATATGAAAGGGGGATGCATCGATCTGTAATTGAGCAGGAATAATCCTGCCTAGAATTCAAGCTTAACCCCACCCTGGGGCTTATGCTGGTTCCCCTCTTTTACCTCTTTCCTTTTAGTTCTTGTTGATAACGCGGGGAAATAAAGTAAGTTGGTTCCTCAGATTTCTGTTTATTCCTGATTTGATGCTGGTCAAATTGCTCCAAATTTAAGCAGGTTTGTTATATTGGTTTGGCACCAAAACCACCTCCAGTGGATCCAAAACACATCCTATGATGGCCATGAGTAAAACGAGACCGGATTGTGCCTCAGTATTTATGGACTGTTCCTCAGTAAAATCTCATGTTCAAGTTTTGAAAACACAATAATTTATTTAGCAGTGCCTTCAAGGTGTAGCATCGTAGATTTAGTAATGCAGGTCAAAAAGAGCATGCCTTATGGTCGGCAAGGCAGACTGACATTTACAGCATTTAACAGATAGTCTTATCCAGAGCAACTTTCCCTGAGAGTTAGGATTTAAACCCACACCCTCTTGGTTCATGATGGCAACATAAGGCAATAAAAGCAACAAAACCAGCACCAGGATTATGGAGGTAAGATCTGGCTGTGGTTGATGATCCAACCTCTCCAGTCCTGTACTGATACTGATGTACCGAGCACCATGATTTTTAGGCAGAGCAATACTCCGTCACATGCATCCAAATGCGTGAGTCTTGTTCAGTGGTGGTGGTGTTTCAGGTCAACTTTCTTAGGCTTCCTTACCTTGGCCATGTCTCTTAGCACTGAAACCCTGGCGCTTGTGGACATGCCAGGCAGACTGTCATTCTAGAACATGGTGGCACTGGAGGAGAATGTGCGCCGATAGCATCACGTTTAATTCCTTTCAAGTCTTTTGCAGTTAATTTGTATCTTTTCTTCTCCACCTGTGTTTTATGACCCTGTTGACGTTTCGCAACAAAATGTTTGATTGTTTGGTGATCATGCCTCAGTAGCTTAGCTATTACAAGAGGGTTTGCATCCCCCTGAAAGGCATTTTACAATTTTTGACTTTTCATTGCCAGTTAAATCTCTTTGTTGCCTACAGTAAAGAAGCTCATTCATGAATATTCATTCATTTATTTATTTGTTCATTATCCAAACTGCTGAATCCCTATCGGGGTCGCGGGGACCGGAGCCTATCCCGGAGACCAACCTTGGACAGGTGGCAACATACCGCAGGGCACACACAATCACACCCTCATTCACACCTAACAGGGCCAATTTAGAGTCACCAATTAACCTATATTGCATGCCTTTGGACGGTGGGAGAACACCCGAGCACCTGGAGAAAACCCACACGGGGACAGCATACAAACTCCACATAGAAAGGCCCTACGGCCCGTGAGGCGACAGCGCTAACCACTGCGACACCGTGCCGCCCCGGTAAAGAAACTGCTTAATAAAAATAATGAACACCTTGATATAGGGGGTTACTCACTTTAGACAGCACCCTCCTTAATTATACAAATACATATCAACTGAGAATGCTTAAATCATATAAGCATTCAAGTTTATATAGCTCGGAGATGGAAAATATGCACAGTGATAGTGATATGGTCCAAAAACTCACTTGCATAATAATTGTGGACACAATGTATATATATTCAATCCATAAAAACAATGTTACACCCATTATTATGCATTTTCAAACAGTCATAGAGCTAATAGGAGGTGTATTATGTCTAGCTTCAGTGCTGTCTAGAGCAGCACACTACTTAAATGGTTGAAGAATTCAGAGCTGGTTGCTGTTTTATCTTTCATTCTAACCTCTGTGTCGCTCCTGACCATAAAGTGACAGGACTCAGTAGGCTAACAGCTGTGGGGGGTTTAACGATTCAGCCTCATGTCGTTCTGATTGGGCCGGTGATTGATTTTGCAACCCCCCCTCCCTTAAGGGTGTTGATTGGCTTGTGGCGAGCGGACGGTGGATTCTGGCCAACGTTGCTGAGTTTCTAGTCTCTGGACTTTAATGAGCAGAAAGGATCATCTGTTTATGGTTTGGCTGGGAAGCAGGAAGAGGGGTTAAAGGTGGCCTGGAGAAGCCTGTGAGAGGTGCTTTGTGTGGCCGTTTGTGGTATGTAGTAAAGCGAAAATGACAGAGGAGGCGGCGCTCGGAGCGAACGAGAGTGTGTGGAGAGTCGTTCCGTTCACCTGGAGGAGCGCTTTTTTTTCCCCCCAAGCGTCCTGAGTCATGCTTTTAGTCTGTTCTCTCTCACATACACACAGAGAACACCCAGAGCTCTTTCGGAGCGAGACGCTCAGCTTTGACGGATGAGCGTTAGCTGGCGGCGGCTCACTTAAGCCATAAAGGGCCGCTGATAGCTCTGGACTAGCCTTTTATCGACCTCGCGCTCGCGCGTATTAATAAGCGCTCGCCTTCACACCCGGGCCGCTCTCATCCCCTTATCAGAGCTTCCTCTCTCATGACAGATGAGTGTGTCTGGAGGGAAGCGTGGTCAGACAATGGCCGGCGTGTGTACGTGTGTTTGAGTTTGTGTGTATGTGTGTGTGTGTGTGTAATGAGGACTCCAGACCTGTGCAGCTCTCTCTCTCTTCTCTCTCTCTCTCTCTCTCTCTCTCTCCGCCTGCTGCTGATTTAGTGCCGCGCTCCGTGCCGTTAATGGCCTCACACAGAGAGGGGAGATGTGATGGCGGGGGCCGGCTGTATTTAAGGGCCTTCCAGCGCTCATTACTGACCGGCCCTGATCGTTTCGCTCCGCACCGCGCCGCATCGTACCATCCGAGGCCTTCGTTTTCGGCTTTAAGACCCGGCTGGGATTTCGGAGGCAAACAAATTATACACGAGATTTACATTTCATCCAGTCGTTTTCACAAATGAGGCCGGTAATGAGAGATGAGAAAGAACGGATGAGATGTCCTCAAGTAAGGAGGGAGGGAGAGAGGGAGGGAGGGAGGGATGGGAGAGGTGGAGGAGAGAGAGAGAAAAAGAGAAGGCGAGAGCAGACAGGCTAATGTCATTCATGGCCACAGCATGCTGTGCTTTATTGAGGCCCCCGTTCCCTGACCTCTATGTTACTACATCATCAAATTACAAATTCCATTACAATGAAATGTTTACAGCATCAGCCCGGGTCCTCGCGCCTCCGCTGCCTCCTTCCCTACCTCCTCGGCTGTACGTGCGGTTAACCGGGGAGGAGATGAGTGTTTGCGAAGTGCCGAGTGGCGCATGTGTATGAATACAGAGATTATGCTGGAGGCAGTAGATCAGAAACGTGCCACCGAAAGTCTGCAGGCTTACGCACAACGTCGACAAGC
This sequence comes from Distichodus sexfasciatus, assembly GCA_032718565.1. NCBI lineage: Eukaryota > Metazoa > Chordata > Actinopteri > Characiformes > Distichodontidae > Distichodus > Distichodus sexfasciatus. The sequence continues at coordinate 2,151,197 of JAVGVS010000028.1, read as the reverse complement.
GCAGGGTGTAAAATTCATGTTCAGCAAGTAAAATCCTGGCCAGAGGTTTGCTGCAAATATTTGAAGACCACAGCACAAACGGGGGACTAAGAATGGCTTCTGTGAGTTAAACTCATACACAGAGCAAAAAAATGAGACGAGATTTTTTTCCTTTAGGTTCAGTGACTATAACAATATGGCCTGTTTTACTACAATGGGTAACACGAAACATCTCAGGATGTAATAGTACTTTGGGTTGAATTGCACATTTTCGGTGTAAGACTTTACATTTCGGCTCGGATACTCGAAGAGGCGTCTTCCAAGATGGCTTTCTAAAAATGTAGAGGGACAGAGAGATATTCTTTATTAGAAATGCCAAAGTACAAAAACTGTTGTTAACCTACAGAAGGTGGAGATGAGAGATGTGATGTGAAAAAATGATATGAAGATCTCAAATTTCAGACTTGCTTTAGAATACATTTATGATACTGATATTGAAAGGTTTATAATGATGACATTTAACAGTTTCTCTCATCCAGACCGACTTCCATTTCTTCATTACAGGGACAGTTTCCCTAGAGCAACTTTTCCAGGATTCAAACCCCAAATCTTATGGTTACCAACACAGAGTTTTAGCTCACCGTGCCAGTACTGCCCAGAATATATCTTTTACGAGGGAGGATGGGAAGTTATTGATGTTGAAAATCCGTGACTTCATAGACAGTAGGGACCAATGCCTTGCTGTGATTGGTTGTAAATTTAAGTGAGGGATTATTTGTCATTGTGAAAACTGCATATGTAGAGCGACTTGGGGTTAAGGGTCTTGCTCGGGGTCCCAATGATGGTAGTGCTGGAGGTGGGATTCACACCCACAACCTCTTGGTCTATTTTAGTACTTTTGTATCTTGATAGTTATTATCATGTATGTGTTTTTATCTCATCTTAACTATAGGAAAAAAAGTTTGTTAAGGAGCATTTTTCATCTCCAATTGACACCGATTGTAAGTTAGTAAATAGAATCTTATATTTATGAATATGTATAATCGGTGCATCTCTAGAAACTAGGCGTACATTGCAGCCGATAATGTACAGCATATGAGTGTTAAAAGAGTCATCCGTATTACAGATAGATGCTCGGTTCAGATCCAAACCCAGACGCATGGTCTGCCTGCGTGGATTCAGTGTGTGATGCATTACTAGGCCATGCTGGAGATAGAAGACATAGCAGCAGTTTGTGTCCTGTAATATTGAGGTCAAAGTCACCGAGTTTCTCGCAGGAGAAGAAACATTAAAAATGTATGAAGGATACGAGTCCCTTTTATTGGGCCATTTTTTTTCCTACAACACCAAACCCCCTTCACCCCCACCACCGCCACCCCCCCTTCCCACTCGCGCTGCCCCGATTGTAACGGATTTCCGTTTGATTACGGGGGCCGCGCTCGCCGCCTTGGATTTACTGTCGGAATTTGGCTTTTGAATTGTAAATGAGGGCTCGTAAATTAGTGGTCTTATTTTCCTACCTAATGCATCATAATTTAGGTGGGTATGAGTGGTGGTTGGATGTTAATTAGCAAAATAGCTCTGAAAGGACATGGGATTTATGTTTTTTTCCGAAAAAAGAAGCATGGAGGGGGGTTGTTGGGGTTGGGCTTGAGGTTGCGTTGGGGTGAGGTGGGCTGTGAGGAAATGCGAGCACACGCAGCGCTCGGGTTGGGTAAATAAATTCATAAAAGGGCCCCGTGATATATGGCGCTGCTGAGATCCTTACGGACAAATGCAGGAAATTTTTCTGACCTGAATTCTCAGGAAGAATAACATAAATTTGACGGTAGTGTTGGCAGCGAGCGGTGGAGTGCTTCTCTCTCTCCCTCTCTCTCTCTGCCTCCCTTTCTCGCTCCTCGTCTGGTTAGAGACACTGCTAGAGCAGTAGAGAAAAATGAGTGTATTAGGTATGAATATGATTAAGTTAGAGGCCAGGAAGGAAAGAGGATCCCTGATTCTCCCCCCAGTCTCCCCAGGCACAGTCTAAGAGACCTGCTTCATCTGAGGTGAAATCGCAGACACTCTCTCGTTCGCTAGCGCTCTTTTTCCCCACACCAACACTTGCTTAATTTCTTTAGATGGTCCTCCTGTCGGCATTTGGCTTGGATAAGTGCTAAGTTCCCCTCGTACGGGGAGATCGGCTGTGATGTTAACGTCTTGTAATTGTGAAAGGGAACAAACTATGGCACTCCAGAGGGAACCTGCATGTTCTGAGCAAAACGTCCCTTGTTTCTTTATGGCTGTTCTGCCTGCTAACCTCTTAAAGGAACTAACCTTAATGCAACCAAGACTAAAAATAAACAAAGAAGATGCACTGATGGTGCTGTGTGAAACTGTAGCACACTATCAGATTTTACGCTGTTAGATATCAGATATCTAAGTGAGTGATTGTGTCATTGTGAACACAGCACACAACGCACCACAACGAAATGCGACCCATCCGTGAAGGAGCGGTGGGCAGCTGACATGGGCAGCGCCCGGGGAGCACTGCTTGGGCACCTTGCTCAGGGGTGCCTCAGTGGTACTTAGGACTCAAACCGGCGACCTTCTGATCACGGAGCAAACCATTAGGCTACCAACTGCCCGATCTATCTATTTGTACGCCTAACTAAAACGGCGGGTTTCTTCACAATACGACATTCTATCGATTAGTCTGCTTTAATTTGATTCAACTTAGCAGCCAGTGATCGATATGAGACAAAATCATATGCTGACTGAATCACTTTTTATTTATTTATTTATTTATTTATTTATTTATTTATTTATTTAAAATCACAAAATTTGAATCACTTGACATTTTTATTCCTGAGCCAAGACTCACAGTAGTGTGTTATCAAGCTTAATAAAATGTGTGATGAAACCAGCTGGCACACTTGCTTTGTGAAGGACATAAGATTACAAATGATTTCTGATCAATATTTTTGTTTTGGGTCAGTGCTATAGACTCACTGAATCAATATATCAATGTAGATTTATTTACATACACCTATGCTGAACAGACAGTTGACCAGTCTGATATTCACACCATGATGTTAGACACATATCAGTACATATCATACTCTATCAGTAGTAATTTTACGCCAAATACTGGTTGAATATTTGCAGGTGGTCATCTGTTGTTAAACTGGTACTGATACTGATGAGTATGAAAACCCCCGGTAACTAACACTCGTAAAACCAGATCTTCCTCTGAATGAAATAGTCAGAATTTTTCTTTGTTACTTTGTTTGCAAGCAAGTACCGTAAACGAATATAGTGTTTATAGTGAAATGTGTGAGTGTGTTTTCATTTCAACTCAATCTCGTGTGTATGTGCTGTCATCTCGGTTCAGATTTGTGAAACTACATTCATGCGTTTTAGTGCATTGCTGCTGTCGCCATTAGAGGCAGCAAAAAATAGGCCAAAATGTAAAGGCACTCGTTAGTCGTCCACTGCGTCTCCTCCTCCGCCCTCCTCCGACACCCGCCCCGGCTCTGGTCTCCATCTGCTCCGAATGCCACCCCAAAAAGTGACGGCCGCCCCATCAGCACTGTCATCGCCTACAGGAAGGCAGGAGAGAACTCCAAAAACACACAGCCACTGACAGAGGCCTTCTATTGACGGAAGGATGCTTAGACGCAGCAAATAGCCTTGTGTGTGTGTGTGGGTGTGTGTGTGTATGTTTGTGTGTGTGTAGTAGGGAGGAGTTTGTGAATGTGCAGGAAAAGGGGGCTTTGCTTTCTGTGACCCCTGAGCCAAAGCTCACATCTGGCTTAGACCCTCAAGCCCTACATAGGGCTCAGTAACCAACCCTTGAAAAATGTTTTTGCCCTCAAAACAGGCCAAGCAGACCACCTCGTCCCAACAAATCAGACTTGATCCCAGCTGCATGTACCGAGTTTGACCTCCTAGTCATAAAAACTGGAGTTCTATCATGCAAAAAGTCAATGGCTGCTGCATACACAGTTCGTTTCCTGTAAGTAAACAGCATTGGGGAAGCTGCGTTTCAACGAAAGCTTTTCAAGCTACAAGCTGCCTATGATCATGTCACAGCCTAGAAACTGTTGTAATGTAATACTTAGGCACACAATAAGGTCTAAGAGACGTTTTGGAGATTCGGCTTGCATAAGTTACACTAAACTGTAAGTGTAAGTTGTTCTTATTTCATCTTTCAGAATGATACATTTAGAGCAGGGATTTTCAACTGGTTCCGTACCTCCATTCAGTCTTTGGCCCACTGTGTGCCTGTGGTTGGGGCATTGTTCATAAAGATGTCTAAATCATTTGGAAATGTTTCGAAAAATAAATAAAATGTAATAGTTTTAAAAAAGTGATTTCAGTAGTGACTGAATGTCACAGACCACCCGCTTTACTGCCACAGGTTAAAGAACTCCTGCTTTAGACAAATATGGCCACACATTCTTGCTTACTTCTTCATCTTCGACTTCATCTGGCAGCTGCCGAGAGTGCACTGTGGCACAGTAAGCATGCAGCGGACACAGTAGCCTAACGGATGCCACTTCGGTCACTTCTACACCAATCAGAAACACGAGGTATTTGAAAAGGTATCTGTCTTTGTAAAGTGAGAAAATTTGTAATTTTTTTTGTTATTTATAAAAAGAAAAACTAGTTACTGGAAAAGCTACAGCATTTTAAAAGCAACTTGGCTGCTGATAAACTACTAAAAATGTTAGTATCGTCACTAATTTTAGTTTAATTTTGGCAACTCCCCGCACGCTAAATAAAAGTGTGTTTCCCACGATGGAGCCCAGCCATAGGTGTTGGTGTGTGTGCTGTGTAGCGTAAGCCATTTTACGCTACAGTACCTGTGGGGCTAGCCCGAGTGACTGTGTGTTTGTGTAAGGAGTGTGTTGGAGATGTGGAGGCGGAGGTTCCCCGTGTTGTTCTGGGCAGCTGATGTATGGGCTGGTGGGCCGTTTCCACGGGAACCCATCCATCACAGCACCGTCAGCCGTCAACAGGCCGGCCCTCGTGCAGCAGGGGCTCGACCTCCGCTCTGTAGCCAGATGGGGGGGATGAGAACCAGAGAGAGAGAGAGAGAGAGAGAGAGGGAGAGGGAGAGATAAATAAATAAACAACTGGAATACTGTTATTTATTTGCAGCATCTCCTTGGTGTTAAACTGTTACTGTCAGAGGGTCTCAATCACCAATATTTTCTTAATATTGTTTCATGAATTTGCTTTTAGTTAAGACCTTTCAGTAGTAATATTACACAACTGTAGAACTGAAGAAAATCCAATAAACAAAATTTTAGCTAAAACATAGAATAAAATAGAATTTGCATAAGTGTGCTGTTCAGCAGTTGTCGATTCTCTTCTTTCTTAGGAACAAAACATTGGTGAATGTCAGAATCTCTGTGTAAACTGTGGACATGGATTTTAGGAACATTTCTTCTTATAAACAGAGGCCCAATGTTTTTTGCGAGTCTGAGCTGTTAAATGTGTCAAGCATTGAATAGGTATTACTGTGTAAACTCTCCCCCATAACACTTAGATTGATAGAACGTGATGGAGGACAGACACGTCCAGCAGCCCGTCTCATGCCTCATTACAACCTGAACGAGTTGGCCTGTGCGTGAGGAGGAAAGCCAAAGAGCACACTCCTTCCTTCCTTCCATCCATCCATCAATTCATCCTCATCTCGTCTATTCGTCCAACCAACCAACCAACCAACCATCAAGCCATCCATCACCAAGGCCTTCCTTGTATTTGTTTTTGTTTACTGTAACTCTACGAATTATTTAATTTCTTAAGCAGGTTAGAGAGATTGGGCCTCATTCAGTAACCGTTCTTAAGAAGAAATTTGGTCTTAAAATCCACTTTTCATGCAGTTTCTGACGTTCACCAATGTTCACCAATGTTCACCAACATACATCTGTCCACAGTTGTATATTATACTTTCTAAGAACAACCATAAGTTGTTCTTAGAAAAAAATTGTTTAATTTTAGTGAAAAGTGAAAACGTTGAGACTAGAGCTGAAACGATTATTCGAATAACTCGAATCATTTGATTACAAAAAATGGTCGAGCCAATTTTTCCAGAATCGAAGCTTTGTTTAATTCGTTTCACTCGCTAGTGCACGCGCCGCTTGTATCTCACACGGATGCTTATTAATGATGCACATTGTTTTTAGAGAAGCGATCAAGACAAGACCTGATCCCTCAGTATGTGGAGGTATTTGTGAGATATTCTGTGCACTAAAACAGAAGTAAATACGTAAAAACCCATAAATGACATTTTTGCGATGTAAACACGCGCCCTGTGTTCGCGAGCACCCGCGTTAGTGTCATGACTCGCTACAACGCTCAGTTTAAACGCACCCTTCATTACAGACAAAACGCACATGTAGCTGCTGAATAACCACAACAAGCAGCGTTCTACTCACAATACAGCCGTTTATTGAGTTTCCCAGAGATCTTCCATAGTTTATTCCGTAACGCACGCTAAACGCTTTATTGTGACGCGTCCCCGAGGAGCGCGCAGGGGATTGTGGGAAATGTAGTTCTCTCCCAGAAAAGCCAAAAGCAGCACATATTCTAGGCCAAATTGATTCAAAATGACCAAAAACTTCAGTATTTCTTCATTTTCATTTGATCAGACTTTTTTTAACTTAAATTTTATAATGTTATAGTGTAATCAATAGGAAAGAAGAAATATAGAAAATGTATTTATCAAAAAAATGTTATTCTATTTTCTGATGGACACCAAATGGATAAAGAAGTGTTAGAATGTTACGCCACAGATAATAAATAGACAATAATAGATAAAAACTCAGCAGTAAACGATGTTCTTTCATTGTTCTTTCAGTTCTTTTATTTGACCTAAAGATAAAAAAATGAGTCAGCTTTCATCAGAAATGTGCTGATTTTATAACTATGTCAGAATTTACACATCAAACTATGAGTAGTGCAGGGCGTCCGAAATTCAACACCATAAAGCACGTATTGCTAACTTCTACTCACACACTAGAATAAGCCTAAAAACAAATGTATTGTCTTTTTTTAATTTATCCGATTACTCGATTAATCGATAAGAAAATCGATAGAATACTCGATTACAAAAAGAATCGATAGTTACAGCTCTAGTTGAGACTCAAACCAAAAGCTCTGAATTCAATCGCCAACATCAGCCTGACAGCAAACACACATTTGGCAGGGTTTTTCCTTTTGTTTCTGTGATCCCACCGTTCGTTATTTTCCTCTCCACACTTAACCGACATTCCAGCTAAGCGAGCGAACAACACCCCCCCTTGTGCAGGCTGGAGGTGCCCGGCCACTGATGGCAGGGCGTGTAGATTTCTGCTGTTACTTTTTATAATTTGTCCCGGAAATGTCGACAATCGGTCCGCGGTAATGAACGCCGCTCTCATTCTCAGCCGTGACAATACCAGGAAGGCCTGTGCTGCGTGTCGGAGAGCGAGAGGGTGTGTGTGTGTCTCTGTGTGTGGGGAGAGTGTTTGTGTCAAAGTGTGCATATGTGTGTATATATTCGCGTGCGGCAGGGAGGGTCTGCACTAGGCATGGACTGAGATTCTGATGGTACAATAACCAAAAATATCATGGTTTCACAGTGTTATGGCATTGAAATTATCTTGTTTTATTTAGCAGAATTCAGTGATTTTATTTTAATTTTAATGTTTTGCATTAAAACTCTGTCACATGAACAAGGCTTTACTCTACGCCACAACAGCCTGAGGAAATTCTGCACTTTCTGTCTATGACAAGTTATAAAAAGCTGTTTTTTCAGCAATTGCTATTTCGCACTCTGTATGTCCTCGTTTTTTGGATGTATGTTCCCAACTACTTACCAGTCGTGATGTATGGAGTATTATACACTGTAGTGAGGAAAACACTCTTTCGGCCTCCGCTGTCTGGGATCAACTTGCCACAAATGAGTGATACGTCGACTGACACGCACATATTCGAGGCTGCGAGTCAGGCCAAGGTTTGTAAGGGCTCTGTGTGTTAATGATGGGTCGAGTGACGAGGTGTGTGTGTGGGAGCAGCTCGTCAGGTTGAGCGCTGTGTACGGCGGCCGACTCCGGCGTGACAGCAGGTGTCATAGGCAGTGATGGCGGCTCCCGGTGCTGCCTCCTGCACCCTGACGAGAGACACGGGAGGGAGCCGGAGTTAACGCGGCGGGAGAGATGCCGAGATGCTGACGGCTGGCACGGCTCATATCACTCATCCTCGCCACTGGATAAGGAGAGAAGGAAAGCGAGAGAGAGAGAGAGAGAGTCGAAGCATCACGCCGTCATGTCAGCGTACGTGGTCTTAGGATACTAGCTAACAGTCTGTGAAGAGGACTAAAGAGTCTCGGCTCAGACTGTTGAGGTCTTCATCTCTCAGAATGAACCTCCATAGTCCGGGGCCTGTTCTGCCTCTTGCAAATGTATTCCAGTTTGCTCTCATTTATGGTAGCCGAGAAAGTCCAGTGCAACTAAGAACTCACTGCCGAATGTGCATCTTAAAAGAAAAATACACTGCAAAGCCACAAAGCTGTAGTAGACTTGTAGAAGTAGACAGTTTATCTAGAATTCTGTAGCTACCCCTTTTTGCAATATACATACTCGTTTTTTGTGTATTGTGTACGGTGACTAAGAAAGCCCAGTGCAGTTCGAAATGCAATAAAAATGCATGCAGAACAATGCACTGTGTATAGAACAACACTCTGGCAACAAAACAATGCAGTGCAAACAGAACAACTCACTACTGACCGAACAACACACTGCAAACAGAACAACGCATTACTGATAGATCACACTGCAAACACTCTGCAAAAATTACAACAAACTGCAAACAAAACAATGCACTGTAGACAGAACAGTGCACTATGAACAGAACAATGCATTGCAAACTAAATTACGCTCACGAACAGAACACACTGCAAACAGAACAACGTACTGCAAACAGAACTATGTACTGCAGACAAAACACAACAAACAGAACACACCGCAGACTGCAAACAGAAGAACGCGCTGCAAACAGAACTATGTGCCACAAACAAAACAACACACTGCAATCCCAACTACACACTGCAAACAGAACAGCACACTACAAAAAACAACACATTATTAAACATAACGACGCACTATGAACAGAACAACACACTGTAGACATCACAAGGTCCTGCAAACAAAAGAAAGCACTGCAAACAGAACAGCACACTACAAACAGAACGACGCATATGCAAGAATGCTTCTGTTGTCTTGTGGCTGTTTGCCACGTTTCTAAACCTGCATGAGTTTTCCATATTTGCAGTGTGTCTAGGAATGTGCAACACATTTATGAAATTATGAAATTTGTGTAGTGTCTCTGAAATTGCAGGTTGGTCATGAATGTGAATAATATGTATATTCTTCTGCAGTGTATGTTTTTATTAAACACACGTTTGTCTATTTTGCTGCGTTGTTTTCCGTTTCCAGAAAAAAACATTTAGGCTTTCCAGTGCCACCGTACACAATACAGCAGACGAAACTACAGGCCTGAGCTGTAAAGGCTTCCCGCTGTCACATTGACATGACCCGAGTCTGTACGTTGCAAAAAGGCGGTAGCGGCGGCCGTCTAGTTAAAGTTAAACCGCAAACAAATATATGCGTAGCGTCTACTTGTCCTGTACTTGTTTTCGACTCGCCTCTGTTCTCGCTCTCGTTTATATGTGTTTATTTACCCACGTCGGGCTCAGAATGTTTATCAGCTTGTGACAATCAAGCCCAGCCTGTTTGAAAACGGGGGGGAGAGGGATTTTTTTTAAAAATAGCAGAACAAAGCGTAGCTACGAGCCGATCGGGCCCGAGTAATTAATTAAAAGAGATGCCGTCAATATGCAGGCAATTACGGTCAGAGGCAGTCCACGATCAAAGCGCGTAGCCTCAGAATATGCCGTGTTTTCTAAATCATTAACAAATAAGTCCTGAGCACGTCATTCCTCACGCTTGGGAAAAGACGCAGACTCCTTTGAGGCAGACTGGTGATCTTGATGCATGGAAGAAAAAGGGGAAAAAAAACGGAGTGGGAGGCATTAATCTGAAGCCACTTTGTTGTTCCAGTCTTCGCGCCTTTCCCGCCGCCAGTTTGTTTGTTTGCGGACTTAACTGGAATTCAGAGACGAGGACGCCAGATCTTTTTGAGTCAGAAATATGGAGGCTGACTGGTGACCCGGGCTCGCTGTAATGAGCCTCTTTTTCTGCGAGTTTGTTCTTTCACACGTTTTCCCCCCCTCCCCAGCCTTATGGATGAAGCAGTTGGTTATAATTAGGAGAATTACTAATGTCTTATGGAGATTTTCAAAAACGAGAGCTCGTCTGCGAGCACCGACAAACAGGCACTTTTTATGTAGCATGTAATCGTCATGGCAAAAAGTCATCGGAAAGATTTTTTCCCGAACATTGGAAATTCGACCTTTCATCAGAGCCGGAGCTGGAGATGGACTAGAGTGACCTTTAGTTTTCAGTTTCCAACTCACAACTTACACTTGTCAAGCGTATCAGTCTGTGTGTCTGTGTGTGCTTGTTGGCGAGAATTATTACGTTGCTAAAGCCCCTACTCGTGTCCAAAAGTGCAGAAGAACATTCCGGCACTCCTGCCATTTGCTTCTCATTAGTGCCGCCTCGTCGACTGCTGACCCTGCGAGACGCCTTCGCAAGTCAGCCTCCTCCCTGCCCGTAAAATGCAGGAACGAGTGTAGCGATACTTTGCTCTACATCGATATATTGATTCAATAATCAAAAAGCTCATAGCATTGATCCAGATTCTGGATGTAGCTGAGGAATAAAAATGTGATTTTGTGATTTTATATGGACGGATGTGATTGTGTCATATCGATCACTGGCTCCTGAATTGAATCAAATCTAAATTACAGACTTTGTGATGTAAGTTGACATTGCATCATTGTACGTTGAGTCAATACTATATCATAGCGTGATGAAACATCTGTTTCACTTCTGCTTCAAAACATAAAAAGCAACTAAAATATTGTTTGTATGAATATGTGAATGGAAGTGATTCTGTTGAATCACTTTATATCAGTTAATATGAAATAATATTTTAGTTGCTCAGGGCTAGAAATTGTGAAATGATAATTTAGTTGGTTTTTGTGATTCAACATGAATTGAAGGGATTGTGTTAAATTAGCACATGATATTGTCCCATATCGATCGCTAGCTCCTGAATTGAATTGAATCAAAATCGTAGCACATTTTGTGATAGACAGAGGTTGAATCGTTGACCGTTGAAATGATTCAATATCACACTGTTGACTTGTGATTGTGCAACTTGTGATTTACACCCCTAATGTTTATGGTCTTATGGATGTCTTCTCATCTCCTCTGGGACTTCAGAGACAAAGACAGATATGAGAAGCAGTCAAAAAAAACCGAAGCGGATAACAAAGCCGGCGTGGGCCAACCTGAGCCGCTCCTCCCCTTTCTGTTGTGTTGGAAATATGGACAGTTTGCACAACACCCCGCTGCGCCTTGATGTTGGGGTGGCTGCAGTTACAAGAGGAAGCTGAGGGGCTCGTTGTGTAACATGCATTGTATGTTGTTGACTCATCTGTGAGCGCTTGGAGACGAGAAGCGGAGCTGGAGAGGGAGCTTGCATAAGCAGACCTTTGTGCATTGCAGAAGGCTGACAGATCAACACTGATGACGATGGTACGCCAAGGAGTGGAATGAATCCTGTGACGAGATGTAATGAGGAGAGAAGAGGAAAAGTGGGTTAGAATTATGGAATGTGTGAGAATGTGGGCTAATTTTTCCTACATGTGAGACATGTGCCACTCAAAATCCTTCTCACATCCAGCAGAACAGGGGTTAAGTGATACATCACCAGTTCCAGGTTTTCAGCAACCTATACGGCAGTATGTGTTAAGGGAACAATATATGAAAACGTATAAACAGAATAATAAAAAACATATATTTTACTTAAATCCAAACCAATGGAAATAACCGCCATGGCCATACGTCGATTAGATGTACTGTAGATTAGATCAGTTTGTGCAACAACTATTCACTGGTAGTGTAGAGATGCACACACACACACACACACACACACAGGCTGTACACAATCATGCTAAGTCCCAAATGATATAGTGGCCACTCTGGGCTTTTAAAAAACCTCCTCCTCCTTCTCAGACTCTCTCACACACACACACACACAGCACTGGTACAGCACACACACTCCCTGCAGACACAGAGGCAACACAAGGCTTTTAAAAAACACATAATACTCTCTCTCTCTTTCTCTCTTTTTCACATGCCTGATGCCCCTCAGCCACCCTCAGGTTCTTGTCCTTTCTCTACTTTAGTCTCTCTTTCTCTCTATCTGACTCTCTCTCTCTCTCCCTCTCTCTCTCTCTCTCTCTCTCTCTCTCTCTGTATGACTCTCTCTCTCTTGCTTCATGCCCTTAGCCACCCTCAGGTTCTTGTCCTTTCTCTCCTTTACTCTCTCTTTCTCTCTCTACCCCGCTGATGCCCTCAGCCTTAGGTTCCTGTTTTCCCTCTCCTTTTCTCTCTTTCAGACTCCCAGAGTCTCTCTCTTCCTTTCTCCCTCTCTGTCCCTCTGTCTCTCTCTTTCTGTCCCCCCCCCCCTCTCTCTCTCCTTCTCTCTTTCTGTCTCTCTTCCATCCCTCAGCCTCACTCTCTCTGTCTCTCTCATGATTCCATCTCTCTCATTCTCTCACTTTCTCTGTGTCTCTGCCCATCTCTCATCTCCGATACCCCTCAGCCACCTCTGATTCTTGTCCTCTCCATCTCTCTCTTTCATTCTTGATGATGCTCTCAGCTTTAGGCTCCTATTCTCCCTCTTCTTTTGCTCTTTCTCACTTTCTCCAACTCTCTCTTTCCCTCCTTCTCCCTCTCCCTCTCTCTCTTTCTCTCTCTCTCTCTCTCTCTCTCCCTCTCTCTCTCTCTCTCTCTCGCGCGCGCTCTTTCTTTCTTTCTCGCTCTCTGTGAGGGGAGTATGCATCGCATGGCACACTTTATTTATTTTCTCCCTTTGGCCCCAGTGGCAGAAGTGGGGCCGCATTTTAATGAGCCATTATACAAGTGTTCTCCCCACAACGAGCTCGTCTTACCCAAGTCAGAGGTTGTGACCTCTTACACGCCAGGCGTCGAGCCGAGGGCCGAGATGCAAGCTGTTGTGGGAGAGACAGACAAAGGCAGAGATTAACACTACAGCCTGCCGTCCGCTTTTAAAATTCATACGGCCGCACCGCATAAAAGGGATTTCATGGCCAGCAGGGGAAACACACAAGTGCAGGAGCGGAGAACACAAGAACATTCAAATTCTAAATTCTGTATTTGTCACATACAAAGTTATAAAATAGATATTAGAAATTAGAAATGAAGAACAGGTTAAGTTAAAGAAACATTTCAAGGAACTAAATCTAAAGGAGAAAAATATATAGAACCATATGTTCCAAAATAGGGACAGAGATTTATTATTATTATTATTATTATTATTATTATTATTATTATTGGTTGTTTACTTTATTATTATTAATATAAGAGATTTTAGTCTCTATAGCTATACATATTTCTAAATCACAACAGAGATTTAAATAATAATAATAATAATAATAATACGTAAATAATAATAATAATAAAGCACTTTTCAAGCCTGCCACGTACAGCACATACCAGTCAAAACAATTTTTTGGCAAACCAATTGAAAGTTTAGTTTGTTTTTTATTGTCTTGCTTATACAGCACTTTGGTCCAACTGTGGTTGTGTAAATGTGCTCTGTAGAAATAACAATTGACTTAATTTGAAAAACAGATGAACTGCATATTAAGAACAAAACAACATAACAAGAGTCAGGTGGTCAGGTATAACTAGTGCAGAATTAAAATGTTTTTAATACAGTAACAGTACATGTGCACATTATGGTAAAAATTATGGAGGGTACCTTTTTGTTTCTAAATGGCCATAGACAGCATGTTGGTGACCCACAGGAAGAACTCACAGAAATCAGTTTATGTTATAATATGTTGTAATAACAAAGTTGTGGAGGATTAAGAAGCCTTATGGCCTGAGGATAGAAGCTCCTCCAGTCTCTCTGTTTTGGCCATAATACTCCTGAAGCATTTTCTTGATTTCTGCAGCTCAAACAAACAGTTACTGTGCTAAGACCAGTCTCTGATGATCCACTTGCACTGCTCCCTGCATCTCTGGTGTCCTGCAGACATAGTAGATCTGATCTGGTGCTGCATAACTTAAAAACTGGTGATATATTTCCCTCATCTAAATGGCGGCGACACACTACCGCTTTTCAGCCGTTCTCCTGCATATTGACCGATTTTAAATCAGCTTGCCTTTCTTTCTTTTTCTTCTTTGACCCGGCTGCTTGCCCCCTCGGTTTATGCGTGTGTCGTATAAAAGTGTAGTGTGTAGGATTCTGACCTCTGATTAGGTGCTTCGATCTTGTGTGGGGTTTACGGCTCTCTCGGTCCCGTTTGCAATATTACTCACACGCAGCCCTGCTTTACTGGAGCTGTTTGCATACAGCCACTCCGATCAATAGAGTCGCAAATCCTGCTGCCTGCCTACAGCTCTGTAAAAAGCCACTTCTGCGTTGTATTTGTGTCGTGTGTGTGTGGGGGGGTGTTAAAGGGGGGTTGAGAGCATGTGTGGGGGAGTGTGCATGTGCCTTTGTTCATCCCACATCTCTGTCCACCAGTGTTGAGAAGTAGCTAACTACAAGCAGTAGCGCTACCAACTAAAGTACTTTTTCAGTAGCTGATCAATAGTGAAGTGCTGTACCTTTAAAAGGAACTAAGTAGCTACTTATTTAATAAATAATTACTTTGATATTACAGCTGCCTGCCTGGCAAAACATGGCAGATGAGGTAACTACACAACCAATTTAACCTCTTTTTTCAGGAGTGTATCAGTAGTGAAGCTATTTTTTATCTAAATGCTGTGGCTTTAAAATTACTCATTAGCTATTTATGCACAAATGGTGATGTGGCGTGGCAAAACAAGGCAGACAGAGTAGCTACTGTACACAACTTCTTTTTTAAAAAGCTTATCAGTAGTGAAGCTATGGTTAAAATGCTGTAGCTTTAATTCAAACTAGCTAAGGAGCTACCTATTTACTAAATAGCTACTTATTTACTAATAGTGATGTAGTGCGGCAAAACATTGCAGACAGAGTAGCTACGCAACCAATTCAACCTCTATTTTCAGTAGCATATCACTGGTGAAGCTACTTTTAAAATGCTGTGGCTTTAAAAGTAACTAAGTAGTTACATATTTACAAATAGTGTTGTAACAGGGCAAAAAACAGTACACAAGTAGCTACACTGACTAACTTTTTTAAAAAAAACATCATTAATTAACCTGCTTTTAAATGCTGTAGCTTAAATAGAACATAGCTAAGTAGCTACTTATTTGCTAATAGAGATGTAACATTGCAAAACATGGCAATGGCGACAATGATCATTAATGGCGAAAGAAGTACACAAAATTGAAATAGCTTTTATGTAGTTGGCTTGCAGTATATTCTTCTAGCCACAGACTGAAATCTCCATCCACCGGTGTTAGGAAGTAGCTCGCTTCACAGGCAGTAATGCTACTAACTTCCTGCTTAAGCCTCTAAATGCTGTAGCAAATAGTAACTAAGTATGTAAAGCTGCTTATGTACTAATAGCATTGTGACATGGCGAGAGAAAGACACAAGATGAAACAGTTTTCGATGTAGTTAGCTTATATTATGGCTATTATTTTGATTCAAGTCAACATTAAGAGCAGCATTTTTTTGTTGTGTATTTTTATTAAATGACAATAAAGCATTCTATCTGTCTGCTTTCTTGTAGATTGTAAAGCTATCATTTAAAAGTACCCTGCCTTCCACTGTGCTATACCTCTTTTCCTAGCCTTCCATTTCTGTATATTTAACATACATATATACACACACACACACACACAGACACTTAATTAAGGTGGCCGATCTCCAGCCGATAGAGCTGCCTGGCTTTGTGTTTGTGTGTGTGTGTGTTTCTTATTTTTTTGCCAGTGCATTGTTGTGGCCACATGATAATTGAATGTGCGCTGGGCTAGCATCCGAGCCAGCGTTCCAGCTCACACCTTAATTAGTTTAGCTTTGTGTCTGGCTGCCGGGCCATCAGCGGCCAATCGATAGCACTCCGGAGAACAGAGGTCTCCTATTGGAAACAGATCCACGCAGCGGGTGGCCGTCCACGCTACTGCTGCGCTGTTCCTCCTTCTCCTCCTCCTCTTCCCTCCGTCTGCTGCTCTTGCTCTGTAGGGGACTGTAAATGGGGCTGCGGAGCACCTAGGCCCTTAATTGCGCTGATAAATGTGCCCGTAACCCAGGTGTGTGTATGTGTATGTGTGTGTGTTGCTGTACGTTAGGGTACAGTCGCTTGTGGGTGTGCGTGCTTGCATTGGCTAATCCAGGTATCAAGATTGTATGGGTGTATATATCTGTGTCTATCTATCTGTCTGTCTGTCTATCCTATCCTATCTATCTATCTACAGTACACACACACACACATATATATATATATATTTGTATAACTATTTAGAATCTGTTTCAACTGTTTTAAAATGTACTTCTGTATTTTGGAGAGTAAGTTATTGATTAAAAACATTTGAATAAACACACTTACATAATTATTCCACAGTGCGTGTGGTCTACACACACCGATAAACACACATCCTCAACACGCCAATGATCCGTCTTGCATCTCCCCAGCTTTATCTTTCGGTATTATTGCTTCGGTTAAAAGCTGGAGAAGGACATAATTACTGCGAGGCTGGCGGTGTTGATTAACTCTACCCGTAATAGCGTCTCTGGGAGCACTAAATAAACTTGTGATATTTACTTCCTAAACAAGGCCTCGATCTGCCTCGGTGACCCTGCAGCAGCGGGGGCCTGGCCGCTCCGCCATTCTCTAATGAGCGATGGAAATTACCGCTTCAAGAAATGAAACGCAATTTATTTAGCTGGCAACGCGGAAAACAAACAAAAAAAATTGTGCCAATAAAAATCATTGAAAGTCTGGGAAGCTAGGAATTAAAGGTGAGGCTATGTTTGTGCAATTTATGTGTGAGAAATTTTCAGATGGCAGTTTGTGTTTCAGTTTTGATGGTTTACCAATTTCTTTGTAACTACTGCTAAATTGTTTACTTAATGCCATAAACATAATTGTTAGCTTACTAGATTTACTTTAATTGTCTGCTAAACACCAAAATGTAATGTAAAATAAGGACTGTCCGGTTAACTAGATAAACCTTAATGCCAGCTAATGTTACTTTTTATTACCAGCTAAAAATACAGCTTCAAAAAAAATTAAACAATTTATTTAGTCAGCAATTTATTTGGACACTGCCTAGGTAAACCTTAATTCTAGTTAACGTACTTTTAGTGCTAGGTAAAAGAAATTAGCACTTCAGAACTAAGCATATTATAGCAATGCAGAAAAAAAAAACAACCAATAAAACCACCAACTTTTGGAAGTCTGGAGATTAAAAGGTTGTATTTTTTGCTCTTTTTTTCTCTCAAGTTGTGTTGCAAGAATTTGGGTGTGTGAAATTTTTCAGATGGGCGGACCCAGAAATGGATGGGTTGCCGAGCAGGTCGTTAGGGGTGCCCTCTTCTTGGGGCCGGCCGCGGTCCGGGGACGGCTTAGTCGTTTGTCAGGCTGGAATGATGTAATTGGTCAGTGCCAGAGGAGTTGCTGGCCGGGCTGCTTTTCTCGGCTCTGGTGTTCGTCGAGGCTCCGTCTTTTACGCTCTTCTTCTAGTTTCGCGCATCCATCAGTGTCCTTTCGATTCCCGTCTTGCTGAAGCAGGCCTTCTTACACACTCACACACACACAGAAATGCTCAACGTTGACTTGTGCTGGTTTGTCTGATTAATGTGGCGGTGAGAAGTAGGAGAAAACTCATCTTAAATATTACAGAAGCAGTCACTGCTTGCAGGTTGTGATTGTGGTGAACAAGGCAGTGTTGGGGAAAGCGTTTCAAGCTACAAGTTCTTGATGATTAAATGTAGCTAATCATGCAAAGCCAAACCACCCTTTAACTTAGTAGTGCTACACTGCAAGCTTCTACCAGAAAATTTGGCTCACTACATCCAAGCTGTTCACGTTACAGACTCTTTGCTTCCATCTTCACTTCCGTCGTCTGGCTCCTTCTTGCAGCTGCCAAGGGTGCTGTGATGCAATGAGCATGTGCCTTATGAGCCTGAGTCTATCAGATGTCACTTCTGTAAATTCAGAAACACCTCGTAGTATAAATGAATCTGCCGTTAAAAAGAAAGAAAAATAAGAACTTTTTTATAAAGTTGCTGCAAAAAGTAGCTTTATAGTAGTTACTTAGTTTTAAAGTTACACTGTTTTAAAAGTTGCTTCACTACTGTTATGCTACTGGAAAATCCCATTTAGGTCCCATTTTTAGTTTTAGTTTACAATCTTTAAATATTATTGTAATGTTATTGTAGATGGAAACTGTTGTTGGATGTCTGCTGTTTTGAAAGTTGTTTCCAAGAAAACCTCTGCAGAAGGCAATAAAAGCTTGTCAATGATGGATTATTGGCGATGGCTTGATGATTTTCGAATGTATGTTTTTTTGTTTGTTTTTACATTTTCACTGTATTTATGTATGTATGTATGTCTGTTACTTTCTGATTCATCAAGTCTACACTAGGACTAGCCCATCTGGTTCGTTAAACAGGCAGAATGAAAGTATGACCTGAGAATGACTTACTGAAGCCTGATTTTCACATCTTACACATTAGTGTTTTCACTCCTTAAACAGTAGCAGCTTTGCTGGCCCAGGACTTGAACTGGCAACCCTCCGATCACGGGGAAACTTCTGTTACACTACCAACTGCCCCAATCCAGTCTGATTTGCTGAATTTGATTACTTTGTTTACTACCATCGCATTGCTCTAGAGCAAGTTTAAAGAAGCAGTATTTGGATAGATTATTTAGCAGGGGTGTAATAATGGCTACTTCTGTTAGGTTCATCTTCTTTGTTGTTTGCATTTTGAACTGGCAAAAGTTTTACATCAGATGCCACAAAAAACATACAAGTGTTTAAAACCTTTCTCAATTGCACATTGTCTTTATCCTTTATTTAGGTTATTACCATGTGTATTTATTGAGATTTTAAATAAATTATTTCTTAGTTGCTCCTAACCACTAAAGCAAATTCTTATGTTAGGCTTTACTTAAACAACCAGAATTGAAACCCCTCTAGTTTTTTGAATAAAGAATGACTCATAAGTGCCTGATTCTCACCCCTCTAGTGTTTTCACTCCTTGAACAGAATCAGTTCATTAACTCGTGCAGTGTGGTTCTCAAGGCCTTTGTGTGAATGCTCCAGGTTAGTTAGAAAAGGAGAAGAGAGTAGAACAAAAGAGAGAGCCACTTCTGCTGGTGGCCGCCCGTCTCAAACATCCTAACATACACGCACATACACGCACAAAACACACAATAGTTCTGGCACGAGCCCCTGTCTCCTCACACCGCAAGTGCCACTTGAGATTTCTATAGAGCAGGACAGATTTTTTTCCTTGAGTACTGACCGAAGAAAGGAGGGAAGAGGAGGAGGAGGAGAAAGAAGGAGCGGGAGCACATGGAGGGGGAGTAGTGTTTTATATAAGGAAGCCCATTATCATTTTGAAGTCGACTGAATCCATTTCATCCTACAAAGCTTGCACGAGTGAGGGGCAATATCCAAAATAAGTGGCTTTTATCCTTGGAAAACCACAGCCTTGCAGCCTGCATCCAAGACACAGCATTTCAATTAAGTAGTTTTTCCTTTTGTTTGTGCAGCTAATTTTCAGCTTATTTTCACAATACAACATCAAGCAATGCAGGGTTTGGTGTTCAACTTCTACTTTAGGTTTGCAGGAGCTATTATTTGCTAAAAAGTGGAAAAATACTTGTGGTTTTAAATTTGGATTTTCTGTATGAATGATGCTGAGTTGATCCCATGAGTTCTCATTGTTTTTGACAATTGCCTGTTATTTTTAATTAAGTCTAAACAATATTTGCACAAATTAATTGCACTAATATTGAAAAATTTAAACACATTTTCGGTTATTTTCTGGATTTTCAGTGTACATTCCCTAGATCATATATATCCTATTTATTTATATAGTTATCTTTTTATTATTGTTATTTTTAGATTTATTTTTTTACATTTTTAAAAACTTATCTTACCTGTTTTAACACCACCAAAGCAAATTGCGCTTGATGTGAGACTTACTTGCAATAAACCCGATTCAAATTCTGATTTGGAGAAAAAGATTTTATTTTTATATTTTGTACAGGATTAGATAAAAGGAATATTAATAATAATAATATGTATAATAATAATTATTATTATTATTATGTGTGTGTTATTATATAAAACTGCATTTATAATAATACTAATAATTCATTTTATTATTATATTATTATTATATAAATAATTGTTATTTATTATTTTTATTAATACAAAAAATAATAAAAGTTTAATATATTATTACTAATAAAATGTTCATTTAATTGTGTCTTATTTTTATCAACATTATTATTATTATTATTATTATTATTTGACAGCAATAAAGCAATGAACTGTCTAAAGAAGAATAAATAAGTGCTGTGAGATCTTAGTTTATTTTCAATCCTACCTTATTAAATGTATTATAAGTGAACTGTGAGATCTGAATCTTTACCTTAAAAGTGACATTTTGAGTTTGGCTGTATTCCCACTAAAATTGTCCCTCGACTTAGGCGCTCTGTTGAGGGCTTGAGGAGAGATGTATAAAGCTAACAAGGACTTCTGGCCTCAAGTTCCTGCGCTGCTTTATTAGTGTGGTCGGGAGAGGCCTCCCTTTAATGTGGCGGGATCGACAAAGCCTTGGAAAGATTCATTAGGAAATTGTATTGAATCAAGCGAGCGGGGATGATCAGTGTTCAAAACATCCCCCTAATAAGACGTCTGCTAACATAAAAGAAGCCCTCAGCCAAGGTCCTTTAGTTTCAAACTGCGCTGGCACCTTTGAAGAGGGCTTAGGAGCAGAAAGAGGGGAAGAGATGAAGAGAGAGGGAGAGATGGAGGAGAGGCAGGAGGGATATCCTTGGAGGAGTGGGTGTGTGTGTCCCAGGAGGGAAACGATGGGGGGGGAGAGGGTTGTGTGAGTGTGTGTGTTGTGCAGTCTCAGCAGGCTTGTCAAGCAGAGAGAGAGAGAGAGAGAGTGTGTATGTGTGTGTCTGTGTGTGTGTGTGTGTGTGTGTGTGAAAGAAAGAGAAAGAGAGGGCATACGTCATGGCCGTGCATGTATATAACCTGTATAACCTCTTGAATGAAGGAAAGGTGAGAAACGTTCACCGTGTTAGTATACATAATGGCGAGTGTGTGCTTTGTGTGTGTGTTTGCCGATTAATATTACGCTAAGTTGAGTGTGTGTGTGTGTCTCACTTGTTGGCTCGGCTGTGCTTTCTTTGCTCATTTATATTTGATAGACGGGGCCGCGCCCGATCTGATAAAGTGCACTTCACCCTTAGTGTCTTCTGATGAACTTCGAGGTGGGAAGTGTGAGGTGTGTGAGTCTGTGTGTGTGTTGCAGTGGATCTTTTAGGAGGGGCAGAATCGGAGCTAAATCGATGGTGATTCATAATTCACTATTGCAAGAGCCTATCACTATATGTGCAGCCTGTATCCTGCTTCATCTATATTGCATTAGGACAGAGGATCTCACACAGCACTAGACATGAGGCCCTGTGGGGGGAGGCTCACACACACACACACACACACACAGACAAACGTAACAGCGGGGCTTCTGCGGGGTAAGACAGACCCACACTCGAACCCTGTCCTGAAGAATAGTAGCAGGAAAGCACACACATGTACACACACCTGTACACATGCACAGACATCCAAATTCACGCTGTAAAACCCATTACATGTAAAATAGCACACATTGGGCCTCATTCACCAATATTTTTATATAGTTTTTCACCAGTTTTTTTCCCCATTTGTTGTTAATAAAAAAAATTAAGACATTAATTAAGACATAGAACTATAAAACTGAAGAAAATCCATTAATGTTTTGCCCAGATATGCCTGCAAAAATGCATGCCTGGTGTAGAGAGTAAGATCGCTCCACCCCATTTCTACATTCACTTCTTGTCTAAGAACAAATGTTATATAAGAAAACATTGGTGAGCGTCAGAATCTTCATGAAAACTGCATAAGTGAGATTTAAAAACAGATTTCTTCTTAAGAATGGCTGGTGAATGAGGTGCTTAGACGCACCTCTGAAGAAATATGATTTTTACTGTTTCTTATCTTTCACTTCCACCCTTTTTCTTATTAAATTGGCTGTTCTACAAACATGTGCAAATTTGTTGTCTTTATTCTGAATTATTTAGAAGATACGAAGCTGTAAGACAGGTCTCAACCTCGCGCTCTCTCTCTCTCTCTCTCTCTCTCTCTCGTGTAGACCTTATTGGTCTCCGTAGGTCTATTGTAGATATGGTTTTTAATGAAAGCTCATTCTCTCTCTCTCTCTCTCTCTCTCTCTCTCTCTCTGCAGTATGGATTGATTTGAGAGCAGTGCTGGGCTGTCTCTGCTCCCCTGCTTCATTAGGCCTTTATTACCCGCCATGAAATAAAATTTAGAACCAGCAATAACATCCTGCCATTTGCCTCATTTTGGTAACAAATACAATTGCGTAAAAAATGAAAAAAAGTCAATTAACATGGAATCAAATTACCCGGTCGCAAATGACTAAATACTGGCTTCATTTTAAAGGATTAAAAGGGTCGCATGCTCATGGTATGTGTGGCGTTGCTTCCTAAGACCTTTTGCCATAAATTATGCAATGTTTATTAGCTAATATTTTCTCAGATCTGTATTTATTAACGCATTACACTGCTCAACTAGCAGACATGCATCCCTGCTGTCTCTCTTTTTTTTGTTTTTTACACCATTCTCCCTTTTTCTGTGTTCCTCCTTTTATTGGCCTTAATATTCATCTCTTTCTCTCCCTCTCCCGCTCTCACCTCCGCCCCTTGTTTTCCAGCTATCCTCTCATCCAGTTGTTCAGGCTCTCTCTCGAAATATTTTCCTCTAATTTAAATGATAAAAATTATTATTAATTCCTTTTGCAAACACACACACACACACACACCCTCCTTCTGTCTCTCTCTCTTTAAATTTTTACACCACTCTCTCTCTTTCCCGTTATCTGTCTTTCTCTTCCCCCTTTTATTGACCTAGTCCAGTTGTTCATTCTCTCTCTAAATATGTTACGTTATTTATTTTAATTTAGTTATAATGATTAAAAGTGCCATGTGTTGCATGATTTTTAGGACCTCAGCAATAAATTACCCAACAATTATTAGCTAATGTTTTCTCAGATCTGTAATTATTAATGCATCACACTTTTCAAATACCAAATGCACATAGCATCTATCTGCTTTTTTATTTCTCCATTTACTCTCTCTCTCTTTCTTACCTCCCTTTCTTTTTTGCCCAGTTGTTAATTCTTTGAGTGATAATATTTTTCCTTTTTTCATCTCTCTCTCTCTCTCTCTCTCTCTCCCTCTCTCCCTCTCTCCCCTCTTTCACCTCCTTCACTCGGGGCAGTGCTGATGAGGGGGAAGTGTGTGTGTTTGTCAGTAGGATTGAGGCTGTAGTGTACAGAGAGGTCACAGAGGTCAAGCTAGGGCCTGTCGCTCGACTCCGCTCTATCCTTCCTACCAAGTCTGGCTGAAAGAAAATCAATTGCATCAAAGAGGACATCCACCATTCACACGCACACACACACACTCCCAGAGCTGAATTACGTCAGCTAGTCTTCTGTTTTAGCAATGCATGTGCATGTTGTGTGTGCCCGAGTTGGAAATCTTTTAAAGATATTTAACCTTATTTTGGCACTATTCAATAACTTTCTATAGGAATAACGCCCATAGATGAGAGACGTGTCGCTGAAATCTACAGAACTTGTCAAAGCGTTTTCTGTTTTTGGTGTTGGGATTTTGGGATAGAAGAATGCTCAGAAATGTCCAAGATCTTAAAAAGCTAACTGTGTGTGAGAGGTAAAGCTGAGCTGTAATGCAGATCACTGGACATAGATTTATATGGTAATGCTTGGTAAATAACCACAGTTGAACTCTGTCTCCTTGCCTCTCCCTTACTCTATATGTCCCTGCACTTAGAGGTGTGTTGATTAACTCTATGGTCAGGATGTATAGATTATCTCCAGTCTCTTCTTACTGCAATATGAAGTGAGGTGTGTGCACTTAGCAATGTACACGCACAATTAACCACATTCATCAACACACTCAAAACAAACACACACACACACAGACACACATTTTAATTTGCATTCTAATCAACATCAATCTTCTATGCTCTTGGAATCTGACGTGCTATAGAGGCTAAATGTAAGTGTTCAGTTGTTATTGTTCATAAACGCATCTACACCCCCTTCAACACACACACACACACACCTGCTCTCCATTACATCTCCATCATCCCCTGCAGTGGTGAGTGTCGTCATGGTGACCTAGAGCCAGCCAAAACAGGGGAAAAAAACAGGACTAATTAGCGTTGGAGCAGTTGATTGGTTTGCGGCGGTAATTAACACAGGTGAGGTTAATTAGTTCCCATGAAACCAGCCCGTCTTGGCTCACGCACGGGAAGAAAACAGGAGAGTGGGAGGGAAAACACACACACATACACACACACGCACGCTAACACTTACACACATTTACACGCCGATACTTTATGACTTGTGAAAGTTGGGGAGGGATTTAATATGCGCCAAGTGCTCCCTCCTGGGACTGGTGGAGGGAAATTTACCCTCATTAATGAAACCAGGACAAACCTGTTGTAGGTGCTCTCTCGCTCCAATCCGCCGGGCAGGATTACAGCTCCGTCTCCCGCTTCTTCTCTCAAAGTGGGCAGAGGAACCTAGGGCTCGGCTGGATTGATTGTGTCGTCGTTAAATCAACACATTTTTGTGAAGCTTGACGACTTGAAGCACCGATGGAAAGTGAAAGATTTGAAGTGTTCTCAACAAAAACCTGATTGGAAAGCTGTTAATTTAAGTAGGAGTTAAGTGGGAGTGCTGTGGCTTTTCAGGACTGGAGTGTGACAACAGTGTCCCACTAAGTGGATTGCGTGAACTCTGACGTGTGTGTAAGTAAAAAACAATGAAGGGAACTAGGGTACTAATGAGGATTTTATAGCTTAGGAAGAGTAGCTGTTGCCAAAGGCGGGACACTTGGAATTCAAGCGCGTTTGAGATACAGAAGCACAAATCCAAGAAGTGTTTACTGGAATAGGACACATGTAAAACTCATTTATGCATTACTCAGCCACATCCACAGAAACGCACATATGTGGCGGAACAGTGTTGCATTGATTGCTGGAGGTCCGTGTGAGAGGAATTTCACCGTGAGGTGAACCCAGTTTAAATGAGATGAAAAACATATACCTCACATTTCTCTCCAGCTTTCACTCCTCTCTCTCTCTCTCTCTCTCTCTCTCTATTTCTCTCGCCACTTCATGGGGGTTGGGAATCCGCAGAGTGCTATTATAAAGCTATGATGTAAGGGCCGCTCTCATGGAGCAGGGCCGGGACCTGCAAGCTAAAATGAGATGGAAAACACATACAGGCAGCCTCCCCATAACCCGATATATCCTGGAGGGATCCCTGTGTGCCTGGAGTGACAATGACCCGGGCTGAATAACAAGCTGTCGTAGGAGGTTGGCCTGCTGTAGCCATAGCCACTTTCAAAATCTCCATCATCCCCCCAAAACACACAAATGAGTAAAACTGTCAGCCATTCGCAGCACACAGAACACCATCCAAAGTTGGAGGTGAGGTCAATTTTTGTGCTTGGCCAACATTGTATCAGCGTTCTGCCATGGACCTGGTCAAAAATGGCAGCAGTGTATGTGTCTAAACTGCATTTTTGACCAAAAATATACCATATATTTTTAGTTGTATGGACTGTGACAAGCAGTTAACTGGCAATTGACTTTAACATTTAATTCCAAGCTGTGACAGTCACGTTGACACGCATAATGACATGGAAGAAACACACTTAAGTTTGAGTGAGCAGTTGTCTGTCTAAAATCTCTAGAACTGGGCAGATTTCCACGGCGATGGCTAGGCTGAGGTTTAATGTGTGTGTGGAGAATGTGTGGGGTGTGTGTGTGTGTTATGTGCTTCGTCAATCAGCGAACGCCAATGTGCTCCTTCTTCCTGCGAAGCAGTGATTTATACCGAAGCAGTGCATCTTTCATCAGCTGCAACTTCGTAAAAAAAAGTCTTAAGAGGGACGCTCTTTTTTGGTGAGGCAGCTTTCGCGCTCTGTTTGCAAGATGGCAAGGGCATGAAAGCCCCCTCCTCCTTCGCTTCATCTCCTCGGAGAATGTTATTACGCAGATGAATTGATGGCTTGTCACTCCACTAGACTTCGCTGGGGTGTTCAGCAAAGTAGTTAGGTAATGGCCCGCCTAGAAAGAGGAACGAAATAAATAAATAACTGGAAGCACAACAGAGTTAAAATACCTCACGCTCGCTAAATAAATCAGAAGTAGCCGTGAATTGGCGTTCCTAGAGAGAAGGGGTAAGGGGAGTGATGTATTTTTCATGCCCAGACATCTGAAAAGTGGTGTTGCACTGCCACAAAAGGAGGAGAAAACATATCCTCCTTGGCCTCAGACATGTAGGCTCTCTCTGTCTCTCTCTCTCTCTCTCTCTTAAACTCCTCTAATTAATCTCAGGTTTGCCGCAAACACGTGTAAGGGAGGATATGGCCAGACTCGAACACACAACCTCTTGGTTCCTAACTAAGTGTCCTACAGCCAGAAGCCAGATCTAAATAGTAGTTTTTTTAAGCTACAAGCTACTTTAAAAGCTACAGCTAACTTGCTGTTTGACTACAATAAAATCCACAGAGAAAAGGTAGCCAAGGTTGACTCAGTCCTCCACCTAGCGAGAGTGCACTTTGATGCAGTGAGTAGGCACTAAATAGTAGTAGCTTATCACATGCCACTTCTGCCAATTCAACACCAATCATAGACTCTTCACCTTGAATTAGCTACACTACGACAAGCTACTGAAAAAGTAGTTGAATATTTTAGATGAAATAAGTGCCTTCACAAAAAATATACTGGCTTTGGTTTTGGGTATATAAAGTGCAGAACTTTCAAAAATTTATCAAATTTCAAACAATAGCTAGAGAGAAAGACATCAGTCATTCTCTCGGCCTCTTATGTGATTCCCAAGTGGATGGTGTGCGTTGTGGCCTGAAGATAACAGCGGAAGTGTAGGGTGCCTTGTTGTGGTGGAGAGGATGCCGCTGGCACTGCTAAACAGCTCAGTGTTTGTCCCTGCGGTGAGCCTTCACCCCCTATACACCCACTACCCCTCCCCCCCCACACACACACTGCACATTCCCTTTTCAAGGCACATCTGTCTGCCAAAACACCTGCCTCCAGGTGTTCCTTCTGCAAAAACAAACCAGGGTTCAGACCATGACTCGAATACTAGCGGCTGAGAGGAACAATAGGACCTTCATCTTCTTTTTTTGGAAGGATAACAGTATTCCTCAAAACAACCAGGTAAACTGGCTAATTAGACTCAAAAAACAACAAGCTTGTTATGGTCTGATGAGTGGGCGCTCGGGGCTGGATAGGGACAGCGTCTTTGGAGCATTCCAGATGCCGATGAGTTTGGAGTGAGGGAGCGACACATATCGTTGACTCTGTTTTATAAGTTATGCGTTCCATTCTGAGGGCTGTGGCCTAAGTGTTAGGGCTGGGTAATGACAAAAACTGTCATTCAGGATCTCTAACCCTGTCACCTGGCTCTGCCCCAACCAGGCTGGGCCTACATCTGTGTGTGTTTCGTACAAATATTTTAAATTATACACTCTTATATTAGAAAAATATCCTAACTTTAATAGTTGAGCATAAATACAGTACAGTTCTTGTCAGTGAAGTATAGTGGCAAAAACACAAAAAACATAGTTATTGATTAATCAGTCAAAGTAAAACGTTATCAAAGTTAAAAAAAAAAAAAAAAGAGTCATGATGTTGATTTGAGGTTATATTGCCCAGGCTTACAAGGTAGGTAACATTTTAGGGCAGAAATTTTACAAATTCTACTACCTTTTATAGTTCCTTATCTTAGCTTGATGCAAGATCTGTCTATCATGATATGGCCCGTTGGTTAACTGTGAGTAAAATGAGACAACGTACAAGCAAAATGCTGGAATGTACTTTTCAATGTGAGTGTGTGTTTTTAAATGATTCTTCAGGGCCAAAAAAGTTCCAATATGGATGGGAAACATGGCAGCACAAGAAAACACGTCCTGTTTCATCCCGACTCCAAAGAAAGTTGGAAACATGGACCACTCGCTGCTGCGGGAGAGAAGGGGAAAAAAACAGTTATATAACGAAGCGCGGGGGTCTTCGGCAGTGGGCGTCTTGTGCTTAATTGATGTCGGGGGGCTTTTTGAAGTCGGAGGGAGAGTCTGGCGAGCGCCACTGATCTGAGGAAGTGAACGGAGCCTCCGACGCTGGCCGATGCCAATCTCGCCCAGACTGCCGCGCCCTGCGCTAACTCTGCTTCGCCGCCGCCTCGCCTCGCCTCGCCGGGCTGCTCACTGCTTTCTTCTGCCCGGAAAAAAACCCAGATAAGTTTGGTGGCACGCAAAAAAGCGCTTCCCGCGAGTTGCCGTCCCTTTTTTTTCGCAGTGCCTGAGAATGGTGCTGGAAAGATACATTTGAGTCTTTCTGGCTCCTTTTCCAGTTCTGTGGAACGCAGAGCGATCTGCCTAACGCTAATGAGACAAGCCGAGCTAAAGAGAAGGAAGACATGGAGGGAGTGCGGGATGGAGTGAAGGAGGAGGTGGGGGGAAGGGGGAGTTTGAGGGGAGTAAGGGGTGTGTCAGGGGCCCAACCCACACTAATGAAGGCAATTGGCTGGTCATTTTGTGATTCAGTCAAGCATGAGCTGCACATTTGTAGCCAGGCCTAGGTGCTTATCTCCACCACGATTGGGAGGGCCAGGGGCAGTCAGGCTTTTTTTCTGTTTTTTAACTACAGCAGGGGATCTGTAGTGTTAAACGGTGGCTTTTCAAACTACAAGCTACTTATGATTAAGCTACAGCCATGTTACTGTTTTCATATAGTACTGTAGTTAACTACGCTACACGTTACAGAGAAGTAAAGGCTAACACCACCTAAGCTATTTCATCCAGTGTGCTGTATATGTGCTGTAGATGTGCAACGTCTGTCTGTTTCACTTTTCAGAGTCATACATACATAAATACAGCCCTGAATTCTTGCTTCCATCTTCCTCAAGGTGGACTTCATGTTTCAACTCCATCTTGCAGCTGCCAAGAGTGCGCTGTAATGCAATCAGTATGTGCCACATTGGCACGGTAGCCTATCAGATGCTGCTTCTGTCAATTCAACACCAGTGAGAAACACAGATGTTCCAGACTTTGTCACACTACATCACTTTTTGTTTAAAAAAGTAAGTTTTAAAAGTAGTTTCGTTACTGATAAGCTGCTATAAAAAGTAGTTTAATTAGAAGCACCAGGATGGACATTTTCCAAACACAGTCCGAAGTCTCCTCATGTCATTTGGGGCTACTTCACGCAACTTACTTCTACTTCCCATTGGTGGGACAATGTATTTTGATCCATGCTGGTGCTGCGGCAATGTGCTGAGGTGTGGAATGAAGTTGTAATGTGTCCCATAGCTCAATACTGCAGGTGTCGAGGAAAAAAGGCATTATGGAGATGTTTTTTCCTTTTTTTGTTCCTTTTCTGAATGAGACAGCGGCGAGGCGGGCCCAGGACTGGTGGAGGAAAGTAAATAGGCTCCTGGATCGGCAGCAGGACTTAGACTCCATGCATCCTGATGCGAGGGTTGTGGTGGGTTTATGGAGATCGGGGGAAACCAGCAATCACGAATGAATGCACACAAGACCGGCGGCTCGCTTTGGGGTAACAATCCAGTCTGCGTTTTAGCTACATAAAGAGCTCTCATTACTCTCGGGGAATTTATAAACAACATATCATCCCATTTCAGACACACTCTGCTTCCTCTAGCTTACACACGCATATGCATATAGGCATACATGTTTACCCACATATACACACTCTGCCACGGAAATGAGATTGGTTGCAGTGATGGCTGTTTTGATCTGGATGAACGTGTCTTAAAAGACGCCGTCTGTTTTGACACCGGCGGATGCGGGAGAAGCTGAGCGTTTGAGCCAGCGTAATGATGTCTGTTAATGTTTTCGTATTTTAGTTTTCAATAATTAAAAATGCGCGTGGTCTGCGGCCACTTAAGTCGCAATCAATTATTCATTAGCAACATGTTAATTGCGTCCACGGTGTTGCATATTTAACAAAATGCTAAATTAACGGTAGGGAAGGAGAGTCATGGAAAATGGACAGAAATTTGAATTTCAGACGGAGACTAGGGGAAGCGGGAGGAGGAGGAGGACTGAGCGACAGGCCAGCTTATTAGTCTAACGAATTAATTAAATAATTAGTGACCGAGTGAGAGAGAGACAAGCCAGAGAGTAAGGCAGGGAGAGAGAGAGGTAATCAGCAAATGAGTGAGTGAGTAATTAAAGAAAGGATGAATAAGTGAAGGCATAATGGATGAGCGCCTCGCAGAGGACAGTGTCCATCCTCTGTGAAAGGCAACACTATGCAAGAACCCCAGCGTGACAGCCAGTTCAGGCTCTCACCTTTCCTCTGGCGCTGGAAGCCTAATCGCTTAATCGCTGTCTACTGTAGGCATCACCATTTACAAAGGGTCCAGACTCCTTTGTCTGCTGGCCCTTTGTGTATGTGTGTGTGAGTGTGTGTGTGTGTGTGTGTGTGAGTGCATGCCCCGCATAACCAAGCTTGATGTCTTACTGTGATGTATTTCAGTGCTGTTCTTAGATTTATGGAACCCTTCTAGAATAGGAGCCCATAACCCCATTAAATCAAGCCATGCTGCTGCTTCACTCCTTCTTCAGCGAGCCTTCGCTTACATTCCAGGTCGGCAAACACTGGATTTTGCCCTTACCATTGCCAGATCTCTTCCCAAGCAGGCAGGCCATGCAGGCAGGGAGTCAGGGACGGGAGTTAGGAAGGGAGTGAGGGAGGGAGGATAGACCGTCCAGGCCGGATGGGGATGGACGGCTCTCTGACAGTGTCTGGACGCTGACATTTCTCTGCTTGGATAACCATCACCACCACCCCCCGCCAAACCACGAGAGGGAGGGGGTAATGTCAGCTGTCAATCAGCCCGCTCCCCATGTTGCGCCCAGTCTGTCTGATGGACAGACAAAGAGGTGACCTGTGACCCCTGATCCCTTGCTCTCCCTTTACTCCCTTACCCCCTCTTCCCTTCTCTGGCTTCCACCCCTCCCTCGTCCTGTTCCGAGCTGGAGGAGCTGAGCCATCACTTTAAGGGCAGAGGAAGTGGAGCACAGGTGGTTCACTGTATAGATCTCTCTGCTTATCCTTATGCCGAAGAGGAGCATGGCCATGGCGTGCCACGCTGAAACACCTGGTCCTTGTCGTCGTCTTTGCTGCTGCTGCTGGCTCTGCCTTTCTTATAGATGTATGGATGTGCACATGGGGCCATATGTCTAATATACTGCTTATATGGGGCTTAAATTTCCTCCGCCCCCTCCCTTCTTTCTTTCCCTCCCTTTCTCTCCGATTTCTGGAGGTTGTAGTAAGTTCTGTGTGCTCAAAGCTAGTGAATCAGAGTTTCGGGTGACACGTCGGTTCCCCCTACTCCCCCCCTTTTTTGCCTTGTTGTTCTCTTTTGTGCCTTTTTGTCTTTGTTGTGCCTGCCGGACCGCCTCAGCCCCTCACAAGATGGCGACGTGGGGCTCTTCCTCCTCAGGCATGTAAGATGAGCAGTCCAGGAAGGCAGGCAGGATCGGTGGGCCAGCTGGAAAGGGGGGCGGGGGTTGGGGTATACCACTGAAACAGGAAGACACAGCATTCTGTTTGCAGAGAAAGAGAGAGATGTGTGTGAGAGAGAGGTCACCCAGTGTTACCCATCAGGCCGTTGGCCTTCAGCACAGTGTCCAACAGCATGGCAGGGAGGCAGGAAATGAAGGGCAGCAATGGCACATGGCAGACATTGACACCCGGTGACCCCTCACCTCACTGAGTCATTCTACACTCATGCTGACAAAGGGCTAAAAACTCCACTGGTTGTGGGAGTTACCTAGGTGGAGTGATGTGTGTCCCCTTTTACGCCTTCTTGTGACCCAGCACAATATATGCCTGTTTGCTTTAAAATGACCAGGTGTTTCTGATTGCTGTTGAATTGGCGGAAGTGACATCTCACAGGCTACTTGTGTGTCTATACAGTATATCTAAAAATTCAAATAGTTGGTAGTGTAATGGTTAGGGCGTACGCCCCATGATTGGAAGAAGAACAATCAAGCGAAAAGCTTTGCTGATCCACCCTCTGGGGACCTGATCGGTTTTAGGGGGTATGTGAGACGAGGACAAGGTGAAGAGGGAGGGAGGAGGGAGACTGGGAGACCTCTGGACATGTCAGAGAAGCGGAGGAGTGACAGATGGAGACAAAGGGAAAAGGGGAAAAGAGAGAGGAGGAGAAAAGCGTCCTGCTGTGTCCTTCTGTCCCGCTCACGCTGAGCAGTGCTCGAACACTGCAAACAGCAGGGCCCTAATCTGATGGCTTGTGCCTCTGTGTTTGAGTGTGTGTGTGTGTGTGTGTCTGTCTGTCTGTGTATGTACTACTCATGTGGAGGTCACTATGGAAGGGAGTAGAGTGAATGTCATGCAGCCAATAGGGCACCCTGAGCTGAGATGGAGGGTCATGGAAGCAAAACTGCAGCCTGCTGGGGGGCTTTGATGGGTGGCACACATACATACACACACACACACATACCCCTTGTGGCCCTCTGGCTGCACTCCTGGCCTCCTGGGTTGCCTCAGTGGAGGGAAGGGAGGGAGCGGAGGGCTGGCGAGGTTCGAGTGGGTCGAAGTCCAACTCCATTGTCTTTGTTTTGACCCCAGGCACGGCGAAGCTGTTTCCAATTACGCCCTCGGATCGAGTGGCGTGTATTTTTATGCGTTATATGGGATAGTAATTGACTATAACTGCACTCTCTTAACGTTATCCAGGTGTTACCGGTTGAGTGTGTGAGATTAGACCCCAGGTCCTACAGGCGCAGTGTGTGGGTGTGTGTGTGTGTGGGGTAAGTCATGCCAGAGTTAGACACTGTATTCTAACTTGGCCCTGCAGGAGCTGTAGGGAGATTGGCCATGACTTACTACTGGGCCTGTGCATGTGGCAGGGCATCCAGCCCACGTGTGTGCGTATGTGTGTGTGGGCAGGTTTTGGGTGGGTGCTTGTGAAGACCTGCTTGTCCCCTAAAAGAGGTTTTTGTAGCTTTGTGATAAAATCCTAAAAATCCCTTACTAATAAAATGTTAAAAAGTGTATAATTTTAATAAGTCCTTAGATAAGAACAGAATCTACAAATGATGACAGTCCTATGCAAATGTTATTGCAGTCTTATTAGTACAAAACATTAGCTTATTGGGTTTTCTTCAATTCTACAAGTGTATAATAATACACTAATTAAATCTCTTAACTTTGTAAAGAATAAATTTTACAAAAAACTTCAGAAATTAGTGGTAAATGAGGCCAGATATTTGCATGTTTCTACATCCCCGTATTGCAGCCTCCTGCATTTTACAAGCCAGTCTAATCTGCCGCTGTATATTTGCGTAACTCCTGCTCTCCTACAGAGACCTGCCGCTGGTTGTAATGTAGGAGCTGCAGGCGGCAGCCTTTTCCAGGCCACACATGGGCAGCATTTTCCAAGCCACCTGCCTGCTGGAAGCTTTAACAGCGCCCCCTCTCTTCCCTGTCCCAACACAGCAGCACCTCCTGTCCCTGTCCTCCAGCATTTTCACAACTTAAACCTAAACCCTAGCCTAGCCTTGTGAGTCAGCAAACCTACATGTGAATTGCTATGCTTCTATTCCATCAGACTTGGTGTTTCCATGTGGGCAGCTGTGTAGGTCGGAGGTAAGACACATTTAGGTCTGACTTACCCACTCAGGCTGGATAAACCTAAATGTGAATTCCTTCTATCCTACTTCTATCCTGTCGGTTTAGAGACTTGTGTGGTGTTCTTGTGTGTGGACAGGTCTGAAGTGAAAATGAAAAAGGGTAGACAGGTGTCGCTGTGGAGAGCCATGCCTGCTTGAGAACGAGAGAGGGAGAGAGGGAGGCCGAGTTCAGGGCTGCCTTGCCACCGTTGACACCATAGAATAAACACATTCGGCAGCACGGCAGAGCGCTGAGCTGTCACTTTCAACAAGCTCATTACTGTCACTTCATTAAGACTCCCGCACGCTCGACTTTGATGCTAGTGGAAGCCAGGGATGGGGGAGTAAACGAGAGAGAGAGAGAGAGGGAGAGGAGAGAGAGAGAGAGGGAGAGGAGAGAGAGAGGGAGAGAGAGAGAGAGAGAGGGGGGAGAGGGGGCAGAATGTAAGTGATGGATTGCAGCAGGCTGTAATGGGTCCAATTTGTGATTTTTTTTTTCCAGGGAAGCGGAATAAATGTTGTGCTTTTATTATTTTTTTACTTTGCGTTTTTTTTGGTCAATCTGGCAAATGATCCGGTTTCAATTGTTTGTGTTATTGAATAATACACTGCTTGCGTTGATCATTCTCTCTAATGTGCTTTTTGGCCGTTTGACAGGGCGATGGCAGTGATGACTGATTTGATGAGTGTGCCTATGTGTGTGTGTTTATATATATATTTGTATGTGTGTGCATGCGTGCCTGTGCGTAGGGGGATGTTTTGAATGATATGATTCATGTTTTATTGATGGTAAATAAAAAAAAAAAATTAAAAGATGGTATGGGGGCCCGTTTCTGAGCCAATAAGCCGTGCTCCGCCAGCATTGAAATGCATGCTCCGATCCTTCGCTAATTAAAGCAGCAACTTCAGAAATGCATTAATAACCGTTAATTAGGAGGATGCTATTTTCAACATAATTTGCTAATTAGTTCGGAGAGACGCTGCTGTGGCTGTGACTGTGGCTGTGGCTAATTATCGCTGGGTCGAAAACGACAGACATTTGTGACTCGAGTCAAAATCACGCCATTATAAGGTCCGGCAGTGTGGCGCTCGATAGAAAACTCTTAATGACTCTAGGTGTGTTCAAGAGGGGTCACTTGCCCTTTAAATCATACTAAGTAACACAAACAAACACACACATATCTAATGCTGGCTTTAGTTGAAGCAGCAACGCAAGGTGTTCCAGCTTATGAAAGCATAGAGATGCAGAACACACACTCTAAAGAGTGTTATCAGGTTTCCTCTAGACCCCCCAACCCCATCCCAGCCTTTGGATATTGGGGTGTAATAACGCTGAGAGCAGGTGGAAATACTTCTCACCCCTCGGTGTGTGTTACTTCCTACAGTGTGACCTGTCAAACTCACAGCTGCATCACTGGTCTCCTCTTTCTCTGTGCATGTGGGGGGTTTTGTCTATGTGTGCACATGTTTGTGCCATGTTTACCTGTATTTGCAGGAACAAAAGGTCCCCCGCTAAAAAGTAAAACATGAAAAACAAACACAGTGGGCACCAGTTAAAGGTCCACATGAGCTAAAATGCTCTTTGAAAAATAATAAATAAAAAAAGGTGAACTCTCAGTTGAGGTTGGGTTTAGGATTACGCCTTGGAACATTTGTTGTATTCTGAATTATTTCTGATCAGAATCTTGATAAATCCCTGAGGAGGAATTTAGTTTAACTACAGTCTCTCCAGCTTCTAAAGTAGTATAACCAAAAAAAATACATTACTATGTACTAGTTAATTCAGAATATAAATATGCCCTTTTTGTAAATACCGAATTGTCCCCTAAAAAGTACAAAAACATGAGATTTGTCGTTTTTGCTGTCTTTATGAGGGACAATTTTCCAAAAATTAAAAAATCCTCTCATAGTAAAGTTCCAGCTTTTATTTGTAAGTATTAAAAGACTTGTTTATATCTATTGTTCTTGTGATATACATTATGTGCACCCGGGGATAGATACTGGTGAAGTCCAGTGCGTTTACTTCCTTCTTTTACTTCTTTTCAACTGTGGTCAAAGTCTTATGAATAATTCACGGCCGACTCTTGGGCTTGTTGCAGAGGCACTAACTGGATGATATTTTGTTGTTATTGACTCTCCTTTTTAAATGAATTTCCTTTGACTGCCTGAGGGAGAATTCTTTAATATTGTCCACAATTAAAGGCAGGCCAATCTGTTCATATCCTCGATTTTCTGTCCTCACCGACTATGACTTACTGAGCGTTTGAAGATGTTAGAATACGTGGTTGTTAATGGGCTGAACATTCTAATCTAGCTGGACGCTGCACACCTGCTGTATGTTACCCTAATATGAGGAGTATTCGGGGCTGTATAGGGGTCAAGTTTGGCTCAGCTTCCACTGTAAGGGATTTTATGAGATCTGGCACTCTCCAAACTACGTATTATGTGTGTGTGTGAGTGTGAGGGTGCATATATGTGTACGTGCATGTGTGTAGGTGTGTGTCTGTGCACATATTTATGACCAAACAAGCATATAAAAGCAAACGTCCGTCTCCCCCTTTACTTCTTGTACTATTTTCCAGCTTTGCAGATAGTAATGCCTAAGAAAGTTGATACATATTAAAATTACTCAACCAACATGTTTTAAATAAAATAACACTTTCTCTCAGTGGATGTCCTTGTCCCTTTACACACTTTTGGCATTCTTTAAGCCACGAGGGAGCCGGAGATGCTTTTCACGCAGCGCTGAGTATTTGTTGGCTACTTCTCCTATGAGTTGTTGAACCTTTGAAGAAGATTTTAAGTTGAAATGCACTGCAATAATATTCAAGCTGAGCGACAATGTGTCTATTTACATTTGCCAAAGATTCTGATTTCTAGCATTAATCATTAAGTCTTAATATTAAAATGAGAAAAAAATAGTCAGCTAGGGACCAGACATGTGTATTGGATTTCATTTGTCAGATTTTTGATGGAGAACTTTTGCATTTTCTGGTGACATGCTGTTGCAAAATGGCCTGATCATATTTTTTAAAACTCAAACATTACTAGTGACTTGTCTAATTTTTGAGTATTCATGCAGTGATCGTTTCTAATTTGATAGGCTGATTGGAGGGATTTTTTGCTACTACCCAGAGCTGGTGCTGGGGAAGTTATACTGCCATTTCAGGAATTCCTGTTTGGGCCTTTGGTTCCCAGTGTAAGTGTGTGTAGAATCTATAGAGGCTCCCTCCAGGAGAGGTAGGAGAGGGGTCGGAGGGAGGGAGGGAGGGAGGTAACAGAGGAGGCTGGATGAGTTCAGTGGGTTAAGAGGCGAGGGGGAGCGGGCTGGAGGCTGTGTAATTGGAGGTTAGCATGTAGGAGGACTTCTGAAAGACCCTTGTTACCCTCCTCAGGCAGAGGGAGCAAAGGTCATTTATATGAATGTAGATTGCAATTGAACGTTGGAGTGTGTGATGGACAAAGGTTCCCTGTGTGTGTGTGTGTGTGAATGTCTCTATTACTTCATGTTAGATCTGTAAACCATCCATTCTTAATGCTTGTCACTTGTACTAATTATTGTTGTCTTTTTCCCCACCATGCTGTTCCTACCTGATGCATCTGGAAACAGGTAAAGAAAAATTTTCCTTCTTAGCTTTTGACTCTTCAGTGCATTTTAGGATTTACATGCACCACTGCACAGAGGAACTGGCTGCGCTCTGTGTGTGGCTCAGATTCCTCACATCTATCCCCATTATCCTTGCACTTCTCTCTCCCCCTCTCTCTTTCTCTCTCTCTCTCTCAGAGACCTTTACTTATCACGGCTAATGACTTCCAAATACTTCATCAGCATGTGGCCTTAACCTTGCTGTTGTTTCCAAACACTGTAACTGCTCTAATTAACTGCTTCCCCCTTCTGTTTTCGGCTACCCCAAACCGTGCACGCACACCCGGCCCCTCACACACACACCCACAAGCTCACACACACACATACACCCTTTCCTGATCCCTCCCCTGCTTGTGCTCGAGTTCATATGCCGTGCGCTTTCTTTAGGACTCCAGCTCGACAAAAGCAATATATTAACAGAACGTGGAGAGAATGGACGATGTCAGAATCCCGGTCAGACTCCTCGCCGGCCATATGCGCCTCGCCCCAAGCCCCATTAAAGTGCTTACTCCGATATTCAGTCAAGGACTCGCGTGCGTGAGCGGGGCAGCGCACACTCGTGGCCCTAATGTACAGCGCCGAGGCCAATACAGCGTGTCTCAGCAAGTTTACACAGTAAAGCCTTATTCTCACTAACACTAACATACGGCTCAATGCTGTCAGCTGGTTTAGAGGAAGACAAAAAAAATTCTTTCCTCCTTTTGTGTTTTTCATTTGCATATCTAATTTTCTTGATCTCGTACCTGGATTTTGGCCTCTTGAGTTCTTTGAGAGGTCTGTGTGTGTTTGTGTGTAGAAGAGAGAGCAAGACAGAGTGGCGGGCAGGTTCAAGGATCTTCTTTCTGCTGGGTAAACATATCTCAAGGTTCAGCTTTTTTAAAATCCGAAAGCTCCTGCTGAGGGCCAGGCTGACCTCATAAGTTTATTAATCACTTTCCCCCCCTCCTCGTATTAATTATTCAGTGCTGCTTTTTTGCACGTCCGACCCACTCAAAAAAAGCGGCCCCTCCGTTTCCGAATCCGAACGAGTCCGCCGAACTCGATAAGCTGGCCGTCGTCTCGTTAATCAAATTAGGTATAAACCGAAATTGACAGTTTTCATTAATTATAAAGGATTATTCTAATTGCGATTCAAATTTATTCATTTAGAACAGACGGCATTCAGTAATATTTCAGCGCATTTGCATATTAAATGGAGAGGGCGGCTGATTAGGCATGGTAATGTATGCGCGCTGCCTTATTTTGCTTCTGCCGGGCCATATGCGGCGTGGTGGCTGGGGCAGGTGAAGGCTCCAGAACGTGTTTAATTTGTTTGACAAACACGGAGGGGGACACAACACGTCCTCTGGCACCCTGCGCCCCAGTCACCTCAGTGACCCCCGCCTCCCCCTTTAAGTTTAGCCTTAGCTCAAGATGGGCCTCTGTTCCCAGATCAGCTTCTTCACAGCTAGGGATTGCATGAAGGCCTTATTTTAGGCTTTGTTTCACATACAGGGCTAATTTCCCAGTCGAGGATTAAGCCTAGTCCTAGACTACCTTTGAGTGTGAATGGTAAATGTCCATTGGTACGACAACTTAGTTCAAGACTAGGCTTAAAGGTGATAAAATTCTCATTATAATGTATTGGAGTAGCGTTAGGATGCTTGGTAATGGACTAAGAAGTCTTAAGTTCAAGTCTGGCTCTATCCTAATACCATCAGTGTTGGGGAAGCTACTTTTAATTGGTAGTTTTTCAAGTTACAACCTACTAATGATTAAAACTAAGCTACAGTCAAGCTACTGTTTTAATACAGTACCTACACTACAAGCTACAGAGGAAGAAGTTAGTAACTACTTCAAAGTCACTTCATCTAGTAAAACTCCATATTTTTGCTGTATTATACTCTTAAATGAAAGGAATTAAAATGTGAAACATGATGTTAAAAGTAATATGAAAATCTCTGGTTTTTTAACAATGTAATATCAAATCACAGTAAGTTTTCAATCTATTTTTGTTTGTATAAGTTACATTAAAACGTTTCAGATCTGTTGAGTTATACAATTTGATGAATATTCACCATACTTGGAGCTGCTGAGAGTGCACTATGATGCAATGAGTGTGCCACGGTAGTGTATTAGAAACCTCTTCTGGTAGTAGACATAACCCGCCTTGGTAAAGAGAGAAAATTACTGGTATTTTTTGCAACAGTGTAGTGTTTTGCAACTCTCCATCGAAATTTAGAAAATAGTTACTGGACAAGTGTTTTAGTACAGCGTTTAAAAGTAGCTTTACTACTGATAAACCACTGAAAAGTAGTTAAGGTAGTAGTGTTGCTACTTTTAGTTAATCACACCCCAGCACTACCACCATTAAGTAACTGAGCGAGATCTTTAACTTAAGGATTCTCCAGAAACACTACAGCTGTGAGAGGACATATATGTGAGAAATGTAAATAATATCCAGCAAAATGTCTATGAAGACATGCTATACAAAAAGGAGTGTATAACCTGAAAAGCTAGGAGTGTGCTCCCTAACTTACCTCTCTTTACCTCCGACAAAGACTTTTTGAAACTACTAAACATAGAGCAGTGGCCTATTGAGCTCATTTTTTTGGTTCATTTTTATACAACAGCCTTGTTATGTCACTTTTGTGTTCTTAGTCCATTAGGTTAATTCAGACCCATTCATCCTTAAGTCACATTCAATCGGATTTTGTTTAATGCTTGCCTCTACATTACGGGACGGCGGAATTTGCGGTCGCGATTCGCCGCAAAGGGCGTCGCTTTTGGGGTGATTTAAAACAATGCTCAGAGCAGATAAATAAAGAAGGCTTAAATGAGGGCATCTATCTGCAGAACGCTGTGCGCAATGTGCCCTTGCCCGCTCTGCCAGCTTTTTAATCAAGTTAAATATAGCGAGTGGTATAGGCCTGCAATTTAGTTTATGCAAACTCGACGCCAATGTTTATGCATCATTCTCCAGCAGTGAAAAAGTGCTTTCCCGCATAATGCTGTGCTTTAACATGAACACAATGGGCCAGATTTTACGCCGATGATTTTTTTTCTTAACCAAATCCCACAGCAATAAAGCGTTATTAGATTCCTCAGCAGAGGTCGACCCACTTTGCAAGGTCAGACCGTGACCCTACACCTCTGTCCTGGCGCCTCCCCGGGCTCTCGTCTTGGCCAGAGGCGCCTCTGGACGCTGGGTTGTTTATGACTGAGGGTAGAATAATTGTTTAGGCATGATTAGATAGACGAGGGATACGTCTGTGTGTGTTTTTGTTTGGATTGTGTTATTGCAGAGGGTGCGTTAGTTTACAGGGCAACATACCGATATTTGAGTGGGAGAGTTGTCCCTTGTTACTTGCGGTTTTAGGGAGGGCTGGGAAAGATTTCGGGGAACCCCCTTCCTGCTGGGGCGGCATTTTTGCCCCCCACCCCCACCCCCCGGTGCTGGCATTGGCAACTCAGTGGAGGCCCCTTTGATTGTCATCACTTGGTCTGACTCAGATTTATGGGGGTCGCTTTCAAGAGGAAGTGTTTCAATCAGCCATGCCTGCCAAGCATGTCCATCACCTCGACAGCCCTTTATTT
Organism: Distichodus sexfasciatus; assembly: GCA_032718565.1. Lineage (NCBI taxonomy): Eukaryota > Metazoa > Chordata > Actinopteri > Characiformes > Distichodontidae > Distichodus > Distichodus sexfasciatus. Next base: position 2,109,842 of record JAVGVS010000028.1, on the reverse strand, counting down.
ATGACTGCATAGGGGCAAAAGCTTGGACTACACACACACTCACTCTCACACGCATTCACACAGTACGCTCTCAGTCACACATTTCTCATTCGCACAGTCCCATATTCTGTGCGGCAGTTATATTATTTTATGTGCTCGGCTCTTTCCCTTTACTAGCGTGTTTTTCTCCCCTACTACAGCACCGTTTCTTCCCTCTGGTTAACCGAGTTCAGCTCGCTCATGGCTTTTCCCCTCCTTCTCTAAATCTTTGCATAAAAATCCCTCAAGGCGCGATCGGCAGTTAGAGACGAATTAAGGAATGGAAATAAACGGAATCCCGAGTTAGCATTTTGAATGAGGGTCCACACGTCTAGCTCAAAGGAGAAGCACATTTTAGTGGCTCCTGGGACCAGTCTGGTAAATGTCGGAACTCAAAACCTTTGGCGATGAGAAGTCCCTAAACGCGTAAATGTGCTTAAAAGGAGCACAAGCGAGTCCGAGCCCCGCCGTTCCCCTCCCCGAGCCTGTGTCTAGAACAGCAGGTAGAGAGGGTCCTCGCCACCACCCACTCCCCTCCCACCACTTATCCATTTGTTCTGAGAAATATTTAAAGACAAGGCAGCATGGAATTACCAGACATGGTGGAGGATTAGGCCGAGAGCAGGCACCGATAAATTTTTCAGTGCAATGAGATGTTGTGGCTGAATAAAACATTGCTCTTTAAATAGACATGGACCAATATGGAGGTGTTCCCGTTTGCCGGTGAGTGTCAGACTTCCACAGTCACACACAGAGGCAGCGTGCTGCGGATTGAGGTAGCACATTTATTTGGTGGGGTTTTTTGTTTAAAGTGCTTTTGAGTTTTCAGTTATAATATTCTCAAGGTACATACAGTATGTTTGTTCTACTTTTACTTTGAATTCAGAGCATGCTTTTGGCAGCTGCGAGATGGAGTCGGATCTCATATATCTTTGTCTCTGTTTGAGAGAGAGGGGGAGCAGATACGGACTGTGTTTCATCCACTCTTGCTCTCTCCCTCTCTCTCTCTCTCGCTCCCTCCCTCCCTCCCTCCCCGTCAGTGACCCCACTGTTACTCTGAGCCCTTACAGATGGCCCAGGCTCAGATAGCATCTGCCTCTCCCCATCCATCACATGCAGCATTACTGTGGCGTTCCGCGGCTGGGGGCCCTAGTGCGTGTGCCAGACCCCCTTCTCCTCTGTCTCCCTACATCTCTTCCTCTCTCTCCCTCTCTCTCTCTCGCTGCTTCGGGTCTCTGATGACGCCCCGCCCCCTTCTCCCTGTCCCGTCTCCCTATTGTCGTTCGGCTTGAGCCGAGTCAGTACAGCAGAGTTCACGGGGCCTCTATCACCCAGACCGGGCCGGGAAGTCGAGCTGAGGGCTGAGGCTTATTATTAATGGCCCCCCCTGCTGATGGCCGGGCCCTGGGGGTCAGGCTGCACCGCTCCTGGCATGGGACAGCGCCTCATAAATCTCCTCACATAATACGGCAGCCATGGGGGGGGAGGAGGGGTCAGCACGGAAACAAGGCAGTCAGGCTGAGATGAAGTGTCAGTGATGCATTGGCGATGCACGCCGCATGCAGGTAGCCGCTGCCCTGGCGGCGAAAAAGCCCCCGAAACCAGACATGGAGGTGGAGGAGGAGGCGGAGGAGGAGGAGGTGAAGAGGACGGGAAGAGAAGCTCGCTACCATGACAAAGGGAGATAGCTGATAACAGAGGTCCTCATTCACCAACCGTTCTTGAGAAGAAATTTGGTCTTAAAACCCATTTTCTCCGTTTTCACAAAGATTCTCCAGTTCGCTAGAGTTTTCTTATTTAGGATTTGTTCCTGGGTAAGAGCAGAATTACAACTGCTGAAGAGCAATCTTTTGCTAATTTTATGTTAATATCAAATATCAAACACGTTAGGGAAAACGTTTTTTCTTATCCTAAAGTTTCTTAAAGTTCCTAAAGTTGCGTTTCTTAAGAAAAAATATTGGCGAATGAGGCACAGAGATCATATCTGGAGATCTGGAGGACACTTTCTAGTCCCTGTGTTGTGTCCTAATGAGACACAGGCTATGAAAGATTACAGAGACACAGTTCTCGGTGTGAAAGTAGGCACTGTATTATGAACGGTGGCAGAAGTGGTGCGGATGAGGAACGGGGTGGTTTGAATTAGCAGGCTGGCCTCCCTCAGGGTCCCAGTCTAAACGGGGCACCCGACCAGAGATCGTCTCGTGTTGATGGACACGTCTCTCTGATTATTGTTTTTCGTGTCACTTTCGCATGTTCCCACGCTTTTAATCCACTCCAGACTTTGAGTTGAGGATTGCACTTTTCCTCTGTGATGATTGTCAGTGATAGCAGAGCAGACTTCATGACCAGACCCATTCACCAACCGTTCTTAAAATCCACTTTTGTAGTTTTCAGGGAGATTCTGACATTCATTAATGAGTTGTTATTAAGGGTTAGGGTTAGAACAGAATATAGAACTGCTGAAGAGTACACAAATTTTATTCCATGCCACTTTATTAGCTGAACATTAGCTTCTTATTCCTGTAGATTCTTCTTTTATAGCTTATAGTTATTATTCTTCCATTTTACAGTTGTGTAATACACAATAAACTGTTCAAATGTCTCAACTTTCTTAAGAACAAATGTAAGAAAAAAACTTAAAATTTAGTTGAATGAGGCCTAGTATATTTTTTATATTGATTATTTTATTACTTTTCCTTTAATTTGCTAAGAAATTTGTCAAATAAATGATTGAAACCCTTTTTAAAAATATTGAAAAGAAATCAGCTCAGTGTTTTTATCTGTGACTGGAGTAGCTTGGTGCAGAACCTGAGGGAAGCGATCTTCCCCGGGCCAGACGACAGCAAGACATTTAGTTACCGTGTTTCTCACCTAAATCTCCAATTCCGAATTCCGAGCGCCCCCGGCCCCTCTCTAGACACTCAGCACTTGCAACATCCTCGCCAGCCAAGCTATCGTCTCTTTCTGTCTCTTTCACTCTCACTTTCCCCCCTCCCTTTTCTGTCCTCTGTCCTCTCCCTTCGGCTGTGCTCTGGGCTACTCTCTCTATGTGCTGTGGACATAGAATGGGTATGTATTATTTCAATAAAGTGTGGAGACTTCCACTTGTAACACCCCCAATTCCTCCCGGCCCTCAGTCCCCTCCGCCTCCAGGAACTGCGCTTGGTGAACAGAATTAGTGCGGCGGCGCAACAAGCGTCCGCGTCGCTTTTGTTCCGCCGCCGATCTGCATGGCGGGGCCCATTTCTCAGGCAGATAAATCTGGCGGCGTGGCGCTCCGCGGCCCGCCCCGAGTAAATAGTGTAAATAATGAAAGGGCCTGCCAGCGCAGCTTGAGGAACGACTTCATCCTCCCCCTCGCTATTTATACGGCCCGCCAGAGAGGAACCGAAAGGAAATGGGCAGGAAAAAAGAAGTGAAAAGGAGCCTCCATCTGATTGGATAATGAAACAGCCCAGCTAATGCCTCCTGGGTAATAGAGATGGAGCGCTGCTTTGCGATTTGTGTGTGTGTGAGTGTGTGTGTGTGAGAGAGAGAGAGTAAGAGCTTTTAATTGAGAGGTGAGAGGGATGACTCTCTCAGGTTAACTCCATTCTTCAAGTGTCATTAATATGGATCAGATAAGCTCTTTAGAACAGCGTGCCTGCCTGTGTGACAAGACATGCTCTATTAATCCCTTTGAGATTATGGATTCATTCTTGGATTATTATAGTAGAAGTGGGGAGTCGGGGGGAGAAAAAAAATGTCATCTCTTATCGGACTTAACGTTCAGCAAATCTGCAATCATTTTACCATTAATAGAAAGAGGATATATTGCATTATTAAATGTATTTAACAAATGAAAGAATGACAGAGGGTGCGTAGCGAGAGCTGTGTTTCTGTTCTTCAAGACTAAATCCTTTGCTTTCAGACGCAGGGCACTTTGATTTCTCAGGACAAAGATGATACAGATTAACCTAAACCCTGCTTCTTCTGGAGGTTCCAAGAGGGAACTAGGGATTTACTGATCCAATTTTTTTGTCCTGATATTGATTAATAAATTCATTAATAAACAGTGTTTTACTTAGTGGAAGAGACAAACCATCGTTATGTGTAAGGCAACATCAGGCTTAAAATTCTTATCTGACTTCATTATACAGTATATAGCAATATATACATATATGAATTTACTGAGTCATTTATTATTAAAATCATACATTTGCAATTAAGTGAAAATGAAAAGGAAGACAGGAACTAAATTTCCGAAATTGGCACAACTAAATCAAAATGAGGCCAATTCAGACAAACTTCATAAACTGCTATTTACATCAGTATTATAAAAACCATGTCAATACCGGATCGATATCTGATAATCAGTATTAGATCGGTACAACCCTAAAATGAACCCGGAAGTCATTGTAGCATCATGCCTTATAACTGCAAAAAATAGCTAGTTCTATCCCCAGGGGTTTTCCCCTGGTGGTCCGCAGTGGCAGTGCAGGTGGTCCATGACATGCAATCCACTTTCACTGCTGAAATCACTTTTTTTAATTTTCATTTTATTTATTAAAAAAAAAAAATTAATGGGCACCTTCGTGAATAATGAATTTAATGCAAATATTTAGAGAATAATACAACCCCCCCACCCACACCCACATGGGCACAGTGGTAGAGTTTGTGGGTTCAAATCTGGCCTCTGGCATTACCAACACTGGGTCCCTGAGCAAGACCCTTAACCCCAAGTTGCCCTCAGGGGAGCTGTCCCTGAAATTAGGAAATGTAAGTCGCTCTGGATAAGAGTGTCTACTAAATGCCGTAAATGTAAAAGTAAATGAGCACACAGTAGGCCGCGCACTACTGCTTAGTCTGAATGGTGATCTCTGGGACAGATCCAGTTGAAAACACCTGCTGTAAGCTTGTATGCTTTGTCTTGAGCGTGCATGGGCTCAGGGTCTCATCTTCAACAAACAGCTACTTGCTTAAGCAAAAAAAACCCCCAGAAATTAAATAATTTGTTGTAATTGCTTGAGAAGTTTCACTGGACCTGGGGAACTCGTCTGAGCCACATTTCACACCGTTATGTCCTTGTGTTTAATGTCAGTTTCCCCAATCATCGGCTGTAATGATGCCGTTTCTGCCTCTCGTAATGAGGACTCTCCTCGCATGGGCCGTTCCGCTCTCCGCTCTGTAGATCTTTATTCTGATGATGGCTTGTACCATAGATCAAAAAACCATCCCTCGGAGCTCGGCACACTACCGGCAATTACCGACATGTTTATTATATCTGCTGTAATAATTCTGGCCGCTACAGGGATTACTTAAAAGTTATTATTGCTTTGATGTTTTCCTTTTTTTCCAGGCAGTGATTGTCTGTTTAATTGTACCAAAGTGACACATAATCCCCATTTTAATTTAATGAAAGCAAGAAAGTGAGATTATTAAAATAGGACTTGCATTGGCAGGCGGGCTGTGTAATTATTTTGGTAAATCTGCGCTGGGAGGCACCGAGGCTCGACTCGACACTCATTTGCCGACATTTACTCCGCGAGCTTTCCGAGGCTAATTTAATAACGCTCACCTCTCTTTTTATGAGGGGAGAATGTGTTGCGCTTTAACCCAATAGAAAGTCGCACCAATTTGCTGTACTAATATCTCCAGCACCACTGGCTAATGATGCTAACTCCAAACAGCCCGGAACTAGTAATTAGCGAAAACACTAATGAAAAGGTGACGGCGTCGCCTCGGTAGAACTGCGGCCGTTCTTCGCTCGGTTCTTGTGAAAAATTCCTGCTTGCCTCTAATGGCCGTAATCGTCCGATGCTAATTAAGCACTGTATTCAGGCATGAGGAGGATGATAATGTTCATCTCTCTTTTCCTTTGAGAGAGGGAGGGAGGGGAGGGAGAGGAGGTAGACTGACGTTTTGTCAGAGGCGAGGCAGAAGAGAGAAGTGAAAGCAGGAGAGAAGTCTAGAGGGGATAAAAAGGAGAGGCGAGAATAGAGGACTTTGAATAAGAGGAGGAGGGAAGGAGAGGAGGGTAAGAAAAGAGGAGAAGGGAGATAAAGTGAAGAAAGGAGGAGATAAGAGGAGATGAACTGGGTTAACTGTAAAGGAGAGGTGAGGTGAGGAGAATGGATCCAAAGAGATGAGAGGAGAGGTGAGAGGAGAGGGGGCGATAAGAGGAGAAGAAATGAAAGGAGAGAAGAGGAGAGGGGTTAAGAAAAGAGGAGCGGAAGGAGAAGGGAGAAGAGGAGAAAGGAGGGGATATAAGCAGAGGAGCTAAGTGGTGAGGAGAGGGGATACAAAGAGATGAGAAGGGAAGGAGAGAGGGGAAGGGATAAGAGGAGAAGAAATGAAAGGAGGGGAAGGAGAAGGGAGAAGAGGAGAGGAGTTAAGTGTAACGGGGAGGTGAGGAGAGAGATACAAAGAGGTGAAAATGGGTAAGGAGATAAAAGGAGAGAGGAGGGGAGGGGAGAGGAAATGGGAGTAGATGGAGTGAGAAAAGAGGGGAGGAGAGTGAGTGAAAGTAGAGAAGAGGAGAGGAAAGGAAAAGATGGATATGAGGAGTGGAGAGGGCTTAAGAAAAGATTAGAGAGGAGGAGAGGAAAGATGTGGTACGCACAGGAGAGCGAATAAAAGGAAGAGGAGGCTTAAGTGAAGAGGACAGGGGAAGAGAGTGAGAATAAGAGGAGAGGAAAGAAGATGAGGGTTAAGAAAAGAGGAGAGAAAACGAGAGGATGAAAAAGAGTATAGAAGAGAAGAGAAGAGGAGAGAGTGGCTAAGATGATGGGGAAGGAAAGGGATTACGAAAAGAGGAGGAGAGGTGAAGTGAATAAAGGCGAGAAGAAGAGGAGAGGGAAAGAGCGGATAGAGAAGAGACGAGAGGAGAGTGGAGGAAAGGAGAGGGATAAGATGAAAGCAAAGGGAACAAGACGAAAGGAAAGGGAATAAGAGGAAGGAGGGGAGAGGAGAGAAGAGGAGGAAAGGAGTGAGTGTGGGTGTGTTCCACTCTGCTGGTCACCTGTCAGCTGTCAGAGCAATTACAGCACCTCCTAGTGCTAAGTGTTTAAAGTGCGCATTAGCATGTTGTGCAGTGGCACCGCGTCCCAGTGATCCTCAGAGGCTGGCACTCGGAGACAGCAGTCGGCCGCCGCAAATCGCAGCCGACAGCGCGCTGTTCAAATCAATATGCTGCAGTTTTGTACCGCCGCCGTTTGACTGCGCGCCGTCGCCTAATATAATGTAAATAATAAATTATCGGGGGGCAGATTAGCAGGCGGGAGAGACACTCAATCTCACTGCCGCCCACCGATGCACACAGCATCCGCCACTAACGGATACTACAAACACATCACCCTCTCTCTCTCTCTCTCTCTCTCTCACACTTTCTCTGCATGTACTGTATGTCCCTCTCTTTCTCTCTCTCTCGCTTTCTCTTTCTCTCTCTACTGCCACCTTCAGATGGACTTGTGTCACCTGCACATCAACGTCTGTCATGCTGTTTATCTGCAATCAGTGCACAACTCTAACAGGGACACTTTCCCCAAATAAAAAGTCAAATAAAGCACCTGTCTCCACCTTGTACTCCTAAACCTAATCCTGCAAATCCGTTCATCTCTTCTGCCAACATCTCACCGGCAGTGACTGGTCTGCTGTAAAAAAAAAAAGGAAAAAAAGAAAAGGATTTGATCAATAAGTCATGTAGTTCCCAGGATACTCTCCGGTCCCCACAACCCCAGTAGGGATTAAGTGGTTTGAATGAATGAATGAATGAATGAACTTTCATTTACATCGACTTACAATAATTGATGCAATTACAGCAAACTTCTATGAGTTGTCAGTTGTTACAACTTGACACACTATACTGTAGGTCGTGACTATTAAGAGCAAACAAATTTATCTTGCCAGTGGATTAAACTTTATGTATTGAAATTTATACATTCGTTATACGTTCTTTCCAGTACTATATGTTATCATAGCTGCTAAATGAGATATATACAGTGCTGTGCAAAAGTTTTAGGCAGGTGTGAAAAATGCTGTAAACAAAGAATGCTTTCAGAAATATAAATAATGATTGTTTATTTTTATCAATTTACAAAATGCAAAGTGAGCGAACAAAAGAAAAATCTAAATCAAATCAATATTTGGTGTTACTACCTTTTGCCTTCAAACCAGCATCAATTCTTATACGTACACTTGCACAAAGTCAGGGATTTTGTAGGATTATAGTCATTATATTATTTTGTAGTCATTATATTGTTTTGTAGGATTATAGGATTATAGATCTGTGGTTAGTTCTCCAAGATGTTTGGAACAACCTACCAGCCGAGTTCCTTCAAAAACTGTGTGCAAGTGTACCTAGAAGAATTGATGCTGTTTTGAAGGTAAAGGGTGGTCACACCAAATATTGATTTGATTTAGATTTCTCTTTTGTTCAATCACTGCATTTTGTTGATTGATGAAAATAAATGATTAACACTTCCATTTTTGAAAGCATTTTTGTTTACAGCATTTTTTCACACCTGCCTAAAACTTTTGCACAGTACTGTAGAAGGTAAAGTAAAACACCACAGTGAGATTTCTTACAGAGAGAAGAACAAAACTTCAACTAGACTTAAAATGATAAGTTAAAATAATCAGTATATCCAATATGATTTTACTTGAACTTTAAACCAGCAGTTCATCTGAAATTTGTAAGTTGAACCATGCGGCAATTTGTTTTAATATATCCACTCTTAAACATAGCCATAGATTAAAATTAGGGTCAGTTGTTAGTGTGATGGTTAGGGAAGTTGGCTCCGTGATCGGAGGGTCGCCGGTTCAAGTCCTGGACCAGTAAAGGTACTCATGAGCAAGGTACTTTCCCCAAACAAGGCTCTCTGGGCACTGCCAAAGTCCCACTGTCTCTTCACGGATGAGCAGAGCAGAGGCAACATTTTATTAAGGTTCACTCTGTGCTGTGTTCACAATGATTCACTCATTAAAACTTACAGTTTTAAGTTAATCCAGCATCTTGACGTTTTCATCTCGGTGAACTGACTTGAAAACTTGAGTTGTAACCCTAAAATCTCATAAAAGCTGTAATTACCTAGATTATTGTTTTAAGTTGAAATAAATGAAAGTTCACACAACGTATCATCAAATCATTCTTTACAGCATATAGGCGTCTGTTGCTGAAAGGTTGACTCATGCGTTTCCCAGTGACATTTCAGACTTTTTTTTGTGTCATTCGCCACCCAGCGCTGCCATTTGTCGAGTGGGTGGGTGAAAGATCAGGATTTCTGCACGTCTCCTGCGTTGGAGGGGACCCGTTTAAAAGGAGGAGAGGGGAAGAGAGGAAGAGAAGTGAGAGATGATTCAGCTTTAATTAGGTCAGTTGAGGAAGCGGTTGGGGTGGGGGGGGGGGACAAGAAGCGTGCGCTCGTTCTCTGTGAAAAGGTCCCTCTGTCCTTTGCCGGCCGCCTGGAAGAGACAGGTGAAGGGAAGTAGAAGTGGTAGCTGTCAATATGCGTCGCCTCGGCCCTGATGGGATGAATTATTTGTGAGCGCGCGATGACAAAAGGATGTCGCTCCCGCTCAGCGCCTCACCTGCCGTCACATCAGGGGCGCGAGGGGCTGATTCTATCAGACAGACACGCAAGAGGCCCGGCCTCTCTCTCTCTCTCTCTTCCCAACTCTATCCTCCCTTTTCCCCTTGTTTCTTAGCCCGTTGTCATTTCTCACCCAGCCTGCAGTGTACAGTAAACAAGTTGTCCCTGAGTGTTTTTAGAAAGGTCAGCTCTTTGTTCTCAAACACACGTCAGTGTTCTCCTCCCAGTTTAACCCTCGCTCCTCCAACGTGCCCTTTTCCCGACCCTCCCAACACCCCCCACCTCCTGCGAACTTGCGCTCCTTTATTTCGCTACATGGCACTCGAAACCGCGAACAAACGATGAGTTAGGATACTTCTATAGACGTAAATAAATACATTCACGTCAGCAAATGTGCCGTCTATTGTTCACGTAATAAGTGGGCAGGCTAATGATCCCCAGAGCTGCTAACACCCAGCTTTGCACCCCAGCCCTCTCCTCCCTCCCTCCCTCCATACCTCCACCCCCCCCTTTTCCACAAACTCACACACACACACACACACACACACTCCCAACCACATCTGCTGCCTCTCGCCAAAGGAAAAAAATCAATCTCTCCGCCATGAATTATTGAGGTGTTTGCCTACAGCTTCTGAAATATACAGGAGGGTGGTCTCTCTCTCTCTCTCTCTCTCTCTGTCTCTTTTTCTCTTTCTCTCTCTCTTCAGCTTTCTGTTTTAAAAATCTATGTAAAACACACGCACTATATAGATATGTCCCACGCAAATGCGGTCCATATATTTCTTTTCCCAACGGTTTGCCGTGTCGATCGTGTCGCTTCCACGCCTACTGCTGTATCATCCGCGGTGATCGTTCCATTATCGCAACATGCGAAGGCTGCCGCTGTTCTTTCATGGATCATATGCTGCGCTGCCGAGGCCGTTTTTTTTTTCTTTGTGGATTATATATCCGCTTGATTCTGTGTGCTTAGTCAAAGCCGGGGTCGGCTTGTAATCTGGCCTCTAATCTATCATTAATTTGACAATTACAACCGGGGTTAAGCCCGAGCCGGCGGGTTTGGGGGGGCACGAATCAGCATGAGGAGAGACAGAAACAGGTGCAGCGTGGAATATCAGACCACTCCTCTCAACACCACTACACCCCCCCATCTCTCTCTCTCTCTCCCTCCCTAACTCTCTCTCTTTCCTCCGAGCCCAGATCTGACTTATGGCGTTATTGACATGGCTCTAGTAGCGCACAAGTGCTACACCAAAACGCACCACAGCATAACAAAACTGTTCCAAACCGTCTGCCACCACTTTGGGGGTGGCACTTGTAAACAGTAATTTCGGGGCAAACGATCAGCATTAAATAAGGCACTTGTCGGGCGCCAATCATTATCCCTCCTCCGGCAGCTCGGCCTCTTGTTTTTGACTGACAGCTTGCGAAGCCCGAATGTGGCGGCTGCGCTGCCTTGCCCGGCTCTGGCTATCAATTACGGGCTCAAATATGAAGCGTTTATTATGTAAAATAATTCGCCCATCCGCACTGCGCTCATCTCCAGGGCTTAGTCTCTCCATCTGATGTGAAGTCTCGCTTCCCATTACGCTGCCCCAACCTCGCTCGCTCTTACCTTCCTCTCCCTCTCTCCCTCCCTTTCTCTCTCTCCGTCCCCCTCCCTCTCTCTCTCTCTCTCTCTCTCTCTCTCGTCTTTCTCTCACTTCGGCCTTTTGTTTCACACCGCGCGCCTTTTTCGCATGCATACTGTTAAATCGATGCGGCTTAGGAAGCAATGACATAAGGAGTGGATTGATCGCGTGTGAAACGCAGCGCTAAAGGAGGAGGAGGAGGAGACGGGAGGGGAGACGGTAGAGCGAACGGCGATAAGTAAACATTACTGCTCCGAAAACAGCTCTGAGGGCCAAGCAGGAAACCAGCACGGGGGCCGCTACCACAAAGGCCGGTCAGACGAGCCGGCGGCAAGAAACGCTGAATCACAGAGAGAAATCCCTTTTTTTCTTTTTCTCGACCCTGACTAGAGATTTTAGGTATTCAAGTATTCAAGAGGTGTTAACCTAACTCGTGTTGCATCAAAGTCGTTTCAGAATAGTTATGTTAAAAGGCTCAGAACTGTTCCAACAACAAAATAAAATCACCTCTGGCTAGTTGCACTTCGCTCCACGGCGAAGTTGCTCAGTTCGATCTGGGAAACCAAATGAGACTTCTCTTTTTCCATTCCTCATGTCATTAGAGCAGAATTGTCTTTCTTTCGTCTTGGTTTGCAGTTGGCACCAAACTCGCAATCCAACGCAGAAACCCAGTCATAACAAACGGGGTTAGAGGTGGGAGGGGGTTGTTCAGAAAGTGGGGTGAGACATCCGAATGACCAGCTAAGCAAGCCAGCGATGTTTTCACTTTTCTTTTGCCTGGGATAGATCTTTTTTCAGAGATTTGTATTGTAAGCAATTTTCCGGCCGTCAGCACCCTTAGGCCTGGTCCAAGCCTAACGAGAGGGGGGGGACTTAGCGTGACAGTTGCACTGTTGAGTCCTTCGAATGTTTGCAGTTGTGGTTGAATTAAGAAGGATTGCTTGAAGACTTTTAGATATGAAGCCTGTATTTTTGCCACAATAATGCGGGGGGAAGGGGGTCTTGTCTGTTTTGAGGGGAGGGTTTCCAGCCGTCGAGACACGCTTTTGCAGACAGCAAGGCATGACAGGCCTGGCTGGCTTCCACGCTGTTGCCCCAAAGATTAGGCCATCACTCTTCAAGTTGGTGTCCTGTTACTCAATTAGCCACGAGTTGTGTGGTGCAACGAGAAACAACTGCGGCATTCCTGCCGTGCCCTCAGCGCTGGGGTAAATGGAGAGCCGGGGGACTAAACGCGAAGGGGACACTTTTAAGATACCTCACGCAGATCGCTCTCGGCCACGCCGAGCCGGGGGGCTGATGTCGGATAAAGATAGATAGAGGGGGGAGGGCGGAAGGTGAGGAGAGGAGAGGGGAAGAGATGATATCACGCCATTGGAAAACGGCAAGTGGAGGACGCCGGTTGGCACGAATTGGCAATGGCTGAACCCTCTTAGTCTTTGGACGTATTTGTATTCTCTCTCTCTCTCTCTCTCCATCTCTCTTTCCATCTCTCTGTCTCTCTCTCCGTCGGCGTTAGCCTTCATAAAATATTCATATTGGTTGTGCTCAGTGCCATACTGAATAATTAATGACTGGAGCCATCGACTTGGTCTCATTTAGTGAGAGTGAGGGTAACACCATACTCACACATGCCACATTCGCCAATGCCACACTGCTGCACTTAGCACCGCCATTAGATTAGCACACACACACACACACTTTCCCTCTGTCAGTATTCCTCCTCCAGAACCTGCACCGCTAGGGAAGACTAATTGGAGAACACCGATTGCCCCTAAACCAAGGGAGGAGGTAAGTCATGGGAAAGATGCCCCTACGAAAATTGGCTTGATATTCCGTAAAAGGCAACTGACATCTGATGGAAAAGAGGCTAAAAGAATATTTTGGTTAAGATATGTTGAGTTTCTAAGCTGAGTAACTGAGAAGGTCCGTAAATCGCATTAGAGCTGCCTACGTACACAGTATATGAGTGTTTTTAATATATACATACATAGCTCTAGGGAAGGCAATTAGAGAGCAGAGGGTCCCCCAATTTAAGTCCCAGACATATGTGACTCCAGGCAAGACACGGGTCAAAGGTCAGTGTGTTGAGGATTATATTAACCCCTCTGACACTAACCCCCACACTGCTGCTTTCTTTCACTTCTCACTTCTTTCTTACCCCCCCACCCTCTAATTCCCTGCTCTGTCTTTTCCTGCACTTTCTTCTCTCATGTTTTTACTAGGGTGGGGGGTAAATCACAGATTTTATCACGACATGATATTACATCGGTTATATCGAGGACAACGATTCGACGTCTGCCGATGTCACACGTGTGAGATGATTAAACACACTCACTTCTGTTCATATCAAATCACCAACGGCAACTAAAATGTCATTTGACATTTTTATTCCCGAGCTCAACCAGACGTTTAAATGAAAAACGTCTCTTTTAATAAAAATAGACCTCCTCTAATATGTATGATGTCCGATCAAGGTTGTTGACCGTTGAATCGATGTTTCGGTGTAGATCAGTATATCATCACACCCCTATTTTTTACACCATTCCCACGTCTCATTGCTATAACTGCTGAGGAGGACATAACGTAGTCCCGAGAGTGTCAGGCGGGGAAGTGTGTGTACAGCGGGTCAAGCTGTAGTTCCCCGGCTGTGTAACTCTCTCGTGGTGGCAGACACTTGGAATGCTGCCCCTTCCCTCACACCGGCCGCGGTAATAGCCTCGGCTAATTGAAGTGCTCTTAGCCATGCCATTTGCGATCAGCCGTCCAATCACCTCTAAAAGCATAAGGTCCCTGTCCGGAGTGCCCTAGGAAGGGAACACGGTGCACTTTAATAAACATTACACGTGTGATTACATGTGCCCTCTCTGTCCAGCCGGCACCACTGAACTCTCAGCTGCTATAAAAAGGCCAGAGCGGTCAAACACATACGATCTCCACAGTTTAAACTTCGAGGGTGTAGGTGGCGGCCTTTAAGAGTAAATCAGCTTTTATTAGAAATAAACATAAAAGAGGAGAAATTTTGCCTTTAAGTTTAGGGTGAGGTGTGGCTGTAGTACTTTGTAAATTTAGTCTGATTTTTGAGGAAAATGTGAGTTTCGTTTTTATTGAAGAAAAAAAGCTTACAAAAATGCTTTGCTTTTACTAGAAATCGAAAAAAAAACATGGTAATTTGGACCTGTTACATTTCGGTTACATTAGGTGTAATATTATTAAGATCTAGGTAGTGATGACGACTTGATAAAAGTGAAAGATTATTTCTCATTGTGAAAACACCGCAACACAGCACACCGTGCACCACAACGAAATATGAACACTGCATTTGACCCATCTGTGAAGGAGCAGTGAGCAGCTGACATGGGCAGTGCCCGGGGAGCAGTGGAGTACCTTAGTGGTACCTTTTACCGGTCCTGGGATTCGATCACAGGACCGGTAAAAAACTATACTTTTACTATACTGTATGTTACATTTAGGATGTAGGTGTATTTGTATTATTTCTATCTAGCCTTTGAAAGATTTCTAGGTGAAGGAAAATTAAGATTGGTCAGATTTATGAAGACATTTTTATATGTGAGCACCTCAAAAGGAAAAACTACTTTAAACGCGGGTGCCAGATTTAATTAAAAAGTACAAATGCGACGAAACATTTTTGCTTGTGAGTATTTAGGGTTAGTGTTAGGTGTTTTTGAAATATAGACCTAGCCTTTTTAAGTATCTGTTAGGCCCTGATTGTCCTCTTAAAGAGGAAAAAATGAGATCTCTCAGATTTATGTAGCTTGGTGTGAGAACTGTTGCTCATGAGGAAAAATGCTCTTATCGAAAAGTTCCATGTTTTACTTTTTATTTTTTAAGTGATTATTTGTTATTATGAACACACCACACCACAGCACCACACACAGCGCACCACAACATGACCTCTGCATTTGACTCATCCGTTAAGGAGCATTTGGCAGCTTTGGCAGCACCCAGGGATAGAACCTTGGTCATGAGTACCTCAGTGGTACCTTTACCAGTCTGGGACATGAATCGGCGACCCCCTGATCATGGGGACAACTCCCTAACCGTTACGCTCGCACTGCTCCATTATTTGAGAGTCAAGAGATTTGCATTTGGTTACTAAGGTTAAGACAAGGATTAGGTGTGGCATTAATTAGCTCTAGTTATAAAGGGAGTCGATGGAAGTCAATTTCAAAGATAGCAATACGTGACTGTGTGTGTGGATTTGGGGGATGAAGTTGAACTCGAAATGAGAGACAAAGGTGTGTGTAGACTGTCAAGCTGAAGCTAAGGACACCCTGGTTTTGCTGGGGATTTAGAGAGACTGAGAGAGTGTGTGATATCAGTGTTGGGGTTAAGCCCGGCATTAGGAAGAACGGGTCCCACTCTCTGTGATTCTGACACACAGGGGCAGCTGAGAGTGAGAGAGAGAGAGAAAGAGAGATCATGGGAAGCTCAGACAGGCTGCAGCAGGGTAGAATCAGAGAGGAAGACAACAGGGCTTAGAGCTCTTACAGTAAACGATATCACACAAGCCTGCAGGACCCTAACACCGGCAGCCCTGGGGGACGAATCTGTTTACCCATATGACACGACTTTGTGTGGACACACACACGCACACGCTCTCCCACTCTTACACGCACTGTGCGTTTTGAACAAGCGTGATACACTTTCCGCTTGAGTCGGGTCCTGGATAGCAGCAGAGCAACTTGCAAAAACGTCATTGCTTAATCCGTCCGTCGCTCACTTCTGTGTGTGTGTGTGTCAAATTTACGACCTCCACTAATCAGACTCACTGGAAGAGGTAGGAATGGGTGAAACAGCGAGATGGCAATAGGATGAAAGCAATGCAGGGGGATGAGTGTGGAATGTGTAATGACAAGGGCGTCACACAGATAGCAGATAAAGGCCAGAATCCACATTGATCCCGAGCAAATCCTCGTCAGAACACTCAGTGAACGAGGCCCATACAGTTGTCCAAAACATGAGTGCACACACGCAGGCAGAACCCGGGGTGCTGGGTTAAATCACACGCAAATAGTCATTGCGTGTGAACTATGTATGGTACATATGGGAAAAATGTGTGTGCATATACCCTGGAATTGTGTGTGTGTGTGTGTGTGCATGTGCATGTGTGTAGGTGTGAAATGTTAAGTGACCAAGCAACTGGAAAATTGTAATTCCAATTATTTGCTCGATCCTGTAGTCACAATGCAGTCTAGTGGTGGCGCATGACTGTGACCTCCCATAGGGGATAATTTAAGTCTCCCTCCCTCCCTCCCTCCCTCCCTCTCTCTCTCTCTCTCTCTCTCTCTTTCTGTGTGTGTGTGTACGCATGCAGTGGGAGTGACAGTCAGAAACCGGTTCTTTGCTAAAGCGGAGCGGTGAAGTGGAAACCATAACAGATCAGAGAGTGCGAGAAAGAGAGAAACCCCACTGTGATAATTAATAGTGGAAATGGGAAGACAAAGCGGAGGAGTGGGAACATGCTGCAAAACCCACTGGGTTTGTTACAAGCAGCCAGGCCTCATTCACGGGGAGGAGAACAAATAACACTCCTCAAAACAAACTTCAATTAAGGACGTAAATGATCATGCGGAGAGGAAAATGCCAGAAATATACCATCTTCCGACCATATTGGTAGTGTAATACATTATTCCTTTTGGCCGTAGAACGTTTTTGCTTCATCGCCGTCAGACGAATGGTTTCTAATGAGAGAAGATGCATAGTGATTGATTATTTGTCATTGAGAACAGCACAGCACACAGTGCACTACAACGAAATGTGACCTGCATTTGACCAATCCGTGAAGGAGCAGTGGGCAGCTTTTTTGGCACTGCTTGGGAACGATACCTTGCATACGAGCACCTCAGTGGTACTTTTACCAGTCCGGGACTCGAACCAACGACCCTCTGATTACGGGGCCAACTCTCTAACCGTTACGCGACCAACTGCTGTTTCATTATTGTGTAAAACTGGAAGTTTAGAAAGTTACAGCTTGTCTATGTAGGTTCTTAGTCGTCGAGGACGAGGTAGTCTTGAAATGTTGAATCGAAGACAGCTGGACTTCTTTTAAGTGTTTAAAGATGTTTCACTCTCTCATGCTTTTCGGAGCTGAAACTTCAAGAACCTATAAGATGTCCACTGCCCACTGCTCCTTCACAGATGGGTCAAGTGCAGAGGCCACATTTTTGTGTTTTTTTTTCAGTTAAGGTAAATACGAATAAGGCACATAGAGTAAACAAAAATATGTATATACATAGACTTTGAAATATAAAAAAAACTACTGCAGAGGTTAAAAAAAAAATAGTTGAAGGCTGTTTCATGATCATGGTTTGTCTCTGTTGGCTCAGGAAACGCATGACCTTTGGCTCTTGCGAGAATTAGAAGTATCTCTATTAGAGTCTCTCTCCCTCTCTCTCTCTCCGCCTCATAAAGTTGGGTGGATCACAAGGTTGTCAGACATGTCTCTGGCACACGACAGATGGTCTGCTCTTTATTTCTGCAACAGCGTGTGTTTGTGTGTGTGTATGTGTACGTGAGTGAGCGTTTGTGTGACTTCAAGGGTGCGTCCACGAGTGTGTATATGTATCTGTGTGTGCATGTGACGCTGCATCTCCAGTTGTATCCTGATCCCTGAGTTCTAGCTAATAGCGTCTCGCCCCTGCTGTTCTTACAACTGTCTCTCCATCACATCCTGCTGACAGATAACACGTAGACATGCACATGCTCTCAGTGCTCCTGCACACTCGTTTACAAGCCCACGTCTCGCACCGTACCACATTCGTAACGAGACACTGTGGCCTGATCAGCTGCCCTCTCTCTGTCACTCTGTGTCTTTCCAGGTTTTTCCTGAAATTCTTCCTAAAATGCAACCAGAACTGTCTAAAGAACGCAGGAAACCCCCGGGACATGCGGCGATTCCAGGTAACCACTTACTCAGTCTGCACGCGCAGGCACACATGTGCCCCATTACACTTCATTAAATATATTCCAAGGTATAAAACATCTATACATCAATGCCTCTCCTTGCCACATGCATTAAGCACAGTCTTTAGATACTTTTAAAGAACATATAGCACATGATCTGCTATAAGGTTATATTTTATCATTTCATTTTCATCATGTAGTTCAAATCTTTTATTTTCTATTGTTTAGTTTTGTTGTGAAATATAAAATTAAAATAAAATGATAAAATATAACATTACCCTACCAGAACAACTGCTAGTATAATTTATAATTTCTTTTATTTTCATTGTTTATTTCACATAAACTTATATTTATAATAAATGTATAGATTGATCAATTATATCATCATTTATTCAATACTGCTATCACATATTTAGCTTGGTTAATATTCTAAAATATAATTTTATAATTTGATTTATTTTTGTTTATTTTCATATGATTGTTTATTTGATCTTTTTTATAACTTTTTTGACTGTTTAGTATCTCTTGGATCTCTTTTTACACTACTATACAAATCACTTGTGTAACTGCTAAGTGCTGTAAATGTGTATGGATCATTTTTGCCCCATCATGTGACTCTTGCCACCCTTTTCTGCGCCCAGCATCTCCAATTAAATCATATTTTACAGACGACACATTCTTGAAGGCTTGTCGTGGCTCTGCAGCCTTTGTGCGTCACTTTAACGATCCCCTTCATCCCTGATACTAATTATTCATTTTAATTGTGACGCGTCTCCCGTAGAGTGACTTTGCACTGGGGTTAAACGAGTGCACGCATCGACTCACGAACCAACCGGCAAGTAATTGGAAGTGTTCGGCAGGTTTATGCAGGTTGTGACTGGAATCAGTCTTTCTAAGTGATGGGAAAAATAAAATTCTCATACATTCAGCATGTCAGTAGTAAGCAGAGCTTACGTGCAGGAGAGAAAGTGTCAAGAGCAAAGCTAATGGTTTACCCATTGTTTTGATTCATAGTTATTCAGGGCAGAAGAATGCCCTATGAAGGAGAGTACGAGCAGAGGAGAGGAAAACAAGAAAGGCAGGGCTTAGTTAATGTTAAGCAGCACTAGCCAGGCCTCATCAAACATCATTTCTCCCGAGACTGAAACCCCTCGAAGCGTGAGAGCCATTATTTGAACAAGAGGATCTCTGCTTACAAGGGGATATGAATGATCTCAGTCGCTTTCATCGTCCTGTGCTCTACAGGGACCTGCCAGCACACTTGGTGTGTGTATATGTGTGTGTGAAGAGTGAGGGAGGTTAGAGTGGGATTCCTGATGATTTGCATTGCTCTTGCAGGTGGTGGTGTCCACGACAGTCAGCGTGGACGGTCACGTCCTGGCCGTGTCCGACAACATGTTCGTGCACAACAACTCCAAACACGGGCGCAGGGCACGCCGACTAGACCCCTCTGAGGGCACACCCTCTTATTTGGAGCATGGTGAGTGTATGTGTGGGCAGGTATTATTATTATTATTGATATTTGTTAGGATCTGATTGTCACATTAAAGATGGGAAAACCTGAGATTGGTCAGTTTTTTGTGGCTTTTCTGTCTTCATAAAGAAATGTGCCTTAATAGAAAAGTTACAGGTTTCATTGGAAAAAAAATCACAAAAGTCAAAATATTTTCCTTTGCTGACTAGCATTAGCTTAGGGTTGGAGTTGTATGTATGTATGTATGTATGTATGTATGTGCTGCATAAAAAGTAAGAGTAACAGTGTTATTTAGACCTGAAAATTACAGGATCCAGTGGCACCACATTACAAAGGGTCCTAGGATTTTTATTTGTCTAATTTTTGAGGCTTTGTGAGGATGTTTTGAAGATGTATCCTCACAAAGAAAATGCTTGTATAAAAATGCAGGTTTTATATGTAAAAGAATTACCAAGAGTATTTATTATGAAGCTATTGAAGACCTTCTAGATTTTATTTAGTATTATTATTAGTAGTAGTAGTAGTAGTAGTAGTAGTAATATAGGCACAAGCAGTGATTACTGGGCTCCAAGTATGGAAGCGCAAAGTGAGGCAAAGCAGCAAATATACAGATTTAGAGTTACAATTTAGTCTAAGTAGACTTGAAACATAAGCATTTAAGCCAAAGAGAACCCTGTCCACAACATATTAGCCATATTTTGGACAAATTGCATAAAATGTGTTGCAACCCTATTGTGAAGACTATCCACTCCAAAGATACAGTGGTTTCAACACAATTTACAACCCCAGCATTTGACTTGGTTATCCTAGCCTTAAAATTCTGAAATTGCAAGAATCTCTTCATTACATTGTTGGACCAAGTGAGCAGATTTGTTTGAGACTTTAGTTATTTCAGTTGGTTAAATGGCCTAAGAGGAGTTTGAAAGAATTGGCCATAATATGTTTGCATTCAAGGGCGGCATGGTGATGCCTCCCAGTGAGATTGTCCGGGGTTCAATCATGGGATTGGCCGTAGGGCCTTTCTGTGTGGAGTTTGCATGTTCTCCCTGTGTTTGTGTGGGTTTTCTCCAGGTGCTCCGGTTTCCTCCCACAGTCCAAGAGCATGCACTATAGGTTGATTGGCGATTCTAAATTGAGCCCATAAGGTGTGACTGAGAGTGTGGTTGTGTGAGTGTGTGTGCCCTACGGTAGTCCTGGGATAGTCTCTGGTCCCCACAAGCCCAATAGTGATTAAGTTTGGATAATGATGAATGAATGTTTGCATTTGCTGTGTCTTACCCCAATTGCTCTGATTTTTGCTCTCATGTGAGACGCACATAAACCCTAAGGAACCCAACTTCAGTTTTGATTTGTCCTGCAAGAAAATAATTATAATTAATAAGAAATAGAAGATGAAAAAACAGATCCATTACAATAGAGACCCATTATTATAGTGTGTACATGCAGGTGTGTGCAGGATAGACTGAGATACATATGTGAAAACACACACTGTATATTACTGAGCATGGTGCATTATGGGTAGGGGCGCTTTAAAAAGGAAGGTGAGAACGCCCTCGCCTAGTTGATAACCAGCGCATGCTTGTGTCTTTTTGACATCCAGTCAGTATCCTTCAACCTGTGGTGCAAGAGGACACTGAAGTCATGTTCTTTTTTTCTCAGGATAAGAGAGAGAGATAGGGATGGGGGAAAGGAAGAAAGAAAGAGGGAGGGGAGGAGAATAGAGGGAGAGAAAGACTGAGGATGAGACGTGGAAAAATGTCGCGTCTGCACAGCATGTGTAATTTGCTGCATCTCGGCCCTCAGTCCGCAAGCCTCTGACTCGTTAGAAAATTTCCTGTTCTCTGTACTTTTTTCCCAGCAACTGACAAAGTCCTTTATTTGGGCAAGGCTAATTAATAACGCCAGGGTCTGTAGCGGTCTTGCATTCAGCAAAACTAGGTCACTTCATCTCACTTTTTAAAACTGGAATCTCGTCTCGTAACGTTGTGCCACAGTCGCAAAGAGAAAACTCTGTCTATGTATTAAGAAGTGTTTTTTTGGATTGCCTCAAGCCCTTCTAGAGCACTTCTCAAGTTGCTTTGTTTATGTCAATTGATTTTTATGCAGCCAACGCTCGATTATATGTTAACACAGGTTGCCACCTAATGCAATTTAATTCTTTCCCAGTGAAATTTGAATCCTATAAACACTACGGTGTTTGTGTCTTGCAATAAAACATGAGTAAACATAACTGAAGGTGGGTTTGAAATGGAGAGTGACAGTGTCAGAAGGAGTGGAATGGCGTAAGCCGAATATATTCATTATGATTATTTGATGAGGTATTTGTATTCTAGTTCTAGATAACCTGTATAGACAGATTGATGCGAGAGGAGGACGGAAGAGAGTGTGCACAAAATGAATCATGTCATTTTATTTCATGATTATTGTTCTTTTGATTGGAGCAAATAGTCAAGTCACATTCCTAGATTCAGATTCAGATTCTCATTCCGATTCTGACGAAGAACCCTGCACACTGAGTTCTCCTTGCGCTTTGAGCGGTCTCTGTGGACCCCATTAAGTTTCCAGTCTTTCTCAGACACACCAGAGCGTTCCTGGTGGATTATTACAGGTTGTGTGGATGAGCACCAGGATCTCTTCCCCTCATCCACAAGCCCTTCGAGCTGGATCTAAGAAATAAAGCCGCAAGGCAGCGCATATGGACCGCGACGTAACAAACGACCTCTTAATCAAAGCTGTACAATTGTGGCATGGTCTTGTACAAACCCTCCCTCCCTCTATCTACTATGCGTTATTCCGCCCGTGCCGTTTCCTTCATGCTGACAAAAAAAACGAAACTCGTGGATCTGGCATTTCCCAAGTGGCCTGTTCTCTTTAGACTTCTACATGTGTCTTATAAGGCCATAGCTGCTTAAGCACTGCACATTTATTTCCTGGGAGACGTGGCCTTATCTCACTCGCACTGCGGCAAAAAGCCTCTGCCAGGTTTGGGGCCCGGGCCGCGCTAATGCTGCCGTAATGACATGTGGAGATGATTTGAGATGTGATTTGATCTCGGGACACAAACAAATCCAATCATTTTCTCATTTAGGTTCGGAAAACTGAAGCATATTTTCAGGCAGAACTGTTGGCCTCAGACAGTGATGAGAAGCCATGAGTGGATTTAAGTTATCGCCTTAGTGTACCGGCCCTTTGGACGGTGATGATGAAGATGGAGTTGAATCGTCGGCTAGGCGCTCCCTCGGGAAGTGGCTTGTAGAGGCAGTGAGAAGATTAGGAAATGAGACATGTCCTAACCCCAAACATATTTGCTAAATTTTAGTTGAGCAGAGCAGACGGCCCAAATATTTAGTTTCATGAGTGTTCTGTAAATAATAGATCCCATTTTGAAAAAAAAAACAAATTGTGTGAGCACAAGATGTATTCGTGTACTCATTTATCAAAGACCCAATTCTAAAACACAGGTTAATAAATTCCATGCAGCTATCTACAGACAACTATCTTGTGAGCATGCAAAAAACATGTCTTGAGACTGCCAAAACGTCTCATGAGAATGCGAAAACATTTAATGGGCATGCAAAAACATCTTATGAGCATGCAAAAACATCTCATAAGACCATAAAATCATCTAATGAGAACAAAGTAACATCTTGTAAGCATGCGAAAACATGTCATGAGCAAGCAAAAACATCTTATGAGAATGCGAAAACATCTTCTGAGCACCCAAAGACTTCTTGTGAACACACAAAACCTGCTTGTCTCTTTAGGGGCTCCATACTAAGTATAGCATTATCCTCTTCTCTTTATCTGTAATCATTCCTTCTCTCCTTCTGAAGACTTCTAATCCAGTCCACAACTTTTGTTACAGGTCAAAATCCCTAAGCCTAACCCTAGACGCAAGACATAACGCCTTCACAGTTTCAGGGTATTACTTAATCTTTAACGTTTGCGCGACACAGAATCATTTTGGAAGCATGACAGTCTTCCCCTGCTGGCTAAAGAGGCTGCCATCTCCAAGGAGGTCTGTGCAGCAGGGTTTGGGGGTCTGGGGGCTAGGAAGCCGCGGGCAAAGGGGTGAAGAGTTGAGAGCTGAGGGGGCGACACCGTGCGCCAAGCTCGGCACAGCGGATAAAAGTATGCGCCAGGCCCAAGAAAGCCACTCCGCTCAACTCGGGGGCTACGAACTCAAAGAAATCATCTCTCGGCACACACACAGAAGTTGCATGTGTGTTTGTGCGTTGCGCGAACGCGAACGTAGAGCCGGCAGCACGGGCGAACAGATGGCGGCGAAGGAAGGCACCAAAGTTTAATCCTATCAGATGGATTCCCGCTCCGCCATCTGGTTAATCCGTGCACAATTTCAGCGCCCCGCAAAAGAGTCGTCCCAGGCCAAGATTACCATCGCAGATTGTTCCGCCGGGCCTCCTCATCTCTCCCGGTTTAGCGCTGACGCCAAATTGCATTACGCCGCGCCACCGCAATCGCCCCAAGCGCGTTTGTTCGTCGGTTCGTCCGTCCGCTGAGAAGGAAGAGCCGGCGAAAGGCGCACGACTGCAAAGTGGATTACACCACTTCTGCAAATTACAGCATGTCAGACATGCAGGGTATTTGTGAAATAAAGAAGATTTGACCGTTGTTTATTTGTGTTTTTGAAAATGCTCTTCTTTTTTAATCTGACACGCACAAAGCCGCATGGAAGAGGCAATAATCTGTAAGAAACGCTTCAAGAAAGCATTAGAATCAACAGAGAATCAGATTTAAATGGGTTTTTTTGCTATGCTATGCTGGTGGTGCTTATTTCCTTCTACTTTCATTGGGCATTAATCACTTTTTAATTGCTCCCTTTTTAGCACAGTATACCAAAAAATAAGCTTTTTTCCTGTCATCTTCCTTCATCGGACAGATTGTTCATTAGTACAGTCAGTGTTCCATTTAACTCAAATAAAACCTGAGGGGATTTTCTTCAAACTTTGTTATGGCTGCCATCGTGCTGTCCTGACAAATCCAGCAAGGAGAATTTCCTGGAGTTCTTTTCCTTTTTCCCTGCCCGGAAGACTGTTGCATTTGTGTTAATCAAGCTTTATGTTGTCTTTGCACACTCTTCCCAGGGCATAGCTAGTGGGTCACACACACACACACACACCAACTCTTCCAACAAAACATACAGCGCTTAGTGTTTTCCCAGCGCTACAATCCCAGTCATTCCAGTCTTTTGCTTTCCCTTTGTCACATCAGAGTTTCGTGCCAGCGCTAAGTCCCTCTTACCCAGAAAGCATCTCTCTTTTCTTGCTAATGCGTCGCCTTTCCTGGTTAGACCACCAAGACTTGCCCACCCCTGCCAAGCAGCTCCAGCCACTGGCATCTTCATCACCTGGGCAGTGCCCTCTGCAATCAGGACTCATCTGAGGACTTGAGATGGAAAATACAGCTCAGTCAAGCACCAAAGACACTGCTTCTGTAGACTGCAGCTTCTTTCTCTTTTTTAATCACATCGTCCGCTCCCTCCTCCTTCGACTTCTCACCTCTCCCTCCCCCCCTCATAGCAGGCACGGGTCTGCAGTAATTAGTCAAACGAAGCGTGGCCTCGGCGACGATGACTCCCCGAGCTTGGCCGAGCCAAAGTTCAGCACGGTGCAAAAATGAAAATCGCGACTCATTAAGGCAACGCATTTTTACGAGCCGGCTGCCGTTTTCACAGTGCGTCCCGCCGCGCCTGCCCTTTTGATCGACTCCTGTAAGGACTTGGATCTCCCGGGCCACCGAGATGGGGCTCCAGCGCCCGTGACATTTACACGAGCCTCGTAAAACAAGCGGACGAACCTGCCCCCTCCTCCACCCCCCGCCCCCCCACTTTCCTCTTACACGAGGGGGTCGGGGTAATATTTAATAAAGGTGCGTGTATAATCACTCGAATTAGCATTCGACGCCTGCCGCACCCCCCCCAGGGGAATCCAGCCCATGTTGTGGAGGGGTGGGTGGGTGAGGGGTGAGGGAGAAAGAGGTGGGGCTGGCGTTTGGCATTGGGGGTCGTTATTGTTGGGCGATGGCTGTCAGAGTATGAGAGGGGGGCGGACCGATCTTTTTCTCTCAGATTCCGTTAATTATCCCCAATCCCGAATCAAATACCCAAACAAAAGCTAGGAACACGTGGGAACAGGGGCTTTTGTATGCGCTGCGTTTTGTGTACATGCCTGACAGACACTTTCCCTCTCTCCACACCTCCGTCTGTACTCCCCCATCCTCCCTCTCTGTCTCAGCACTGCCGTCGATTGAAATTCAACAAACTGCACGCAGTTTAGCCAACAGAGCCCGGCGGCGTGCCCTTGGCGGCGAGTGACGAGAGCTCTCGCCTCGTGCCCTTGGCGCTGCCGCCATCAGCTAGAGTGACAAAACACAGCCGGAGAGGTCGTCCCCGAGTAAGACAGCATCTTTTGGCCAACGCTGGGATCGGCGGCTTTGCCGACTGCAGATTGAGATTGATGACCAGTGAGCGCAGGCCATCTCTCACTCTCGCGCCACTGTCAGCAAACGTATGGGGACGCTACAGCGGAGAGGGAGCTCGGCATAATCGCATGTGACTGCCTTAATGATTCTGTCAGTTGTCGTTAGGTTGTGGCAGAGGCTGCGTTTCCGATTGGGGTCCCATAAATCTGGTCGCTGTAATCAAGAAAAGATGTGTCAATTGGTGCGCTGAGCGGGAATGTGGCTCGTGAATAGAACGTGTGAAATGATGCTTGGAAATTCTGAATCCAGGCTTTGTGAGGTTACATTCGAGATTTGAATGGACACTTACTTGTTAAGTGAAATTAACTTATTGCATTTAAAATATGTATTATAGTAGTATATTTCAAACATGAGCTGTTTTGCAGTGGTTGTGGTGGTGGTGGTGTTCTAGAGGTAGGATGCTCACCTCTGGGCCAAGATATTGTGGGTTCAAAGCCTACCTCTAGCACCACCACCATTAAGTCTCTGACAGTTAACTTTAACCCCAACACCCTGAGTTGCTCCGGTTTCCTTTAAACAGGAAAGACATCACTCTAGATAACAGCATCTGACACATGCCATTGTAAATGTAACATTTCTCTCTATATATCTCTTACAGCCACTCCCTGCATCAAAGCCATCAGTCCCAGTGAGGGCTGGACTACAGGGGGCGCCACTGTTATCATCATCGGTGATAACTTCTTCGACGGCCTTCAGGTCATCTTCGGCACCATGCTGGTCTGGAGCGAGGTGTGTCCTCTTGTCAAAAACCTACATCCTTTTTAAAACAGACCACATCCAATTTTAAACGAGTTGTATCATTACTAAAATTTATCAGTTCAGTTGGCTGTGAGTAGGGGTGTATCGGAAAGGGAAGACCGAGGTTCAGCTCACGTTATGGGCTGGATATTGTCAAGATTCCAAAGCATAATTCTAGAATTCTTTTCTTTAATTTTGAACAGACAGCAGTAGAAGTCCTCATTTGCCAACCCCTGAAGTAGTCTACTAGGTAGTCTACATAATGGTGTGTATTAAGCAGTAAACACATAACACTCTTTTATATTTTTTTTAATCCCATGTTTGGCTAATAAAAAATATAAATATAAATATAAAATATGAAAGTTCCAACCTTATAGCATCCTTTGCCAAGGTGGACTCCATCCTCTGACTCTGTCTCGCAGCTGCTAAGTGCACACTGTGATGCAATGACCATGCCTTGCACAAGCATGATGGCCTATTAGATGCCACTTCTGCATATTCAACATCATTCGGAAACACCTGATAGTTGAAAATATTCGTCTTTGTAAAGAGAGAACAATAACAGCATTTTTTGTAGTGATGTAAAAAAAGCTAGTTTTAAAGTGGTTTGCTAAGAAAACACATACCATTACAACCCTAGATGTAAGTGAATAAATCATGATTGCTGTCAGTGCCGGCGTGTTCTTCTGGACTGTTCTCCACCTATGCTCCTCCTCTCCACCCTGTGTTTGTTAAGAGCTCTGTTTGTCACTCCACTCCTGGTGAATGTTGCGGGATGAAAGAGGGAATGCTATAAAAAGCCCCTCGTCGGCGATGCCGTATTTATCTGAGAGGTGAGAGGTGCCGAGGCTGGCATATGAAAGGCCAGCTAAGTGCTGAATGAAAGTAGCGGTTTAAAGTCATGTAAAGGCACCGACAGCTTTGAAAGTGCCGCCACTTTACAGAGAGCTCGCTCACTCGTTCGCTGCTTTGAAGAATCCCAACCACCTTCCCTTCAAAGGGGCTTCTGAGAAGTTCGCTCAAGAACAACGAGCAGTCAAATCACAGTATAATCAAAGTACAGAAACATTGTGTTTAACGCAGCTGCTAACGGAACAGCAGGAAGGGGATGGTGACCACTCAGACGTTGGAAGTTGTGTTAGTGGCTGTGTCTTTCTTTAATGTGTGATATAATAGACTTCCAAGGTCTATAGGATTTTGAGTTTGAGTGCGAATACAGCTACATCTTCATCAGGCGGTCTACATGCTGAGATTTTTGTTCTCATACCCAGACTCAGAAGACATTAGTGTTAATCCCATTCACTTCACCTCTGGCCTACTAACTCATCCAGTCCTCTCCCCTGTATACATGGGAAAAAAAATTTTACTTTGAAAAGTGAGGAAATGAATGAGGTCATGACATTCTAACCAGAAAAGCTGTCTGTATCACGGACTCGATACACAGGGGCTTGATAAAAATTGAAGAGGTCATTTCCTTTCCCGTGTTGGTCTGAGGAATGAATTAAATGTTAGAACACTAGTACAGTTACTGTTTTTTACTGACCATCAGTGAAATTGACGAGAAAAGTGAATACATGGATCGATTTTTGTGTCTATGTTCTTTTTGCTTATCTTTTGACCGCCACAGTAATGTAGGCAAAGACGGTCGTGATTAAAAAAGCAAATATTACTTCTAATGATTATGATTAATGTTGGGCATTCAGCTCTGTCGTGACATTTGCTCTTGCAGCATTGTCTGTAATCTGATTATCAGATCACCAACGGAGCAATGAATGAAATATGGTCCACATGTTCGTAGCACAGACAGAGATTAGATTATTGTGCAACTAGTAACTCTATATATACCCATGAAAGAGCCATCAGTAATGACTTTGTGTGATTTAGTATTTATAGGGGCAGAAATAGGGCTGGGCAATAGGGCTGCTTAAAACGAAACATACCATTGCTTGTGTTGTCATGCGACTTGTCCTGTCTGTGAGTACATCGGTGTATATTTCCTTCAGTTATTTTTAAATCAAAAAGATATGCACTGTTTCAGTAGATAAAACAAACAAGCCAAAAACAAAACAAAATAACTGTAGTCAAGGTAAAATGTTTAATGAATCGTGGTACTGGTTTGATCATATCACCCAGCCCTAGGTAGAATCGCAATTTTAACCTAAGGTGTATTGTGTAATTGAGCAGATGTGTTTAGATCATTTTAATCGCTTCTTTCTTCCTCTTAGCTCATCACCCCTCATGCCATCCGAGTACAGACTCCTCCGAGACACATCCCCGGGGTGGTGGAGGTCACTCTGTCCTACAAGTCCAAACAGTTCTGCAAGGGAACGCCGGGCAGGTTCATCTACACAGGTAAAACAAACAAAAAAATCCACTTGCTTGCACCGTCTCCTTCCTGTTTGGCACTTGCAGTTTCTCATGTCTATGGGTACTAGAGTAACAGAGGCCCAGTGATCCAAGCTGTATTTCCTGAGCCTTTTGCCATTGAGGAATCCCACCTATTTCCTGCTCCAGCAGCTTAATAAGAACGGCTTCACCCCGAGCAGCAGGAACATCCTGTAGCATGCACAGATAAGGGAAATGTAGGACTTATCTTGGGGAGGAAGGGGTCATATGGGATATCTCTATTAGCTCAGAACAACTCCGTACTGCATGCACTTGAATCGTATAACGGCAAGCCAGTAAGAAATAATTGGCCTCGTTCACCAATATTTGCATATTCTTTTTCTTAAGAAAGAGATCTAAACTGTATAGTATTATACAACTACAGAAGACTCAATAAGCTAAGGTTCTGCATAAACATACATGCAACGAAGACTGCACTTCACGTTTGTAGATTCTGCTCCTAAGGACAAATTTTGTATAAGAAACCATTTCTGAATGTCAGCATCTTCAAGAAAACTGTGTGAATGGGTTTTAATGGGTTTTATCACCAAGATGTTCCTAAATTGTATTACCTTTTTACTTATTGCATCTAGTTCTAGATAATCAACATAGGCAGATTGATATGAGGAGAGAAAAATATATAAGCGGGTTTTAAAATTTCAAAATTTTAAATTCTTTGAATTTTAAGATATTCTTCTAATATATGTAATATAGAGTATGGAAAAGAAGGGTTTCATCAACATCTAATGGGTGCTCAGCTCTGGGGATCAAGTGGGTTTTAAGAACAAACTTCTTAAGAACAGTGGCTGAATTAATTTAAATTTCATTTTAAAAATGTTTAATATAGTTATTGGAAGAGTTGCATTATGGGAAAATGTGGAAGGAAGAAAGACTGGTGAGAGTCAGAAATGCAGGGTGAGTTTGCAACATTTGAGAGGACAGCTTTAAATAACAGTGTAAAAAAGGGACGCCTTAAAATTTGTGAGGAGGTATAGGGGAAAAAAATGGTTTCACCGGAACATTTAAAGGGTGCTCAGCTGTGGGCTTTGTCGGCCCAGCGTGTGTCTGCGTCTGTGCCTGCGCATTCATGGGTGTGAATGAGTGTGCTCACTGGGTTTATGTCATTGGACTTGGCCTCCCTTCATGGTCCATTCACTGAGCACATGGCCACGCATGAAGGGAAGGATTTTGCTATTCCCCCACACACAAACACACACATACACACACACAAAGCACACACCTCTGAAACAGAGGGCAGATGGTCATCCTCTGTTTTTATGGCCACACTCCCTGATGCTTCCAATTTTTGCCAGAAGATTCAAGCCCAATAAAGTTCAATATTCACGATTCAAGTTTATTCTCAACCTAGTAATATACAAGTACACAGAGCAAGAATGGAGCAAAAAATCGTCTCTTCTACATTGCCACAAAATCCACTTTAAAATGTGTCTACAAATCCTGCTAGCTTTATGGCAATAAAACGATAAATGATAGATCATTATCTAAGGTGCTGTACGGATCATTCTTGTGAGAATGTCTCATCTGAACTTTCTCACTTGAGTTGTTCTCCTTGTCTCCTGGAGTTTCTCTTAGTCGTTAAAGACTTCCAGTTAAAAGTTTAAGCCGTCCTCTTCTTTACAGGCCCATGTCCCAGCAGTCCCCTGGCCTGCGGCGTGGGGCTGGGGGACATCAGGCCTCCGTTCTTCTCCCCCAGCTCCAGTTGGCACCTGGGCTGTGCCCAGTTGCCAGTGGGTACTAATCATAGAGGATTGGCAGGGCTGTGCGGCAGCTGGCAGCGGAATTACACATGGGGCATCTGGCGTCTCTAATCAACTTCTGTCAGGCAGAGGAAATGGAGACCTAATTAAATCAATGGCGCGCCGATGGTGCCACGCTAGAACACCACACAGCCGTGCGGAACGACAGAACCCTTACCTGCAGACGACGCGGCACTTTCTCAGAGCCTCAGAGATGTTTCCGGATGCTGTTCGTAATCATAACCTAGTTGTTTTCGGACAAGCAGGATATAAGTAGGAAGTTCAATTGGCTTCATTCACCAACTATTCTTAAAAAGAAATTTGATCTTGCGCAGTTTTCTCAAAGATTTTGACGTTCACCAATGTTTGCTTATTTAAGATTTCGTTCTAGGTTAGAACAATAGCTGTGCCTTTCATTTATTGTTAGACATTAATATTTTTGATATATTTTAACACCTGGTAAGTGGAAAAATTAAGTTGATTTAAACTTTAAAAACTATTGGTGAATGAGGCCCAACGTTATTGGTGCAAACTTGGCTATTAGGCAGTGTGTAAATGCTGAAACTAACCATGGCACTACAGCCTGCAGTCAGAAGCCATATGACTGTTTTTGGCATGCACCACATTTTGCTTATAAACCCTAAGACCACTCACTTAATGAATTCCTCAAAAGCCTGCCAGGTAATGGATGATGTCATTTTAGTGAACTATGATTCTTGGCACTAATGTGAGAGTGTGCAGTAAAAATAGAAGCCCGCACGCAGACAGCAGAAGAACTGAGCTTCCGATGTGGACCTGACTGGAGTAACATTTAGTTCCTTTAGGGTCAGAGGCTCAGAGTGCTGCACTTGTGGCCTAATCACTACAAAACGCTGTGCTCAAAGCGATTGCTTAAGTCGTTCCTCTGCGCCTCTTCCTGCAATTAAACATTCAAAGGCTCTGTGCAATTATATTTATCATCATAAACAATTAAGCCCTCTCCGCCTGGGACATTAGCCGTCCTGCATGGCACTCACCAGATAAGAGAGCTGAGTCATCTCTCTCTCTCTCTCTCTCTCTACCCGCCCCTCCTTTACTCCGTCTGCAAGACATGCATTTCCATGTTTGGTTGCGCATTTCCAGTGCAGCGGATTGCCACGTTTGCATCGTTTGTCAAAAGAACTTTCCGTGGCTTCCACTGCGGCAAGAGTTCAGACGTATATCGCTGTCTGCCAGCGAGCATGTGCGAGGGGCCTCACCAGGCGATAGATTGGAGTCGTTGATGAATCGCCCAAGATGTTCGGCAGGCAATTCGTCCCTGCTCAGTATGCAGGTCGCTCTGGCTCAGCAGCGCGCATCAGCGCTGATATTAAAAAGACTGCTGGATCACATTAGAGGTAGTTCCCTTATACCTGCTCAACGATTATGTCTATCGGAAACATTAGTCACCGGAAAGGAGAAGGCATAAGACATTCGATCTGCCCCAAAAGTCAAGGATGAAACATTTTCTGGGGTTAAATGTTTCCTCCTCTCTTATTTCATTTAAGGTGGTAGAGTCAACTCCTGGTGCACTTCTGGACTTCCCATGACTGCCATTACCAAAAATATGTTTGCCGTTTTCTTAATGCCTAATGTGTGCAAAAGTGCCGAAGTGAAACCATAATCAAGGTGTTCCTCGTCGTTTTGACTTGACCGATTTGACAGCAGACATTTTCCCAATGCGTTTAGCCATAAGCGATACAACCATATTTTTTTCTAATGTGCAAAGCGATTGTTCGATTTTGATAATGAGTCTCTTTAATTCCATTGACAAATGGCGTCACGGCGCTTAATCAATGATAACCATTCCAGTGAAATTGCTAATCCGTGCCGTGTGAAAATTGTCACCATAAAAGATGTAGTGAAATTGGTTTTCTCCACAGCATCAAGTCTTCAGAGGGCCATTTCACATAAATGTCTTCGCCGCACAGCAGCCACCAGTCAGGATCAAGGAAAACAAGTCATCCGTTTTATGGCCGCGGCAGCCTCCTATATGCTTTTCCCCCCTTTCTTAAAGCGATGCCTTATTTAGCTTGTCGGATTTTCCAAATAAACACAATCACTGGGTTTATGGAAAAATGGATAAAAATGAGATTGTAAGGTATTGATCCCCAGCATGGGGAGGGCCGGGGGAAAAAACAGGCCTCATCTATATAGGGAGAAAAATGAAGCGATAATTCAGGCAGGCATCGAACACCCTGCCACTGAGCCTATCGATTCCCATCCACAGCATATGAGATCACACCTGAGCGAGAGAGAGCTCTGGGGAAAAGAGAGAGACAGAGTGGGGCGGGTGAGGAGAGAGAGAGAGAGAGAGAGCACGTCTGCCATTCCCTAACATGTACAGAACATTACCACCCTGACATTAACAGCTCTGTACAAAGCCCACAAGTGCCTGTTAAAAGGTTCCGCTAAAGACCAATTACCCAGCATGCCTTTCTGCTCTGTCAGTCACGACTACAGCAAGAACACTAGGGGTCTAAGTGCAGTCACCTGACTCAATCCAGCGCCAGTAGCTCGGGAGTGTTTTGGCTGGGCTGTAGAAACAGAGTTAGCATGTTTGCCTTGTGCTTTCACTCTGCTGATATATTTGGGTGCTTCGGGGTCACCGTCCAGTCTGTCGAAAGGTTAATGGTTTGATCGCACTCGTCCTGACAGTGTCCTGAACATTATCTTTAAAGGGAGTTTTTCCCCTCCGTCCTGCCCTGCCTCCATCTCTTCTGCCCCCCTGCAGGGCGCTAGTTATTATTGTGAAATATGAAGCGATCTAGCCATGCCTTCATGAAATTTCAATGAGTATTGATCAG
Organism: Distichodus sexfasciatus; assembly: GCA_032718565.1. Classification (NCBI taxonomy): domain Eukaryota; kingdom Metazoa; phylum Chordata; class Actinopteri; order Characiformes; family Distichodontidae; genus Distichodus; species Distichodus sexfasciatus. The sequence continues at coordinate 2,076,020 of JAVGVS010000028.1, read as the reverse complement.
CGTGATTGCACGGAATCCTTCAAGCAGCGGTTGTTGTTCATTTATTTATTGATACGTTGATACGTTTTACTCATTCTAATTCCACCCCCCCTCCAAAAAAAAAGAAAAAAGAATAAAAAACGGCAGCTGTCAACCGTTAATATGTCATACGCTTTGGGCCGAGGGAGCGGCTTTGTTACCCCCACCCCCTCCACCCACCCCCCCGAAACCATGCCACTTTGTCAGGTCAGGTGGCAGAAAATTCAATTGGAAGATCATTGAGGTACCGGCCCCAGTAAGCAGTGGCTCTATATTTGCTTATATTGATTAAATCGTGTAAACATAATGATATGGCATGGTATACTCAAGATATTCTGTTCCCTATTGATTGTGCATATTCGGTTTCAGCGTTAGAGTTATTACTTATGACATCACACATAACCATATTAGCCGCCCTCTGACGAGCGCAACCCGAGAAGGGAGAGCGATACGCGGTGCAAGATCCGATGAAAGCGAGACGTTCGGTCCATGCTGGCCTGCATCCAGCATCTGCGTCCATTTATTTTTTTCACTCCAATGTCTGTTCGGTCAGCTCTGAGGAGAACACGTACAATATCTCATATAGCTCGAGGCCACACAGCTCACGTTCCTTTGTCTGCATGTATGAAAGTAAACAAGGACACAGACGGTTGAAAGATGTCCCCTGGTTCTTTGCTGTGGTTTGTGGAATGCCACTCACCTTGCAAAGCGACGCCGACCAGCCAGAAATGGTCAGACCCGGGGGATTTCACTTCCTTATTTGAAACAGTGTGTGTGTGTTTGAGAGAGAACTATTTATTTAAGACTCGTGATGTGGTTAAGTGTATAATTCTACCCAGAAGCTCTTGTCTCTCTGTGGCCTTTTTATTTTATTTTTTTCACTTAGCTTCGGGAGCGCAAATATTATCTTCTGTTGTCCCTACTGGTCTTTCAGAACATTTTTGACACTTAGCAGAAGCTTTCTGACTCCATCGATGATGTGCTTGCATCATCGCTTTTCGCTGGCTGTAAAAGTGCAGCGAGGACTTGCCAAAGAAAGAGGATCATATTCCATCTCTCTATTTTACCGTCCAATACATGCCCACCCTAACCTCTCTCTCTCGCTCTCTCTCTCTCTCCCACACTCTCACACACTGCCCCCTCTCAGTTAGATTGCATTATCTGCCTGGCTGGTGAAGAGATTGTACAGAATGTGGAAATCAATAGCAATGAGGGGGAGTAAACATGTGCAGATGTCTGGGAGAGCAGCAGAGTGCAGTTTAGTCAGAGATCTCCCCCATCCATCTCTATATCAGCACATTAACGCACTGTCTCCTCCAGCACTGGGGCCCTTCCTCATTACACCAGCTCGGCGCTCCTCTTAAAGGAGATATATACGCTCCACACTGGCCCTCACACATATTGCATAAGCTGCCACTTCATTATCTAGCCCATCTCTGGAGACTTCAGCCTCCACAAACCCAGGCCCGGCTCTAATGTGCTTTATACACGTTCGTGAGCATACAGATTGTGACCTTAGAATTACACTCCACTGCTGACCGCTTTATTAAGAATGACTGCTTTTGTATTACTCTGGCCAGGTACTTTAGGAAAGGGGAGATAATCCAGTATTAGAGTACAATTTTTATAGTCATGTGAGGTGAGTTAAAATTGGTCTGGCCTTTTCACAGCTGCTCAGCTTCTCACTAATAATCAGAACTTCAGTTTAACTGGTGTTATTTAGGTAGTGGGTTGTTTTTTTTTTCCTCTATATAGCAGGGACTCTGGAATGCTAATCGGAATTAAAGATTCAAGATTCTTTATTTGCCACGTACATATTTGTACAAGTATAATATGTAGTCTAATGTAAACCTGGTGCACTCCTGAGACAGTGAGACAAAATAATGCAAATGGATTAAAATAAAAAAGAGATTTATATTAGCATCTCAACCGGCCTTAACATTGGCTGAGGGTAGAATTGATTAGATTTTATTTATATACTATTTATAAAGTATCTGTTCTACAAGTATTGTATCTGTTTTGGTAGCTTTTTGTCTGGCTGTTTTTGAAAGAAACTAAAGAATTTGCTACACTAAATTATAAACAATATATTTAAAAAATTAAGAACATCACCCACGCCCCCCTGTGCTCCCAATTAGTTGGATTAGTTTCTTTATTGCTTTTTTATTGTCTTCACCTGTCTCTTCTTGCCCTTGTTGTCCTTTCTTCTTTTGCTTTGTGCATGTTCTGTCTGATTTTCTCCTGACTTAAAGTATCTGGTTAGTGTGTTATTTGTGTTTCATTTTCTCTCTTGGTTCAGGGCCATGACTGGTAGTTATTTTTGTACTTTATTTATGTATACATCTTTGAGTTCAGTCAACTCATGCATCCAACCTCCTTCATCCTTCACCACAACGCCCACAATAAATAATTTCTATAAAATGTCTTAAAAGTGTGTGGAACAGTCAGAATTATGCAAGGAGTTCAGTCTGCGTTATTAAAAAAGCTAGAAGTTGTTATAGAATGCCTTGGTAACTTCCATAACATCAGTCTATAACATGTAGAAGCTTGGTGGGGATCAAAACCTTCTGAAAAACATTCACCCAAGAACATTTCTGTGGTTACAAGCTGACCGCAACTGTGCCCACAAGATGTACCTACAATGTAAGTGTTCCTCATAAAGTATAAAATATTGGGTTTCAAAGATTTTTTCTTTTACAAACACCAGAACCAGATGTGCAAGCTTTGGGCCAGAATTTTCCAGGTCAGTGGATGTTCAGGAGCAGGGTAGGGCACTAATGTTCTAGAAAATTCCATACCTTTTTCAACCATTCTTTTCAGCTGTGGGTCTGTAGACTCACCTCTGACCCAATATATAATGCTTGGCCTTATTCTAAACACAACCCAGCCATTCATTCATTCAACTGCCCTTTCCATTCATCCAACACTATACATTCATTTCCATACAACGCACAACCATGGAACCACCCGAACTCGGCCGCGTTCCGATCCCGTACTGCACTTCCACCTCCCCGGCTGGAGCCTCCAGCAGGCCTGATTACAGGAAGTCTATTTAGATATGATGTATTGTCAGCCTGAGGGTGGCTTTGCATCATTCTGTCACATTGGGCTGTTTTTGTTGTTCTTTCCCTGGACGATAGCTGCGCTCTGTTCTCCATCACGGCCCGAGATTGTTTTAACAGTTTTTTGTTCTTGCTCCTTAAGTAAACACTCAGTCAATCACAAGTCTGACTGAGCAAGTTCCACTGGCTAAAAGCAGGGGCTCAATCAAGGGAGCTGCTCAGATCTGTGCTTCCTCAGAGGGGCAGACCCTGCTGAGAACTGTTAGCTGCTGTTAGGAGGACAATGTCTCGTTGAACTTCAGGAGGGGGTCCTTCACAAGTAAATTGCGGTCATCCTCCTAATGGTCCATTTCAGTCTAATTCAGGGTTTTCCAAGTATGTTTCCAGAGAGCATTCTTTCTGTAGAGGTAACTCTAATCTTGCAGACACACTTTGCTTACCATTATTGACCAGCATATTAATCCCAAGGGAAATTCTTGGACCTTTACTAAACTCAGTATAATATATAGGTAAAAGGTTCAAATTAATGACTTTGCAGTATGATGATGCAATGATTCAGAAAGGAATAGCAGCTGATTAGCAGTGCAGAATAGCTTCAACAGTGGCATAGTGTTCAAAAATAAACAGTTACAAGTAACAACAAACTAAAATTCTAACCACACATAGTAATAAAATAACATACAATGAATACCCACATTAAACAGATGTGCTCACATTAATAGCTCTAAATGGTCGTTGGCTGCTTATTGTTGCTTTGAGGCTGACCAAGAAGGTCAAGTGTTCAGAACATGCTTTAAAGATAATTTCCTAAACCAGTTATCCAACAAAAACAACATTTAGAACCCTTCATGCACTGCATGGACTTGAGCAGGAATATTCTTTGGTGTGTGGTATAGGTATATACATAATTCCAGGTATATTCTTTATGGATCAAAAGACAGTTTAAAAATAATTAAATCAAATTAATCAAAATTCATGCATGAATAGTCCAAAAACACAGGCCTTTTACAAGTAAACGAGGGGAGATAAAAAACCCATTTTCACTGACTAACAGAAATATTGTTTTGTCACATCAGGTGTGTTTTGTTTGGACTCTGGGGAAACTGGGGAGGGGCGCACCTGAGTCTGGCTTGTACACTCGATGGCCATTTTTGTTTGCACCCACCTGCTGCTTGGAGGCCGTCCCGCACTGCAATGAGGAGCCCTGATTGGCAGTTGCCCTCCCCCTGTCCCTAGTGAAAGAGGCTGTAAGCTGGGCACATGTTGTGCAAGGGGCTCCAGGGGCCCGGTTCTGGCCGGGGCCCTCTGCCATCTGACTCGGTTCCACTGCACTGAAAGGCTGCCCACAGTCTGTCCTCTCAGCTGTGGAGCCGAAGGGAGCCGGGTTAGATCCCTCAGGAAACGGCCAGGCTGCGGCCTACAGGGTGAACAGAAGGGAGAGCCAAGAGAGAGTGAGAGAGAGAGAAAGAGCGAAAACGTAGCTCACTTCCTCCCTCTTCACTCTGCCTGGCACTAGTCCTCGCAAGAACAATTAACTGCAGGCGAAAGTAGTCCGATTCTCAAGTGCTATTTTTTCCACTCCATCTTCTGTTGTGCACAAGAGTCGACACTGCAGGCTAGAAAAACAGTCGGAATGAGAGGAGAACAAGAGAGAGAGAGAGAGTGAAAGAGCAAACCAGAAAGTGGGGTGCTCAAGGCTATGGGCCTTTGCTCCATAATGCCACCTACCCATTTTATTTATTTCAATGTTTGAATATTAATGTTGAATCTTGGCCCAGTCTAACGTTTCTTCTGCAGTCGGAATACTTTACATGCATTACATCAGCCCCCACAGCCATCCACCTCCTGCAATATTCACACCGGCCCTCTAATTGCCTCTGTTAAGTGCTGATCAGGGTGTGTGCATGTGTGTGTGTGTGTATGTGTGTGCACGTTTTTGCACAAAGGAAAAGAGCCACACGCACAGTTCCCTCTGTCATATCCAACAACCTTTTTATTAAGCGCTAAAGCTGCCACTGGAGAGATTTATCACTCCAAATCAAAGACCCGCTGGTGAGAAGCCAGAAAGAGAGAATAATTGTTCTCACTGCTGTTTTATCCATAACACACAGGCCCCTTTGTTCTGAATTCCAACAACACCTAAGTGACCTTTATGTCCCGAATTCATTATGAAACGCTGTACTGTATAATGTTTAGTAATGTGCCTTAAAAAAACACTTAACCTTGTATTCATTTGTTTTCTCTCTTGCTCAACTCTCATGTTATTTTTTCAACCAGTGGGTTGGTCTTTCTCTTTCTCTCTCTCTCTCTCAGTTTAAAAGTGGCCCTAGAGGGTGAGAATTTAGCACCACAACAGACAAACACACAAACAAATGAGGTCGGGCCTATCCGGGGAGAAAGGCCTATTGTCTCAGAGTGAAAGTCCAAGCTCGCTCTGGGGAGGTTAGGAAAACATTCCGCCCAGCGCCGTGTGGTCCGGCCGTGCAGGATGTTTGGCCCCCTCACCCAGATCGGGTTCCTTTCTCAATATTATCTTATTGCAACGTCCTCTGTGAGGGCTCACGAAACCGTCCCTGAGCATCTGGAGGTGCTGCCTCCACTTGGAATGAAAACTTTAATTGAATTATTTGCTCATAACTTAGGCCTATAGATTTGTTTTGCAGATTAGCAGTGCTTGTGTACTTGAGAGGGGGTGGGATTTTAGAACCAGCATTGTTTATTTTCAAGATTCGCTCCATTTTGAGCACGAGAACCATTCAAAAAGTCCTCATTCAGGAGACTTGTAGGCTTCTATATGTGACATTGTAGAGCTGATTGGCCAGCACTGAGGTTAGAGAAAACTTACACATGTTGGACACATTTTCATGGGTTTTGTTTGCCATTGTGATTAATTTCATAAAGGAAGCATCTTGATGTCAAATGTTGAATATTTGTTGTGTCTGTGTTTTGTATATATGTATGTATGTAAAGTGCTTTGTGACAATGACTGTTGTTAAGAGCACTATATAAATAAATTTGAATTTGTTTTCATGAAAACTACCAACAATGCCTTAGCAGGAAGAAAGCTAAATTATAGGTTTAGACCATGCATTAATGCTAATTAAACATTACAATAAGCATCTTCGGTGTATTACCTCCTCAAATAAAGCTACTAAATCTAATAAGTAACTGATCAGCTGTATGAGTGACGCATCCAAATAATTGGACATTTAGGGTGGTTGGTGGTGTAATGGTTAGGGAGCTAGTCCTATTATTGGAAGGTTGCTGCTTCAAGTCCCAGACTGGTAAAGATACCACTGAGGTACTCATGAGCAAGGTACTGTCCCAAAGCTCTGCTCTCCTGCTGCGAAAAGCTGCATTTGCTCCTTGATGGATGGTTCAAATCTAGAGATCACATCAGTGTTGTGCACAATGTTGTGCTGTGCTGTGTTGTGGTGTGTTCACAATGACAAATAATCATTCACTTAAATTTACTTGATGTTTCTTTAAGCTCTTAAACCTTATCAGACCATAAAGGAAATGGAACAGTGCCAAGAAAAGCTGATTTTCTACACTGATCATTCAAATGATATTCCTAATATGAGTAATCTGCAAAATCTGTATAGTCGGTTCATGTTTTTGATCAAACAGATATGATAATGAAGGGACTGAAATCTAGTTGTTTTGGGAAAGAAAAAATCTCTTTTAAGATCACTCAGAGTTTAAAAGATTCAAGGAGCGTTATGTTATCCAAATGGCATGAATGTGTATTTGTACTGTTCCAGTATGCATGGAACATTATGTTTGGGAAGTGCTGCTCCTGGTTGAGATAAGTGACTCAACTAGTACTCTGACTACAATAATGTCATGGCTTCAAGGACATGAAAAAGCTTGTGAGACTAGTCTAATGTCAAAGATGTGTAGGAAAGTTTCTGATTAATAGGTAGCACTAATTCTTGGTTTTTCTTTTTCACTGTAGCACTGAACGAGCCCACTATTGACTACGGTTTCCAGAGGTTACAGAAAGTCATCCCCAGACATCCTGGTGATCCTGAACGCTTACCAAAGGTCAGTACATGGAACTGTGTGAGCTTCAGTAAAGATCCATATCCTTTTCTCTTATATCTGAATTTGTGGTTGCCTTGTCTTTTCTGGACCTCAGTCAGTCCACGCACAAGTCAGTGTACAAACAGGACTTGGTTCGTTAATGCATTTTTGGACCAATTTGTATCATTATCCAGTATTCAGATCAGAGGCTGATAGACCCTAAGATTCCTCTCTCTCTCTCTTTCATTTTCCACATCTCTCTCTCAGAGAGAGACCCAGTTGTAGTGTCGGCTGCATGTTTATTTCCCCCTATGAGCCTGCACCGCTTAAGCAGCCTGGGTAAATGAATCCTTTGGGAGCGATAAATAAACATTACTTTATCTTGTTGTGCGTGTCCTATACCCCTGAGCCCCACGCAAGCTGCAGCACTTAATAGACTAAAAAGAGTAATTATGGCTGGCTGGCCCTCGCTCTTTCGCAGTCAGCCCAGGCCTGACCTTGTGCTGTTAGCAGCCCTCCCCGTATTAGAGCTGGGCGATTGGTATTCATTGTCCATGAGACACCGCATCCATTACACTTGTAACACGACTGAATTAGACCGAGAGGTCAGATCACACTACATCAAGCCAAAAAAACAATCTACAGGGCTGGTCACCTGAACAGTTTAGCGCAGTGCTTCTTTAGTTTCAAACACTGATAGCGGTGTCAAGTGTTGGGGAATAGCTAGCTAAAAGTACTGATGATACCTTTTTTGTATTACTCTGAAAGGCAAAATTGACAGAATTTACACATTTGACAATTCATGCTAGCTGAAAACCTTGTTTTGATTTGACATTACGTTGTTAAAAATATTGATCTTTCACATTTTTTACATTTTTGCTTTTACAAATATTAAGTATTACTGAACAAAATAACATTGTATTTTTTACTTTGTCTTTGTAGCTTGTAGCATAGCTAACTACTATATTAAATCAGTAGCTTGGCTGTTGCTACTTTTAATTAGATTGTAGGTTGAAAATCTACCGTTTAACCGTAACTTCCCCGACACTAGATATAAACTAAATTACTGTTATAATGTTTTTTTTTGTTGTTGAGATCAACTACCATGATCTTTATGGGCCACCGTATGGTGTCTTTGAATTTTTAAACCTTTGGCAGGAAATGATGTCATTGCCAACGGACAGTTAGTGGTGGCTCTAAAGACTCTTCACACATACCCTTATTTTCTCCACTCATCAACCACTCTCTCCAGTCCCCTCTCTCTTTCTCTTGCTCTCTCATCCCCCACCCCTCTGCCTGCCCCCCCACCTTCATTTGCCGTTCCCCAGCTGGTGTGGAGAGGACAGATCTACAGGCCTCTGTCAGTGTGGCTAAATGGGGCCACAGTGTTTGATCTCTGTCCCTAATTCACCACATGGACATTGTCTGCATGCCTTCCACAGCAGTTCTCCCCAGCCCAGATCGACTTCTGGCACCCCCGAAAGCCCTGCGCCACGTACCACACCGCTGTTTTGACCCACTTAGTAAAAGCCTCTAAGAACATCCTTATCAGCACCCGCCTCTCATAATGTGTTATGTCCACATCAGAAACGAGCGCTAGATCCAAAACCATGGGAACTTTTTCTGACATGAATACAGTCACATCAAATAGACTCTATCACTGTAACACTGTAAATTTACCCTATAGTATCAGCAAGAGTTTCCAGATATTTTCTGCACAAAAATACAGTGATATTTACAGTACAATACTGTCATTACAAAATACATAAAGACACTGTAGAACTATTTGATATTTACACCAATACTGTTAACTTTTACTGTATTTTATAGTGTTGCCTACTGCAAATATTTGTCTTATTTTCAGAAGCAGTGAATAGAAAAGGGCCTTTCAATTTGAACACTTATTTAGTTATTATTTAGTTATTTTAGGAATTTAACTATCTGTAGATCTTTTTCAAATTTGAGTTGAAATGATGAAAAACATTGGAGTTTTTAACAAAATTAATTGGTATTTATGGCCCTTCATGAAATCCCATTTAAAAAAAAAAAAAGTCATTTTAATTTGAAAAGCAGAGAGGAAACACAAGTGTAGGTTATGCAAAGTGAGGACTGGGTGATGCAATCAAAAGTCAGGAGCGATGCTGAACAAGGTAATGAAGGAGTGGACGTGACACCCATAATGCTTTAGGTGTACAGTATGTTACTGTATTTGCATGGAAGCAAATTTAAAACACAAAGTTAGCTTTAGATTTACAGCTTTTCTTAAATTTGTACTATATTTTACTGTTATGGAAATACAGCACAGTTCAGTATGGAAATAACTGTACATTTACAGCAAATGACCACAGTATATGGTAAATATAGTGAAATGTGAAGTATACTTATATTCATTGTAAGATGGGTGTAGTGACTCTCATCCTGGTTAAACTTATACACATTGTTATACTGCATCATTTGTATATGATTTGCTTTTAACTTTAAGCTGCATGTGGCCTGGGTTATTTCACCTAGTTTATTTTGAGAGGGTTGGGAGTGAATTTGTATGCACAAGGCAGGTCACAGACAGGGTCAGTCGTCATACCTTTTCCACAGTTTTGGGGAACTCATGCAACCGTCCTCCCCGGGGGCGAGGTTCTTAACGACGTGGCGTATTTATAACGAACTCCCTTGTTCGCGGTTATAATGAACAGAGCTGGTCGAACACAGGACTGGCATACTGCGAATGAAACAAGAAGATAAAAATACCCAACGACTTTTGCGCCTCTAGAGTCAGGTGGTGGGGGGGAAGTCCCAGAGGATCCACTAAACATGATGTTGGTTTGGTTATATGTACACGGTTGATACAGTTTGGTGGGTTTATGGGGATGAAGTTTAAGCATAGAAGAGGAGAAGGAAAGTACAGTACAGTGCCAGTTGAAAGATTGTGTGCCAGAGTAAGAAGGGGTATGGTTATGGTGCTGGGCACTAACAAGATGCTAGAGTAGAACTGGGGGCGAGCGAGGGCGGGAGGCACAGAATGGGAGAAAGGGAAAGAGAGAGAAGTGGGGGAAGGAGGAGGAGGAAGGAATCGAGAGAAGGATCCGGGTGATCCATCATGGTGAAGTCAGCTGTCCAGGGCTGCCTTCTCCTGGGTCAGGCGATCGAAGCCACCGCCGCCTGCACTTTATTATTGCTCGGCCAACAGTAATTGAGTCACCACAAGGGGGAAGATGCAGCCGAAGTGCAGAGGGAGAGGATGATAAAAAAAAAACAACTAGCATACAGGGAGGGGGGCAGGGAGGTAAATGAGAAATCATTTCTCTGCGTGGCTCTACATGTCCGGTAGATTGTGGCGACAGGGCTGATGTGTGCAGACGGATTTTACCCTCATTTTCTCCAAGTAGTGCAGGTTTAAGTCCCCCCCCCCTCTTCCTTTAGCTCTCCCCATCTCTCTCTCTCTCTCACAGTTTGTCCTCTGCTCCCTCTAACACTCCCAGCCAGATATTAACAGCGTCGGCCGCCGGGCCCGGCTGCTCATTTCTGCACTATCGATTTTGCCCTTTATTGAGGTAATAACAGTTTGTTGACGGCACTTCTCTCAACTGCTGGACTCAATCACAGGTGAGGGCCAAGCGAGAAACAAGGCAGGCTAACTTGTCTCCCTCAATCCCTGGATAAACCTGCTGGCACATTAGTGCACATGGCCACCAGCAAAGGTTTGAGAGAACCAAGGAGCTTAAGGATTGCGGGAAGTTGCACTGTAAAAATAAGTTTATTTTTAAGCATAATTAGATTTAAGGTTGACAAAATTGGGCCTCATTCAAAATGTTTTTTCTTTTTTTGTCCTAAGAAAGTTAAGACATAGTATAATATACATTGTAGAAGAGAAGAAAACTCAAAAAGCTTATCTTTTGCATGCATTAGTATTACTATTAGTATTCAGATTTTAAAGCTGGTTTTGAAATTAAGCAAAAAGAAAATAAGGCTCTTTAAAAGGATTAAAGCCTCTTATTAAAACTTCCACATTGTAGATTTATTCCGACAGACAAAGCACATTAAGAATGGACAGGAACGTGAACAACATGTTAGAGAAAAACAACACAACAATGTCAAAAACAAAACAAATGAAAAAACAAAAACAAAACAACCAACCAAATAAACAAAAAGAAACAAACAAAAACAAAACAAAAAAACAGACAAAAATTATATAATACATTAAACAAAAAAGATGAATAAATTTAAAATGAATTAATACCTCATATTATAACATGCATCCATGTACATACAATAATATTAACAATAACCATAATAATAATAATAATAATAATAATAATAACCGCTAAGCATACTCCCCTAGCAGCCTGCATGTGTGTGTGCATGTGTGTATGTGTGTGTGTGTGAGTGAACTGATTTGTCAATTGGAAGTGGTGGTACTTGATGCTGACGGGGTGAAGCCGTGCCCCCCTTTCCCCCGGCGCGAACTGGGAGCAGGTAGGACCAGGTAGTCAAAGCCCCCAGCCGCCCCCACGGCAAAAGGCCCCCAGACACCTGCCTCCGAGACGGCCACCCGCCCAACCCAAAAGAACAGATTTACTTTTAACAACGGTTGTTGAATGAGACCCCGTGTTCCATCAGTCTGGGATGTTGCATGCAAACATTAATAGAATGTGAGTGACAGTGGATGTCTGGGTGTATTACAAAGCAAGAGGCAGAGAGTGATTTGAAAGAAAATCTCCTAATTGCTCAGTGAGCATTCGCATGCACTTCCAGAGCGCCGGCTCTCGCTCGAAGAGTTTGGCTGGGCTTCAGCGCGGCCAGTCTGTGGCCTTGTTTGTTCCCTCTTCCTCTTCTCATCCACTGTTTGTTCCCCGCATTTTCTCTGTCACTTCACATCCACCTGATCCCTTCTTGGCCACCTCCATGGGGCCCACGATTCAATCTGCACTCCCAGGAAACAGCCCTCGCCACTGCGAAGCAGCGCGTGCCGCCTTCCCTCTTCGCGCTCCGCTGGGTAAAAACGCCACGTTAGGGTTTGTATACGAGTCTGTGTGATACTCCCGAGCCTGAAGATAGTTAGTTTGTGCCGATGTCTGGAAAGAGATCCGGAAAGTACGATTTCGAGACGTTGTACGGGACATCTTGTTTGCAAGTGAATAATTTCCAGAGGCTGTGCATGGTGTGGTCCGTCAACTCGCTGTGCAGATGCAGACGAGCGGGCAGGTTGTTATTGACTTTCAGAAAGTAACCTTTGAGACCTGTAGAGACCAAATATGAATTATGCAAGGAGCCACATTAGTTAAAGAGCAGAGGGACTGATATTTATGATGGACAGATATTGATGGCTGGAAGACATGGGGGAAGGGAGTAGGAAAGGAGGAGGAGGAGGAGGGAGACTCAAAGATATTTGATTGTTGTTTAGTTATGCATGATATCCCCATGCTGAGTGATACATTCAATTGAATGAACAGACTCTGCTGTAGAGGAGCAAAACCCTACAGAATGGCCCTCCAGCTTGGCGTGAACATTTTTTGTTCTGGTTTACATGTGATTGATAAAGATCTTCAACATGAATGTCAGACTCAGATACGAGTTATGAATAATCCAACCATTTCTTACTCTGAGGTGGTGTATTCGGTATAAAATCTTTATTTGAAATTCTTTTCTAGATGATAACCTGTTAAATAAATATTTACATGGTCTGCTTTGCACTCCTTCAGGCTTTCCACCAAATAAATTGTGGAGAAAATGCATAAATAATTCCTTAAGCCAATACACAGACAACCCATAGCACCACTATATCTATTAAAACTCCAATCTTCACTCATCCTGTCCAGTATGATCATTTTTATACATCATATCATCCCATTTTAGTGTGTTTAAGATGATTGTTGACTAGTTTCATTGAATTTCTCACTGCAGTTAGGGCACATTACAGATTGTATTTCAATATCTTTTTTAAGAGAGCTTAAGCTCATTTTTCACTATGTTTGTCTCATTTATTAAAGTGGTTTAATGTTATTATTTTTACACACCAAAGTTAATACAAGTTGATTCCTATTTCAAAAATCGCCGTAGACAGCTAGAAATTGGTAAATATGCACATCCTTGATGACTTATTTCTTTACTTATTATCATATGTCTCCCAATAGTGCTAGTGTTATTTTCTAATCATACAATGATTATTCAACTTTTTCTGAAGACCTGACGGCTCTGTATTTTGTCTGCTTGTGGTGGTATCGTTCTCTGAAACAAAATATGAGGCTCTTGTATTTTGATGTGTCGAACAGACATGAGAGAGAGAGAGAGAGAGAGAGAGAGAGAAGAGAGAGAGATACTCACTCGGCTAATGAAATCAGAGCCGGCACTACACTCACAGCCCGCCAGGTCATAGGAGCAGGGGAGGAAGTATGACATCATCATTCTGCTTATTCCCCTCTCCATGAGGAACAGTTGTGACCACCCCTCCCCTCCACCCCCAGTGTTATGGCTCTAATAGAACATTAGGAGATGATAAAATTGCAAATGAACTGGTGCTGGTATAAATTTGTCATGTTTTTCGCTGGCCCAAACGGTATATGCGCAGACACTATGGCCATGATGTTCCAGATGTGACCTAGGCATTATTTCATTTTTTTTTTCAGCAGTCCCCTTCGTAATGAACATATATCACATTACCAGCCATCATAATTTACGCACAGAAATGGATGCAATGTCCGGAGCGCATTAATGTGTAAGTTAGCCTCGCAGCGCTGGGATTGTGCAATGGCGGTCTGCTTCCATGCTTCACCGAAACACCGCGCCTAAGGGTTTGATTTTTTTCAGCACTTATTTGCACTCAGGTGTAGGTGTGTGTATATATTGTATTCAGCTGTTTGGGATTTAATCAATGTATCTGACGCAATAATAGAAAGGCAAAACTTTTTCCTAAAAGTACCGTAAGGTTGCAGTGATGGTGCAATATATTTTCTTAAATTAGTTCACAAAAAAATTAAGACTTGAAAATAGTATAATATTATACAAACATGCATGCAATAAAATTTGTTCATCATCTGTAGATCCTGTTCTTACCAAAGAATACACTTTAAACAAGAAAACATTGGTGAACGTCAGAATCTTCTTGAAAACTGCATGAGAGGGTTTCAAGAACAAAATTTCTTCTTAGGAATGAAGAAGGAATTGAATGAAAACCACTGTTAATCCCACAGCGTTCCAGAGAGAATGTCCCTGTAATTGAGGAGCATAAGTCCCTCTGGATGAGAGCATCTAATAAATGCCATAAATGTAAATATTCAATCGTGGACCAGAGTCTTCCCATTTTATGATCGTGTGCACTCATGCAGGCTTGTGCAGAGCAGGAAAGAGGGCCGAGTCTGGCTAATGATGCCTCTGACTGATAGACAGCCTCGCAGACACGCAGATCCCGGATCGAGTTTCTTTCCTGTTTACCGCTCCTGGCTCCCCAGTTCAGCCCTTACTGGAAGCCCTTCTGCTTGCCCAGGAAATGGGCTCCGCTTCCAGACGCAGGGACACCGCACGCTGCCCAGTGCTAATAGCATTTATTTGTTTATCTGGACAAACTTTTGGCCCCTTCCTTATTGGATTTTGTCCTCGCAACAGAGTCCCCCCCCCCACACACACACACACCCCTCCCCTCTAACCCTACGTCGTAATGACGAAAACAGATAGGTACCGGGACCCGAACCCCAGTAACTGGCGAGGGGGAACAGGGAGAGGGTATGGGAGAAAGAGAGGGAAAGAAGCAGATAGAAAAGAGTAGTATGAGAGTATAAAGCAGATCTGTAAGAATGGATAGCAGAACCCAGGTACAGCAGGGATCCAGCTGTGGGTCTAATACCTGCCATTCCTTATGTACTTCTCCCATTCCCTGGAAGCGGCGATAACTGGGAAGCGGCGGAAATCTAGACGGGAACGAACGAGCGAAGGTGCACATGCATGCTAAAACGGCACTTTAGGCCTCCGCGGGCCTCCCGTGCCTCCTTCAATCGCGTGGGCCCCGGTGCGGCGAGACGAGACAAGCACCTCCCCCCGCCAAGCGCCCCTAACGAGGGGTTAACGCAGTGCCTGTGCTCCCATTATTGAGTGAATTTAGCACCTTGGACAGCGCACTAAAAATCTTTATTGCTTCGCTGACCCCCTCGTCATGATCGTGCCTGCGTGTTGCGCCGGGCCCGGGCCTGGGGGGGAGGGACGGGAGGGGGGACTCTGATTGAAAGGCAATATGTCGGCTGGCGGGCGGGCGCACATGCTCGGGGGCTTGTTCGCAGCGAGGGTTACACACGGAGGGTGAGAGCAATTTTCTGGTTGTCGCGCCGCAAGCACATTTCCTTGGCCCCGGCACATTAACTTTTAAAAAGGGTTCCTCAGGAGCTCCGGGCGTCTACTTCGCCAACGAGGTGTGGGGTGGGGGGGTGGCAAGAAATGAAGAGAATAGAAGAGAGGATAGATGGAAAGGAGAGGGGGAGAGGGAGAGGGGAGAAAGAAAATGAAAACAGAGAGTATAGAACACAGTAAATAAATGTTTAATGCGCGAGAAGGTGTGGTAATAAATAGGTTTCTGGTCGGGGAGAGTGAGAGTCGATTACCTGCAGGAGAAGGGTGTTATGTGTACACATCCATCCCCTCCTGGCCAATAGAACATTAATTTACCTGGTCGAGCTTGCGTTCGTCTGTTTTACTGTATATGTTTGTGTACATGTATTATACATGTAATGGGCTGTATTAGTAGTGGATGAGAAATGAGAGCCGGGCTACGGTGTGGGCTAAAGAGGTGTGTGTTATGAGCTTGTCAGCTGTGCGGCGAATGGATGGTTTATGCTGATGAGACAATCCCGTTGGTGACACTGGCATGTGGTGGGGCGCAGGTGGGAGGGCAGGCCGGTGCTCTGTATGAGAATTGCAGTTGAGGGCTTATGTGTTATTCTCAAGTAGGTTTCAATTCAGTGTGCTCCAGCAGTAAACACACCACACACTTTGCTTCTCTCAGGGTGTGGGCCATCACACTATTTCCCTAAAATTTCCCTTCTTTTCCATTTCTGCATCCCTCTTCTACTTCTCTCACTCTGCTGTCCTTATTCATTCACAGTAATTTTATTCATTCATGCTTTAATTTAGATTGAAAAATGAAAGATCAGCGATTGAGGATAATCCTTCTCACACTTGTTTCTGATCTGAACCAAATAGATCAGAATCGAGCTGGAGCGGACGTAATGCATGAAACAAAGAATGTGGTTAATGATTGCTAAAATGTTTTGTGTGTTTTCCTTCCCATAAACAGGAAGTGATTCTGAAGAGAGCAGCAGACCTTGTAGAAGCCCTGTACGGGATGCCACACAACAATCAGGTGAGATTAGACTAATGCAGACGTCCCCATAAACCTATGTAACATGTACAGAATCCCACATACTCAGCACAAAAAATATTTTTTAAAAGCCAACATATAAAATGCTCCACGTCTACAATTTTCCTCAGATTCTAGAATGATAAAAACATCTTTCATGTCATACCCCTCGTCACACCAAAAAAAAAACCTTCTATGCGCACTGACCAGAAGCCTTTGAAAATTCTTTATCGATGGCTGAGAGAGCTAGAGGGGCATCCTCTCCGCAGAGCTGAAGCGGGTTGCTCCTGTAAGTGAGGTCATCGATTGCCGGCGCTGAATGGAAGTGCAGAGACGTTAAATAATTTAGGCAGCGAATGGAGGCCTCTGCCTCTGGTCATCTTTGCCTCCCAGGAAACTCGCTCCTGTCCACATCGGTCTTCTCACAGATCCACAGTCCTTGTCATTACCATACGGTCAATAGCGAGAGATGCACTGCCTGTGAAGCGCGCAGGACCCCCACTGAGTGTTTATGGTGCTTTGGAGCTCGAGATGAGACCATCTGACAGATAAACACAGCTTTTCACTGCAGTGATAAATCTATTAATCACAGATTTTTCCCTCTCTCTCTTTCTCTCACTTCCATGTGAACGGCATGCAGACTAAAAGCCACCCCATCCCTGTCCGTCAGACTAATAACCATCACGCAAAATCTCACCACAGTCCTCACTTTAAAGCCTCACACTTCAGATACGTGTGCAGAGCTCCATCCTTCACAGTGTTTAATACTGTAGTGCTCACTTTGCATCACTTACTGTACATGTCCCTCTCCTCTTTGACCTTGACGTCGGTCTTTTTGATCATCTCTGACCTGACGTGTGTTGCCCGTGACAGGAGATCATCCTGAAGAGGGCGGCTGACATCGCCGAGGCTCTTTACAACGTCCCAAGAACCCACAACCAGCTGCCTGGCCTGACCAACAGCTCTGTGCACACCGGCATGATGGGAGTCAACTCTTTCCACGGCCAGCTCGCCGTCAACGTTTCCGAGTCGGCCCAGGCGGCCAATCAGGGTGAGGGGAGACGTCTTTTTAGCATTCACTAGCAAACGAGAGGGTGACACTGTTGGGGTAGCTACTTTTACATGGCAGCTTTTCGAGCTCTATGATGCAGCCAAGTTACTCTTTTAATGTAGTAGTTAGCAACACTAAAAGCTATAGTGAATAAGTAGTTATTTCATCCAAATCAGTTTCTTCCGGTAATACCTAACACTTGTGCTGTAAATATAATGTTAAAAGTAATGTTAAAAGTAATATGAATATCTGTATTCCTAAAAGTGTAGTGTCAAATGCCTGTAAGGTTTCATTAATGTTTTGGAGGTATAGAGTGTTTCGATTTTTGGCTTACGGTCAAATGTGAGTTCTGTCACTGTTGCCTTTCAAAGTCCATCCTCTGACTCCATCTCCCAGCTGCCGAGGGAGCACTGTGATGCAGGGAGCTTGCACTGTTTTGGCACGGTAGCCTTTTAAATGCCACTTCTGCCAATAAAAGACCTCTGTTGTCTGCCAGCTGGTTGTAGAAAATACCCGTATTTCTAAGTAACGATGTAGCATTTTGCCACACTGCATCAATGTTAAAAAACTGTTACTGGAAAAGCTACAGAGTTTTTAAAAAACTCTACTAAAGATTGTTAGGTTAGTCGCGCCACTAATTTTAGCTGTCTGCTCCCCAACACCGATTGTCAGAGAGAGAAACAAGCTTTTGAACGCTGCCACTGACTCAGAATTAACTGCCACATGCTTTGGGAGGGTGAGATGGAGAAAGAAAGTTAGACAGCTTAAGTAAAAACCCAAAAGATAGACAGCAGATAGGTAGATAGATAGATAGACAGACACAAGACCTCTCCCAATTCACCAGCGCCCCTTGCTACCGTACTCCCTTGCTCCTCTGACAGTGAGTGATCTGTGTTAAGTCAGCGGTAATCTATCAGGCGCTGAAGGTAGGGGGGTTGAGCAGTAAGCGGAACAGCGATGAGCACTGCCTCTGTAGCATGATGGGGGGGCTGGACTCCTGCAATGTGAACTTCCTGCCGCATTCCCCCATGTCAGCATTTAATGTACTGATGTATATTTATAGTCCATATCCTCCCTTTTCCATAGACTGGTAATAGACAGGCTCCAATTTTTTGCAGTCTCACCTTTTTATTGAGTGGGAAATAGAGAGTGGGAGCAATTCACACGGCAGAGGCCCAGATTGTGGGACGAGCCAAAAGGACAGGGTTTTATCTGCATGAAAAGTCGAGAGCTGACAGAGCAAACTAGAAGTGGAGTGTGAGACACACTCAGACTCTCACCATACGTAATAGTATCTTGTAACATCGTGCAATGCTACTCAGCTTTTCAGGATTCCGAAATATGATTGTAGAGCAGTCATATAATATTTTAACGTAATCTCAACTCATGTAATTATCAGTTTGGTCTTTTTATATTTTTTTCTCTTACTTGGCCATCAAATTATCATAAGGGATATAAATCACAAGTTTTCTCATGATACTATGTTAAATTGATTCAGTGGACAGCGATTCGATGCCTGCTGATGGTCTGCAGCTATGATATCAATTCGATTCAGTGCAGGAGCCAGCGATCAATATGATTGAGATATCATGTGCTGATTCAACATCACTTTCTTTCAAATCAAAACCCCAAAAACCTAAATATCATTTGACACTTTTATTCCTAATCCTCACCTCGTTGATCATTTAAATCAGTGTATCAGTATAGATTAAAGGATTGCAACACCCTTATTGTTAATTTCATCCTTATGTTAATTTCGGGACCGGTGCGTGTGTGTGTTTGTGTTTGGGTCAGGTTTCAGTCGGAACACGAGCAGTGTGTCTCCTCATGGGTATGTGCCCAGCTCCACACCCCAGCAGAGCAGCTACAATACAGTTAGTACAAGTATGAACGGCTACGGAAGCAGTGGAATGACAACACTCGGAGGGTCACCCAACTTCCTCAACGGCTCCGCTGCTAACTCCCCCTATGCCAGTAAGTCTCTCTCTCTCTCTCTCTCTCTCTTTATCTCACTGTTCTTGTTTAATAGGTCCATTCAGACATCCAGTTTTTGCCACACCCAGAACCAGCACTAAATAGCATCGATCAGCATGTCATCAGCACTGCTGCTTGATAATGTCTATAAAGTATTAATGTCATACCAGTATTTGCATTAGAATTAGCAGTGTAAATCACAAGTTCCATCACCCTACAATATATCGATTCAGTGGACAATGTGTGTCTGCCGATATCACAGCGTCTGCCACGATACAATTCGGTTTGATTCAGTTCAGGAGTCTGCGACTGATATGAGGAAATATCACATGAAGATTTAAGACGATCGCTTACACTTCCATCCATTTCAAATTACAAAAAGCAACTAATAGATCATTTGGCATTTTTATTCCTGACATTAACCAGATATTTAAATGAGCAACAAACTTCTCTATGAATAAAATTCAACATACTGTTCACTACACAGTGATATTACAGTATGTATGAGTATGTATGATGTCTGATTAATGTTTTCATTTTGGTTTCCTGATCACATGACTGATGTATCGATGAAGACCGATGTGTTGTTACACCACTAATTAGAACCTCTTGTAAAAGCAATTGCAGACTGCCCAGCAAAAGGGATTCGTAGCTGGCACTAGGCATTAACAAGCCATTGTAACTGCTGATAATGATCTAATGGCAAAATCCTCCCGCCTGTTAGAGACAGCTGTGATAAAACAATAGACACGGCCATTACTCTGCAACTGTGTCTTTAAGAGCGGAGATAAACGTGCTCCCTTTCTTCTGTGGTGTCAGGAGCAAGCCCCTGACCGTAATGGCCAGCCGTTCGTATAACGCCAATCTTCCAGCGCGGCTTTCTAAATTAAAGAGTCTTAATTAAATCAATAAACTAATTGCAGGAGAAGCAATTCAATTTCGCTACTTTGATTCCGAGATGTTAACAAGTATTTTAACAGGCTCGGTGACTCCGCGCAGACACTCTCAATCAATGCGAGAGGGCAGCCTTTTGTGGGCTCCAATTTTCATTAATTGATTAGTTAGGCCTTCATAAATGGATTATGACATTATCAAGAGAATTTGCTTGGGAAAAAGCCATAAAATTTAAGCGCGGTATAATAACAACAATAAAGACAGAACATGATATCAGAGGCCGGCTGAAATACGACGGCGATGATTGTAAAATCGTTGAAGGAGAAAATGCTCTTAGTGTATTACTAGACAAAAGGGGGAGCCCGGAAAAAATGGGCTTATGGGAGGTGCTGGAGTTATATAGCTTGTCTCTTCCTCTAGACTCTTTATAGGATAAGAAGAAATAAATGATGTTGGTGAACATATTTGAAGTGTTATTTCTGTCTGTAATCACTAGATAAGTGTACGGCAAAAATATTAATGTATATAAATATACTAATACTAATACAAGATATAATATGCTAATACAATACTTGTACCAAAATACTTAATATACTAATTAAAATTTTATAGTATATATTTTATTCTATATTGTGCAAACATATATTTGGCTGTAGTTACTGTTATTTATATCGTTAGAAAAGTTGTACCTTTCATACATATTTCTTTAAATGAGATGTAAAAAAGTAACATTGAAAATTGTTAATAATGCCAATTATTTTGTATCCTGTAAAATCATTTGCCCTCATTTGGGATTACATGAAATCATGTAAAATGTCATTTATTTTATACATTTATACAAAAATATGGTACAAAAGACTGTGTATTATCTTAAAAGATGCTTCTTATTTAGGCATGCCTAATTAAGCTTCGTAGTTTTCAAGTTGCGTTCTCTGTTGTCTGTATGCCGTGGGACTATGAGGCATATTCTCACCCATCCTCTCGCCTTACTTGTCTCCTTTCTTCCCCCCTCCCTCCCTCCCTCTCTTCTTCCCTCCTTCCCTCCCTCCCTTGCTTTTGTTCCCCACTTCAGTCGTCCCCTCTAGTCCCACCATGGCCTCCTCCACCAGCCTGCCTTCGAACTGCAGCAGCTCGTCGGGCATCTTCTCCTTCTCCCCGGCCAACATGGTGTCGGCCGTCAAACAGAAGAGCGCCTTCGCCCCCGTGGTACGGCCCCAGACCTCGCCCCCACCCACCTGCACCAGCGCCAACGGCAACGGTCTCCAAGGTGAGGGCCGTACGGTCTACGGGCCGCCGCAACTGCATGCTCACACTTGAAATGAAGTGGCTTCAAGCTTGGCCAAAATGAAATGTTTAACTACACAAACATTTTTGATCTTATGCACAGTTACTAATTTTTGATTTTCTGTTAACGTTTATCACTTACATGTTGTGTCCTTCTAATGCTTTGGTAATAGCAGTTCAGCTCCTATCCTGTACTTACTAACCCTAACCCACTATGTCCTTTATCCCTGTTTCTCTCTCCCTCTCTCTCTCTCTCTCCCTCTCTCTCTCTCTCTCTCTCTCTCTCAAGACTTGAAGAATAACACCATTCTTTCTTTTTCTTTTTTCTCCCCATCATCCTTCCCTTGACCCCGTTCCCTCTCTCTGCCTTCAGTAGATCAGTCTTTTGTGGACTCTAGCAAGTATTCCACAGCCAGCTCCCTGCAGGGACTGGCCTTCTCCTGAAGTATGTGATGCCTCTCTCTCTCTTTTTCTCCCTCTCCCTCTCCCCACTTGCTCTTTTCCTCTCTTTCTCCATCCATTAACCTGCCTATCACTACCCCTTCTCCCACCACGTCCTCATGCATCTCCCTCACTTCATCTCTGCCCATGCCCTTTCTCCGCCTCTATCCTCCTCCTCCTTCTCCTCTGGGTCACTGGGGGCCTGCTGTCCATCACCAAGAGCATGCCATATGTGTTTCATTTCCTGCCTGACTTCCTGTTTCCTGTGTCTGCTCTTCTCCAGTCTTGATCAGGACTGAGACCGCGGTGCTAGCTCTGGCCGCTCTCTCAGTTGTCAGTTAGTCATGCGTCATCCGTGCAGAATTTTTGGGGATTACGGTTACCTGATGTAACATCCTGCTATACATTACTCTACACTGAATGACAAGAAGATTCAATGCAGGACAGATTCTAAGTCACGCCAGGAAATCCATGTTAAAGATCTCCTGATCAGTCTGTGCTTATAAAAGTAGAAAAGCCCTCGGTGAGAGTGCGATATAAAAGTAATTGAGCATGTTCGCCACTTCACTCTTGTCTGTGTAGGTTCTAAGTCGTCCAGCACATGGTAATCTTGAATTGAACTGAGAACTGGGGCAGTTGGTAGCGTAACGGTTAGGGAGTTGGCCCCATGATCGGAAGGTCGCCAGTTCAAGTCACGGACCGGTAAAGGTACTACTGAGGTACTCAGGTACAGTTCCCCAGATGCTGCCAAGACATGCAGCCCACTGCTCCTTCATGGACAGGTCAAATGCGGCGGTCACATTTTGTTGTGGTGCACTTTGTGCTGTAGTGTGTACTTAATACTGTCACTTAACTGAAGAAGACTATTTGATAAGAGGTAAAACATCTTCAAGAACCTTAGACAAATACAGTTGCCTTACATTCAAGCTCTCTAGATTATGGTTCTCTCTTATTGGAGAGTGGTGAGTGCTCACATGTTGATATGCACCCAGTGTCTCTGACCCCATGAGCTGAAGCTCATTTTTTGCCCCCCCCCCCAATTGAGTCCGAGACACTCAGGAAATAGCCTGGGAATTAGAGCGGCGTACTGAGGGCCAATCAATACGGAGCCAATATGGTGTATGAAAAATCTCCAGCCGCGATGAGGTCTGCTCCAAGCCCTCACATACGACTCTCTCTCCCTCTCTTTCTCTCTCCCCCCTCCATCTCAACTCTCATTGAGTAACAAAATTTATGCCACTGTTTTCGCTCTGAACGTTGCTGGAGTCATTGGCTTCATGAGTCTCTTGCGCTCGGAGGGAACGCATGGCGTTTGTCTATAACGAATTCCATTCGGCAGAGTTAACGAGGGTCGGAATATGAATATACGGGCTTTGTTTATTTATCGGCTCCCAGGTTTGTTTGTCATTTGTCATGAGAAGGAATAGAGCGAACAGCAAACGCCACTCGGCCCCCGAGGGAAGTACAGGGCCATTCGTTCTAATTCAGTTCATTCATAGTGAATGAAACGGGGTCTCTGAAAAGGATTCTCCCTGGCGGATTATTCCCATTGCGCTCGCACAAGCTGTATTTAGCATGTACACTTAGCTTGGGGTCTGCACTTTGACCGTAGAGACGTACGGCTAGACTTCTCGAGCCCTATAGAGCGTGCGGAGGCAGACATTAGTTAATGCGTTCCACAGAGCTCTCAATCATAGCACAGGCAGGGAGGCTGTCCTGTAGTCTTATCACTAATTGGGTGGATGAATTGTTCGCATAATGGCTCCCTGATGGGGGTGGACTGATTTACAACCATAAAACCCCGTCACTATTTATTCAGACGATGACTCTAATTAAACATAGAGGACACACCAAACCGAGGAGGCTCACGACGAACAAAGATCGTCTTTAGCTTGGGGATTCACACACCGTCCTAGCACACATAGGACTAAACACACCATGATAGACTGCGATGAGAAGTAGGACTGCTAAGTAAAAGTATAATCCCTCTGCTATTTTTTTTTCTTATCCCTTCATCTGCTTGCATCTTTCTTTGTTCTTATACTGATCGTTGCAAGGGTGACAAATGAGTTTGTGTGCAATCTACAGTCATATGCATGGACTTTTCGATTTCTTAACGCTCCTGCCACAAGGATTTTACCCCACTATTGTTTGTTTGGCGCAGCGGTGAATTATGATTGCACAAATGCATAGTTTATACTTAGTCAGAACAAGGCCTGGGGTTTGAGGGCAGAGCGATATTTCAAGGCCGTTCCTCTTTCCGCACCGAAATGACTGCGGTGTGGTGAGATTTCAGTGGAACAGGATGCCTTTGCTCCACAATCCTCAAACAACTTTTGTTCAGAACTGTTTCATGGAATTAAACATGAAAGCAAGTAGATACATGAACAACTCTGACTCTCTCTTTTTTCTCCCCCCCTCCCCTCTCTTATGAACAGTGATCCCCGGGATGATCGTTCCTCCCATGTAGTGGCTCCCGGGTTGCTGCTGATGAAACACATTTGATATCAGCTCACGCTCAAAACCCCCAAGGTCTGGACGGAAGGCGTCTCCGTGAGGGCAGGACAAAAAGGGAAAAAAGGAGCGAGATAATACCCAGACTTTGAAAACTCAGGCCTTTTTAAACAGAATCTCACATGAAGGGAAAAGATGAGTGTGTATGTGTGGTGGTTTGATTTTTTTCTAAAATGCATTTTTAAGATTCCTCAGCAGAAGGACATCACCCCCCTGGAAGTACCCATGTGGAGAGAGTGATGACCTTTTATATTCTGCTATTTTATGTTTTTCTTTAAAAAAAAAAAATTACATCATACGCCTTTTCTAAAGACTGTACCATACACCTATGACACTATAAGAGCAGTTTTGAATAGTTTTGTTCCTGAAAAGCTGGATGTTTTGTAGCAATGAGGAAAAAACGGTCCTGAAATTTTCAACACAGCAGTTGGATGTTCCGGACATTTATAAACACAATTTTATTGGCCAACTACGTAGACAAGTTTTTTTTGGACAAACACAATGAGGAAAAGCCAGTCACAAAAGCCAACAAAAGCGTCTTGCCATTAAGTTTGTGTGTTACGTTAATCCGCCATATTTGGTAATAATTTGCATTGACTTCCCAGGTACATGCCATTTTGGTTATTTGGGTCTTTTGGGGGCAGGATTAAGGCTCATGGCCCACTGTGAAGAATCCAGAACCCGCGTCCTGCTCTGAGAGATGAGCGCTTGAAATGGAAATACACTATGAGTTGCCATTTATGACATTTTAGCTTTCACCGTTTGCTGTGTGCTGAGCAATGTTTGTGTGTGTGTGTGTGTGTGTGTATGCGTGTGTGAGTGTGCGTGTGCGTATGAGGTTGTGTAATGAAGCCATAAAAGCTGTTCATCCATTTGAATTTTTTCCCATCTCTTTAATAGAAAAAACAGTCGTCAAAAATCAGAGACTGTGATTTTGATCTTTACTACATGTGTCAGATTCGTTGCGTTGCTCAGTAAAGAATCAGATGAAAAGAGGCAGTAGAGGGAGCTTTCTCCATGTCAACTGCCTCAACAAGCCCGTCCTTTCTTTTTTTCTTCTTTTTTTGCTTTTCTTTTTCGTGACCGTGAAGGAAATGACTTGAATAAGCCGAGGATGTGGACGTTGTTAAGCCAGCACTGTAATAGCCTGCTCTATGAAATGTGTCAAAACACCCAACAAACAATGTTTTTTTGACTCCCTTTGGTAGTCACATCTTTTGTACATATGCGTTTCTTTTTCTTGCCAAAATTGTTAAATATATTTATATCAAAATGTCTTAAGGCAGCTTGTCAATTTAGCATAACCGATGATCTGTCTACTACTCAAGAGTTTGCCGACTTCAGCAAGGAAAAGCAACAATGACAACATACCTTGATTCCGGACATGAAGAATAAGTTCTGTATAATACTCATATACATACTGTAATTATTTCTAGAATTTGTAAATTGTTTTTTTTCCCCGGTTTGTTTTGATTGTGTAAGTTTCTATGTGATTATGTGCCGTTCGTTCTGCCACCGTTGTCTTCATTGTTGAAATGTAATTCATGGATCATTTGTACTTACTTTTCATGTTTATATCATTTTGTCATGCTTCCATTTTAAGTTTAGTTCATTTTACAAAAAGCCATTGTCTATTTTTGTATAATTTGTAAGTTAAAAGAATTTGTTTTCCTTTTTTGAAATTTTTTAATGTATGGCAAAAAAGTAGCATCTTATTCTGATAGCATTTAGTTATGTAGATTTTTAAAAAATATATATATGATGAATATATAAATCTATATCTTTTTGTTTCTCTTTGAGGCTTACAAGAATTGATACTGTTGTTCAACTAATTATGTGCATGGGCTATTCTCTTCTGAGAGTGACAGTTCCATTTTGTGTGTTTGAAACTAGAAGGGAATTTTTTTCTGATAAAATATGAAAATACTTTCTTTCTCTTCCTTTCTCTCTACTTTTCTTTTTTTTTTTTTCTTGATTATTTATGCCTGCACATGTATCTGTTCATCCTGTCTCCCTTTTTCCTGTTCACCTGTACCAGTACCAGCAGTTTAGATGCCTTAACAATGCAAACCCATTTAGCATACAATCACTTGTACAGTTACCGCCATCATTCACCGCCATCATTCTGAGATGCCATCAAATTTCTCAAGGGATGCTTTTACGACTGGGGGGGGGCGGGGAGGGAAGAAAACAAAAGCACAAATTGGGCAGTTTTCCTTAAAAGCTGTTGACTAGACCCGGCTAATCGAAGCAGACGAGGTTGCGCAAATAGCTCGGTGCTTTCCGAAAGCGCTAGGTTTAGGGCGGCTAATGAGGCGGGTAGCGTTATGTTTTGAGACGCAGAGACTATATGATTCATATTTAATGTCCGTTGCAGCTGTGTGTTGCTAGGGGAGGGGGTGGGGAGCACTTTATTATTAATTTAGAACAAAAGGCTGCCTCTTTTATTTGCGTTCTGTTAGTGGTGTGCGTTCGCTTCCAACCTCTTTGAGAGTGGGTGGGGGAACTTTTAAAAAAAGCCATATTATTGCAAAATCTCATTCTCAGTAACGTGACTTTCTGGTGGTGGAGCACTGCAGAGTGTGGCACACTTAAAGTGTGTGTGTATGTGTGTGTGTTATGAGATGTCATCATAGCGCTACAGTAAGTACGGCTGACACGTTTCTCCCTCTGAACCGAGAGGTCCGAATGTCAGAGCACAATGTCCTGCCCTCGGCCGCTAACTGTGTTTTCCCCAACTGTTGTCTTGCTTTCGTCCGTCAGCCAAATTGCCCCTTGTAACAATATCGCCAGTCGAGCCCCAAGTGATCCGGCTTCAAAGTGCAAGACCCTTTGTGCGCGGTCTAAAGTGGCGTTTTTCTGTGCTGTGTGTCTGCGAACTGCTGGCGAACCGAGAATGTGGCTTTTCATTTAACCGAGGATGGGTTTGTTTCTCTCTGTGTGGGAGCCTGTGAGTGTGTGTATGTGAGGACTTTTTAACAGAAGCCACTGATGACAGAGCCACGTTCGGGCTCTTCTCTCACGTTCTTCACTCTTTCACAGAGTGAAACATGCTCTATTTTTTCTCCTCCCCGCTTTCATCCAAATTTCTAAATATATGGCTGTTCTACAATGACCTCTTTGTACTGCGTTCCATCTTAACGATTAGGATGGGCAGCTGATAAAGCAGCAAGCATTCTGTAGGAAACAGGACTCAGACCAAACCAAAAAGCTGGTCCCCTTCTTTTTCTTTCCTTCCTTTCATTTCTTACACTCTCTCTTCCTCTCTCTCTCTCTCTCTTCTTTTTTGTTTGTTTGTCTTTGACTGGATACACACTGAGCAGTTTTGTTGATAGGGGAAAAACCAAGACAAAAAACTACTGTATAGATTGTTATCATTTTTTGATGAAAGCTGTAAAATAACTTTTCAAAATTCACAATATTAAATTAAAGTTACTTCTTGTCTGTGATCTTCTGTGTGTCCTTTTTTCTTTCTTTCGACTGTGTTCTTACACTTACACACCTTATTAACTTTTGGAACATAACAGGTGTTACACCTAATTCTGTGACCATCAAATGTTGCTGTTTTGCATTTAGAGCCCCTTAGTTACTACGGTGTATTAGAGCCATTGTGGATTAAAAAGAAAAAAAATGGACAGGGGTAGAAGTCTGAGAAGTTTGGAGATTAATAGTCGTAGATTTACAAAAAGAAAAAGTTGGATATTCTCTGAGATTAAACTGGCAAATTTAGGAGAAAAAAACTCACAAATTTACCAGAAAAAGATACTCTCTAAGATCATAAAGTCACAAATGTGCAAGAAAAAACTCAGATATTCTCCAAGATTGTGAATGGCTGATTTTTTTTTGTAAATGTACAATTTCAATTAGGAATTTTCAGAAACAAAGAAGAAGTCCACAAACAAAGGCATAAACAAGGCTAAATGGGAAGAAAAAGATTTTTTTTGTTGAGGAAGATACAAATGCAGTCACTTTTTTTCTTGAGATCCATAATCCAATATGGACTGACGAGACCAATGATTATGTAAAAACAAACAAATGCATATTATTCACTCAGACTATGTCTGTTTGCTGATGTACTGCAGGCAAATTAGGAGTTAATTTACTCCAATACTGGTAGGATTATAAGTGGCATTGACTTTAAGCAGCAAACTCAGAAATTTGCAAGGAAAAAAAGGCAGATATTCTCAGAGATTGGCCTTTTTTGACCATACATGCCTTTGCGTCCCTGTGAGGTTTTGTTTGTTGTTTTTTTAAATTGAAATGGCTCTAATACACCATCATACTTAGCTGCAAGAGACTGACAGGTAATTTTACACTAAATAGTTCAATGACAAAAAGTCGTATGAATAAACTACTCTTCATGCAAAACAAGCCTTTAATAGAGTTTTTTTTTTATTCAGATTCTTTTAAAGGCCAATGAGATGAGCAGTAACAAAGTAAAAGTACGAACTATATATTATTTATCTCAAGATTTATCATGCAAATCAAAAAATAAAACTTAGGTTCACAAGTTCAGTTAAGAATCTTACCATAAACTGAAAACTTAAGAGTGAGAATATAATATATACAAAAAATAAAAATAAAACAGAGAATGATTTTTAGTAGGTTATTTTTTGAATGTAGCTATTTATACAATATGTTTATATAGAAAATACAGTACATACAGGGCTAGCTATCAAATATTAAGCACAAGTCTAGACTAGCTGTGAGTTTCAGTTGAAAATCTCCATTGGTACTGCAATTTAGTCCGAGGTTAGGCATTTTCAAGAAACTGGCCGAAATGTTGGGTAGTAGCTAACGAAACTTAGTAATACTGCTAACTTTACTTTTATCAGTAGTGTATCAGTTGCAAAGCTACTTTTAAAATGCTGTTGCTTTTCCAGCAATTGTTTTTGTAACAAATAGTGATGCAGCATTGCAAAAAAAAAAAAAATCTTTTTACCAAGACACAGAATGTACGGCTCTGAAAGAAAAATCATCTAGGACTTGCACATTTGAGTGTAACTTATTCAAGCCGAAAATCAAGAACTCTCTTCCTCCAAAACATGACTGAAACCTTGTTGTGATTTGACATCAGATTGTTAAAAATATCGGTTTTCATATTACTTTTAACATTGGGTTTCACATGTTTAGTCATTTGATTTATGAGTGTCCTACAGCACAAATATTAAGGATCGCTGGCTGAATGCTGAATTTAGCTTCAGTGTAGTTAGTTACTTTTCCTCTGTAGCATGTAGTGTAGTTAACTACTATATTAAAACAGTGGCTTGTCTGTAGCTTAGTTACTTTTAATGATATGTAGTTTGTGGCTCAAAATGCTGCCACTTAGAGGTTGTTTCTCCACCACTACATAAATATGTACTCAGAAATTAACCTCATGCAAGCAAGACACTCTGCTTTCATTTAGCAGGAAACTGTGAAAGCCTCTGGGTTTACGAAATCTGATGGTCACAGAATTAGGTGTAAAAAAACAACAGTTTGGTTCAGAGGATTTTAACACAAAAGCCTTACCTTACAGGACCTTACAAAAGTCACTTTAGCCCCAAATGATGATTGTCCATCATCTCATGGGAGTGATATCTCGTCCTGTGCACTTGCCCCCACATCCTACCTCCAATCTCCCCCTAATAGCTTTCACACTGATTCCTCCTTAAAAGAAGCCGGCTTTAATTAGTCCCATTCATTAATGTATTATACACCTGATAGCATAATGAATGTGCACTGAGAGTTGCCCAAACACGTTAATGATGGGCTCGGCAACTTATTAATCGAGCCTGTGCATCGCATTTAATTGACTCATCATTTGCATTTACTGTCATCAGCAAAAATTTATCTTTTTTTGGAGTTTGCATATTTAATTTAAGACCCTCTTGATCCGATTAGCTTGTAAAAGTCACAGGCAGGTTTTTGCTGAACTCTACCTCAGCGCCGCAGCCTCAGAGGGAGAGCGTCGGAACGACCCTGAAACGGTAATGAAATGCGAGTTTGAATCATTAATATCATCAGCCGGTTAAAATCAAAGCTGAGCCTGTGGTTTCAGAGCTACGAGGCTGTTGTTTTTCCCAGGCCTGATCCAATAGCTGCCTGTTTGCTGGAATGTACTGAAACAAAGAAGAAGAAGACCACAAACAAAGGCATAAACAAAGCTGAAGGGTAAGAAAAAGAACGTTTTTGTTGAGGGAACCACAAATGCAGTCACTTTTTTCCTGAGATCCATAATCCAATATAGACTGATTATGGAAAATAAACAAATGCATATTATTCACGCAGACTATGTCTGTTTGCTGAGGTACTGCAGGCAAATTTAGAGTTAATTTACTCCAATACTGGTAGGATTATAACTGTCTTGGCATTGACTTTAAGCAGCAACAAGGATCAACAAGCGTTGACATTTTGACCTCAAATCAATATCACGATTATTTGAACATTTTCCTCAATTATGATGTATAAACCATTCTTTTATTTTGGGTTTGTTAGTTTTTTGCTCTCATCATTTACTGACAAGATTTGTACTCTAAGAAACTTCATCTGTGCCCTGCAGTGTGTTGGTGCCCACCCAGGATTGGTATCCACCCAGCTCCTGGGATAGGCTCCGGTCCCCATGACCCTGATAGGGATTAAGTAGTCCAGATAATGAATGAATGAATCTTTATCTGGAATAAAGATAAAGCAAGATTACTACTGACTTAAATCACAAGTTTTGTTCTGATATGATATTATATTGATTCAACTGGCAATGATTCAATGTCTGCAGATATCGCAAAGTCATGACACAATTAAAATTTTATTCAATTCAGGTGCCAACCATATGAGACAATGTCATATACTGATTTAACACAATCACTTCCATTCACATAAAATCACAAAAAGCAACTAAAATATCATTTGACATTTTTGTCCCTAAACTCATTTAGGAACACATTTTCTCATTTGACAAAAATAGACTTCCTGTTCAATATGAATTTAAGTGAGTGAATGATCATTTGTCATTGTGAACACAGCACAGTGCACAGTGCACCACAATGAAATGAGACTTACCTCTGCATTGGGCAGCTGACATGGGCAGCACCTGGGGAGCAATGCTTGGGGACAGTACCTTGTTCATGAGTTCCTCAGTGGTACCTTTACAAGTCTGGAAACTTGAACTGGTGTCCTTCCAATCACGGGGTGAACTCCCCAACCGTTATGCTACTAGCTGCCTCAAATATAAATATAAAGTGATGGTACAATATGTATGTTGTCTGATCTGTGTTTTCAATGCTACGGGGCCATCAATCATCGAATCAATCAGTTTAGATCGAATAAAGATTGCGTCGAGGTTGTGAATGCCGAATTTGATTAATTTCCGATAAATTGCCTACCCCTAGGGGCCGCTGCATTTCTGTATGCAGCAGAGCAGAAAGCAGCGGAGTGAGACAAGTCCTTTCATCTTCAGCTTAATCTGAGTTTTATTGTTCAAACAGCTGTTGTATGGAAGCAGGAGGAAGAGCTTTAGATAGCCATTAGCTAATGGATTATTGAAAGAGACACGACCACCCCCTTCACCTCCTTACCACACCCCTGCTGAGAGCCACTTAGCACACAAAGCCTGCTTTGAACATTATAGATCCCTAGTGCGGTATCAAGCGTTTTCTTCTGTTCTTGGCCCTCTCTCTCTCTTTCTCTCCCTTTCTTTCTCTAGCGCTCTGTCTTTCGCTCTCTTGCTCTCTCTTCTTCTCTGTCACAGAAACCCATGGGACGTCTGTCTGGAAGCTAATGTATGGGAATGATTGATAGATGACAGTTTGAGGTGTGTGTGAGGTGGTGTGTGTGTGTGTGTGTGTGTAAATGTGGATGTCTGCCCACTTGTCATTGTTGACATTCACGGCCAGAATCTCTATAGACCCCTCTCAGCATTAATGGCACCACTGATTACTTTGATAAAGCTCCAATGTGACTGACTTCACCGTGAAGTTTCGTGAACAAGTTTTAGAATCTATTATGTGGAGTGCAGCTGGACTTTTGCAAATATTTGTTGGAAAGAATAGTGTTTTCTTGTGGAAAGAACTTTACTCTCAATCTTTTTCTCTTGTAAAAAAGTAAGAGAGAGCATCTTTTTAAGACTCAAGATTCTGTATTTGTCACATACAAGAACAAAATGTAGTGAGATGCCCCATTTAGCAAACTAAATAAAAAAAAAAAAAAATCCAGAAAAATACATTCCTAAAAATAAACATTTAGATTATTATGTGTTGCCTTGTAGTGTGTTGGCACCTGCCCAGGGTTGTTCCCCGTCTTGCGCCCGTAAGTTCCCGGGATAGGCTCCAGTCCCTCTGCGACCTCTGTTGGGATTAAGCAGTCCAGATAATTAATAAATGAATGATTATGTACATAGCATGGTAGTGAGTATAAGTCTCAATATCCATTATCTAGACACGTATCTCTAAATCTTTCCAATCATATGAATTGTTATTGATTTTATTTCAGTGTACATGTTGCATACTTTTTATGTTTTAACTTGCAATGAATTTTTTATAAGGAAGTTGTGTAGGAGACCCTCCGAATTCAGATGTTGTGCACGTGAAGTTTTGCTGAAAACTTTCAAAGAAAAGATTTATTCCTCTTCTCATTTCAACTCTCGCTTTTTCGTTTCAGTTTGATTCTAGTACAGGTTTGAAATGCAACACACTTTTTAAGGCCCTCCCTCCAAACTGACCGTGCTATTCACCAAAATCTCACACGGCCGAGGCATCTCCAGATCTCTGACCATGGCCCGGCGCCTCTGTCCGACGATGCACCAAAACCTCATCCCAAACAGCTTCCCTTCAGATAATACCTGAAGATCAAGAGCGACTACATCATGCAGGAGCTGGCCCCTGCCTGTAGCAATGGAATAAATTAATAAAAAGAGGCGTCTCCGACTTTCGCGCACAAACAGCGATGGAGGAGAGGAGAGGCGAGCCGAAAGGCGCCTTTGAGAGAGAAAACAGGGACTCCCACCGGAGAGTTCTGTTAGAAGGAAGAAAAGAGGCAACGAGGGAAGAGCGAGACAAAGATGGCCGACTTAAGAGAGGAAAAATGAGAATGAACAACAAGGCATGAGAGGGAAAAAAAGGGGGGGGGGTGCAGAAAGAGGAAGAGAGAGTGAGAGAGAAAGAGAGAGGGGTCCTCCCGGCCCATGGAGAGCGAGACGTGTGAGATCAGAGAGAGACGATGGAGACGATGGGGGAAGGCGCCAGGAGAGGGAAGAAAGAGGCGCCCAGGCTTGGAGGCTCGGATATTGGGGAGGAGGGGTACAGGTGGTGGTGGTTGTCGGGAAGGGGGGAAAGGGTTGGAGGGGGTGGGGGCTTCCCACGGGACACGCGCCTGTCAACGCACAACACGAAACCACTAGAGGCCGAGCCACAGGGACAGGGGAGATGGGGAGGGAGAGATAGAGAAATGGTGAAGGGGGGTGTAGGGGCTGTGTCGCAGCCCTGGGGCCCTCAACTCTCTTCACACACACACTCACGTAAAGCAAAGGCAATGCTTGTCTTCCTGTGTGCCAGACATTCTTCAGACACATCTTCATAAAGAGACCAGGAAGTAGCTGTTGACTGCTGGGACGTCAGGGTCAGGATGGTGTGATGGTGCAAAAAAGACACAGGTCTGTTTCGTTGCCATGTCCTGCTCGTAGATGCTTGGGACCAATCTTCTGCTTCATGTCATAAAAAGAGAACACTGCTCTACATTTCCTGCAAGCCAGCAGAAAAAGACAGAATTACAGACAGAACTTACAAAAAAATAAAGAGTAGAAGTGATTTTCTTGAAGAAAGAACAGAAATGTTTTATTTTATGCCACACAGAAAGCAGCTGCCCTGTAGTGTGTGAACTGCTCAGTAAACAATCCTGGAAAATAGCTAAAACTAACTAAAATTTGCGATGCTACGCACATAACTTTTACTGTTTTTTAGCAGCTTATCAGAAACAAAGCTAATTTTAAAAATCTTTAGCTTTAAAAGTTTTTTACAAATCGTCATGTACAGTAGGGTTACAGAATCTTGTACCTTGAAAAGCTACAGTTTAAAAGTAGCTTCCCCAAAATTGCAAGTAAACTGTGAATCAACTGAAGTTGATAAGGGTTAGATTAGACTGTCACAGGGACATGTTTTTCTGTGAAG
Organism: Distichodus sexfasciatus; assembly: GCA_032718565.1. NCBI lineage: Eukaryota > Metazoa > Chordata > Actinopteri > Characiformes > Distichodontidae > Distichodus > Distichodus sexfasciatus. The sequence goes on along the minus strand of JAVGVS010000028.1, from coordinate 2,041,280 downwards.
GTCTGTTTCTGTTAAAATCTGCTTGATTTCTGCAATGTGGACACTTTTCTCTGCTTACGAACGCAGGCAAGATTTATAGCCTCAGAGATGAATACAAGGAAAAGGGCAAAGGCATAAATCGAGATTTACTTCACGGCCTGCGCATTTGACCATCTTTGGGGCTGATAATATCTACAGTATTGCATATGCACTTCACTTCTGTAGTTTCCCCACTACATCATGGCTGACTGGTATTCGCTTTAAATGTGGGTGACGTGATTTCGCATTTGCAGTTTGAGACACATTTGGCTGTATTTGTAAAGATTTCTGCTACTAGGCTGGCCTTTACAGGGCTGTCTGTATTCTACTGGCAAGACAACCTTCAAATGTATGCTTTTCTTTCTTTTTTTGGCATCTTCGAGGTCTCAGAGGCACCTGTGCCCTGACGTAAATCTAAGTGGGTTTAGCTCATGGCCAAACTCAGGAGACCTTTCTAACACTGAGACCATAGTCACTTTGAAGGTCTGATGAGTTATCCGAAGCTTTTTATCTGTAACAATTCTTCAGTTATCTACAGAAAGCTCTTACCGAACTTAAACTGGTATTAAATTCTAACAAAACAAAATTGATGTGGTTTTCTAGAGCAAGGAACATTGATATTAGCAACTTGAATCTAAGCACCATAGATGGCTTTAAGATTGAACAAATATCTGAGCATTTGGCTTGATGAGAAACTCAAGTTCTCTTTTCATGTTGATTGTCTTGCTAAACAGCTGAGGCAAAAGGTTGGCCTCCTTTATAGAAACAAAGCAAGCCTCCCCATGTAATCTATAGCTCTTCCTCTCTTAAAGTCCTTGACATATCATTCTGCAATTAGATGTATAACTGGGGCTAGCTACAATACCCATCACTGTATCCTGTATGATAAAATTGGTTGGCCGTCCCTAGCAGAAAGATGTTTCAGCCACTGGGCAGTGTTCATCTATAAAGCTATCATTGATGACATCCCACCATACATTTCTTCTCTGCTGAATTAGCAATCAGGTCTCCATCATAGCCGCTCTACTACTTATCTTCAGCTCCAAGTTCCTAATGTTCGCGCTGAGCTGGGTAAGTGAGCCTTCTGTTTTGATGCTCTCACCCTTTGGAACTCAATTTCAACGAATGCTTAGACTCTAATTCACTCATTTTTATGGGCAATTCAAGTCATTAATTACTAACTTCCCCATCCCAGTATGTAACTGTTTTACTTGATTTCTTATTGGTCGTTCTTTTTACCTTTACAGGCTAATTTTATTCTATTTTATTTTATGTATTGTATTATATTAATAGATTAATGTTCAGTTGACTGGTTGAGTTCAATATCACTGGTTGAGTATTTTGTAGTACCCCAGGGTGGCTTTGTCTTATTTCATGTCCAGTGTATCTCGGCTACATTGAAAGAGAGGGCTGCCCTCAGTTGTACTCCCGAGAATGAAAATAAAGGTTAATTAATTAAGATCAATGAATGTTTTTGTATTTTTTTTTTTACATCGTCTTGCCTCAATAAGTTCAGTATCTTTATTGTAGGCTGCACTCTACACTGATGCATCCATTCAAAGATCAATGAGCCCATAGGATCGATCCATAATGAAAACATCAATCAGACCTGATACATGTTATACGTCACTTCACACTTAACAGCGAAGAGCAAACTGCTAAGAGCAGCTTGTTTTTCCAATTTAAATGTCTGGTTGAACTCAAGAATAAAATTGAAAAATGATATTTTAGTTGCTTTTTGTGATTTGATGTGAATGGACATGATTGTGTTAAATTGTGTGGTGTGGATTCTAGTGGTTAGGATACCCACCTCTGGACCAAGATCCTACCTCCTCCTACCTCCAGCACTACCACCATTGGGTCTAAATGCTGTAAATGTAAATGTAAATGTAAATCAGCGTGTGATATTCTCTCATATCGATCACTGGCTCCTGAATTAAATCAAATCTAGATTGTATCGTAGCAGACTTTGTGATAATGGCAGACGTTTGAATCATAGTCAACTGAATCGATATTATCCTATCGTGATGAAACTTGCAATTTACAACCCTCCGTAATTCTCATTAAATCCGTAACCTTACCAGCGCTTGTCTCACAGGTTGGGAAGAAGAAAACTCTGACTCAGGCAGAGAGGAAAGGCCGAGGTGACAAAGCCTGTTTTAATGGCATGTATTACACAGCTTGCCGGGCAGCCATGCAAATTCGCCTGATCAGAACACCCGTAACGTAGGTGCCGAGCGGCGTGAACCTGAACGAGGCGCTGCGTGTTGTGTTTGATATTTATTCTAATTGCCGTGGGTAATTTGCCTGTTAGTCCGACTAATGAGAGGGTCTGAGGGATCTAATGGATGATGGAAACTGCATTTAGCCGCTTAGCTATCACCCATGCCGCCAGCGAGGGCCGGGCCGCGTGAACTCTGTTAGGCAATCCTGGCTATATATTTATGGAGGTTTTTTTCTGGCGAGCATTTTAAACCGGCATATATTATTGTTCTTTTGATTGCACTGATAAAAACAGTAGAAACGCCACATATTCCGCTTTTCCCCCCACTGTGACTGCTGCCAATTGGCAGTGATTCAGTAAATTGACTGCAGTATGGCAGATGAGAGAAGAGAGAGATGGCCACATAATGAATGCAGAGCCATTAGCGCAGGTATCAGTGGGGTTTTTTGGGGGGCTTTTAAATTATTTATATCTTATTTATTTCTTTCATGGCAGTAATTATTTACCTAAATGCGTGGTTATGATTAAAACAGCATGGGCTTGACAAATGGACAAAGATCTGCCATGACAAATCCAATATAAAAGAGAGGAGGTTGTGAGTAAATAAATAAATAAATAAATAGACTTTATTTTTTTGGATACATCAGTTTTTAGCTATTTGGGTTTCATTTTGTTTGTTATTGTTTATTTTAATTGTTATTTTAACTTATGAAGATGATTAAATGTAGACTTGTAGTCAAGACGGCCTGAACCAAGACCAAGACCCTACCAAGACCAGAAGGTATTGAGACCAAGACAAGACCAAGACTAAGACAGACCGAGTCAAGACCAAGATAAAGTTGAGACGAGACCAAGCCCGAGACAGAGACCGAAAAAAAGACTCTCTTAACTTTTGTGTGCTGTTGAGGACTGACATGACAGGTACTGACTGGTCCCAAAGTCGTCTGACAAAACAACTAACACCTCCAACAACTGTCTAAAGAATGGGAAATATGTAACTGATTTCAATTATACTTAATTTGTAGATGAAATTGTAACATCAAATTGAAGATACACAATTATAAACTTGAAACTCATGTCCTATTGTAGTAGTACTAGCCAAATTACACTGTATGATATCAACTTCCCTGAAATGGATTAGGCCTGTTAAGTCAACACAACGTGATATGCGGATGTTATTTAACAGTCAATGATCGCATTTATTTAGTCAAACAACACCAATTTAAGTAAAGTACTGTAATCAAACAATATAAAGACATGCACACGTCACATGAATCAAATGCAAATTACAAATATTACATACCAATACAAACTGCACATCAAATTGTGCATTAATAAGAATAAGGACAAGTGCTTAAAAGATTCTGACATCTTGATGTCTGCAGTGGCATGTGATTACAACACACTGCCAATGATATCAAGCCTGTTGTTCAGTAGGGCAAGAACAATAGAACACAGACATTAACAACAAATAACAGACTGAAAAACTAAAACAGTTAGATTAAATACTTAAAAAGAGAGAGAGAGAGAGAGAGAGAGAGAGAGAGAGAACAAGAGCATCACTGTTAATAGATACTGGATCATGGATACTGTTGGCTCCAAATCTCCCGACCACTATGTCGATCTGAGACAGCAAGACCAAGACAAGACCAAGACCAAAGACCATCGAGACTGTGACAAGACCAAGACCACGTAAAAGTGTCTTGTCTAATCATAACCCTAACCTTAACCTTAGTAACCAAAAGTAACTAGTAACATCTTTTACCTCTTGTAGTTTCTCAAATAAAACAAGCACATTTTCTATAAAGTCATTTTTCCTCATGGGGACCTCTCAAATGTCCCCACAAAGCCCAAAAAAACAGATAAAAGTGATTTTAGGGGGCAAAAGGTCCCCACAATGCAATAAATACATGGCCACACACACACACACACACACACACACATGAGTGCATGCCCACACCCACACATTTCTCCCAGGCACTTTACACTTCTTAGTAGGTCTTCAGTGTGAAATGGAGGGAATACTTGTGGGTTTTATTCATTTGCTCATTCAGTGTTGCGCGACCACAACTAGCCGCCGCAGTAAGAAGCTGTCTTATTTGTGAGGGACATCCGAGCGCAGGGCCACGTCAGCGCTTGATTCACTTTTAATGGGGTCACAGTGGTGGCACGTTTGGTTGACTGGAATCTTGTGTGTCCAATTGACAGAAGCACATTGATTGATGCTTTGCGGCGGTTTGGCATGTTATATATTCTATTCATTTAATTACGTTTCCTAAGCATCATTAAGTGCCATTATATTGTAATGGCAGAAATGCGGAGTCACAAGTTGAGCTAATTGGTGATTAATGTTGTGTATCAGTGAGAGAAAATGGAAGATTTGCAATTTAATGAGACAATTCTGTATTTAAATGCTGAATTGGTAAAAAAAAAAAAATGCAAACAGCGTCGGGAAATTAAGGCGGTTTAACGCGAACCCGGCACATTTATTCTTGCTGCAAGCGATGACATCGAGACAAAATATAATCCAGCTGGCCTTAAGACAATACACAAATCCCAGCGAAAGGAATTACGGTTTATTAAAGGAGAGAGAGGGATTTTTCCCCGTTTTATAAATACTCGGAGAGAGAAAATAAATGTTGGAGTTTGTTTTCACTCTCTCTCTCTCTGTCTCTCTCCTTTTCTCTCCTCTTTTGTTTTGTCTTCACACAGCCCCTCTGGCTTACTTTTGTCTGTCTCCGTCCATCCATCTTCATCACCCATGTGGGTCTGATTGTGAAATATCTCTCCCTCCGTCCACCTCTCCCTCCATTCTCTCCATCCACTGCCACCCTCGCCCCCCAAACCCACCATCACCGCCCGTCTTGGCGTTGAACGTGCCCAACTCCTGGCTCGAGGGCCGGTGAAAGCCTCCTGTTTACAGGCCCGGTTGCCCGCACAAATCAGCCCCAGATTCCCATTAATCTGCGCTTGTTGCTGTTGTAGCTCAGCCAATGAAGCGGTGTGTGACCAGCACGCAGCCCCATCCACTTTGGGGAGCGCAGGCTGCCAAGGCACTGTTTAACCCCAGCTCGGCAGCGAGGGCAGGCACGTATAACTCTTCCTAATGCATTGTCCCCCTCGCGGGCCCCGACATCCCCCTCCGCCGGCGCGCCACTATTTGTTACTGCTAATTTGACGTGTTTACGGCCTGCCTTCCTTATATTAGATACTTAAAGGAATCGATCGGGACTTAAATCGAAAACACCTACGGGCCGCGTCGACACGTCGATACGGAGATGAGTGCTTAATCTCAAGGACCAAGGAACTCGAGGCTCCCGAGGGGGCCAAACTTTGCGCGCCTTCTAATTTATGTATGTATCCCAATTATGGCCAGACGTGTTTGCGGGAGCGGTTGGTGTTTAATGGAGAGGTGAGGAGGCCCCTGATTTAGCCTGCGCCCGGTGCCTCGGGGGAGATGCGAGGAGGAGAGGAGACTGTATAAGGGGAATACTTCCCAGCCTGACTGCATGCATCATGCAAGGGTTATTTACTTATTTATTTATTTATTTGAATGTGTTCTCACTTTGTTTGTTTAAGCTCTGGCAGGTTCGAGGAGAATGAGATTGGATAAAAGGGGCTGACTCTGATTGTCTGATTAGGCTCATCTGACTTGTGTGAATCAACCTGCGAATGAGGATGTGTCTATATAAATTTGGTGCAGGATGATCTTCTTGTATCCTTGTTGCATCCTCAACAGACCCAAGACAAAGACGGGGCTGAAAAAAATTCAAAGCTTTAAAAACTCTTCAATGACAACAGTACAGCAAAGTTAGGACTATTGTAGATTTAGAAAAAAACAGTATGAGTTGATGGAGGGTAAAAATTCAGAAATAAAGTCATAAATACTGAGATTACATTGTAAATTTCTGAGAAAAAAAACTGTAAAATCGTTGAACTTGTAAAATGCAAAAAAAAAAAATCTGAGCTTAAATTTACAAGAACAAATAGGATATTCATGAGGAAAATGTGTGAATGTGTGAGGAAAAAAAATCTAAATTTCAGAGATTACGAATTCAATATTCTTTGACAAAGCAGTCAAAATCATAATTTTGTCAGTCATAAATTTATGAAAAGAATACTTTAGATGTGGAGACACGGTGGCGCAGTGGTTAGTGCTGCGGCCTAACAGCGAGAAGATCCTAGATTTGATCCCCGAGCTGGCCGTAGGGCTTTTTATGGGGGCGTGCTCTCCCCGTGTTCATGTGGGTTTCCTCTGGGTGCTCCGGTTTGCTCCTACAGTCCAAAACCATGCAATATACTGTAGGTTAATTGGTGACTGTAAATTGACTCCGTCAGGTGTGATTGTGTGAGTGTGTGTGCCCTGTGGTGTGTTGGCGCCTACCCAGAGTTGGTACCTGTTATTCCCAGGATAGGCTCCAGTCCCCCTGCGACCCCGGATGGGATTAAGCAGTTTGGATGAATGAATCAATTTGAATGAATGAATGACTACTTTAGATGCTCTCTGAGATTAAAGTGAAAAATTTATGATTTCAGTCTCAAAAGAAATCTGAATGTTTTCTCGCAAATGTATGTGACTTTTGATTTTTTTCAGATTATGTGACTTGTATTTTTCCTCATAAATGTATTACTTTATTTTCGAAAATTAAGACTTACTTTTCTAACAACATTATGACTTTCATTTTCAGAAAATGCCTGAGTTTATTCATGAATTTATAACATTAATCACAGAATTCCTGACTTTTTCCTTGGAATTTTACCTTCTTCTCTCCTTCTGCATCAATTGTTTGTTTTTTTTCTCCAATGGCCCTAGTGGGCCCTCGTACAACAGAGATGTCACAGCTGTGAAAAAAGAAAACAGAGCTCATTCCTTGCCTTCCTGCTGGATACGGGTCGGTGCAAGGCCCACGTGTTTTGTGGTCTTGCCTCCAACCACTCTAATGGCTTCCAGACCAGAAGGTCGACTGTGCGTTCCGTCACCGTACTCGACGTCTTGGGTGTGACGTTGGCCTCGCTCTAAACTGTAGCGCCCTACAACGTCCTGCCATCTCTGCAAAGCTGAGCTGAGCTTTCACCTCCATCTGTGAGTGCCAGAGCTCGTTTGGAGACTCTTGCCAGTTCGAGTTGTTTCAGGCACTAAACGATCATGTCATAAAACTCATCGTTATGCTGCTGTTTACCTAATTTTCTGGCCCAGTAGTTGATAATCCTCTCCCCCTCCTTTCAGTTTGGCCTGGGTGTTCGTAAATGGGAGGGTGCCAATCGGAAAGCCAATTTTTTCACGCTTTATGGATTTATTTTCGTTAAAAAAGGATGATAAATGTTCAATGCTTTCCACTACACAATCACAGCGTGGGGATGGCCCTCAGGAAGGTGAACACTCCAAGCTGATCTTTACAATAAACTAGAGGGCTGTAACTCTTCTGTCCACCCACCACCCACCGACCAACCCAAGTTTTTCTCCCCCCCAACACCTCCTCAAACCCTCCTGAGGTCATGCTCTCCATAGCCCACTTCCATTCTGTGTTTTTCTACTTTTTTTCAGGCCTTGGAGGGGGGGCTGCGTCCAGAGGAAGAGAAAATGGAAAGCGCAGCGCATATTTCAAATTTATGAAGCTTGGACACTCCTCACGTTCCTGTGTGATTACTCTGAGGGAGAGAAAGAGCGAGAACGAAAGAAGAAAAGAAGGGGGGTGGGATGGAGAAGAAGACAGAGAAAGCAAATCCTCATCTGGAAATGATTAGAGCTTCTCTTTTTTTCGGCCTTCCTCTCAGCATTAACGCAACGTGACAGGCTGTAAGCATTTTTGTGCCATATTTCAAAGTTATGGTTTATAAACATCTGGTGAAGCTCTCTCGCACACTCTTGGGGAAAAGGGGATCTTTTTTCCACATCGCTCCATGTTTGTGTTGGGCTCGGCGAGGTGAGAAACTCCAGCGATGTGAGAGGTCGTTGTTCTGGGCCACGGGGGGAGGGTGGAGAAGGAGGCAGGTATGAAATACTCTGGCCTCTCTCACAGTTCCAGCTTCGTCAAAGAGCCCGTGGCCGGGAGCCATTCACACACTTTCCCTCTCTCTCTTTCTCTTCACACACATACACTCTCACACATACAGAGTCATGCGGTAAATGCCCCAGGCAGCAGGACGGAGCACCTGGCAAGACCCCAGTCACTGCACCGCATGAATCAGGTAGATTGATCCATCTCTTTCTCTCTCTCCCTCTCCCTCCCTCTCTTTCTCTCTCTCTCTCTCTCTCTCTCTCTCTCCATCTCTACATACTGTGCGCACATTCATCAATGACTCATGAACTTTTCCTGTAGAAAAAGTCACAAGATGTTCAAACCTCCAGCTCACACACGCCCTGCAGTCTGCCTCATTCTCATGGCGTATAGTGCATTTTCCATTTTGCATACACACCTATAATAAATGAGAAGCCGTAGCTGTTATTAATTTCACCTCTCCATTAAATATCCAATCTGAAGGGATATTATTACTTTCATAAGGTTCACAGCTTCACTTAACTGTGAACACCTGCGGTGGTGGTCTTTACACAAGGAAAAGTATATGTCAGAGCCGGCTTTCAGTCTCTTTATGAACTTCCATCATTTAAAGGCGTTCATGGGAATCTTTAAAAAATCATGGCTCCCATAAAAAAAGGACTCTATATAAATTTGGCAATTGTTCCACTCGAGCCGTCCTCCTTTAACAAAGGATACATTGATTATGTTTTGAAAAAGAGCGCCTGTCTCTCTGTGGGGCTGGTGTCTGATGTGTTTTCCTTGGCCACGTCTAGTTAAACTTTTGTCATTCACTCGGCATATTTTAACAAATTAGAAACATTAGAAAGCCAAATCGCAGCCGTGTTTTGGTTTCAGCATTACAGTTCCGCAATTATATTTCAAAACACAACCAAATTGTTTGACAGCCGAATTTGAAAAACCTAAAACAACTTTCTATATTTGAAACACATGCTTTTCGAATTACACCGCACCATTATGATAATTGGAACGCGGAGTGGTCCTTCTCTGCCATTTGAGTAGACTCGGAAACTTCGAGCCCTGTATGATATAGATGGTTTTAACAGTGCGTTCTGACACAGAGGTCCATGGGGGAACAAGCCTACGTAGGTATGCACTCTAGGTGACCTTATATACTAAGATATTCTGTATGTGTGTGTGTGTGCGCTACCGAGAAAGATATAGAAGCAGTCGGAGCAGAAGACAAATATAATGCTATATTTCATGGGCTATTTTGGTTCCATGTTTGTTCCATAATTCTTTGTAGGAAGTTAAACTTTCATATTTGTCTCTGAGCTAAATTACTATATCGAGGAACAAAGAAACGTAGGGATAGAGGGTTTACTTGGTGAACAAAGCCCTATTTGTCCAAAAAAAAAGTTCTATTTTATACTTCTATCTAGGATATTGTCTTATTTTCCCTTGCCTTTTTTGACCTGAATATTTTCAAGCAGCAAAATATGGAATATACATTCTTAATGTCTAAAAAATGACTACATATAGCAAAGAAAATGAACATTATTTGACTCAAATGACTATTGTGCTGAAGGCATTTGTTGAGCCTTGGTCCATGTCCCTCTATACTGACAGTATCAGTCCCTACCCAAGTGGGTCTATTCAGAAATCAGTGAGGAACAAAGCTTCCCAGTCTCCATTGAGTAAACCCATCCCATTGGCAGTGCAGCGCGTTGAGTGGAGCTTTTGTCAGGCGTGTTTTCTTGTCGGAGTGACCTGTTTTCTCTGGCCCCGCTCTAAAGTTTGTCTTGTAATTCGGCCAGATGGACAGAGTTACACATGGCCACTGCACACACAATGTACTGAGCGTATCCACTCCTAGCCGGGCTTCCAAATATAGCAGCGGGTCAATCAGCAACCGACTCCGTACCCCGCTCTTATTTTACCCCCCATCCGTAACAACTCAGTTTGACTCGATCGCCATGAAACAGCTATTTGGATTGCCAGGCTGGAGAAAAAGTGGATTTTAGATGATGTCTCTGTTCTTTGTCTCTGACAGCTCTGGGACTTGTGCAATACGGGGCCTGGCGCGTTCAGTGCAGTTGCAGAGGTCTTCAAACCACAACATTTGTTTATTAACATTTTTATGGTGTTTTGAACAATAGATTTGATTCAGTGTTATGGAGCATGTTGCTTCAGCATGTGGCCTATATGTAAAGGAACTGGATATTCTTGTCCATTTTCATTAGAGGCCAAGTTTGAGGGAAACAGTTACAGAGAAAGGGGAAATAAGTTGAGTGTGATTTTAGTTAAAGAAACATCAAACCATTTAGCTTGACGAGTGGAACTGACATATTTGTTTGAGTGAACTCAGGCTGAGTTTTGTCCAAAGTAAGACTGCAGTCATGAATGGCAAAACTTGCACAGTCACTGAGCCCTTAAATATACTGGCAGAGACCATTGAGGGTTGAGAAGGTTGTGTGTGTGTGTCTGTGTGTGTGTGTGTGTGCACAGGTATTTATGGTGTTGTGTGTTTTTTGTCCTTTAAAATCACTTTTATTATTTTTTTTATTATTTTGTAGGGACATTGGAGCAGTCCCCATGAAGAAAAATTACTTAAAAGAAAATGTGCTTGTGTGTGTGTGTGTGTGTGTGTGTGTGTCAGTGCACAGCTGTCAAACAATTCCACAAACATGCCGAAGAAATGTTAGCCAATTCACTTTTATAAACATATTTCTGTCCAATATGTAATATCTATTCATTTTAACAATGCTGTTGTAAAGTCAGTAAAACCGAATTATAAAAGTAACACACAGCATTATTCTCTCTCTCTCTCTCCCTCTCTCTCCCTCACTTCTCCTTTCCTCTTTTCCAGGTCTTGGTTGAATGCCAAGCAAAAGCACCTTAATGTGTTGGGAGAGAGAGATTATAGCATTTTCATTGAGAACATGTGGAAATGATTCACTTGTAATCCCTGGTAATTGTAACTCTGATACAAGCAAGGTCTGGAATACATTTTCGTTAACGTCTTGACTGATTGAGTTATTATATCGCATTTGCCGTGCAATACAGAATGATGTAGGCATTTGTAACAGGAGACCATTAAGTGTCTTGTCGAAATTGGCTGGGGAGAGGTTCCTGTTTAAGTGAGCGCACATTGCAAACAATAGCCGCCATGTTTTTTTCCCTCCGACGTACTTGCCTCTGTAGTATCTTTCACACGGTTTGCTTTATTACTCTCTCTCTCTCTTGCTATGAGGCAAAGGTTAGGGTAAAATGCCAACTAATCAGTGACTTTAAATAGTTGACCCCCTGACCAGCCATATGACTGACAGGTTGTGATTATCTCGTACATTCATGTGGCAATTAAGTCAGCACCTCTGTAAACAGAGCCATAGTTAGTGCTGGTAATAACACTGCCACTTATAGACACTGCTGAAATACAGGCCCGAGCAGAATAGCACCACAGCTGCCTTCTTGCCTTTGATAACCCAGACTGGGAATACCACGGATTACACCACCCGCATTATTGATAGGTCTGATGTGGACTGATGTGCCAGAGCGGACAAAAAAAGCAATCTGTAGGATCTGAAAACAGTGTATCAGATATCAACAAAAATGCATTGAATTCAACTTTAAACAAGCAAAAGGAGCCCTAAATTGGAGACTCTCCCTGTTATAAGTTGCACTGCTGAATATCATAAAAATAAAAGGTAAATATGGATAGTCTGAGAAAGGAAAAATGTGATGTCACATCCAACTGGGAGATAAAAACAGTTTTGAGAATTGGAGCAGGCGTTGAGTAGGAGTTTTAGAAGTTCTGCACTGCATGTCCACGTGTCCGACTTAAGTGTTATCTGACAGATAACACATGCAGACACACTTTCTTCTTCTTTCTTTCCATCTATTTGTCTAAGTATCTACTTGTCACTTAACTGACTATATTTCCTCTCTTTCTCTCTCTCTCTCTTTCACATACTATGTGCTAAACTCCCCAGAGGATTCCATCGCTCTAAAGTATGCAGCATCCTTTTTATCCATTTGCTCACTGAAAAACATGTTTTGTCGTATTGAAACTTTTAGGAAGAGAAAATTTTCTTCCATACTTGTCCTTTGTGCAGGACTATCACATTATAGGTGCACCATACTTTCCAGTCACTTCATTCACATCCTTTATTCATGCCGTTCACTTGATCTCTAACACTCCAGTACAATGAGTTACCCTTGTTAATATTGGGTTATCTTAATGAGGCATGAAAATTGTCCAATTCACCTCTCCAACCCAACCCCCAACTATGGTCAATTTGCTCCAAATGCGTTGGAACACTTAGCTCTGAGTATAATGAAGACAGATAATTACACAATATCAACCCCTCATTACTATACCTTAACCGAGGCTTAATGAGGAATTCATTACCCATTTCCACATTCCTCTGCCTCTCATGTCTTGAAGGCATTGAAGGCATGGAATCAGCATACATTATCTCTGTTCCTGTCACTGGAAAAGGACCTCTCTCTCTCTCTCTCTCTCTCTCTCCAGCCCACTTTGCCCCTCTCTTCCTACAAGCTTTAGTGGGATTGAGGTCTTCCACACATGCCAAACAGGAGTAAAAGACAGCAGCTCCAGGTGTTATGTTGAGTTGTAGTTAAACCTGGGTCTTTAAATAAGTGGCTTGTTCATTCCTTGTCAATCATACGCCTAATAGCTTACCTTAGGTGCCATGGTAGGTCTAGTCGAATTACACAGAACTCAACTGAATATATACGTCTCAGACTAAAATGCAGTCTCACGACTTATGTCTGGTTCCATCAGCAGGATTCCTACCCAATAATCATATTTTCCCCCTGAATCACTAAATTCCAATAAAAACATGAAAACCGTAAAATCAGCTTCCACCAAGATTCTGACTTTTGATACATTAGCCTGTGAATGATAGGCCAAAGACCTCCCTTAATTGCTTTTTTTTTCTTCGTCGTGTCTCAATTTATTTCTCAAAAGCCAAAGCACATGCTCGGCTTTTTTTTATGATTGATGATGCTGCAAACGGACTTCGGCTCCGGTAAGGCATGAGCTACTTTGATTAACGATGCTGCACGGGGTCCCTCAGGAGCCTCGGAGAATAATATAGTTGTGTGGAAACAGCTGCTTTGGTGAGAGCTAGAGAGCTCCGGGCAGGAGGCGGAACCTGCAGAGGCCCGCAGACCTGTCCAAAAAAGCGAGGAGCGTGGAACGAGGAGAGCGCTGAGGAGAAGAGAGAGGGAAGGGGAAGGGCGGGGAGAGAGAGAGAGAGAGAGAGAGAGAGAGAGAAGGAGGCGGAAAGATGGAGGTGGAGAAGGTCAAAGGGGAGGTGAAAGTGAGGAGAAAAGCAAACAAAGCAGAGGAAATCATATGCTGCCCTGATTTTTGGCCAATATTTGGTGTTAACTGCAAACGTGTTCCAGTCTATACATTTCTAAACAATACCAACTGATTTTGACAGGAATTATTCTTGTAATATAATGATTTTGATTGACTTTGGTGCTAGAAAGTTATTGTTAGCATACTTTTTTATCAGTTGTAATGTCCTATTCTCAGAGAGTAGACAGATTAAAGAAATCCAAGGTGCTTTGTGTGCCCCGTTGTCATATTTTGCCCATTATTTTCATTCATCAGAGATTCTGACAGGGCAAGTTTTATTTAAAGATGTTCTGTACATCCTGCACTAGGAAGGTGACTTTGGATAGGTCGTACAACACTCCATGGATAGTGTGTTTATTTATTTATACTGTCTAGAGTATTTAATGTATGGTGGTGCACTGTGTAGCCCCGCACTGTCATGCTGTTTGCAGTTTGTTCAGTGTTTGAACCCAAATTAAAATGCGTGTTATTTTATCTGGCTGTATATGACCTGGAGGACAAAGCTAATTTGACTATTTGACAAGGCCTGTCAACTACATGGATTTTTAATTGGTCTTAGTTACACTATGGCTATTACCATCCCACTGGCCTCATACATTCTGAATTCTGATTTTTCAGTCATATTTACCCAATGCATTAAAATGATGACAGCTATACCATGATGTATTATAACATGCAGTTGTACATAATTACAAAGTAACATAATTACATTACATTATACATAGAGGAAATGAAAGGTTACAGTTGACTTATAGACATGCATTATACTGGTCTTTCACTCCTCTGTCCACTCCTCTCTATTTCTTTCTTCTTCACTCCTTTTCTCAATCAAATTCATTTGCACTTAACACTTTGTAAATGTCCCTTATTCTGTGTTGGGAGTTTAACAGCTTTAAATATGTGGGAGGGTAGAGTTGGAGTCAAGACCACCTAAACCGAGACCGAGACAAGACCCAGACTTTTAAAAACTTGGCTTGAGTGCTACAACACTATAGAAGGGTGAAAGTAAGAGTAAAAAGGCAAGTCATCTTGAAAGAAATAACCCCACTGATCCAGGCCAACCTGCGTATTACCATGATAAATAATATGTCAAAACAGTACACCACCATTACTGGTAGTACTCTAATATCTTCGTATGATAGGTTGGTGTTTGCGATGTGGCCAGAGGCGAGTTGGAAACTAAGCAGCGTGAAAAAACATGCAACAAAAATACCAGCATGCACCTGACAGGAGTCATGATACCTTGTTACCCCAAGAGGAGAGAGAGTGAGAGAGAGAGAGAGAGAGAGAGAGAGACTGAAGGTGCACTTAATTAAAGCTTGAGGTTCTGCAGAATAGCGGGTGTCCCTGACGGTGCATGCTTGGAGACATGTAAATGGGAGGGTACAGATTGTCAAATCTTGACAGCTTTAAACGGCCCCTTAGTTTGCTGTGTTTATCTGTCATAAAGAAACACTTAGAGAGCGGGCATAGACAGCTGAGACAGTACCGCACATCATTATCAGAAAATAGTGGGATTCTCTCTCTCGCTCTCTCTCTTACTCTTTCTCTCTCTGTCTCTCCCCCGATTCGTGCTCTGTCTGAGTCGGCCCATGAATGTGTTTCACATCCCCTTGCCTCGCCCCCGGCCACCTAAACAGCGCTCTGCCTGTCAGGAGAACAAGACGCACTCTGCCAAAGCCACCCTTTTTTATTGCCAATCATACGCTTGCCAGTACCACACATATCACTCCCTACCAGAAAGCATGTGTAGGAAACATCAACAGTGTAGGTTTTATCATACTGGGGATGCAAACGTTTATCAATCTTTAGGATATAGTTTCAGACATTTTTTTCTGTAGCCTACATGTGCACTTTCGGGTTTCACTCAACTATAACTCTTGATCAGAACTTCTTTGGATGTCTACTGTATGTGTGTGTGTGCATAATGTTGATGGGGATCCAGAATAAACAAACAACCTTATGGGCTTTCCGGCTCTGTTCAGTGACATTAAAGAGATTTAGTGCAAACCAGCACACACACCACCTGCTGCCTGTGCATAAAAGTGACCCTAATGGGCAGATAATTGTGCCTTAAACAGACTGTGATCACTGCTGTATCCCTGCTTCCACCAAAGCCAAAGAGTTTCAGTATCAGTCAAAACAGCATGGATCTGTTCTCCCCAGGTCCCAAAGCTTCAGCTCTCCCAGGCGTTGGTGTTGTGGTGATGTTGCTCTCGAAGGTCTCCGCAGTTAACCTCTGTTTATCATGTAGTCGGTGGGAGCCGGCCATCCCGAGGGAAAACACGACTCAGACCTCAGACGATGGACCTGACACCTGTCCGTTAACTCCGCCGAATCCGGCCCACCCTTCAGCTGTGCTGGCCCGGGCTCCCAGACAAATGAGAAACGGGTCGGCATAATCGGAGGGGAGCGGATGACGTGAGGGGACCCAAATGAGCCTTGTCAGGCCGTTAAGATAGCTCATGGCCACAAACGAAGCCTTCCTTTCCTCTAATCTTTACCACAGTTGCTACAAATCAAACACAATTAATCGAGCAAGAGGAGGACTGATGAGGAAAAGCTCCAGAGGAGTAAGTAAGCAAGTAAGAAAGAAAGAAAGAAAGAAAGAAAGAAAGAAACGGCTGACACCGAAAACTTATCTGAGTGTCTCCCCCTGTGTAGAAAGTCAGACTATTATCTATTACAATGCAGGGAGAGAATACTGTCTGGACACACTCAGCCAGAGCAGTTTCTCCTTTCGTATGCATTTCAGCCGAGCACTTATTCATTCTGTTGAAAGATTATCTATCAACAGTTTTTTTTCTCTGCCCTTTTCAATCTGCTCAGTCATTGCAAAGGGTTTTTAGCAAAGGGCTGTAAAATAATAAAGTGACTCAAGCAACTATAGTGAGGATTCCTATTAAAGAAACATTGGAGAATTCTATTCAGCAGTATTATTAATATCATAGAAGGAAATTCAGATCTTTTCTGCCTAGTGTCGCCATAGGCACCGATGCTTCATCTTTACATGCCTATTTGAAAGGGAAAGCAGTAAACCGGAGAGAGGCTGCCAAAGAAACGGGAGAAACAGGCATAAGTCCAGACTGTAAGGAGGCCATAAATTGGGTACTTAAGAGCTTTGTTTTCACAGGAAGCACTTGCCTAAGATGTTATAAAATCTGCTCTTGGACTTATCCCTACATTACAGCACAGACCTTAGCCTTAACAATATGGAGCAATATTTATGTCCACAGGTCAAATTACATTATGCATACACACCAGCTTACAGCTATGAAAAAAGTGACCGAGGAAGCAGATGTTTGTACCATGAGCATCTGCTGAATGACCGTCTTGAATAGAAATTGTCACTGTTATATGTTTAGGATTTTTTTTTATATTTTATATGGTTGCCCCTTACAAGATAGGACAATATGAGGACATTTTTATGTGAGGACTGGACCATATAAGTGATACAGAGGTTTCAATTTCATAAACAGAGAAGTTAAAATTAATTATGTAATTTTGGCTACTTAGGAGGTCAGGTAAGGATGTAGTGATATTTACATGTAGGAATATAAGAGTCCTCACAAAGATAGCAGTATGTGAGTGTGGGTGTCAAGTCAAAGTCAAAGTAAACTTTATTGTCATCTCTGCTATATACTGTACCGGTACAGTATACAGAGAGGCAAGACGACGTGCCTTCAAGGTTAACTAGAGAGATTTGAAAATTTTGCAAAGATTGCAGGGTGTGTTTGTAGGATTGCATGTTCTGTGAGGACTTGAATGTCTCCTGAAGGACAGGAATAGTTACCTTTTTTGTGACTTTGTGCGGACATGTTTGGTATGGTCCAGCCCATAAGGAAATATTGTGCTTTTATACAAAAGCTTGATTTGTATTGTTTTCCAACAAATTATTTGTAAGGTTTAGATATGGATGTAATATTATTTAGAAAGGAACTACCCTCACAAAATAGCAGTATGTGACAGTGTGGGTGTGTGTATGTGTACCATGTTTTTATGCGGTGTGGGGACGCTTTTGGGCGTTTTTGTCCCCTAAAATCACTTTTATTTGTTTTTTATAGCTTTGTGGGGACATTTGAGAGGTCCCCATGATTAAAAATGACCTTATAGAAAATGTGCATGTTTTATTTGTGAAACTAAAAGTTGGGCATTTGGCTACTGAGGTTAAGGTTAGGGTTAGGGTCAGCTGTAGAATTATATACATCTAGTCATTATGGGAGTCTAGGAATGTCCCCACAAAGATTTG
Source organism: Distichodus sexfasciatus (assembly GCA_032718565.1). Classification (NCBI taxonomy): domain Eukaryota; kingdom Metazoa; phylum Chordata; class Actinopteri; order Characiformes; family Distichodontidae; genus Distichodus; species Distichodus sexfasciatus. The sequence goes on along the minus strand of JAVGVS010000028.1, from coordinate 2,023,419 downwards.
TGCAAGTTTGTGTGTGTGTGTGTTTGAGTGAGGTGTTTTGGTGTTAGAGGTGCGTGGGTGTATGGCTGTTGCTTTTTTCCTCACTGCGTCACCATCTTTGTCGGACAGCTCATTCGCCACTTGTTCATAGTTTGTCAGTAACACGGGGACACATGTGGCTGCACTATTCCAAACAAAGTTTTTTTAAAACCCTGCTCAAGGTGACGGGCGTTAATGGTGGTAGTGGAGGTGGCGCTGGGGTTTTAGTTTGCAGAGGCTGTTGCTAAACACCGGCTCTGAGTGACAGGCGAATAGCCAGATTGTGTCCTGCACTGGAACCTCACTAAAGCGGCATGTGCTGGCAGTCTGAGAACACAACTGTAGAGCAGATATGTCTCAATTAGCCTAATAGCGGCTTTAAGGGCTGGTCTCCTTGACTACAAAACTCCAGTAGGTTGCTTGAATTTAATCAGTAACTGGGCTATGAAATTTCAAGGTGAAAACATAGCAATGCTGCTAAAAATGTCAATGGGTTAAACATAACGCTGTTTAAAGGAATTATGGCTTAGGAATAAAGATCTATGATCATGTGCGTTTTGAGATCACTTAATCATATGTTCTTGCCACAGAACTACAACGACTGCAAAGAAATCATTCCTTTTAACGCTTAAGATGATGAATATTAATATTGAATAGTAATATATTTCGAACACATTTTTAATGCAAAACAGACCAGAGGCAGGTTTGCTCCACCGACTGGAGGAGGCGAAGTATTCACACTGGCAGATGGAACCACAAGGCGCGGCCAAAATCGTTTTACACATTGTTGCTGTACATCTAAATGCAGGTGGGCTTTGGGGAGAGACTTGTGAAAGCATATCAAATGAATTACTAACCATTAATACATTATGAGTGCTCCTCTGACTCGCTCCAGCATGTTGGGGCAGGAAAGCTAATGGCCGTAAATTATTTCCATGACCGTCTCTCCGTGGGTACGGCCAGCACTCCTCAGCGTCGACTGGGAGCGATTTTGTAACCCATACTCTTGTACGGTAGTAACGGAAGACGCCCAGGATGAAACCTGTGGGTCCACATTAACCTTTAAATCTCGAGCCCGGAGCTGAAGAACGGGTGGCCTCCCCACCCCGGTTCATGAGGGAGGGGGCCCTGCTGAAAGACCGCGCGAGCCAGCTGCCCTCGGCTATTTTTAAAGAAGCATTTGTCCCTTCGCTCTCCCCTGGCGACTGAGTCGGCTGCATAGCTGTCCCATAATGCTGTGTTCTGCTTAACTCATCCCAAGCCTGGCCTTCGCTCTCGGGTCCATAAGTAGTAGTAGCCCACTAACTCTGGGTTGGATTTACCTGATTGTATTTTTTCCAATAAGTTTATCAATAGATTTCTTTCTTAAATGAGTTCTTAAGAAAGTTAAGACATTCAAATAGTATATTGAAGAAGTATTGCCCAAACATGCACAGAATAAAATTTATGTATGTCAGCTCTTCAGCATCATCTTACCTAAGAACAAATCTCAAATAAGAAAACATATGTGAATGACAGAATATTTGTGAAAACTGTGTAAGTGGATTTTAAGAACAATTTCTTCTTAAGAGTGGTTGGTGAATTAGGCACTTTGCCACAGTTTTGCATTGTGAGTCTCCAAATAATTCACCTAATTCACCTTCTTGGTATAGACTTGGTGGTTGGTTACCTAAAAAGAGGGACAAGCAGGGACCATAGAAGGATAAAGTGACCTGTCTGTGCATTTCTGTACTTAACCAAGCCAGTTCTCAGTGTCAGTTTGGATCTACCATTGGGAAATAGTATTGCCTGCCATTGCATCATTTCAATATTATAAAATCAACATTTCCCCAATGAATTTTTAAATTATGCATTTCCAATGTGAATTAGTTTTTCACTCAGTCACAAGTTACCAGAGATCATTACGGGAGATGTTTTTTACACCAAGACAATTTTGGATCATAATGGAGAAGATAGGAAAGCTTGCAGGAATCTTCTGGGCGCTGCACTTGTTAGCTGCCCACTGCTCCTTCATTGTGGTGCAGTGTGTGCTGTGCTGTGGTGTGTTCACAATGACAAATAATCACTCACTTCCAATATTATTTACATCTAGTCATTATAGGAGTCACAAAGATTACAGTACAAGATTGTAGGTGTATGTGTGTGATGTGACACAGGCGCTGTTTTCCGTACTACAATAAAAAAATACAATGTTGCTGTCATCACTTTTACATCAGTGTATTGTGTATTTCTTCCAATATATTCTTGGCAGCATTGCATACATACACAAATGGTCCACAGGAGACAGACTTAGCTTTTGCACGAACAAGCTATAAAGCTTGAATCAGAGACTTATGAATCTGATTCAACAGGAAAAGTCTGCAAAGCAACCATATAAGCATGTTCAGCTGAGTGGATCGCCATGTGATTCTCTACACGGAACTCAGCCCCAACTCTCTAAGTAAATATGAGTTACTGCTCAAATATCAGCACCGGATCTGTAAACAACAGGGCCTATAACCTAATTAAAAAATTATTTATTTTCATCGCTGCGGCAGGCGAACGGGGCACTTAAAATCTGTCAGCGTTCTGAAATGCCAGCAATTGTGCCACCGCATGATTGCACCATTTTTCAACAAAAATATGGCCTATTGTGCATAAATAAATACCAGAGCCTGGTATGGAATTATAAAAATGTCACCACAAACCAACAAGTGGTGCTGATGCATATTAAGTCGCCGCACGACGAGAAGAATGAGAAGGAAAAATGTGACGCTTAAGAGTCATTAAAATTGTATGATGTTGTGCTGCATGCAAGTCAAATATGACTTGTTCTCTCCTCGTCGGTGGAGGTGGGGAATAAACAACGAAAACTGCCATGCAGCATGAGCAATAAACGTCTGCAGAATAATGTTTACATCCAAACTGATCTGTCATCAGCCAGAGCCATGACTTTTACTGCCCCGGTCAAATCACACTCCTCAAATACCCTACCAGGGCAAAGCAGGAGAGAGTGAGAGGGAAAGAGAGTGAGGGAAAGAGAGAGACTGAGAGAGAGAACATTCCATTCTGCCCCTTCCTGGAATCAGATGACATATTTTTTCAAGACATTGTCAGTCAAAAACTCAAAGTTGAGATTTATGTCCGCACTAGACTAATATTTGATTTGATATTGTTTTCGTTATATTTAATTTCAGCTATTACATTTATTTCGAGCCACAGAGGAGAATGGGTTGGGGCTTAGCCGCACTGAAATTTAGAACACACGCAAAGTCTCACTGGGAAAGACAAACTGCTCATAGGTTAGGCCACACTGACGAAAAGTTATTTATTACAGCATGTTGCATTAATTATTGTGTAGAAGAGTAGGTACAACATAACGGACACTGCCTGCCACAGTGTACAATTTATCAGTGAATAAAATAAAGTGTGTCTTTTTTTCTTCTCAACATGCTAGAAATCTGTTTAACAGATTGATGGTATATGAACCTAAGAATTATGACATATGAAATATGTATATTATTATTGCAATAAAAGGTGTAGCATATATATTTATATGTACAGTTTATGTAAAAAAAATATGGAAATTGGATCATGTATGTTTAATGCAGCGTGGCTTTAAAAAGACATTGATATACAGACTATGGATATGCTATAGATGTACATAGTATTACCTGCTTGGATATATAATATTTGTCTTCTAAAATTAAAAACAGGGGGCACATTTTTCATTCAAGGGTCAAGAAATATGTTTTTGCTTTATTTACTTTCAAAAAATGCATTTAGCATGGAGCTGGAAAAGTGGAGTTTTAATTTCATTCAGCACATTAACATGTATGTAAAGAGCTTCAGCACAATTCTGATCAAATGCGTAGAGTCAGCAGCATTGGTCTGTCCTGCATTCTCTTATCAGCAGCTCTATGCTGCCCTCTTTTGGCTAGTTGAGCTCACACTGGCTAGGGTCATAGGTCATGAATAGAACAAGTTGGAGTTACCAAGGATGGTAAGGATGAGAAAAAACAACGAACAAGAGGTTTTTGACACTAAAAAAGGAGGATCAACCTAGTATGGGTGCAATGTTTGGAGTAAACAATTCGGTTTACAATTCAATTCCCAGCCAAAATCTGACAGCACAAGATGGAAAATGTAGCCTATGTGTGTGAACAGACCAGGGGGAGAAGGACTGGGAGCTAAAAGAAAGGAGGAGAGAGATAAAGAGAGAGTGACGGCTCTAACATTTCCAAAGTGGATATTGTACAGACTTGGACTTAGCGTGACTGCTTGGATGCCCATTCAAAGTGCCAGTTTGACAAATCCATTGCCCTCTGTCGCCTCAGCCATCTTGGCTGTGTCCATTGAGCTTTGAGTGCCCGTGTCCCCTGGTAGACGGGGCTAATCTGGGCCACTCTGTCCCACAGTGGGAAAGCATATGCTCTCAGGGGCTGGAGCCCATCCCAGGCGCCCTTCTTTGAGTGCTGACACCAACCCTGCTTCTACCCCACCAGCTGCTGTGAAAGACGCCTGCCACCGGGGACGACTCTCTATGGGAGGCCACTGAGAGAGAGAGAGTTAGAGCGACAGAGACAGACAGAGAGAGAGAGAGAGAACGTTGATCCTGTTTTGCACTTGTATGCTTATCAGTGGTGCTTAGCGGGCTTTCTCCTCCTCACTAATACGGACAGACAAAGGCAGTATTAGCAGGGCCGCTGCTGGGGAGGGAGTGGGAGAATAAGTAGCAAGACCCTGGGTAGGGACCTCCCCGCGTGTCCCGCCGAGAGCGGAGCGCAGGAGGAGCGCTCAGACGGCCACGAGAGAAACAATGGTGGCCGTCCTGCGAGCATATGGGTGCAACGGGTGAATTATGTAAATGGGAGGGGAGCAGCTTGTGGGGCAGTGTTGGACGCGCTCGGGACGCCTGCGTGCGGCAGGTCACCGCCTCTTCCTCGCACGTTAAAAGCCCTCTGTCAGCGGCACAACAAAGGCCTGACACATTTTACATCACGCATTTGCTGTTCCGTGACATCTATATCCACAAAGAGTCATGGACCTGGCAGGCAAAGGGTGTTATGATGGCACCTTGCACTGATATTTTTTTTTTACCGATGATTAATGGCAAAATAAAAGGATTATGATTGTTATACTGGAAATTAGAGTTGGGATCCGTTAGATAACTGACAATATTTGATTCAAATTTTGTAAAATTAGAACATGAAAAAAGATTGTGCCCACCATATTGTATCATTAGCATTGACTAAATATGTGATTTGGGGGAAAAAAAAACCTGAAAAAAGAACTACAAATGATATTTATTTCATAATACAAATATGTAATTATATATTAAAAATTCATTCAATAAAATCGGTTAAAATCGGTAAATTGTTTATCTCCCTTGCATCAAGAAATTTTCAGATGAGAATTCTGAATCTTATCATTTCAAGGTGACAATATTTCTTGCATGCTTATGAGTCTTTTGTTCTGCTTTTCCCCCCACAGATACCTGTCTTTACCCCCGAGTCTCATGAGCTCTAGTTTCTAGGCTGTTTCTTCTTCATCCTTATCCCGAAAAAAGACGTGTTTTGTTTGTTTTTTGTAAGCCTTCCGGGCTTTCTAAAATAATTAAAACGAGCAGACATAATACAGTCACGTTATTAAATATTCACGTTCAGCGGTCACCCAAGCATGCTTGTCTCTCTGAGGTCTTTTCACATGCTAAGTGTTAATAAACTCCCAGAAGAAAGCTGACTTGATTGAATTTCCCCTGCACCGCGATGGCTCGGGCCTGTCGAGGCAGATCGCACTCGCCTTAATTGTTCCTGATGCGTTTCCTACTAATTACCAGCGCCCCGAGTAATCTCCCAAGATTACAGCAAGCTGTCACAAACAACGCACCGCGGGACAGAGGTTTGTCACTTTTTATTGTTGCTCCACTTGCTATGACAGTGACGAGCCACTGAATACGAGGTTAATTTCTTCCCCCTCTCCTTCTCCCGTCTCCCCATACCTCGTTATCTCCCCTGATGTACAACGTTCCGACTACGTCCGTAATGGAAATTTCGCCGGAGGCTTCCACACTCGCTTTTCAAACAGCACCGCTGGACATTTTCATTGTTTTCTATGGGAACTCAAAGTGCCATCTGAACACGCGCGGGCCATTTTTTTCGCCACGTCAATAGAGTCCGCACTAGAGCACGTAACACGCTACGAAAATGGGCTATCAGTCTCAATCAGTTATTGATGATTGAGGCGTCTTATCCCTAAGAGAGGAAATCAAGAAAACCAATAAATAAACTCTGTAACTCGTATATGACCCGTATATGACCCGTTATGACACAGGAAGCCCTGTCTTTATGACAAAATGTTGAAGAAAAGATGACAATGGATCCATACATTAATTAAGTGCTTATGTCACATTTGAGTTCGATGGTCTGATACTTTCAGTTATTGTAGTAATTTATTATTTGTAAATTATTCTCGTTTTTGTTTTTTTTTCATTAACCATTTCTTAAAAACATATAAATAACATCCGTTTTGTATATAACGTAGTAGCGCAGCTTTTCTAACCGTAAATATTTAGAAATTATAACTAATATTGTTTTATTTCCAGTTGACTGATTAATAGGAATGCTTTTAACTGACTGAAGCTTGTGTGACAACAAATTTCCATTATGTTCAGCTGTTGACAAGGTGACTAGCCTAATTTTAAGTTTTGATTTTATAATTTTTAGTAATATATATATATAATATAATAATATATATATACTAAAAAAAATTATAAAATCAAAACATACCGCATGGGAAAAAAAACGTTTTGGTCGCCTGACAACTTGGCAAAGCCCATCTGTGTCATTTATTTATTTTAAAATATATAGTGTTTGTGGTTCCATAATTCAACGGCTTCTTCTCGGTTTTACCGTGTGCCGAGTGCCGGCGTAGTTTTCCCGAGACTCTGCGCTCGACGTAGCAGGCAGGGGAGCAGAGGGATTTTTCCCTCTACAACCTCTTCAGGAAAGCGTGGAGAATTCGCTCTGATCTCTGTACTTAAAGGCGAAGTCCCAGCACCACTTTTGATCCGCTCCAGGAGTCTTATATGAATTGGTAATGCAGGTAGATGTGGGGGAAATAAGGCTGTCAGAGGTTCTGGTGCAGCCGCCTGCGTGGGTGTGTTACTGCAACGTGTCAGCTTGGCCTAAACGATCAGACCTAAAATACACCTTCGCGTCCCTGTGTGCCTGCCTTTGATAGTAATTGGAGTTCTGCTGTCTCACTATCAAAAGATAAAGTTAGAGGAGGGGGTGGGGGGACAAACAAGCAAGGTGAGGACAGAAGCAGTGGGTGTTTGTTCCGTGAGATTGACTTCAAACGGCAGAGAAAGAAAACCAGAGACCTGACAGACAAATACGGCGACTTGTTTTCTAATAGGAACCTAAGGCAAGTCAGTCTGTCCGTAACTTTGAAGCGTCTGTTGGTGCATCAAATGCATGAATACATTAAATAGTGCACCCATAACATGACTTTGTTAGCACATTGTTTTTACCACGCACGTAAACCAAATGCATCAGAAAATATAACATGCTGTTTACAGCGGGGGGGGAGTGATCAATCATGTGTTTTATGTTGTGTGATAATAAAATGTACCTGCCTGATCATTTAAATGTATAATTCTTAAGCTATTTCACTAGATTGTCTTGTATAAGAAAGCAATTATGTTAACGCTCTCATAGGAATAGCCAAGATAAGAGAGAGAGAGAACTGAGGGAGAGCTTGTGATGTGACATTTTCCGAGACAGTTAAAGCCTATACATTTACTGCTTTTACTCTATATCACCCTACCTGTGCTCACACTCATTAAAGTGACTGTGACATATCTGGGTCACCATCATCTGCTAAACATTAGTGTTAACTCAAATTCAACATCTCAGCTCCGTCTAAAATAACAATTTCCTCTGCGTCCCCTGAT